>CM026886.1:2187502-2787502 GCA_015227895.2 Colaptes auratus | reverse complement strand
CAGTGTTCCACCACCCTCACAGTAACATGATACACATTTGAAGAGCAGTGGACAGTAACAGAGGTGGGATAAGCAGCTTTCAGTTATTTGCTTACTCACAGAACACACAGAAAGGAGAAAGCAAAATGCACAGAAGTACTTCCATTTCCCCTGGGGTCATTGCCGTCAGTGATGCCACAGGATGTTGGTCTCCTCCTCTACCACAGTCTCCCCCTGCCATCAGCCAGCTGACCCACATGGGCCCATCCTGCCCTGTACTTGTCTCCAGGGATGTGCCTGGTGCCCAAGGATGGAGCTGCCCCAGTCACAGACTGGGAGGTGGGACGAGCCAGCCCTGTTCCCCCCATGGGGATGCTCCATGGCTCCTGTTCCCCACGGAGCAGCCACACAATGCCATGATACTGCATAGCAGCACCACTGCTGCAGGAAGAGAGAGCAAACGAAGAGCTGTCTGCAGTTACCATTAATGACACTTGAATGGGGGTGTAACTGGGAGCAGGAGGTAAAGGGGAGGCAGGAAGCCCTGGAAACCTGTTTCTGAAGGTTTGCTCTCGGCTAGCAAGGAGCACATCTACATTTAGCCTGTGTCTGGGGCTAAACAATGGCACTTGCTCTGTCACTCAGTGATCAGCAGAGCAGAGGAACCAGGGGAAGGGACTCACAAATTAAAACAAACAAACAAAAGAAGTAATGAACCAGCAAAACTAATACCACTGGCAGCATAAATGACAGAAATTCACACTTAGCTCAGCAAGGGTGCAGCAGCCACAACAAACAGCAGAGCAGTCCTCAGGAGAAGGAAGGCAGGCAGGAGGAGGAACCCAAGCAAGAACAGAAACCCAAATGAAACCCCCTCAGCATCTTCCCTCTTGATACTGAGCCTGATGTTTGTGGCATGGGGCACACCTGTAGTCAGCTCATGTCAGCTGCCCCGGGATTGTGTTCAGGTGAAGCAAGGCAGGCAGACAATGCAGCCAGGCCAGTCACACTCACCTGGTTTTCTGCACTACTGTTCTCATTGCCCATTTTGATGGTGAGGTCCAGTGTTACACAGAGATTAATGAAAGGTCACTGGAAGAAAAGAAAAAGATTTAAACCTTCTGAAAAACAAACAAAAAACCAGCACCCAAACCCTAAAGCCTACAAAGCATCCCAAACAAACAAAACTCAAACACAAACCAAGCAAACTGAGAAAAACCACAAGAAAATAACCCTGGAAATGTCAGAGGAGCATCATCCCAGGCACCCTTTTCAGCTGCCCCTCCTGGCATTCATCTTACAGTGATTTTAAGTCATAAATCAGGGGAAGAGAACTCCTAATGCTTTTATTTTCTACTCTCTCTCTGCTGTCTTCCCCACACTGGCTCCAGTTCTGCTGAAAGAAACTCCTTGCAGCTGAGCTTTGCTGTTCCCTTGCTGGATTTATCCCCTATCATTTGAGCACAAAGGCATTTTCCCTGCCAAAGCTACTTTGGATGGACAACCCTTAGGAAAATATTATGATTATAACTGTATTCCAGCCACTTGTGTTTCTTGGAGCCCCTGGGCTGAGCTGCAGGCTCACACAGCGTAAACCTGACCTTTACTGCCACAGAAATAATTGTCCATGCACATGCCCACAGGATCCCAGATCAGGGGATGTCAGGGGTTGGAAGGGACCTCAGGAGATCCCCCTGCCAGAGCAGGACCATAGAATCCAGCACAGGTCACACAGGAACCCTCCAGATGGGGCTGGAAAGTCTCCAGAGAAGGAGACTCCACAACCCCTCTGGGCAGCCTGCTCCAGGGCTCTGTGACCCTCACACCGAAGAAGTTCTTCCTCACATTGAGGGGGAACCTCCTGTGCTGTGGTTTCCATCCATTGCTCCTTGTTCTGTCTCAGGGCACAAACGAGCAGAGCCTGTCCCTGACACTTCTTTCCTGACCCCCAGCCCTCAGCTATTGACATACATTGATCAGATCCCTCTCAGTCTTCTCCTCTCCAGACTGAACAGCCCCAGGGCTCTCAGCCTCTCCTCACAAGGCAGGGCTCCAGTCCCTCAATCATCCTCATAGCCCTCTACTGGACTCTCTTGAGTAGTTCCCTGTTGCTCTTGAACTGGGGAGCTTTAAGAAAGCCTGAAAGGATGGTTTTTCCATCCTTATCACTGGAGCTGTACCCTGCTTTTCTTGGGGTTTATTCCCTCACAATGTTATCATCTGAACACATTTGCTTTGCATATTTGCTTAACAGGATCTGCCCAACTTAATTACTATTTGTTTTATACTACTTCAGCTCTAATTTAATGCCAGAAAAGTCCTCTGAGCATTGAGGCTGTGTGCAGCAGCTCCAGAGTTAGTGTCTCCCCAGGCACCATTCCTTGCTGTATTATCTTTTTTTTTAAAAAGGATACTCAATGGTGAATGTGCACAACAGAGTCACTTAGAGCATCATAGAATTGTTAGGATTGGAAGGGACCTCAAGGATCAGCCAGTTCCAAGCCCCCTGCCATGGGCAGGGACACCTCACACTACAGCAGGTTGCTCACAGCCACATCCAGCCTGGCTGCAAAAACCTCCAGGCAGGAGGCTTCCACCACCTCCCTGGGCAGCCTGTGCCAGGCTCTCACCACCCTCATGGGGAACAACTTCCTAACAGCCAATCTGAATCTCCCCATTTCTAGTTTTGCTCCATCCCCCCCCAGTCCTATCACTCCCTGACACCCTCCAAAGTCCCTCCCCAGCTTTCTAGTAGCCCCCTTCAGATGCTGGAAGGCCATAATAGACATTTACTTCTTGCTCTAGACATTTGACTTTTGGGGCTCAGCCATTTCCATTCACTGTGTTTGCTGCATTGCTGGATGGGTGAAAATCAAACACCCTCTTCAACTTTGGGGTTTTTTCCCCTCCAAGAGGTTGGTCTGTGGCATCTGTCAAGAAAACCCCCATTAAAGCCAGGCTGTGAAAGAAAGATTGCACTTTGCTAGCCAAGGAAACCATACAAGCTCTTAAGGAATGTTGTTGCTGAGTACTAGAGCACACTTGTTTTAAACTTGAAAGATTAGTTTTCTTCACAGGAGGCTTGGAGAGAGAAAGGGAGAGAAGTTCAGTCCGGGGCTTCCAAGCTCTGCTCTGTTTAAACTTGTGTGTCTTCAGGGGATATATTGGTGCTTGAACTTGCTCCTGTTGAAGTTGCCGAGGCCAGGGCTGCACTTTCAGTGATTAATTAGCAACATGAGGTTTTATCTGCTGAGATTACTGCCCAAACCTCCACTGTTTTAAAACAGGCACTGAGCCGTTTGCAAAGTCGCTGCTCCCCGAGCGTGGAGTGCTCCGCTGCGAGGCACAGCGCAAACCCAAACGTCCTCAGGCCCAGCTCAGCCAGGTGTTCCCACACAGCAGATTAAGGGTAGAATATTTTGAGGCTGTATTGACAGAACAGAGCAGTCTCACTCTGCTAGAAGAGCTCAGTGAGGTTTCAGTGCAGAGGAGAGCAGTAACAACTCAGCTGTAGCCATGGGCTGCTCCCAGCCCCCAGCGCGTTTCCCCAGCAGTGCCTCCGCTGGCATTTCTGCCTGGGACCCAACCAGCTTTTGCCTCCTCAGCTCTTCTTCTGTTTCCACAGACAGCGTGTAAAAACACCAGGAAATGCAAAGCTCTCACAACTGTCCCCTCACGGTGATAACATCAGCTAGGGAAGGAACAAATCTCCCCATATCTCCATGGTTAATTGGAGGGGGGTCTTGTACATCAGTTGTGGAAAAGTCAGACTTTGCCTACCAGGTTCCTCAAGAGGCCATCGATGGTCCCCTCTTTGTTTTATGTACTGATTCACTCCAGCACCAAATACACTCTCAGTGCACCAACTCAACAGTACTGACTTCTGGTAAGAGGAGCAGCTGCTGTTAGAGGCTAGATTTGAACCACTCAGTTGAAAGAATAAAGTACTGAAATTAGAGGATTTTATTCAAATGTACAGGACTCAAAGCAGAAAATTACAACAGCAGGGCAAAGGTGCTCCCCAGCACAAAGCCCTGCCAACACATCCCACTGCCTGCTCACTCTTTTCTTTCCCTGCAGTACGAAATGCCTCCCTCCTCACACAATTCTCACGGTGCCATCCGCTTACCAAGGAAGATCAATGCCATAGAGAGGGAATAAAGTCCTTACAGACTCTGCAATAATGAGACAAGTGATAACAGTGCAGGAATTACAGCAAGATAACAGCTCAGATGACAGTGCTGCTGCAACCCTCTTTGCATGCATTCTGTGTCAAGCCTTTCCCCAGTGCAGAAGCTTCACTCAGGCTGTGAACTCCGGGCACTTTATCATATGTATAGGCTTTCAAATACACATTAAAACCATGCTAAGAATCCACTCATTAACTGAGCACAGGTTAACAGAAAGATAATCTTTCTCATCTCTTTTTTATAGTATATGTCACGATTTACATCTCATTATTAAAGTTATTTGAACACTCTGTATCTCAGGAATTGCTCACCAGTACCAGATTGGTCTGTTCAGCCCTCAGAGACTTCTGTAGCTGCAGAGCACAGGAAGGGCTGTCCCGAAAGACAGAGCCCCAGCCAGGTTTCACTTCACACTTACATCCCAGGGTTCATCTGGCAGCTTTGGATGCACTGACACTTTTCCAGCGTGTCTTCAAACCATTCCTTCCATCTTCACCTCAGGAGTTTTCACCTTATTTTTCCTCCTGCTTCTCCTCAGACTTGCATGAAATGTAGGCTTGCTGTCAGGGACCCACCTCCATAACCTGCTGAGCAACCAACTCGCCTCCACCCCAGGCAAGAAAAGAAAACAAGTTGTGCTTCCTCCGCCCGGGCCTCCCCCTGCCTCTGGGAGCCTGCTACGGCTCTGCCTGTGAAGCGCTGAGCTCCAAAGCTTTGCACGGAAGCCACCCCGGAGAAAATGGGCTTGGGTTAACACGAATTTCCCCTCTGCTGTTCGTTCCTCGCGGTAGAAGCGATGCTTCTCGCACCACCAGGCTCGTCCAGCGCAACAGGATCAGCAGTACGCTGAAGGGGTGCAAGCGCTCTCAAGGGAAAAACATTCTCTTGGGGGAAATATCTGCTCAGCATTTGGGGTTTTAGAGCTGTTGATGTGTGTAAGTTTGCCTTTCATTTTCTCCCAGTACTCTTGAAAGCTCTCAGGAATACCTCCGGTGTTGACGTTCCTGTTCAGGTTAGGCTGACATAATTTCCCGTTTAATCACCCCGAAGGGTGGAGCCGTGACAAAACCCCTTTGAAATGTGATGTTGCAAGAAGTACAGGTTTAAGGGCGAGCTAATCGTTGCTATTAATGCTGACTGTCCAGCGTGCTCCCACAAAGGGGTGCTCGGGAAGACAGCTGATAATAAAAGGCAGGGTGCTTGGCGTTAGTGGCTACTCCAGGTGACTAGTAAGTGATGCTTGTTGGTGCCACACAGCAAAGGAACTGCCAGCCATTGGCTTAGGGCACCTTGAGGAGCTGCCAGGCAGCTTTACTGACTCTAGCAGGGAAAATTCATATTCTTAATCATAAAAGAAGAGATTTCTATGAAGAGATTCCATAGGGCAGCTGTCTGCTGCCTTTCCTGTGGTTGTTCTCTGTTCCACAAAGTCTTGGTCTACAAATATCTGGCTGGAAAACATCAGGCATATGCATCATAGAATTGTTTCAGTTGGAAAAGACCTCGAAGATCATTGAGCCCAACCATGAGGAGCATGGCCATTAAGCTGCCTCCCACAGTGCCATGGCCACACCTTTCCTGAACACCACCAGGGATGGTGACTCCACCACCTCCCTGGGCAGCCTGTTCCAATGCCTGACCACTGTTTCAGTAAAGAAATGTTTCCTGATATCCAGCCTAAACCTCCCCAGGCACAACTTGAGGCCATTTCCTCTCAGGAAGAGCTGGGATGGACAGTTGGAAGGTCAGGGACTGCAGGAGTCGCTTTTCCTCCATACCTTTTATCTTGTTAGGAAGTTGGTGATCCAGCAATGCAAGCCTCCAGCATCATTATACCACCTTAAGCCACTGTTACTGATCAGAGATGAATTCCACAGATAGAAATAAATTACTTGTGTTCCTTGAGCTTTTTGGAGGCTGTGAAGTACATATGAGTGGGTTTGGTGGTGTCTGGGTACCAGAATATGTCAAATAAATCCATGATAAGTTCAAGATGGAAAATTCAGGACCTACAGTGAAGCTCAAAACCAAAGAAGATGTGAAGTGGTTGCCATATCCCCTTTCCCCTGGTTTTCCCAGCCTACATCAGAAGCCAGAAGAGCTGAGCTTTATCAAACCCAAGTTTCGGCGTGCTCTTGCTTCGAGAACAGAACAAGGCCACTGTAAAATGCACTGCCTATGGACAGCAAATTATGCAATGCTTTTGTTTAGGCTCTCTGCCACGAGTCTCAGAGCAAGAATCCTGTGGGAGCCCAGGCAAACACAGGCCTGGTGGTACATCCTGACTGCTGCTAGCTGCATTACTTGCTCACAAATAGAAGCTGAACTCGCTTTTGGTGCAGCTCCATTTCTAAACCGAAAGGCAGAAAATGCCACAAAGTGTAAGTGAAGAAGCTGCCTTGAAAAACAATTGTCTGGCATTGACTGTGGGGAAAAGGGCTCTCTGGGGGCTGCTCATGGTTTCTGGTTACATATTTGT
The DNA here is from genome assembly GCA_015227895.2 of Colaptes auratus. NCBI lineage: Eukaryota > Metazoa > Chordata > Aves > Piciformes > Picidae > Colaptes > Colaptes auratus. The sequence goes on along the minus strand of CM026886.1, from coordinate 2,780,854 downwards.
ATCAACACAGGCAAAGGAGAATCCCTCTGTCTGGCTAACCTTGCTCAAAGTTTGCCAAGCCGTGCGGGCGGCTTCCCTACTGCCCGAACCACGAGCCCTGGGAAACGAGGGCAGCCACCTCCAAGCTCACAGGCAGCAGCCACACTCTCTGATCTCTGGAGCCAGAGCAGTTCCATCTCACAACACTGACACCAGATCTTTGGTCAGTGTTCTGACCCACTCTGATGTTTAAATTCCAAGCCAGATGTGGCTGTGAGCAACCTGACCTAGTGTGAGGGGTCCCTGCCCACGGCAGGGGGGTTGGAGCTGGCTGATCCTTGAGGTCACTTCCAACCCTGACAGTGCTGTGATTCTATGATCCTAAATGAGGATACTCTCAGGTCCTGCCCCAAGAAACACTTGCTTGCTGCAAGTTGTTCCCACCTCTGCAGATGCTGCTTCTCTGCTGTATTGCAGGATGAAGTCCAATCAGTGTGCATCAACCACCAGTGGGAGAGCATTCCTCATCCTCTGATGCCTGGATTTATTCTCCTTGATTTTTTGGATAGGACTGGTGGGAGAAGTTCGCACATGGGACTGCTGCAGCATTCCTTGCTGGAATTCCCCTGTGGTTCCTCCTTCACACTTCATGCTCAGCCAGGGAGAGACTGTCTCCCCGTGATCAAAAGATCTAACCCAGGAGGACTGGAAGACTCTAACTAGGGGAAAGCAGAGCTCAGGCTTAAAGGTAAGCTGGCTCACCATCTAGCCATTGCAGTGAGATCCAAGCAACTTGTCATGAGTTATCAAATGTACTCCTAGTATGTGCAATATTTGGTAGAGGTGTCAAGCACACACCAGCCAGATGTTTTAGCTTCTTGTGCACTGAATGCCTGCTACCTTAGGTGTTTACATGAGGCAGTTCAGTTTGAGCTCACCTGGAATTAGGGTATAAATACTGCCAGAGTCGGAGAGTGTGTTTTTCTGTTCCCTGCTTTCACATGAGTGGAAAGACTTTCACCTGGAGCATTGCAGAGTTCTGCTGAAGCACTGAATGTACCACTAGGAAGCAGCTCTTCTCGTAGCTAAGAGGGGAGAGGGGTGGTGTGCAGAACTTCTCTGTTCTTGATGGAACTCACACAAAATCATCCTCAGCTTCTACATACCAGCACAACATGGTGAAGATCTGCGACAACAACTGACCTGTGGCAGTCCGTCAGCCTTTGCTTCCTCACCAACTGGAGCAGAGTGAATATCAGGATCTAGGAGGGAAAACATAACCCCATGATGAGGATTAGTAAGCACAGAGTGATTTAAAAGTGCAGCACAACTTGATGGGAAAGATGTTGCTTGGCAACCTCAGCAGCTGGATCTGCTGTAAAGTCGTGGTGCTGCTTGGCAACAAAACGCTGAGCTGGCCTTTTGTCAAGAGTTGTGAAATGCTGTACTGCTACCCTCCCCCCAAGGACAACCAGCCACTGCCTCTTGGAACCACAGCACTGAATGCAAGGTAGGACTGAGGGCTTCAAGGACAGAAAATGAGACAGCTCAGCACAGCCTTGGCTGATTCATTCCACTTAGTGTGCAAGCATGAAAGCAAGAGGGAGGCTCTGAGTGTCTGCTAGCAAGAGACAAAAGATTTTTTTTCTAATGATAATTTAAAACAAGATGAGAAAGTTTAAAAACATTCTTCTCATTTCTGGCTAATCTCACTCAGTGGGACAACTTGGCCTGGAAAAGGCCCGCGAGTGGCACACTCCCACTGCTTCTGCTGCCACCCCTGCTGCCCTTCAGGGCACTCCTGCAGCACAGATGGCAGTGCACCCTGGAGCTCTAAGGTGGGCAGGGTCCAAAATCACAGCATTCAGGGGTGAAAGGATGAGGGAAAAAACTTTGTCATCCAAAAGAGTTCTGGCTTCTCGTGGATGCAGCCCCTCAGTGTAGCTAAGGGGTTTGGAGAAGCTGTGTTCATGCTCATGGTAATGGAGAACTCGGGTAAGGCAGTGCTAACAGCTGAAATGTGAAGGCTTTGTTTGTACAGAGCACCCTTAGAAGTGATTTTGGGAAGCAGTGAGAGGCATTGAGTGCCTACAAGACTTCTCCTTTTAGTCTCTGTACAAATAGTTCCTCCTCCCTCCTTCAAACCTTTTGGTCTAAGCATTCCTGGTGCAAAAGGCTTAGAAGAGGACACCTGTTCCTTTGAAGATAAAAAGGTTTGCCCCAGGTGAGTAAACCCCACCAAGTGGCAGAGCCATGATGTCAGCACAGCCTTCCCCAGCCTGCTCCAGACTGTGCTGGAATTTGACTTCATTTTATACAGCCCTCCAGCAGGAAGCACCCTTCCCAAAGCAGCAGGGGCCTGCTCCTTCATTCTGGGTCACATTCTACCCAGGGAACTTTTCCCAGCTGCAATAAAATGAGTCTGGCATTGCACCTTTGAGCAGCACCTTCAGAGTACTGTTTTATTTAATGCAGTAATAAGTAAAGGTGATTCTGGAAGTCTGAGGTGTGATTCAGGCACTGATACAGGCTGGGCAGGGACTGGCTTGAGAGCAGCCCTGGAGAAAAGGACCTGGGGACGCTGTGGAGGAGAAGCTCAACAGGAGCCAGCAGTGAGCACTTGCAGCCCAGAGAGCCAACCAGAGCCAGGGCTGCAGCAAGCGAAGCAGAGCCAGCAGGGCCAGGGAGGGGATTTTCCCCCTCTGCTCCACTCTGCTGAGACCACAGCTGGAGCTCTGTGTCCAGTTCTGGAGCCTCTGTGCCAGGAAGGATCTGGAGGTGCTGGAAGGTGTCCAGAGAAGGGCCACGAGGAGGAGCAGAGGGCTGGAGCTGCTCTGCTATGGAGACAGACTGAGGGAGTTGGGGTTGTGCAGGCTGGAGAGGAGAAGGCTCTGAGGAGACCTCATTGTGGCCTTCCAGTATCTGAAGAAGGCTCCAAGAAAGCTGGGGAGGGACTTTTGAGGGTGTCAGGGAGTGATAGGACCGGGGGGATGGAGCAAAACTAGAAGTGGGGAGATTGAGATGGGGTGTTAGGAAGAAGTTGTTCCCCATGAGGGTGGTGAGAGCCTGGCACAGGTTGCCCAGGGAGGTGGTGGGAAGCCTCCTGCCTGGAGGTGTTTGCAGCCAGGCTGGATGTGGCTGTGAGCAACCTGCTGCAGTGTGAGGTGTCCCTGCCCATGGCAGGGGGGTTGGAACTGGCTGACCCTTGAGGTCCCTTCCAGCCCTGACAGTTCTCTGATTCTTTTCTGCAGCAGCTGTCAGCAACTGTCTCTCCCTAATTGCAGATGGGAGCAGTATTTCATCTCCTGCTTTCTTGGCCTGAGGTGTGTGTTGACATGCCAGATTTGGCAGGTTGCAGCTGCTCTCTGTGCTTTGTGCTGACACACCCTTCATGCCCACGCAGTTAGCACAGCAGAGAGGGCTCCTTCTCGGGCTTCTAGAAAGCCTCCGACACTCAGAGACTGTCCACGGGGCTGCGGGGCGGATGCTTGTGGACGGTTTGCACATAACCATGCTGGCACAGGCACGCAGGCATGGATTTGGTCCTGTACAGGCTATATCCTCATCTTAGAGGTCATTGAGCCTGAAGCTGTTTTTTCATTCTAGAATCACAGAATTGGAGAACTATTTCAGCTGGAGAAGACCTCTAAGATCATTGAGTCCAGCTGTCAACCTCACACCACCCTGGCCACTAAACCATTGTCCCCAGGTGCCATGGCCACAGCTTTCTTGAGCACCTCCAGGTGTGGTGACTCCACCACCACCCTGGGCAGCCTGTGCCAACCAGCAAAGAAATTGTTCTTAATCTCCAACCTAACCCTCCCCTGGCACAATTTCAGGCCATTTCCTTTCATTTTACCACCTGATATTAGCAAGAACAGACCAACCCCCAGCTCACTGCAACCTCCTTTCAAGGGGCTTTCAATGAAGTCTGCCCTCAGCCTCCCCTTCTCCAGATTCCCAGTTCCCTCAGCCACTCCTCCCCAGCCCTGTTCTCCAGACCCTTCCCCAGCTTTGTTTCCCTTCTCTGGACCTGCTCCAGCACCTCAGTGTCTGTCTTGTGGTGAAGGGCCCCAAACTGAACCCATTATTGGAGGTGTGATCTCACCAGTGCCGAGTACAAGGACATGATTACTTCCCTGGTCAGATGGTGACAGTTGACCCCTGAGTGAGAATAGACTGGGTTATAAACCCAGCCACTGAATAGCCAGCAGTGACCAATATTCCCTCTGCACATGTGCTGTGTTCTATCAATAGTGAGGGTAGGCTGTGAAAAGACTTCTTTCAGGGGACTTGCACCTCGAGACAACTTGTTAATAGCCAGACCAGGGATAGTTTTCAGGCTCTGGTCCAAGTAAGGACATGGGATCTTTGCAGGACTGCAAACTGAGTCCCTGACCACTGAAACAATGTCCTAGTCCAGGTAGTGTCCACAGAGCCACTGAGTCTTTGTTTACAAAGATGCTGAGGTTGGCTGCCAAAATATTTCCTTTGAAATTAAACTGCACCTTGAAAGCTGTCAAGTCAGCACAACACTGAGATTCGTGTGAGCTAATATTTAGGGAGGATTACTTATGCAAGTCCTTCACTGACTGACAAAGTAGGAGAACGCTTTCTGCTCAGGTGGAGGGGTGGAGTGACTGGGCCATTCCTGTGTAGTGTGATCCTGGACAAGGAGTGCTACTAGGAGTAGGCTTCAGCCCTCAGAATAGCAGAACAGAGTGAAAGTGATTGCTGGTTTGGTTTGGCATTGCTGATCTAAAAGAGCAGGTTGTGTTTCACAGGGCATGTGTAGTGGACAAGGAGCTTCCCTCAGGATTGTTGCCCTGATTCAGCATTGCACAGGAAGACTCCATCACATTTCAAGGCTACAGAATCAGCCAGGTTGGAAGAGAGCTCTAAGATCATCAAGTCCAACCGATCACCCAGCCCTAACTAACCAACCAGACCATGGCACTAAGTCAGGACCAAAAGACTTCCTTTGGCTTATTTGCAAGGGCCAGCCAAGAACAGCAACATCACTAAAGGATCAATAAAGAGCTTGTAAATAAAGACAGATAAAGGTTATCAGAAAGAGAGAATGAGCAAGGTTAAAATAATTGTTAGATGATTACTTTTTCCCCCTCAGATCATAGCAACTGCATAATAAGGAGAAATCCTCCTTGTTGTCCCTGCCATTGTTTCATCACTGTCACAATGTTTAAGAATAGTGCCACGAATGAAGATTCTAAACCAATTTCCCTTCTTGAGTCCCTTGATGCAAGCAGGCATGCAACACCAGATTGAGAAGCCAGTTAAAGACAGCCCTTGGGGTTCACATCATGATCTGTTGAGCATGGCTGGGGCCTGGACTGCGTTTCCTACTCTAAATTGGAGCTCTTGACGTTGGCTGCTGTGGCAGTGCCTCTTTAAAAAGCTGATCTAATGCCTTGTTGGTGGAGAGAAAGCTAACTGAGCTGCTCCCTGTTGTTACAGCTGGCACAAGCCTTCATCCTTGTGACAGACATCAAACCTGAGCAGCTTCCCCTCACCACAGATTTCAGCTCATATAACATATTGCTGTGTCCAGCTGGGTCTGCACTATTTATATTCCTGTTATCATTTCCCTCTGATACACACAGTATCCAGTTTCAGAAGTTCACCCTTCCTTTAGAGGTGGCATCTCCTCATCATTAGTGAATATGTCAGTCACAGGCGCTACAGCCCCCGGCTCAAGCTCAGCTTTGATGTGGAGAAGGTTCCCTGGAGACCAGGCTGACAAAATAATTATTGTCATAAGTAATTGCAGAGCACATTTGCATTTTCAAGCAGGGATTGTCGTCCTGATTGAGCATTTGGGGCAAAAAACCCTTCAGAAATCTTCTGCAAACGGCCACGGTATTGGCTGCCTGAGCATGCAGACAGCCTTGTGCTTAAAGATGTCAATGTCCTCGTTCCTCTCAGCAAGAGTTTTACATCAACATCTACTTACTTTAATATTAGTATTTTTTAGTTTGCTGAGGTTATTTTGGTTTTTCATCATTACAGCAGATGGAAGTTGACAGATGAACAGATAGAATTCGCTTTGGCAGTTGGATTCTATTTCTCCACTGTTTTTCTCTTTGTCTGCTCTCATTCAGTTGTTCTTTTCATAGCTAAGACCTCAGCAAAAGGTAGTAAAATAAATGGAAAGAAGCAGCCTTGCCCCAGTTCTCCTCCAGCTGCACTTTTGGCATCTATAACCTTAGCACACAGTGCTATCACTGATTCAGGTTGGGTGTTAGGAGCAAGTTCTGCACTGTGAGGCTGCTGGAACACTGCAACAGGTTGCTCAGGGAGGTGGATGGGGCCCTATCCCTGGAGATATTCAAGGGGAGCCAGGACAGGGCTCTGGGCAGCCTGATCTAGTGGAGGATGTCCCTGCTGAGTGCAGAGAGGGTTGGACTGGATGAGCTTTGGAGGTCCCTTCCAGCCCAGACCATTCTAGGAGTCTAACCCAGTGACTGGATTTATACTTGGCAGTGGACTCCAAGGTAAAAAGGATACTTTATTGGGCTGCAAAACCCCAAGAGGCAGCACCAATGTCTTAAATGAGAGCAGACAACCAGTGTGGGATAACGTAGCACTCCAGTGTTTTAGCCTGACAGGTTTTTCTTGAGGCAGCATCTTTCAGGCAGGAGTACTACCTGTTTATGCAAGCCTTGCTACTGTCTCTTCTGGGCATTAGAGACCCAGGTGCCTCTTTGTACTGCATGTCCCTGGCTTGCTGGCAAATCCCCACCTCTGCTGCTAGGGCAGGAGCTGCTGTTAAAAACGCCCTGGCTGGTGCCATATGCAGGGTCACAGGTGGCACTTTTTGTCTCCCAGTTACATCCATTGTTTTTAAACACAAAGCCCTGTGAGATACTAGGAAACAGAAAGATACAACACTTCTACTCTTAACAGGAAACTGTGACTATGTTTCTGGTAAGCACAAAATTAGTCCAGCATGAAATTGATGTATGACTGGAGTATAAAGTGAGGACACCTTCCACAGTCAAAGGCTCAGTGTGAATCAAGATTTGTGTCTTCTTGGATCCAAATGTGATTCCTTTCTCTTCCTTGCTGTACAGGCAAACTCTGAAGGTTACTTGGCGAAGTCACAGAATCTCAGAATCCCGGAAGCACAGCATGGGAGGGGTTGGAAGGACCTCTGGGGATCATCTAGCCCAACCCCCTGCTACAGCAGAGTCACCCAGAACAGGTTGCACAGGATCACACCCAGGTCTTGAATCTGTCTGGAGAAGGAGGCTCCACAGCCTCTCTGGGCAGCCTGCTCCAGGGCTCTGCCACCCTCACAGTAATGTATTTTTTTCCTCATGTTCAGATGAAAGTTCCTATGCTCTAGTTGGTGCTCCTTGCCCCTTGTCCTGTCACTGGGCACCACTTAAAGAGCCTGGCCCCATCCTCTTGACATCTGCCCTTTAGGTATCGATAAACACTGATCAGATCCCCTCTCAGTTTTCTCTTCCACAGGCCAAAGAGCCCCTGGTCTCTCTGCTTCTCCTCAGAGAGATGCTCCAGACCCATCACCACATTTGTTCCCTCTGTTGAACTCTCTCTAGTACTTTGGCTCTCTTTAACTGGGGAGCCCAAAACTGGACTCAGTACTCCAAATGTGGCCTCAGATCTGTCCTCTACATCTAGAAGGGAACAATATCAATCTGAGAAGTGTGACAGCCTGTGAGGCTGACTCAAACCTCTGTAAACTTCAGATCCAAGAACACAACGTGCCACGGGAAGAGGCGACGAGGCTGCAGCAGACGTTCATGCAAGAGGCTAAAGGGCAGTTTCTGAACCACAGGAGATCGTTTGGCCAGCCACAATGATTTCATAGTGCCATGCGCCAGACACTGCTTTCAGCTGCTGAGTCTTCATGCAGGGACTAGACATGGCAGGTATGACAATTAAGGCATATTAAAGTTAGTTTCTTAGCATGCAATAGTATTTATTTTACTGGGTTTTTTTTTGTTTAATATTTATTTATTATGATTATTAATTTTATCTAGTTTAATATTTATTTTCTTTAGTTTAATAAGTATTTATTATATTAGTATTAGTTTTATTTAATGTTTATTGTATTTAGTTTCATGTGTATTTATTTTATTAGTATTAATTTTCTTTAGTTTAATGTTTACTTTATTTAGTTTAATGTTTATTTATGTTATTATTAACAATTTTATTTAGTTTAATAGTTATTTTATTTACTTTAATATGTATATATGTTATTACTATTATTTAGTTTAATATTTATTTTATTTAGTTTACTCTTTATTTTATTTAGTTTAATACGCATTTATTTTATTATTATCACTTTTATTTGGTTTAATATTTATTTTGTTTACTTTATATTAGTTTTATTTAGTTTAATGTTATTTATGTAATTATAATAACTTTATTTCATTTACTCTTCATTTAATTTAGTTTCATATGTATTTATTTTATTATTATCACTTTTATTTGGTTTAATATTTATTTTGTTTACTTTATTATTAGTTTTATTTAGTTTAATGTTTATTTATGTTATTATTAATAACTTTATTTCATTTACTCTTCATTTTATTTAGTTTAATATCTATTTTATTTAGTTTAATATGTATTTATTTTATTATTATCAATTTTATTTGGTTTAATATTTAGTTTGTTTAGTTTATTATTAATTTTATTTAGTTTAATGTTTATTGATGTTATTATTAATAATTTTATTTAGTTTACTCTTCATTTTATTTAGTTTAATATGTATTTATGTTATTATTATTAATTTATTTAGTTTAATATCTATTTTATTTAGTTTAATATCTATTTTATTTAGTTTAATATCTATTTTATTATTAGTATCAATTTTATTTGTTTTAATATTGATTTTGTTTAGTTTATTATTAGTTTTATTTAGTTTACTGTTTATTGATGTTATTATTAATAATTTTCTTTCGTTTGCTCTTTATTTCGTTAACCAGGCTGCAATATCTCCGTGCTCAATGCTCCGGGCCCACACCACCTTTTGATACGAGCAGTGCAAGAAGACTCTACCAGAGAAAGTAGCAAAGGAAAACCAAAGCCCCCAAACAGCTTGCTGTAGCCATGAATTTAACCCTCCTGCCCCCTTGCCTCATGCAGAGGTTCTCATATGGGTTCAATAAAACTCCGCAGTGCTCCAAATCCGTGGGTAAAATCCTCTCTCTCTCATCGAGAATGTGGTTAGGTGTCGTTTTCAGCCTGCAGCTGGAAGTGGCATGGAAAGTGTGAGTAACAGAGGACGTTACCAAGTAGGCACACCACCGACTCCAGCAGCTAATCACAATTACTGCACGTTTAATTGTGCCCACATGCTGGATAGAAAATACACAGGCACAGACAGAAATGTAAGCCCCAAATCTTCCCAGTCTGATCAAAGGGGGGGGGGTTGTTGTTTGGGTTGGGGTTTTTTGATGAGGAAGAAAAATAGGTGCAGAGCTGCCCTGGTGCTGGGCAGCTCTGTGTAACCCATCACACACGCAGCCCTCCGAAGGCTTGGGGAACTCGCCGGCTGTGCCACGTGAGAAACAAAGGGCAGCAAAACGGAGCTGTAAAAGTTGGGGGTTTGATACTCATATACTGCTTTTGGGGGGGTGTGGGGGGGTGTCTTTATCCCCCTTCCCTTAATGCAGCACTCTTTGGGCTTCTGGCTTCAGCTGGCAGTTGCTCACAGTGTCAGAGTTTAACAACAAAAATGGATTCTGCTCCACAAGATCTAGTGAAAGGAGAGGAGAGAAAACTGCCAATGGTGCTGTCTGGCTGACACTTCATAGAATGGCAGAAAACAGGGCTGAGGGACAAATCCCTCCTCTATTTTAGTGCTTATCCCCCCCCAGTAGCTCTAGTTTTTACAGGACTGCTGGAGGAAGCAAATATTGGGAATGGGAGAACATGTCCTGCAATCACATTTCCCAAGGAGCTCCTTGGAAAATCAGTGGCATTTGGTCTGATTTGATCGATTCCCTCATCAGATCTGTTCTGCAGACACAGCCACAGTGCTGGTTCACCAATACATTTCCCTGGTTTCTTTCATTGCCTCAAGGGAGATTATCTCATGGTCCTGCTTTCCCCCCCTCACAATGATACTGCTCTCGTTGCCTTCTGTAATAGTTGTGTTGCAAAGATGACACTGTTCACCTACTCGGCCAGCTCATGGCATGGAGCCAATGGCATTGTTTACACAGCAAGAAAAAATGTTTACACCACGCAGCCAGCCAGCTTGCCATGAATCAGTCAGTCGTTTCTGGTTGCTTGTATTCAGCAAAGCACATCTCCTCCAGGTAGCAAAAGAAACCATCCTTACCTTTTTACCTAGGGAGAGTCCTAGCACAGCCCTTCAAAACTCCCAGCAGCAAGCTACTGTTTGTGCATGAAGCAGCCAAACATACCCTAAATCCATTTGGAAGGACTCAGAGCTGGCTGAGCCCTGGGTTTGACCAAGGACCCGGAGTGCTAGCTGGATCATATGCTTGCTGTGAAACCAGAGACTGAAATGAGCCCTGTCAAGTCCCAACTAGCACTTTATGACAGCTTTAATTTGGCAATATATAGTTCAGTGTTCTGTCAAACCTGCAGAGGCTGGTGTGTTCTGTATGTGTATCTTGACCAACTGAAATATTTTCACAGTATCCTACATTCAAGAACTTCCAGTGGAACCACACCAGGACGAAATCAAGCTTTGTTTTACCAAGTGATATTTAGAAGCCCACACATGAAATGCAGTATGTCAAGGAAAAAAACCCAAACAGAAAAAGCTATAATCTGTGATGACTCTGCTCTTATGCAGGCTGTCTAAAGTGTCAAGCCCTTCAAACCATTTGTTTCTGCAGCTGAGTGTAGAATCAGTGAGCTGAATCTAACCTCTTCGTTTAGCTCTCAGCACAGATCATAGATCAAGGTAAAATGTTACTCCCTTCAGACTTGGGGTGCACTTAAGGGGCTTCTCTGAAAGTGTTGTTCCACTGGGATCAGAAAACACAAGAGCTGACCTGAAGGTTTTCCTCAGCCTGAGTGGTGGTTCCCACCTCCCCCAGAATGAAGGCGCATCCTTACAGGGGAAAAAAAAGGTCACTGTCAAAGCTTGGTTTGACTTCCCTCGCTGAAAGCAGCAGCACAGCACTGATTAAAAGCTGCCCATTCCAGCTCAAAGCTGAGCGTTGCAGCCCAATCTTTCTCTAATACTGCCACAAAAGGTGAGAGGAAGGTAAAAAAAGAGAGAATTTTCAAGAAAGCTTCAAGTGACAAGAAAGAAATATCCTCAATATGCTTCAAAGCAACCCTCCTCCCATCCAGCTGAACAGAGGGTGTCAGAGAAGAGGGGGATCCTGCCACAGCATGCAGGAGACTGCACAGCCTGACCCTTCACAGTGATGTCTCCCCTTCCACACCCCCCCCCTTGCTTACTCTGGAAGCTCTCCAAACGATTGCAGCTCTTTCTATTTCTATCCCACTTGCTCCTTCTCTCAAGCCTGCCCGCCCTTCCCCCCCCCCGATAACTTGCAAGCCATTTGCAATGTAAGTCATGTTTTCTACAGGTGGGACTCAGCCTGCAGGCACACCTGCGAGTGTGAAGGATAATGCTGGAACTGGGGGTTATTAATCTATTAGTTTGTTTATTTTTCAGTAGGTTGTTTGACTATCCTGTCTAATCAGCCCCACAAAATGCTGTCCCTGTGCCAATCCAACCACATCCTGTCGTTGCTGCCTTGCTTTACTGATAGAACAACCAAGGAATAATATAACTCAGATCAGCATTTTCCCAGACTAGGCTGCTTGCCACAGCTTGCCCGGGGATTGTCAATGCTTGGTGATAAATAGGACCTAGATCATTCTGAAGCACGTGCAAAGGGATTACTGCTCTCTCTAATCCAGGGTATCCAAGGCTGTTTTTGTCAGAGGTCTCTGTTGAGATGGGATAATGCATGGATGCAGATGCAGATGATGTAGATGCAGATGGTGGGATACTGAGAACGAAGCGGTAAGGATCAGCTCTTCCATCCACAGGCCCATTTGACTTTTCTGGTCAATTACCAGCCTTGCCATCTTTTTCACTTCCAAAATCACTTTGAAATAAGATCTGTGTGGATATAAGTATTAGCATCTACTTGATTAACCTCTGAATCTATAGCTTTCAAGATTTGTCATGATGGGATGGAGGTTTGGTTCTTAAACCCTACATTGGGATGTGCTGCCCAGGGAGGTGGTGGAGTCACCGTCCCTGGAGGCAGGCAAAAAGGGATTGGATGTGGCACCTGGAGCCATGGTTTAGTTGTCAGGAGGTGTTAGGTAATAGGTTGGACTTGATGATCTCTGAGGTCTTTTCCAGCATTATTGATTCTATGGTTCTTTGTACAGCCATTTTCTAACTCACCTCTTCTTGGGCTGTGTAAAGGGCAAAAGGTCTGCTCTCAGACAGTTAACTACATCATGAGGAATAACTCCAAGCTATAAGCTCTCTACTCTTTGACGAGATCAGGTTTTGTAGAAGGTGCCAAGTTTAAGATGCAGATCGAAGCATGCCTGCCATTGTCATCCCGGCTCTGTCAGTATGATTGTTACTGACTGCCTGAGAACAAATCTGCGTTTTTAAAGGTAGATCACTTGAAGAATAGTTTCCAAATCACACAAACCATGCCAAAACATTGTGGGAAAACAAACTTCTTTACCTCTTTTATTAAAAGAAATCAATCAATCCATAAATAACTGAAGTGCCCCTGGCCTCACAGGCAGACAGGTTTCAATACAGTGCCACCAGCACTCCAAACAATAACATAATTCAGTTCTTCTTCATCTCAAACTAGTGAGGCATTCTTTCAATCTGATCAGTTCCCCTGGAATTCAATTACCTGCAATTACCTTTAAAAGATCTGGGTCACCAGAGGGAATATTCTACCAACAGCTGTTGAGTGTGGTGCTTTACAACTCGAAGCAAACTTTGTTATGCAGGAAAGGACAAAGTGTACCAGGCACTTCTCACTTGAGAACATCACCAAACATCTGCATAATCTTTCCAGTGCCTGGCCAGCTAATTTTATCTCTGAAATCCCGCACGAGAAACACACATTCTTGTCGTTACATGGCAACTCGAAATCAACAAGCAATCCTCTCTGAAGCAAACCCTCAGAGCTGCAGCTGAAAAACATGAAGAGTGGGAGAGAGCCACGCTCTAAAGCTCCAGCATTTGCTCAGAGCTGCTACATTCTGGAATGCAGGAGCACGTCTTTGAAACAGCTCATTTAGGACGTGCACACTTAATGACCAGCCTCTCTGTCTTAGAAAGAGACTGACAGACACAATCTTGTAGACTTCACAGGTTATGTGGATTGTGAAACAAGTTATGCAGGAGACCATGGAACTATAGAACCTCAAAGGAGTCACCGGTTTTTTGCTTTCCTGCTAAGGACAAAACTTTCCTTTCCTCACAAGACACTCCCTTTGGCTTTTTGTAATGTCTAAAACATAATCAGCAAACTACTTTGAGTCTAGACAGTTTACAATTGAAAGGACTAAGAAAAAAATTACTTACCCAATTTTCCTCTAGACTACAAATGAAAATGCACCACTCTGTCCCTGATTTTTATAACCTTCTTCACTGCTTCACTCCTAGCTGCTGTATGGATCCCCTTTCTCCCTGGATCACATGAAAGTGTTCTATTAATGTGAATTGGCTTATGTTTGAGAACACTATGCTGGAGAGCTATGAAGTGCAAGGAATCTGACCCAGGGAGCTGCAGGGCTATGACACATCAGTTCTTCACAGGAATGCTCGGTTGCTGGATGAGAATAACACAAGGCAGGTCCTGCACACTGGGTGCAGAGTGCTGCTGTTGTTAGTATACTGCCTGCGGAAGGCAGTGAGACAAGCTCCATGATTCACCCCTGTCGCTGGAATCTTACCCTCTGGCTTTTCACTGGAGAACTGCAAGTAAGTGTGAAGTTGCCTTTCTCACCTGACTATTACTAAGCAAAGTTTGGGGCAATGAATCTGTTTAGCACATGACAAATGTGTGTAACCACAGCACTGCCTTAAGAAAACCATTGCAAGGCAGCCTTGCTCTCCATATTTCTCCAGGAGTGCTTAGCTGCAGTTCAGAATAAACAAAGTCTAGAAACGTTAGTGGATTCCCTGGCAGGAGGCAGAGAAGGAAAAAGAAGTCTCCTGCCTCTGTTCTGTTCTTCATCCTTCTCCTTGTGCTCAGTCTTCTCTTTACCCACACGGTCAAAAAGGAGGGAAAGCAGCTTGGGACACCAATCGTAGCAATGACTTCTACGCAGAACGTTCTCAGTTACATGGGGCTCTTGGAAAGCCCTCCCTTAGAATGCATCCTGTCAGAGAGGGCAGCATTACTCCTTGTGTTATAGGTTGTGATCTGCCAGCCTTTAAACGTGTGTAATAAAAACACACCCCCAGCACACATAATAAAAATACATTCCAGCAGCATAAGATAGGAAGAAATCATTGCTGTGATAGGATTAAAGCTGTCAGAAGTGCTTAGGTTTAAGTCAATATTTAGCAGAGTGTTGGCTGTGTCTGATAAGCAACACCTTCTAGAGATTGCTTCAAGGAAGAGTGAATGTCTCTGAGTTTTCTGGGAAAACAGGAATGATTGGTACAAGAAAATATCAGTGTCCAAAAAAACCAATCCAAACCAAACCAAAGCAAGCCAAAACTTGCCGTGCAGTTATGCAAAACATGGGTGCAAGCCTAGGGAGCACTACCTGGCTTTGGCTTTGGCAAGAATCTGCCTTCGTGCCACATTTGCTTCTAATTCCTTTGCTCCTCCACCAGAAATGTGCTGGATGGACCACCAAGGCAGCAGCTGCCTGGCTGTTCTCTGCTCTGAGGCATCCCTGGTGTGTGTGAGCATTTCCTCCTCCTTCTTGCAAAGATTTTTTTCATCATTATTTTCCTGAACTGATTTGCTGCTGGATTGCAGAGGGGAAAAGTGGCAGCCTTGCAGCATGTTGGTCTCCACTAGCACCACTTCCACATGTTCTCCTAGCAACCCCATTTCAGTTTTTCACTTAGTGAAACCTTCCAAGTCATTCAAAAGAGAGTTCCTGGTGCTGGTGAGGCTGGTGGTTGGTTGGTTGCTTGGTTGGGTTTTGTTCTTTCCCTTTGCCATCCCACCAGATTGGGCCCCAGGTTTGTTTTATTTGTTAAAGAGTTCTATTAATAGCTGTTCTGTCATAGTCCTCTGGAAATACCTTCTTAGGTTGGCACAATGCAGGCTGTGATTTGATGTGCTGTAACCTAACCCACTCTGCTGAAAGAGTGTCTGCTGCCAGATCCTTACCTCCCACGGGACTGTCTCTGTAAACATGGAAATAAAAGCTTCTGTGAGAAACAAGTACACGAAGTCACACTCTGTTGCTGAAGTTTTACAGTTAGCCCCACTCATGAAAAGCAATTCCCCTCATCTGTGTTTGCTTGCAGGGCTGGCAGCTGACAGGCAAGGATCTCAGACAGGCTGTTTCTGATGTTTTCGATTAGGCTAAGCCTCGCTTGGGATCACGGGGATTATTTTGTGCCTCAGGAGCAGCCACCACTGGGCAGCAGGTCCGGTGTGACTGTGGGGGTAGACAGCAGGTTTCTTGCTTTATCTCTTTGTCCTGGATAGCAGCATTTATTTTGGTGTATTTGGGGGGTCCCTTCCAACCCAGACCATTCTATGATGCTGTGATTCCAGGACTTCAACCCATGCCTCTTTCTGCTGAGGTCTGGGAGCAGCTGCTAGCAGAGTGGGGATCTTCACATCGGGAGGCCGATCTTCCCGAACCGGCCCAATGATTAGATTTGATACTAAATCCAGACGTGGTAGGTCCTGAGGCTTTGGGCTCTAGGTGAGAGCAGCTGCATGCTGCACAGCTCCTGAGCTGTGAGGTGCACTGTGAGCACCACTGGCAATTCACTTCTCA
This sequence comes from Colaptes auratus, assembly GCA_015227895.2. Classification (NCBI taxonomy): domain Eukaryota; kingdom Metazoa; phylum Chordata; class Aves; order Piciformes; family Picidae; genus Colaptes; species Colaptes auratus. The sequence goes on along the minus strand of CM026886.1, from coordinate 2,764,924 downwards.
GCATGGTAAAACCCCAGTGCATTATCGCTCTGTGTGAGGACCCTAGAGACTGCCTCTTTGCTGAAACACAGTGCCCAGATGAGCTGCTGCAGTGTTAAGGATGAGAAATCATAGATCATGGAACAGTGGTTAGAACTGGGAGACAAAAGTGCCACCTGTGACCCTGCATATGGCACCAGCCAGGGCGTTCCTTTTAACAGCAGCTCCTGCCCTAGCAGCAGAGGTGGGGATTTGCCAGCAAGCCAGGGACATGCAGTACAAAGAGGCACCTGGGTCTCTAATGCCCAGAAGAGACAGTAGCAAGGCTTGCATAAACAGGTAGTACTCCTGCCTGAAAGATGCTGCCTCAAGAAAAACCTGTCAGGCTAAAACACTGGAGTGCTACGTTATCCCACACTGGTTGTCTGCTCTCATTTAAGACATTGGTGCTGCCTCTTGGGGTTTTGCAGCCCAATAAAGTATCCTTTTTACCTTGGAGTCCACTGCCAAGTATAAATCCAGTCACTGGGTTAGACTCCTAGAATGGTCTGGGCTGGAAGGGACCTCCAAAGCTCATCCTGTCCAACCCCCTCTGCACTCAGCAGGGACATCCTCCACTAGATCATGCTGCCCAGAGCCCTGTTGAGCCTCATCTTGAAAATCTCCAGGAATGGGGTCCCAACCACCTCCCTGGGCAACCTGTTCCAGTATTCCAGCAGCCTCACAGTCCAGAACTTCTTCCTAACATCCAATCTAAATCTGCTGTGCTCTAGTTTGAAGCCATTGCTCCTTGCCCTATCACTGCAGGCCTTTGCAAACAGTCTCTCTCCATCCTTCTTGTAGGAGATCCTCTGCTAAACGCCAGACACTTTATGTGTAGAAGAGGGAATGGTGAAATCTGCACACAGTGAATCTCTGCTGGAATAAATCTGGACTATTTGTTTGCAGATTCCTCTATGGCAGACTTCTCATTTCAAGGAGAACATGGTTGTGTTACACCTGCATGTGTGAGAACTGAATGGACATCAGACGAAAAAATAGTCTTGGTGAGTAAAAGCAGTTGGAAAATCTCACAATCAGCTGGGCCTGAACCATTTGCTTCAGTCACTGTTTTCACTGTGGACAGTGACAGCTGCCATAAGTGCACAATAATAGCCAGGACAGGAGGGGGTCTGATCACCTGGACAAGCAGAAGCCTCAACATAAAAATGCAGGCAATACTGAGCAGAGCCAGATGACATTCAAAGAAGGTACCTCCCCATCTGTTAGGCCTGGATTTGCTACCTGGGTTGGGACTCACTGGAAGGAGAAAGTCCACACCCATGAAGGACATAGGTATGACTGATTCTTAATAATATCCCCCTGTAGTTCCCCTCTCTTTGAAGCCATGTGTTGGGAGTCATCTTACAGAAGGCAATGGCAGTGTTTTGGAAGGTGAGGTCTGGGATATGAGAGGTTTTATCTCATGTGTTGTGAGCTCATGGTCACATTATGTAATTCTCACACACAGAGTAAGTGGCATCAGAGGCAGAATCTGCTGGTTGCATGAAGCTGTTACTCTAGGTTTGAAACCTGGCTTACTGCACAGGCTGCTCGTGTCTTCCCCAGAAGAGCTGTCAGTGGGATGCCACAGCACGGTGAATGGGAGGGGAGCACTGCTGCAGGTGCTCCTGAAGAATGCACAATATGCCCTTGCTCGAGGTGAGATAGTAACAGTTCCTCACAACCTGTCCTATGCTCTTGAGCACTGTTTGGAGCCCTCATTCTTCTGCTCTTCTGTAACTTTCACTCTCTGTGTCAAGAACCTGCTGGCAACAGCACTGCCTCAGCACTGGTCAAAAATCATTCACTTGAGAAGATATTCTGTAGACAACTGTTACAGCAGGAGCTGGAGATGAAGGATCCAGTCAAGAACCGAGACATCTTTGCAGATCCAGGGCAGGCCTGCAGAAGGTATGTGCCCACCGACATGGCTCTGCGTCCCACTCCAGTCACGAGGCAGCACCCTGAGGATTGGGCTGGCTGACACTTCCACCCCTGCACCTCTGTCCTGCAAAAAGCTGAAGGGACATTTACCCTCAGTGCTCCCAGGTGAGCCAAGGTGATGTGATACTTGATCTTGCTGTCTGAAACTGCCATTCTGCAGGGAGATGATGGAATGGGAGTTCAGAGAGCGTCCACCTTCTGTCTCGCACATGGTGTGCGCTGTGACAGACTGCTCCCCAGGACAAGCAGCTGTAGGCTTTCCCTCTCCTTCCTACCACTCCCAAGCACTATGTGAAAGAGGTTTTCTTTGTGATTAAAATGGGAACTGAACTCGGATTGAACCCCACTGCTGGGAGTGGAGTCATCTGCTTTCACACACAGCCTGATTCCCCCTGTAAGTACAAGCCACTGCAGGAATGGGACAGTGGCTGTCGGAAGGAGTTTGTAGTGCACAATGTCCTTGTTGAAAGTGAATGTAAATACTGTGTGGCATTTATTGTGACACTGTGCTCTTCAGGGCTTCAGTTTTGGTTCATTTGGACTGCCTCTGGAGCAGCACTTTTTGTTCCTCCATTGTGCATTTGGGACAAAGAGCAGCCTGTGGGATTTTGCTCTTGGACCCGAGGAGTGAAAGGCCTTCCTTGTCTCAGCACCAGGAAAGGTCAAAGGCAGATTTCAAGCAATCAAGCACCATCTTCAGGACCACAGGGACAGCGTTTGCAGGAGGCTGGACACAACAGGATTTCCTCAGCAAGGTAGTGAACCTCCTAGCTCACGCTGAAACTTTTCCCTGCTTTGCCCCCCAGCCTCAGGGTTCTGCCCAGTGCACTGTGCTACAAAGTCTTTGCAACAGGGAATCCTTCCTCACTGGGTGTTTGTGTTCTGTGCTGTACAACAGGCCTCAGTCTTGTTTGCACTTTCCCCTGAGACATTCTGTGTCAGGGTCCAAAGGAGCATATTACTCATGGTGAATCTGCAAGGCAAATTTCACAGCCCTCAACTAGTCACACAAAGTGTAAGAACAGAGAATTGTTCAAGAGTCCAAACTAGAATTCAGTCATTTGGTACTGAAACATGAAATATTGTAGAGATGTCTTTTGAGAGAGAGCTTCTGCATAGCTGCAGCCTGCAATCCAGCAGTACTGATTACTCTGCCCTGGTGAGGCCCCACCTGGAATGCTGCATCCAGTTCGGGGCTTCCCAGTTCAAGAGGGAAAGGGATCTGCTGGAGAGAGCCCAGTGGAGGGCTACAAGGATGATGAAGGGACAGCAGCACTGCCTGATGAGGAAAGGCTGAGAGCCTTGGGGCTGTTTAGTCTGGAGAGAAGACTGAGAGGGGATTTAATCAATGTCTATATAAATATCTGAGGGCTGGGGGTCAGGAAGATGGGACAGGGACAGCTTCTGCTCACTTGTGCCCTGGGATAGGATGAGGGGCAATGGATGGAAACTATGATCTTGAAGGTCTCTTACTTCTCTGATCTTCTCTTCTTTCTCTTCCCTATCTATCTCTATCTCTTATTCTATCTCATTCTCTTCTCTATCTCTTCAGCACGGGAGGTTCCACCTCAACATGAGGAAGAACTTTACTGGAAGAGTCACAGAGCACTGGAAGATGCTGCCCAGAGAGGTTGTGGAGTCTCTCTCTGGAGACCTTCAAGACCCATCTGGATGTGTTCCTGTGCTAGATTCTGTGGTCCTGCTCTGGCAGGGGGGTTGGACTGGAAGATCTCCAGAGGTCTCTTCCAATCCCTAACATCCTGTGAGCCTGGGAAGAGAATGTAGAGCCATGACTGTAGACTGCATTGATCTGATCTATGAAGATGTTATGTCTACAGCTCAATATAGCTATAGTTAGCTATAGCTATATCTATATATCCAAAGGAGAAGCCAAACCCACCACGGCACTCATCCAACTCAGATGATATTGCTGCTAGGAAAGAGGGGAGAAACTATTATTTTTTACATCTGTAATAACAAGATGCTCACCATGAAAGGACACTTGGAGTGTTGCTGACTTTTCCAGACTCATAATGCTTTGCTGTGGATGGTTTAAAAAGCCTTCAGATACATTTCTTCCCAGTTAATTAGTAATAGATATTCTTACATTTGACTCAGTTGTAACTTTGCTGGGTTTTGTACAAACAATCCACAGGTCATGTTTAACGACCCCAGGAGTCTCTTTCACTTCAAAGTATGAATTTGCTACTTTATTTGCCAGAGCACAGAACCCTGCTTTAGTGATTAATCAACCCTGCTGACTGATTAATCTGCACATTTATATGGCAACACATGTACTAGAGATGCTCAGTCAAGTTATCATCTTCTTGTCTCTAATTGTCACCTCTCCTGCTCCTCAGATCACAGAACACCTCTGGTGGATAGAGACCTCCAAGATCATCCAGTCCAACCCTTGACCTCAACACCAAACCATGGGCACTTGAACACCCCCAGGAATGGTGACTCATCAATGTCCTTATTGATGATCTGGACGAGGGGACTGAGTCCATCATCAGTAAATTTGCAGATGGAACCAAGCTGGGGGCAGGAGTTGATCTGTTAGAGGGTAGGAGAGCTCTGCAGAGGGACCTTGCCAGGCTGGGCAGATGGGCAGAGTCCAAGGGCAGGAGATTGAACACATCCAAGTGCCGGGTTCTGCACATTGGCCACACCAACCCCATGCAGTGCCACAGGCTGGGGTCGGAGTGGCTGGAGAGCAGCCAGGCAGAGAGGGACCTGGGGGTGCTGGTTGACAGCAGCTGAACATGAGCCAGCAGTGTGCCCAGGTGGCCAAGAAGGCCAATGGCATCCTAGCCTGCATCAGGAACAGTGTGGCCAGCAGGAGCAGGGAGGTCATTCTGCCCTGTGCTCAGCACTGGTTAGGCCACACCTTGAGTCCTGTGTCCAGTTCTGGGCTCCTCAGTTTAGGAAAGATGTTGAGTTGCTGGAAGGTGTCCAGAGAAGGGCAACAAAGCTGGGGAAGGGTCTGGAGCACAGCCCTGTGAGGAGAGGCTGAGGGAGCTGGGGTTGCTCAGCCTGGAGAAGAGGAGGCTCAGGGGGAGACCTTCTTGCTCTCTACAACTCCCTGAAGGGAGGTTGCAGCCAGGTGGGGGTTGGTCGCATCTTCCAAGCAAGCAGCACCAGAACAAGAGGACACAGTCTGAAGCTGTGCCAGGGGAGGTTCAGGCTGGATGTTAGGATGAAGTTCTTCCCAGCAAGAGAGATTGGCCCTTGGGATGTGCTGCCCAGGGAGGTGGTGGAGTCACCATCCCTGGAGGTGTTTAAGAGGGGACTGGATGAGGCACTTCGTGCCATGGTCTGGTTGATGAGTAAGGGTTGGATGATCAGTTGGACTTGGTGATCTTGGAGGTCTCTTCCAACCTGGCTGATTCTGTGGTTCTGTGACTCCACCACCGCCTGTGCTGGACAACCCTTTCAGTGCAGAACGTTGGAGAAGCTTCAGGTGAGATGGAAGCCCTGCTACCACTTGGTTCCTGATCACATTCCCACTGCTTATGGAGGTGAAAGTTGTAGGACTGTTCTGCTCAGTCTTACACGGAGCTGATAAAAGCAGGAAACTCGGTAAAAGCCATGAAGGAAGAAGTCCCGCCTCGGGCCTCCCCTTTCGGATCTCTCGGAGACTGATTCGAAACAGGCGCAGCTGGTCCCGGGGCGAGCCGAGGTGGGCTGCCTGCCAGCGGTCAGCGGTGGTTGGCCTGACCCGGTACGGGGTTGCCGTTGCCTCACCAGCGGGGCCCCCACGGCTTCAGCCAGCGGCCGTAGCCTTCCACTCATCCCGCCCCGACAGCGCCCTCCTGCGGCGGCGGTGGTCACAGCGGCCGCTCCTGCACGGGCTGCGGCGGCCGTGGCCTCGCCCCCCGGCTCCGCCTCCTCCCCTCCCGGCCGATTTGGGCCTCTCGGGCCACCGTCGCGACCGGTAGCGGTTTCTCCGCGCCCTTGGCGCCTTCCGCGGGCCGGGCTGCGGCCTGCCGGGGCGGCAGCCTCCCGCTTCTCTTCGCGGCGGGTCGGGAAGGCCCGGGGCGTCGCCCAGTGATGTCGAAGGGGACCGGAAAGGCGGATCGCTCCCGCTCGATCTCGAGCACGGAGGGCAGCATCCTTTCGCAGCCGTCCACCTCGACTAACGGCGCCGTGCCCCTGCATGGGCGGCTATGGGACGGGGAAGAGCCGGAGGCGATGGACGAGCAGCTCAGGCGGCCGGGAACCGCCGAGGGCGCCGGCGACGAGCGCAACAGGAGAATGATCCGGAACCAGTACCGGGAGCTCATCTCCAGCGTGCAGCGTAAGCCCGGGGTGCGGCTCTCAGAAGCGGCCTGGCCTGCCCCCGGGGCGGCAGCGGCATTCCTCCGGAGGGGTGCCGTCCCGCGCCGTGGGGGCCGGGGCAGCCGTTTAGGTGCCAGCCTGATGGCTTGTCGTGGCTCCTCGCTTGAGGAACTCGTAAAGCTTTCGTGGGAGCTCCTAAGTTCCTTGTCGTGCTGAAATGCTGGGCCTGTGGTCAGGCCGGAGTTTGCCTCCCTGGAAGCGTTTGCATTCTCAGAGAGAGCAGGGTTATCGGGGATTGATCTGCACTTTCCGTGTCTGACCGCATGGTTGCAGGGGGACTGTCTGCTTTAGACCTGGAAATACGCTGAAAGCCTTCAGTTTTGTGTTCGTGCTGTTTGAGCTTTTAGTTTAAAACTGCAGTTACCACTATCTCGAATGTGTCCAGAGGAGGGCAACAAAGCTGGGGAGGGGTCTGGAGCACAGCCCTGTGAGGAGAGGCTGAGGGAGCTGGGGTTGCTTAGCCTGGAGAAGAGGAGGCTCAGGGGAGACCTTCTTGCTCTCTCCAACTCCCTGAAGGGAGGCTGTAGCCAGGTGGGGGTTGGTCTCTTCTCCCAGGCAAGCAGCACCAGAACAAGAGGACACAGTCTCAAGCTGTGCCAGTGGAGGTTTAGGCTGGATGTTAGGAAGAAATTCTTCCCAGAAAGAGAGATTGGCCATTGGGATGTGCTGCCCAGGGAGGTGGTGGAGTCACCCTCCCTGGAGTTGTTTAGGAAGAGACTGGATGAGGCACTTGGTGCCATGGTCTGATTGATTAGATGGTGTTGGGAGATAGAATAATAGAATCAATAAGGTTGGAAAAGGTCTTGGAGATCATCAAGTCCAACCTATTACCTAATTCCTGACAACTAAACCAAGGCTCCAACTGCCACAGCCAGTCCTTTCTTGAACACCTCCAGGGTGTTATCTACCAGGGCTGCTGCCAATCCATGTCACTCAGCACAACATCTCTGCATCTTTTAAACGTCTCCAGGGATGAGGATGAGGATGGGCAGCCTGTTGCAGCTTTTGAGAACCCTTTCTGTGAAGAGTTTCTTCTAGTGTCCAATGTAAACCTCCCCCGGTGCAACCTGAGGCCATTTCCTCTCATCCTGTCACTTGTTACAAGGAAGAAGAGACTGCCCCACACCTCACTGCAACCTCCTTTTCTGGGAGCTGAAGAGAGCAATGAGGTCTCCCCTCAGCCTCCTTCTGTCCACTCTAAAACAACCCCAGTTCCCTCAGCTGCTCCTCACCAGCCCTGTTCTCCAGACCCATCCTTGTCTTGCCTGCCCTTCTCTGGACCTGCTCCAGCCCCTCAATGTCCTTCTTGGAGCGTGGGCCCTGAAACTGAACCCGGTACTCAAGGTGTGGCCTGACCAGTGCTGAGTACAGGGAGACAAATCACATTTCTGTCCTGCTGGTCACACAATTGCTCATACAGGTCAGGATGCTGTTGGCCTTGGCCACCTGAGCACACTGCTGGCTCATGTTCAGCTGGCTGTCAGCCAGCACCCCAAAGTCTTTCTCTGCTGGGCAGTTTCCAGCCACTCTTCCCCAAGTCTGGAGCATTGCATGGGGCTGTAAGACTGTGTTTGTGCAGTAGCTGTGGTGTGTCAGTGCATTGAGCATGGTGTATATCCTTCAAAGCAGTGCTGCAAGTAGCTGTGTAGAGCAGAGCATCTGAAAGCCTTGTTAGATCATATGCAAATTGTTGCATGTAAGTACCTGTGTTTGAGGTGGTGGTCTTCAAAAGCACCCAGCACGTGTGTTTGGAGGTTTGTTTACTTCTTTCATGAAAGTCCCAAACAACTTTTGAGGTAGGACAAATAACATACAGAAAATGTTGTATCTGGTAGTTGCTTGGACACCTACATTTTACTGGATCCAAGAGAAATCTGGGATCTGCTAACATAAATCCCAACTATACAAATCTCATTGCATTGAAGTAAAATGTAAAATTACTACTTCAACCTGATGCAACGTCCTCTCCTATGAGGACAGACTGAGGGAGTTGGGGCTCTTCAGTCTGGAGAAGAGAAGGCTCCCAGGAGACCTTATTGTGGCCTTCCAGTGTCTGAAGGGGGCTACAAGAAAGCTGGGGAGGGACTTTTGAGGGCATCAGGGAGTGATAGGACTGGGGGGTGTGGTGGGGTGAGAAAGTTCCCCCCCACACACAAAGAAAGAAACCACAGCTAGCTCAGTGGGAAAAGCAGATGCAAGCTCTATTTACAGGCATGAATGGAATGCAATGAATATGTACACAAATATACAATATTTACAGTATATACAGAAACACACAGCAATGAACACAATGCAGAAAAGCCTTTTCCCTCCAGCCGGCCAGGGGTTTCCCTGAACCCCCCTCTCTCCCTCCCTACCTCCCCTTTTTCCCAGGAAGGGTTAGAGAGAGAGAGAGAAAGGCAATTAAGGAAGAAAAATCCTGTTAGCTCCAAAGCACATGCAAGAATTAGCTTTCTTATCTGGTTAGCTGTTAACTCAAGGCCGTTCCTGCTTCAGAGAGAGAGAAGCCGTCCAGCCCACAGGACAGAGAAGCACAGACTGCACCCAGCCTGAACCCAGACCAGACTGAACTAACAGAACCCAAACTTAAAATTGCATTCTACAGTCTACCAAGGAAATTAGTTTAGACTATCTTGGTTTTGTTTAAATATCAAAAACATTCAGCCCGAGTGTTCAGCAACTGTCTCTTTCTTAAAGGCATAGCCTCAACTGGTCACAGGGGGGCATGGAGCAAAACTAGAAATGGGGAGATTGAGATTGGATGTGAGGAAGAAGTTGTTCCCCATGAGGGTGGTGAGAGCCTGGCACAGGTTGCCCAGGGAGGTGGTGGAAGCCTCCTGCCTGAAGGTTTTTGCAGCCAGGCTGGATGTGGCTGTGAGCAACCTGCTGTAGTGTGAGATGTCCCTGGCCATGGCAGGGGGGTTGGAACTGGCTGAGCCTTGAGGTCCTTTCCAAGCAACAATAATAAAAACTAGCATGCATAATCTTGCAATTTAACATACTCAAACTGTGTTCTGTGTTTGTTAGATGGGCTACAAAGCAGCCACTTTTGATTAAGGTGTAAGTGTGCATTTCTGGATGCTCCTATAGTTAAGTAATTTAGGATTTCATTTGTGTTCCTCCCCAGAAAATCGTGAGGATATGCTGAGTTCAAAAACCAACAGACTGACAGAAGCTTTGGAAGAAGCCAATAAACTGTTTAGTGGAGGTAAGACATATTGTGTGGCCCTTATGTGTTTGCTTGATACTTGGCTAAGTATGAGGCAATGATGCCTTGTAAACAGAAAAGGGCAAAAGAATGAAGCTGAGGTCCACTTACTTTGTCAGAATTGTTAAAGTGTAACTTGAAGTAGACATGTGTAGTTGAAAAGGAATGGTTGGAACCAGCTGATGTGAGAAAATAAATATCATTACTTTAGTGTTTATTTGTGCTTAGCAATCCTCCTTGCTTTAGCTTGACTCTAGAACAGGACATGTAAGTAGTAGTACCTGTTCCACATGTCGGCGTAGAGGGGACCACTTCGCCTGGAGATGGGAAACCTGTCAGTGAAAACTGCGTTTGGTTTCGTAAGACAGTGTGGTAGTTTGCCAGGTTTGCCTTTGCCAGTATCATCCTCTCCTTTTCCCTCTTTTCTGATGCAAATCTTGTTGTAAGGATGAAGTGAAAGAGTCTGTCTGTACCCAGCAGTCTGCCAAATGTTGTTACCTTTTGGACACTTTCACCCTGCCATACCCTCTTCCCTGTAACAGTTTCCCGTGCGCGAGAGGCAGCGCTGGACGCCCAGTTTCTTGTCTTGGCATCAAATCTGGGAAAGGAGAAAGCCAATGAGTTGCACTCTGAGATGACATCATTTGATTCACTAGTGTTTGCAGAAGACTTGGTAAGTCTCAGTCTCTCCATCTGCCAACAGTTTGCTAGCGGTTTGTAGCCTGTTTGGTACAGAATCGTGAAATAAACACCTCAGATGGTCAGGGGCTACGTGACGATTGTGATGGGATTCAACTCTCTTCCTATGAATCTCTTTGATTAGTGACAGTAACCAGGACACTGATGTTTTGAAACTATGTACTGAGTGTTTCCAGGATGCACAGGGAAAAACTTGAGTCAAAATGTGAACACTTCCCATCCTCATTGTTGCATAGCTGCTACTTTATCTCAGCTCTATGAACACACACTTGAACACAGAAGGTTTCACCTCAGCATGAGGAGAAATTTCTTTACAGTGAGGGTGATGGAACCCTGGAGCAGGCTGCTCAGGGAGTCTCCTTCTCTGGAGACTTTCCAAACCCACCTGGATGCAGTAGTGTGGACTACCCTGGGTGATCCTGCTTTTGGCAGGGGGATTGGACTTGATCTCTAGAGGTCCCTTCCAACCTCCTTTCTTTATGGTGTCCTAGGAGCTAAGTAGTTTCTTTAATCTGTCCCTACTCTGGTTTTGAAGTGGAGTTCTGAAGGCCATGTGTGATACTGCCACATTGTGTCACTGGCAGGAAAGGGGACTTTGGAATGTGCTGCCTAGGGAGGTGGTGGAGTCACCATCACTGGAGGTGGTTATGAAGAGCCTGGATGAGGCACTTGGTGCTAGGTTGAGTTGGTCAGATGGTGTTTGGTGATAGGTTGGACTTGATGATCTCGAAGGTCTTTTCCAACCTGGTTAATTCTATTCTGTTACTTGCATGCTTTCAGATTTGGCATGTTTGTTTCTTTGTACTGCCACCACGTGGAAGAGTCAGTTCAGAAGAGCTTTGAAGCAGATTTGATTTCTTTTTTTCTTTACCCTCCCTGAATATTTTCTCCTGTGTTACAGCAGATTAATAAGGAGTCAGAATCTTTGGTTGAGTGTAGAGTGTTGCCATACAAAAACCATACCAAGTTCAGTTGGTTGGTTGGAGTTTTTCCTGGGCAAGTCTGGGTTGGGGCATACAGGGATTGGGCCAAGTGACTTCACAGTATTTGGCTTCCTGGATATGTGTGGTGCTCAGGAACTCAGGCACCTTGGCTTTATAGTGCAGTTGAAGCAATGCTTTGCTGCATCATCAGAATGTAGGCTGAACCCTCTAAAAATATAACTTTATTTACCTCTAGCTCTCTTACTTTCATTGCTGCTAGTCCATACTGTGTCCAAGTCTGTATGTGAGTGGTTTTCTGTTTTCACAGTATCTTCAGGAAAGTGAAGGTTCTTCTGCAGTGATATGAAATGTTAACCTCCCCATAATGCAATATATATCTACTGGTACTCCTCATCAGTGAATTTGCACTGCATTGCTTCTTTTGCAGCTGACCTTCATGGGCATAAATCGCATTGAAGGACAAGAAGATGATAGTGACTCTGAGGATGCTCCAAGTGGCTATTTACCTCATAATGCCTGGCATAAACTGGGAGCAGAATCAGAAAAGTACTTCAGAAGAGCACCTTGTTTTCACTACATGTAAGTTTATTTAAGGAAATAGTATGTACTGCAGCACAAACTGATGGCCTGAATTGATTCTGATCTTTAACGCCCTGGGCTTGCAGAGTGTCAACAAGAACTTGTGTGTGGTCTCTCTTCTTATGGTGCAGTGAGCTCCTTGTCTCCAGAATATTTTAAAATGCTGCTTTCTTTGATTTTGATTTGGCTTGGTTCCAAAATAATATCACTTGTATCTAACAGATAGCAAGATACTCTTGATATACCTGTTTCACACCCTAACCAGTAGAAGTGGTCCTCTTTTCCTTTAGAACCTGATCTTCCCTCATCTTTCTCTCCCTGCACAAGCTGCAGCCAGAATCATGAACAGAGGGATCTCTGGCATGTTTTTCCCCTCTTTCCCTGGTTATTATGGAAGGTCAATCTGCCAGGGTCTGCATCTGTTGTATTATCATGAAAAGACCAACGTTTCTTCTTGGACATCTGTGTCAATGAGTTGTCTTTTAGAATCTTGCTTTTATTCTGTGCCTGCAGAAGGAATCGCCTAATTACTGGCAAGTGGCCTTATGTAGGATCAGCATCATCTCTCCTTATGCATAAGCAACCCATTTAGCAAGAGCTGTTTTAGCTGCTGTCAAGTGATCCTTAGTCACTTGCCTTACAGGTAACTCTCCAAATGAAATCTCTCCACGAAGTCATAGACTCATACATTCATAGAATGGTTTGGGCTGGAAGGGACTTTAAAGATCTTCTGGTTCCAACCCCCCTGGCACTGTCAGGGACACCTTCCACTAGACCAGGTTGTTGAAGGCCGCTTGTCAGCCTACAAGTAGCAGAATTTAGTTCAGTGAAGTTACTAACAGTAGAACTGACAGAGTATTGTTCAGGTGGCTCTGCTTTTGGGCTTGTTCCACTCCCCAGAAAGTGTCATTGCAGTTGTAAGAAAGTTGCTGAATATAACAACTTGGTCATATAATATCTGACATTTAATGTGAGATAACTGAGATCTTTCAAACTTATGTTTGCATCCTTGAGCTGTAAACTCTAAATGGTATCTTCTGGTAATTTGTATGATCTTAAGACAAAAGTGCAAGAAGAAAGACTTTGATTTCTCATTAGTTACATTTTGTCATCTTAAGTAATGAGGGACTCCTTTTGATTGAGGGTATAGGAATATTCACAGTGTGTTACTTTAAATTAGAACGTGTACTCCTCAGCTTAGGAAGACAGCTGCTCCCCATCTGTTCTTGTCTGAGGCCTCAGTTGTTTGGTGGCTTTTGGTTGAGTTGTTTTTTTCATGCTCAGTCTCTGACTTCTGAAATGGACTCACAACTGACCTGAGATAGGGAAACGTATGTGCTGCAGAATTTTTGGGTACCTGCCGATCTAACTTGAATCGAGTCTCAATTCACTCTCCTTCAGGCATCTAATTTGGTGGAGATTCAATGCAACCAAAGTTAGGAGCCTAAGTTCCATATGTAGTCAATGGAGAGAGGTAAGCACTCCAAGAAAGTGCCCAAATACAGCACATATGTTCCACTCCCTTTGTTTAATGGGAAGTGTTGGATCTCAGTGCACTGAATGTTCCAGTGACTGACTACAAAGTAAAAACCTGTGGCTTAATTTTTCTTTCTATTGCAAACATCAACTTGCAGAAACTGAAGAAGAGGTGGGAAAAAATAGTGTGGAGAAAGTTTTTAGGCATTCAAATGGAGATAATGGAGGATATGAACTATGTGCTCTTTCATTTCTCAACTAGTTTAAAGAAAAGAAATAAAAAAAGGTTGGAATAATTACATCAAATTTTATACAGCTGTTGATAAATCTGGCTTGAGGCTGCCAGCATATTTGGAGCACCTTGAGGATGTTTGTTTTGAGAGGATGCTTTGGTTTTAGATATCGGTCACCACTTAGCACTTCTCTCAGGAGATCAGCTGCTCAGTGTGTAGATTTCTTAGCTACAGTGTAAAACATTCTTCCATATATATCTTCTTTTTGTTTTGGTTAGGTTGGGCTCTTTCAAATCTGATCCTCCTGTACCGAGGCAACGGATAGAGAGGCAGAAAAAGACAGCAAGAGGGGAAGAGAAACGGGCAATGCCTGCTCAGGTTTGTGAAATGTTATCTTAATTGGTGATTTGTTATGGCATATTTATTCCAAGGGACTTTTCAACCTTTCTGTGTATGTTCTTTTGGGGTTTGAAGTTACCAACTATAGTACCAAAGCATTCAGACTTCATTATTAGGTGCTTGATTAGTTTTGTGTGGACTGCAGCATTTGAGTGGAAGGAAACAGGATTTCCAGGCTGATTTCAAGTTCAGAAATGATTGACAGACTGGCTTTTCAAATTCAGATTAACTTACTTGCTCTGAAGCTCATTCCTTTGAACTGAAACAAGAAACTTCTTTACATTAATGTCTTTGACTTTTGAAATAAAAGTGTCTTAGCAGCGTGTGCCATTTGCACAGAAATGGGGTTAACAGCAGCCAGTTAATTAACTTCCTTGTCCACTATTTTCCCTGCTTTCTGTTTCACCATTCGTTCTGTCTGTCTTTAGCAGAAAGACAAAAGTTTGAGGATACCTACAGGGGTTTATATTTGAAACCACCTTCTGGGAAACCTCTGGCTGATACCATCAGTGCCTAGTTTGTTTCTTTAAATACAGCCTTCTTCATACTGACCCAAATAGTGGTAGGAACTATTCTGATGCAGTTTGTACTGGGAAGAAGAGACTCTGGAGGGTTTTGAGAGAGTTGCTTCCAGAAGTGACTGACTGTTTTGGGGGCTAGCTTAGGTAAACACTGATGATCAGCATTTATCTTAATCTGTGTTAGACACACGGCCATGCAAGAAGTTCTGTAGCTTGCTTTATGGCAAGGTGGTTGAAGGGAAAGTGTTAGCTAACAGGAACTGCACACTGGTTGCTGAGCACTGTACTTGAGCAGTGAATTTGGTGCTCTGCTGATTACAGCATTTGAAGGATAATTTGGAGTACCTTGTGTTACAGATAAGCTGTGAAATGACAATATTTGGTCCTTTTACCATGTCAGACCTGATGAGTGATGTTTCTTACACATAAACTTAGGTGCCTTTTCTGCAAAGGAGTGAAAGGTCTTGATGAGCTGCCCTTCCATGCTTAGGAATAAACTCCTTCAGTAAACTCAGACCAGGTACCACTAGTGATAACCCAGTCCTACAGAGTCAAAGAATTGTTTTAGTTGGGAAAGACCTCTCAGACCAAATCCAGCCACTGCTAGGTCACCACTAAATCATGCCCCTCAGCACCATGACTTCAACTACTGGAAAGTGAGCGTAGATCTGTGAGTAGGCTCAAAGCATGCCAACTGTGGCCTTACAGCTTGACACTGTAAGGGAGGAATGAATTCCTGAAGCACTTCCTAGGTTGTCTCACATTTGCATAAGCGTGTGGGGTGCGAAGATAAATTTTTATCTTCTGTGTCATGTTCCTTCAAGGCCCTCTTCATATTCTTGTCCTACAACAGTGGTTATTCAAGGTGAAAGTGGTTTATGTTTTGGTTTTTTTTCCAGTTGAAAAAAATGGAGGAGTCTCAACAAGAGGCTACAGAAAAAGAAGTAGAGAGGATCTTGGGATTACTGCAAACTCATTTTAAAAATGACCGTAAGTATGAGTCAGTTAAAGCTGTCCAAGCATCCGCTGGAGAAGGTGAATGCACTTCATCTCCTGCAGTTAGGGGTGGGTAAATGACAGCAACAGAATCAAATGCATGCTCCAAGTAGAAATCTTTAAGATGAAGGATGTATGCTTTGCATGTGTTTTATGAACACTAATCAGTTGCTGTTGGAGTGCAGAGTAAGTTTAAAGCCTGCCCCCTCCCTCTCATTAGAGCGCGCTGGTTGGAAGAGGCAATGGAACCGTCAGTGCCTATCTATGTGGGAGCAGCAGGGGGTGGAAGAGAAGAATATTCTTTAGAAACTTTGTTTCTCTCTGCAGGCAACTGGGAATTGATCGTTGTCACTAAATTGACACAGACATTGAATTAGCTGTTGAAAGGAGTGCTGCCTGGCTCGGGTCTGTTGACATGTGCTAGCTCCCTGCATACCACCTGTCTGTTTTTGTTAACACCTCCCTTTCTTTCCCACCTCCAGCTGATACACCCATTTCCTTCTTTGATCTTGTGATTGATCCAAACTCCTTTGCCCGTACTGTGGAAAACATCTTCCACGTTTCCTTCATCATAAGGGTAAGGCATGACCTGTTCTTCAAATCTTGTTGTTACACCTTGGAACTCTCTACAAATACTGAGTTTTATGGCTTGGGTACTAACAGATTAGGATTTTAAGCCTCAGGGATCCTGATTTGTTTTCTACCAACAGTCTGGGATATGTTGGTAGTTGAACTAAAAGAAGACAGTTACAGACTAATTGCTTTGGGGTATTTTTTGTTATTAATTTTTTCTACTGTAGTCAATTTAGCAAAAAAAAAAAAAAACAGTAAAACTTGTGCTGTCAATACATTTCTGAGAAGGATTCCAGCTCACATTATTTCAGATAACAGAAGAGTAGTCAGTGAGTACAGAGGAGTTATTGAGGTTGTAGCAAAGCAGTGCAGTGTTTTAACTTCATTTTGAACCTGTAGATTTGCATTTCACACTATGCTTAGTTTGTCAAAGAAAATGAACTTTGGGAAAGAGAGAACTTGCATAGATACTTGCATGTTTTTCCTAAGTTCAGGCTCTGAAGGGCCAACTCAATATTTAATGAATAGCAATAATACTGATTTTTTTACTTAAACATTTGTTACAGGGCAGTTGGTAAATGCTGAATGATATCAGCTGAGCTCTTTATGAATAAGAGCTAGCTGGAAATAATTTTTCTTGTGGTTGCAAATTAAGATTCTTTAGCTGTTTATGATTATATGACTTAAAAATCAGAAGTAGTCTGTTCTCCTAATTAACTTCTGGAATTTTAAATGCTGCTCTCTTCTAGGATGGCTTTGCAAGAATAAAGCTGGATGATGATAAATTGCCAATGATAGGTAAAATTCTGCTTTGCAAGACTATAATAATTTTGATTGCAAGACTGAAAAGTAGCTGCATGCTAGGTGTTCACAAGGTGTTAGGTATGTTTTCAGCTGCGAGAGCAGAGATGTGGGGACGTGCAGTGTGTTGTGGATGGCCAGCAGGTTGAGGGAGGTTCTCCTCCCCCTCTACTCTGCCCTAGTGAGGCTACACCTGGAGTACTGGCTACAGTTCTGAGCTTACCAGTTGAAGAGAGACAAGGAACTACTGGAGAGAGTCCAGTGGAGGGCTGCAAAAATGATGAGGGGACTGGAGCATCTGCCTGATGAGGAGAGCCTGGGAGACCTGGGGCTGTTTAGCCTAGAGAAGACCAAGTAGGGCTCTTATATCTGAAGAGCAAGTATCAGGAGGGTGGCACCAGACTGGTGCCCAGAAGAAGTTCCACCAAAACATAAGGCAAACCCCCTTTCCTGAAAGGGTGCCAGCCTGCCCAGAGAGGTGGTGGAGACTTCTTTCAAACCCCTCTGGATGTAATCCTGTGCAGAGTGATCTAGGTGAAGCTGCTTTAGGTCAGGGTTGGTCTAGATGACCTCCAGAGGTCTTTTCCAGCCCCTGCCATTCTGTGTAATTAAAGGCATAAGGAGTTTTAAGAGACTGGAATGATTTGAGTCTCTAAATACTAAAATATGGCAAGAGGCCATTGTACTGATCCATATGAATCAATTCTGTGACTAGAAATAAATGGCTATTAGCTGTCCTTTTAAGTGGTATTTTAGCTAATAACATTGTTACATGTTGCTGAGAAGTCTCCTTTGTCTCTCTTGGTTGGGAATTGCTGCATCTTTGAGACAGCTGAAAAGGGGATGCCATGCTAGGTATGAGGTCTTTGGTTTTCATTCCCACAGGATAGCAATGGTACTAAGACTTTGGTGGGATTTCATAAAGGCACTCTGAGAAATTATAATTTCTAGATTCTTAGGAGGTAAGACTCAAATTTCTTAAGTATATGGTACAGGCTTTTGATAGAGATGAGCTTAGAGGAGCATGTGCCATTGATCTGCTTGTGTTCCTGGGGGAAAGTGCCTTTACAAATGTGCAAACACTGTGTTTTGAACAGAGCCTACAAAAGAAGATGAGAGAAAGGGGAATGACCACAACACTGGAGCACGGAACCAGGCTGTCCTATCTCTGAGCCATCAAGAATGGAAGGTAGAGTACACAACCTCCTCAGGAGTATCAAGTGCTTTCTTCTGAAGTGTCAGATTGCATCCAAGAGCTGTGCTGTTGTGTAGCCTGAGGATAGGTGTTTCTGCATCTGTTAGTGCTATGTAAGCACAGGGTATGGATTGCAGAACAATCACAAATCTAATGAATGCTTTTAGCTGGAAGATAACTGGGATAGCAATTTCATCTTTGATCCTCAAAGCCTGGTCAGTTTAAGTGCCTTTAAGGCTTACAGTGACTTGCATTTACTGTTTTATGTCAGTTTTACATGAGGACTGAGTAAGTGCAGAGTTTTTTTTTTCCCTTGTATAGGATACATCCTTTCAGAAGGGAAGTTCTCCATACAATTTCCTCATAAGAAATCATAGACAGTTTTTAAGCACATAGCAGGAAGATGATCAGAGGGCTGGAGAACCTCCCCTGTGTGGGCACAAGCTATGAGAGATGGAGCTGTTCAGCCTGGAGAAGAGAAGTCTCTAGGGAGACCTTACAACAGCCTTCCAGAACCTGAAAGAGGCTTACAAGGAAGCCAAGAAGTGACTTTTGACAAGGGCTTGTAGTGTTGGGATGAGGGGGAATGGATTAAAGCTTGAGAAGGGTAGACTTATGCTGAATATTTAGGAAGAAACTCTTTAAGGGTGAGGAGACACTGGAACAGGCTGCTCGGGTAGGTTGTGGATGACCCCTCCCTGGGGGCGTTCAAGTCTAGGCTGGATGAGGCCTTGAGCAAGCTGGGCTGGGGGGAGGTGTCCCTGCCTCTGGCAGGCAGGTTGGAACTAGATGGTCTTTAAGGTCCCTTCCAACCCAAACCATTCTATGATTCCTTTGTCCCTCACTCAGAAGACGCAGAAGAAACAGTAATAATAGCTTAGTACTTCTCCTGGGGTAACTGCAGTTAAGTGGATCAGCTTTTGTAACTTGTACACTCTTGTCATCCCTAACCAGGAGATTGTAGAAACATATGAAATAACAGAACCCATGATTAGCCCTCCTTGTCACAGAGAGGAAGATGAAATGGACATAGCTTAATGCTTCAAGTAAGTTCTAATGAATCAGACTAAGGATGTAGTGCACGAATTCCTTATGCTGTTGGAAGATCTGTGACTTACAAACACAGAGAAAACCACAAGCAGGGTAACTGTAATGTCTGCGGTGTTTCTGTAGTCTCTATTCATGGGACAAAATGTAATTCAGTCTTCTCAAGAGTAATTAACTGGGAAAAAACACCTTTGTTTTTACAGTTGATGATGAGTTAAGGGATGCACTTGACTTCATTTTTGAAACCTTACTTGGACCGCAGTACTGTCAAGAATCCTAGCTTGCTTTTGGCACTTTATTTTAACCTCCTGATATTAATAGAGAAATCTGAAGAAGGACTCAGGGAAGCAGGAAGTGAGGACAGCCTGGCTTCCTCAAATCCTTTTTAAAAATAGGGTTGAATTCTTTAATTGTCACAGGCATTTAAGTTCTTAATGCATATTTATGTCTTACTGTCTTTTTTTCTTTCCCTCTAGGTGCCTTAATGTGTTTCAAAATGTTTCCTCTGGAAGATAGTATGTATATATTGTAAAATTAAATCTATTTTTATTGGAATTTGTTGACACTTGATATAAGATACCTTCTTTATACCCATGAGCCTGTCACAGGGTTTTTACCCTATGCTTCTATTTATTATGGCTTTGTTTATATAAAGTAGCGAAGTTTACTGACACAAGCTTTCAGAGAAAGGAAACGCTGTCCCTTCCCCCCTCCCCATCTTTCAGCCCTTGCCTTTCCCCAGGAGCACCCTGCACATGGAATTTACACGATTAACCATCTCTGCTATCATAACTTTCTCCAGATCATCTTGGGTGGTACAGGAGGAATTGATAATGCCTTTCTGTTCTTCCTTTAAAGGAAATCAGGGTTTGGGTTTGGAAACTTGGTCTCAATTACAGATAATTCCTCCTTCCTCACTCGAGCAGGACAGCTCTGTTTAGCCATGACACCCTTAGGAATAAGTACAGTGCACCTTTGTCTTCAGAAAATGCTCTTCAGAGGACCACCGGCTGGAGGTTCTAGGATTTGTTCCTGAAGTAGGCAGTGTTTCCAATTCAGCAGCTGCGGCAGCCGTGTCCTCTGCTGCCCTGCTGCTCCCAGGGGTGGCAGGGGCTCTCCGAGAGGTGATCTGAAGTGATGGAGCCGTGAGGTGTTGCGAGAACACGATTTGGTTGTCTTCAGTCACCTACACCAAAAGTGACCTCTCTACTACTCCAACGCTAGCCAACGGGGGCAGGGCTGGTCGGGCATAGCCCGCACCTCTGAGGCGGCAACCTCCATCGGCTTCGCCCCGGCGGGGTCGTGACCGGGCGGGGCGCTGCGGGGCCGAGCCGCAGCGGCGAGCGGGGCCGGCGGGCGCCATGCCTGCCGCCGTGGTGGAGTACAAGGGCTGGAAGGAGGGCTACCGCTGTGGGTACTGCTCGTCGGAGCGGGGGAAGGTCTCCGCCGGTAAGCGGGGGCGAGATTGGACGGGACGGGCCTGCCCGGGCTGCTGTGGCCGGAGTCGAGGGCGGGGGAGCGCGGCCGCCCTCACTAAAGATGGAGGAGCTGGCCGGGCCTGAAGGGAAGGCGTAGCGGCCGCCCGCGGTAAAGATGGCGGTGCCGCCGTTTCCTGTGGGCGCTCCCCGGGTGCTGCCCGTAGCCAAGATGGCGGCGGTTTCGGCTGTTTCCGGGAGTCCCGGGGTGCCGAGTGGGGCGGTGGGCAAGGTGCTGTCCTGAGCCCGGCAGCGGGGCAGGGCGAGAGGGGCAGCGGGGGAGATGGCGGCGGCCTGCAGCTCTGCGAGCATCGTCGAATACTTTGGCGGGGAGGATGGCTACCGCTGCGGCTACTGCAAGAGCGAGACCGGCAACCTCTCCTATGGTGCGGCCCGGGAGCGGGGAGGGCTGGAGAGGAGCCGTGAGCGGCCGCGCCGGTGCTACTGGAGAAGGGGGCGGTGGGATGCTGTAGAGCTGCTCCGGGCTGAGGGAGGCCTGCGGGTGAAGGCGGCGGTTCGGAGGTAACCTCCCGCCTCTGTCCTGCCGGGAGCGGGCACTGCCCTGCCCTGCCCTCCGGGGAGAGCACGAAACTCCTTACCGTGGGCTTGAGGAAGGGGCCGAGGCGCGGGCCTCCGGGGGCAGCCTGCGAGGAGAGACGGGGCCGGGGCCGCCGGAGGCCATGGGCTCAGCAGGAAACCTCGCCCCAGGGTCTGTCCTAAGAGTTCTCCAGCCAAGGACAAACCACCACAAGTAACGGGAAAGCTTTGTCAAGGATAAAGCGTTTGAACTATTGTTGTCTTAGCGGCTGCAGCCTGACTCGGGGGGCAGTTTGGACCTCGTCCGAAGCCCCTTCTCTTGGTGCAGCCTTCCGCCAGGTACAGCTGCCCTTCCTGACCCGCCGCCGCCAGCCGCAGCCCGGTTAATCGCAGATCAGAGCCTGGCTTGTCTGCCTGGCAAGGCTGCGGGGCTCTCAAGCTGTGTCCAGACAAGCGTCCCGCAGCCCAGCTCAGTGGGAAGCGGGCTCGGTTCTTGGCCCTGGCCTGGGGAAAAAGTGCCGGTTCGGTGGCTGGGTGGTTGCTCCCCCAGGGAATTATCTGTGTCAGTTTCGGCACCTGTCGAAAGAGTTTGTCTAGCCCAGCGTTTCTGACTGATTTTTAGCAACGTTAAAGAGCAACTTTACTTTTTTTTGTTGGTCTCTGGGAAAGAGAGGAGGTGGAGGAGTGAAGTTTTAAGTTGTGCAGTCAGAGCAATATAGTTCATAGAATCACGGAACTGTCAGGGCTGGAAGGGACCTCAAGGGTCATCCAGTTCCAAGCCCCTTTCCATGGGCAGGGACACCTCACACTGCAGCAGGCTGCTCACAGCCACATCCAGCCTGGCTGCAAACACCTCCAGGCAGGAGGCTTCCACCACCTCCCTGGGCAACCTGTGCCAGGCTCTCACCACCCTCATGGGGAAGAACTTCTTCCTAACAGCCAACCTGAATCTACCCGTTTCTATTTCTTTTCTATTCCCCCCAGTCCTATCACTCCCTGACACCCTCAAAAGTCCCTCCCCAGCTTTCTTGTAGCCCCCTTCAGGTACTGGAAGGTCACAATAAGGTTTTCTTGGAGCCTTCTCTTCTGCAGACTGGGCTGATTGCATCCCAGGATTTATGTCAGGCTTAGTTACTTTTACACTTAATGTGGGTGTTAAAATCAGTAACTTATGGCTCTTAAGAATATGCCAAGTCCTTGGAAAAACCTCTGCTGGAAAGTCACCATTAGCTACTTGGATTTATCATAGTGTTTCTGTAGAACTTGTTGTATCTGCAAGCATAACTGTGGGCAGTCAGGTGTGTGACTGTATTTGTTTCAGGTATGTGGGCACACTCAATGACAGTTCAAGATTATCAGGATCTCATAGACAGAGGATGGCGAAGGTAAGCTTAAAATGCCTTGTTATCAGTTCATGTGCAATGCAGAATCCAGGTTTAAGTGTGGCTCTGTGAAGACAGTTGGCTAGCTTCCAGAAGTAATTGAGATAGAACTGTTTGTCCAGTGCTCTGTGACTTCTTGCAAGGTGACACTGCTGAACAGGAAAATACTTGGTTATTTTAGACAGTGTTTCATGTAGCTGCAAAAAGCTGAAGAACTTGCTTCTGAACTTTCATTGCTCACCATGTAGTGTTGTGATGCTATTTGAACTGGAAAGGTTGATCATTTGTTTTGTAGTATAAGCAACAGCAAAAAAATCAAGACATATTCTTTATTACTGTTTCTAGAAGTGGAAAATATGTCTACAAACCTATCATGAATCAAACATGTTGTCCTCAATACACAATAAGGTAAGGAGCACCAAATACACTACTCTGAGGGATTTGAACGCTTCAGGTATGTTGAACCATTTGCTTACTGCTTTAAATACATAACACTTGAAAACTTTACCTAGTTTTAGTGATACTTTGAATGCTAAATATGTGCTGTAGAGTTTGCACCTAGGCACACCAGCAGCTCTCTGATCTTTTAGAATAGAATAGAATAAACCAGGTTGGAAGAGACCTTCAAGATCATTGCATCCAACCTATCATCCAACACCATCTAATCAACTAAACCATGCAACCAAGCATCCCATCCAGTCTCCTCCTAAACACCTCCAATGATGGTGACTCTACCACCTCCCCAGGCAGCCCATTCCAATGGGCAATCTCCTGTGTACCCTTTCCTTTTGGCTTGTGGATTACAATCCAAAGCAGAGAGTCCTGTAACTGGTCTCTTTCTCTTTGCAGGTGACCCAGTGGGTCTGTATCCCCCAAACACTGCTTTAGGAGCACACCTAAGAGAGGCTCAATAGGTGTAAATAATTCTGGATACCCTTTTCCAGCATCAGTAGGTAGTGGCAATGCTGTATCTGAAAGCTGGATCAGTGAATAATTCCCAGTGGTTTAGCCTCCTAGAAAAGCTTTTTTTTATGCAGTGCTTTAGGTCACTTTGGCATATTTTGGTGATTGTAGTGGTTCACAAACAAAACCTGCTGTGAAGGATGATTTTATGCAGTACAAGGCAACATATTTTTATCAACTCAGGTGTTGATGTTGTTTCATACAGGGAAACTTAAGAAATAATTACATGGTGTAATTCTTTTTGGGTGATTCTGAAATAACCTTCCACAACAGAAATGATGACTCTTTGGGGTTTTTTTTTCTTCTCAAGGTGCCAGGCTTTGCATTTTCAGACCTCCAAATCTCATAAGAAAGTTCTGAAGAAAATGTTGAAATTTATTTCCAAAGGAGATGTTTCAAAAGTAGGAGGTGGAGGTAAGAGATTCTAAGTGTTTGAAAACCAATGCTGATGTCTGAAAGGAGGATCCAGTCCCTGCTGGAGGGATCATATGGCTAATGCACTGTGAATGTTGGGTGTAGAACCCTTTGTAAAGGCCTGGGGAGGTTCATAAATATTTTGGGTTGGGAGACCTTTAAAGATCATCTGCTCCACACCCCTTGCAGTCAGCAGGGACATCTTCAACTCAATCAGGTTGCTCAGAGTCCCATCCAACCTGACCCAGAATGTTTCCAGGGATGGGGCATCTGCTACCTCTCTGGGCAACCTGTGCTGGTGTTTTACCACCCTCAGTGTAAAATATTTCTTTCTTCTATCCAGTCCGACTCTTATCATAGTACCAGTCAGGGTTGGAAGGGACCACAAGGATCATCTAGTTCCAACCCCCCTCTCTTTCAGTTGAAAGCCATCAGCCCTTATCCTCTTGCAACAGGTCCCGCTGAAGAGTCCATCCCCATCTTTCTTACAGGCCCCCTTTAAGTACTGTGAGGTTTCCCTGGAGCCTTTGCTTCTCCAGGATGAGCAACCCCAATGCTTTCAGCTTTTTCTTGTGTCTTTACCTTGTGGTTTGGCCTCTCTAGCCCAGAGGCCAAACTGTGCATCTGACTTGCTCTGTTGAAGAATCTTTCCTGACTTTCTGCACTCACCAGCTTATTTTTGCTGCCTCCTCTGGGCTAGAAGGTGTTTACCTTCTAGCTCAGGGCTGTAGAGAACTACACCCTGTTTTTACCTCTGTCATAAAAGTGATAATTGTGGAGAGGACTAAGCAGGACAGTGAGTGGCAGAGAAAAGGAAGAGGAAGCAGGAAAGGAGAGGTTTCTTCCAGGTGATTGAATAGTCACACCCCATGTATCAAACACCAAACCCAGCTGCTACCAAACCACTGCTCAGTTACAGAATACAGAATTAACCAGGTTGGAAAAGACCTTTGAGATCATCGAGTCCAACCTATCACCCAACACCATCTGATCAGCTAAACCATGGCACCAAGTGCCTCGTCCAGTCTCTTCCTAAACACCTCCAGGGATGGTGACTCCACCACCTCCCTGGGCAGCACATCCCAATAGCCAATTACTCTTCTTGTAGTGGAAATTGTACTGGAATCATTACAATTTGTCCCTTCTGTGTTAGGGTTTTTGGAATGTATTTGTTTGTTGTTGCTTGCTGGAAGTCATGGCGTGAGATGAGCTGACTGCCCTGTTTCAGTGGAGAAACCCAAACTGTTCTCATAAATGGGTTGATGGTAGTATTTAAGGGCCACAAAGGAAGCTGTCTGTTTCCAGGCTGCCGAAGACAATCCCTTTGCCTGTTGGAAAACAGTTGTGAAATTGGAAAAAGGCAAACTGACTTGAGCTGTGGCTCTGCAGAGAGGAACTCACTCATGCGGCTTTCACTTGCTTGCAGAGGAGCCTATGGATGCCCATATCGAGGATGTGGTCGCCTGTGATTTTGCATACAAAGGCGAGCCCCACGTCGCTCAGTCCGAACTGAATCCCTTGAGTCAGTGGATCACACAGAGCATGGATCACGCAGAGAAGGTGGAGGATGAGGATGAGGACCCAGGAGAAACAAAAGCAGCAGTGAATGCGCCAGAGGTGGAATCGAGCTCTCCTCAGATAAGTGCAGATGAAGGCACAGCAGTCCCCGGAGGGCCATCCCACTCAGCTAAAGCTGGTCATGCACCACCTAAGCCAGGTAGTCACATTTCTGGGAGTAATTGGAATGTACTGTCATGGTTTCACATGTTGTGGAGGTCCTTTATCTTGCCTACTGAATGGTTTCCTTTTAATTCCTTGTGCCCTTCCCGGTCTCTGGTGTGTGAATTGAGAGGTGCTGTGTGTTCCTCCTTCTCTGAGTTTGTCCTGCAAGTTGCATTGAGGTTTCTTCATTACATGAATTTTTTTGGTTGTTTAGTTTTTGAGAGTACCTGTCTGCAGCTGATAGCTGTAAGCTATTTAGATTGGAACCAGGTCAGTGTGACTGATTCTTGGGAGACACTGGGGCCAGTTTCCAGTTTGGGATGCTTTTGTGTGCAGTTAGATAGTGTGTCCTGGAGGGACACCCAGCCTTCCCTTTTACCAGGATGTGGTGACTCAGGCTTTATGTGCCTTGAGATATGACTCTTAGAATCACAGAGTGTCTCAAGGTCAGAGAGACCTGTAAGGATCATGGAGTGCAGCTCCCTGGGTTGGACTCTCTGGTTGTGCAATACTTGGGCAGGAGTGGGCAGGAGTGCTGCTAGGGACTGAGATAAGGTTAAGGCTGAAGCTTGTGGGAAACCAGTTTAATGCCCAAGAAAAAACACTCCAGGTGGTGTTTTTTACATCTCTTCATGTTTGGAGGTAAACTTGGAATGCAAACTGTGTTGTTGGCACTGTGTGACTACACCCTGGTGAATAATTCTGTTTAAGGCTATGTTTCTTCTGCTTTCCTGGACTGCTTGGCACAGATGTAACTGACACTGGCAATAGGTTCAGGATATTATTGTGTTGTTAGTTTGTAGGCTGAAAGAAAATTCTGTAGCTTGCTGCTGATTCTTCTGCTCTTTGTGAAGAATGAGATTTTTCTAGGTGAGCTCTTTGGGGGCTTTCCTTGTTTTGGCTACCTTCAGATTAGAAGAGCATTGTCACTGTGGGATGTGGGGCACTTTTTCCTTCCTTTCTTGCTGTGAACTTAATATTACATCTCTGTACGGAAGTAAAAGCTTTTATAGCCCTTAGATAGTTTATGTCACTTGATTGATGTGCCCAATTTCAAACCCCTCTTGACTGTAAAATAAGAATTGACAGACTCTGGGTTGCATGAACTTCATTTTGGAAGCAAACTAAGAAGATACTGACAGTAGATGGCAGTCCTGGGTAGGTTATTGGTTTAAAAGGGGGAGGTGTGGTCTTCAGTTAAGAACAAGCTTGTGTAAAACTTGTAGTACTGGAAATGCATTAAAAAGAAGCTGGCACCATTGTACTCTGTTTCAGAAACCAGGGATTTCCTTTTGCAGAGGATAAATGTTGCATTAATGTGCTGCTTTCCTTCTGGGGGTTTAAAATGAAGTGCAAACATTTAGTCATAAGTGCATCCTAGAAGCTTATTGAATTCATCCCTAATTTTTGTATTACTTTTTGTGAAGACTATGTGGTGTCACAGGTCAAGTTCAGTTTAAAATGTTCCAGATAGATTGTTTAGTTTTCATGGTGGAAAATGTAGACTTGGTCCATAATAAGCTAGTTTAATTGCCTTTTCATTCCTTTATAAACAATCCAGGTCGTTGTCCTATAGGAATAATGGGCTGTTTCTGCACAGCTTCAGATAAAAAAGGAAGGTTTGCTTATGTCTGCGTGCACATTCACGGGCTGAAGAAGTTTCCCTTGCTAGCTTACAGCTTATAGAAGATACAAGACATGAAACAGGTCCTGATACAGCTGAAGTGCTTATTCATCAAATGTATTATGAGTATTTTAAATAAACTCTTCCCCTGCCTGGTTTGCCCATGGACAGGTCACATCATGGCTGTAACTTCCTCATAATATTTGTCCTTTCCTGGTGAATAATTTTAGCTCTGTGGATGAGACAAATGCTCAAGAATCTTGTGTGAGCAGTAAGAGCACTCAGTCACAAAATCTGCTAGTGCAACTGCAGAGTGTCAAAATGATACTAGCTCTTTTCTGGGTCCCTGAGATGGTCTCAACATTTCAGCTGTCACAGAGTCTATGTGCAGAACCTAGACTGGGACTTCCCTGGGTGAGCCACAAAGAGCTTGCTGATGCTTTGCCTAAGGAGTACGCTTACAAACCGTGAATTCTGGAGGGTGTGCAGATGAGGAAGAGTAGTTACAGCCTTTCTGACACTTAAAATTTCATCCCAGTATATAGCATTTTGCCAGTTTCCATAGTGTATCTGTTAGTAAAGAGTGGTGCAGGCTGTGGGGGCTGCAGTTCTTTGCAGGTGAAGTGAGTCTGAGCATGAGGGAGCTTTTAAAATACCAGTGCCTTCCCCAGGCCACTTTGCAGAAGGATGCTGCTGCTGTCACTGTCCAGAGGAAAGTTTGAAGCAGGTAGAGAATCACAGAATGATAGAATCATAGACTGGAAGGGCTTGGAAGGGACCTCTGAAGATCATTGACTCCAGCCCCCCTGCCAAAGCAGGATCACGTAGGGCAGGCCACACAGGAACACACTCAGGGGGGTTTTGAAAGTCTCCGGAGAAGGAGACTGCACAACCTCTCTGGGCAGCCTGCTCCAATATTCCAGCACCTTCACACCAAAGGAGTTTTTCCTTATACTCAGGTGGAACCTCTTGAGTTTCAGTTTGTGCCATCGCAGGGCATCCTGAAGAGAGACTGGTGCCTTCTTGACCCTCCACCTTTCAGATATTGATGAGCATTGATAAGATCTCCTCTCAGTTTTCTCCTCTGCAGGCTGAAGAGCCCCAGGTCTCTCATCTTTGCCTCATAACACAGATGTTTCAGGCCCCTAATTAGCCTTGTAGCCATTGGTTGAACTCTGTGTAGTATTTCCTGTCTCTCTTGAACTGGGGAGCCCAAGCAGCGTGTCAGTTTTGGCTCATAAATTATTGGTAAGAAGAAGGAGGATGAAAGAAAGCTCTAACTATGTTTTCATAGGAGTTCTGGAAAAGAGAATTTCCATGTCATTTCCAGGCCTTCAGGAGTGTTAAGTGGGATAAGCCACAGTTAAGCCTGGGTTTAGATTCTTCTCCACTTCATATAAATATTAACAGTTGGAAATGTGTCTTCTTCCTGATGCTTCAAATGGAAGCACCTCACCCTTCAGGATACTTTCCCATTTGGAAAGTTCAATCTTTCTTTTCAAATCCAGAGTTTTCAGGAGCAAGCTGATGGCATAAAGCACTGCTCCAGCAGCTTGCCATCAGATTTATTACAGTCTAGGTTCTGTGCAGGATACATGACTGCGTTTCCCTCTACAGGAGGAGGTTTGTCCACTTTTCCTCTCTTTTTTTCCCTAAGCTTCTAATAGTATGGTTCTTATTTTATGTGTGTATGTGTCTTCTCCACAAGTCTATTATGTAGCCACCTGGGTTTTTTGTGTGGTGGAAGAGTGCTCTCTGTGAAGCTGGCTGTGTTGTGGTTGTGTTGTATTCCTTTCAGTATATCCTGCTGGTCCTGTTGCGGCTCAGAGGGAGCACACTGTCGTGCATTGCTTTGGTTCTGAGAGGGGCATGTGGCAAACTGATCGAAGGAGAGACTTCTCTGGAAGCCTTTTCATTGTAGTTTTGGGGTGGTGTTTTTTCAATATATCCTTGGCTCAGGTGAAATTGTGGTCAAAAATGTTTGGGTTGATGTGCTGTATGAAACAGCTGTAGAAGAAAAGTCATTGCAGCTGAGCTTTGCCTCTGGCGTTGTTGGTAGCTGCAAAGAGGAAGGACCATGTTATGTTCAGAGCAATCTGGAATTAATCCTGATTTTAACCATTTCTGCTCAGTGGTGGTGTAAGAACTCCTTGTTGGTTGCAACAAGATGTGGTGTTTTAAGGCTTTGCCTGTGTCCTTGTAGGGAAAGGGGCTGACCTGAGCAAGCCGCCCTGTCGGAAAGCAAAGGACATTCGGAAAGAGAGGAAACTGCAGAAACTCCTTCAGAACCAGATGTGCAAAGCTGAAGGCTCTCAACTTCAAGCAGGAGATCAACTTTCCCTCTTGCAAAACTCTAAATCTAAAGCAAACCAACCTAAAACCATGGAAGACTTCATTTTTGCCTCTTTGCCTGAGGACGCACAGCACAAATTAGAGGTAACGTCTCGTTTGCTGCTGGTGGGGGCAAGTTAGGGAACGGTCTGGTGAAGGAGTTTTGGAACTTCTGAAGTGTTTGGCATCTGTGACTTCAGGGAATGGTTATAGTTTAAACCTTGAAGTGTATCTAGTGCTGCTTGATGCAGCTGAGCTTGGTGTAGCCACAAGGGGGCACTCTTGCCCTTGCAGCCAGTCCTAGCAGGGAGCGGTACAGTTACCAAACGACTTGCAAATTGATTTCATACAGTGTGACTTGAAAATGAAAAGCTTGGAATTACCAGAGTGGTGAATGATGAGAGAGATTCAATATTTAGTTCTGCAGTATAGAAATACTTAAACCATCTATGCTAATGAATCTGGACAAGAAAGCAGTAACTGCTGTTAAAATTAAACAGATAAGCAGATGGCTTCTCTTTATACATGTTGTTGATGTGTGCTGATGTCTTTGGAAGCTGGAAAACTGCTGGTAGAAAATAGTACTTAATGTACTGGTTGCTATTAACTTTCTTACATTTGTTAATCATAGAACCACTTGGGAAACTCTTTGGAGAGAAGGATTTGCCTGTAGCTAGGGATTTTCAGTCATGCTAGTGGAAATTGGGTTTGAATATATTCCTTTGGGAATTATTCCAAGAGGTAGGAAGGGGAGGACTTAAAAAATTCACCCTGAATAAGTGACAAGAAGCCATGAAATTGCTCCAGATCTTCTGATGGGTTGTGTGCAGAAGTTTGATGGCTTTGTCTGAACATCCTCATTAAAAGCTGCAGGGAGAATGTAAAGGAGGCTGGTCCCAGCAGTGTTCTCCGCAGTGGTCTTTGTGCTGCTGCTTATCAAGTGTGGCTGCTTGCTGTGTGGTTTTGGGTTTGGTTTTCCCTTGTTGTTGGTTTTATTTAAATCAGAACCCATGCTATTTGTGGAAACAGAACCACACAGCAGCTTGTACTTCCTGAAATGAACCTGCCCTTAAATACTTGAAAAGAAATGCATTGTTGCTCACATAATGTCATTCTTTTGGCTGGGAAACAATCTTGTTTTGGTTTGGGTTTGGTTTGTTGGGGTTTTTTGCTAAGAAGACATTTTAATTTAGAGATTATTTTAATAAGTTATATCATTTTGGGTGTGTAAGGATGTTGGTGGGGAGGCTGGATAACTTCCTACTATAATTAACTCCTAATTGAATCTGGAAACATTGTTTCCTCTTCCTTTTTCAATCTGAAAAATACCTGGAAATCCTCTTGGGACTATTGAATAAAACCATTCTTTATCTTAAGAGCACAGAGGAGTCTTGCAAATCCGTGGAGCCTTCAAGTATTTTTCAGCAGAGCGTGAGACTGCCAGAGAAGATGTTTAAAAGTACAGAAAATGTCTTTGAAATTGTTGCTCTGCGTAGCATTTGGTATTTACTGAACACTGTTGGTGTAGTTCTTCTGTAGGCATTTTGTCTTGGTTTGGAGTTTGAAAACCTTGCATGTTGTTCAGGGTAAGTATAAAAGCCTTCATCAGGCTAAACTGAGCCGAGGAGTTGTCCAGCATTAATTGTTAGGGCCCCGATGCAGGCAGCCAGAATTGCTCTCTGTTGTGATGTTTGCATATGTGTAAATACAAAGTCATTGCATGATGTTGTAATAATAAATGTGTTTAAATTCTTCTGAAGGTGAGGGTGGTGAGATCATCTCCACCAAGTTCACAGTTCAAAGCCACATTTCAGGAGTCTTACCAGGTCTATAAACGTTACCAGATGGTTGTTCACAAGGACCCACCTGATAAACCAACTATAAATCAGGTCAGGAGGCCAAATGAATTTTATGTAAAGCTCAGCTTCCCCTCCATTTCACATCTCTCATTCCTGGGAGAGACAAATGTGGATTTTATATCTGTGGTGTATCCAGGAGCATGTAAAACACTGTATCAAATAAAATCAACATCCTGAAAGTGCAAACACTTCTCATACCTCTTCGTGAGGGCCACAAATAATTAGTCTTAATTGCAGACAGGAAAGTTAGGGAAGTTTAGTGGTTGTGCTGTTGAGTAGGGGATGGAGAGGATGAGGCTTTTGGAGAGAGATGTTGTGGGCCTTATAAATACAAATCTCATAAGAACTCAAACCAGCTGGACAGGTACCCTGATAACTGATCTCTTGGCTTTGGTTTGAATGCTTCCATAAGAGGAGCTGGCATGCTTAGGGTCAAGGTGTGAGCAGAAGTTTATCACATCTACAAAATGTTGCTGGCAGGTTCACAGCAGTTCTGTAAACCTCTTCACTTGCAACGTGAGCCCTCCAAGAAGTAACCCACCTAAACTGCTCATCCTTACTCCATGTAAGGAGCAGGCACTGCGTGGTAGTTAACTGTCAGACAGGTTGCCTCTAATACTATGAGGTAAAAAATGAAGGAGATGAGAGAAAAAGGCAGATGTAAAAAAGCAAGAACATGTAATTGCTAAATTGGGGCAGTCAGTCACTAAAAGAACACATTTTAAAGGTCCTTGAGTTTGTACAATGAAAATAAGGTTTGTGGCTGACCTGATCATGGAACAGGTTGACTCAACTGGTACTTTGGAGTGTTCCAGTGTAACAGAATCCTTTACTGAAGGTAGCATCAACAGTCAGTGTAAGCTTACTGCCAGTTGTCAGCCTTCCCCCTCTAGGAGGATTGTCTTGCTACTGTGTTTCAAGTAGAAAACTGACTTCAGAGGCTTTGAAGTGGATAGGAGGAGATCTTTCACTAGCCTTACCTTCAGAAGCATATTTTCTGATGATACACACTCAAAATAGTATGCTTGTATTTTCCTTGCTCTGAAGGTGAGGTTAGTACCTGTCTCCTTTGAGGACCCCCAATTCAAATCATCCTTCAACCAGTCAGCCACTTTATTTGCCAAGTATCAGATGGCTGTACACAAGGATACACCTTCAGAGTGTGGAGAAAATGAGGTACAGTTCACTGCATGCACCTTTCTGCTAACACTGCTTCTTTAATGCACAGCTCAACAAATGGTGTCTGTTAGATTGGTTCTGAACATCACAATATTGGAGTTTCCACTTGGGAAGGAAAGTTGTTGTGGGTTTTAGCAAGCTTTGGTGCAGGCTTTAGCCCAGGGAAATAATCTGAGCCAAAGAGAGTGAGTGGTTATGCACCAAAAGGACTAACAAACTGATGTTAGCAAGGAGTTTAGTAGAGCTGCTGCTTGTTCCTGGAGCTGGAAATGGATAATGGTCTGGAAGTGCTTTTTTTACAGCAAAAAACGTTCTTTAAAGCTCTTTGGTACCTGTTCCACATCTCTTTCTTTTTTTCTTTTTCCTTTTATTTTTGTGTGGCTTTGATTAATGTAACAGGTGAGGGCCTCAAAAATCTCAGTTTCAGTCACATTTCATTGCTAAGCAAAACTCCTCTCAGCTAGATCTCATCTTTGCCGTAGAAATAGTGCAAAACCATATTCACACCAGCT
Source organism: Colaptes auratus (assembly GCA_015227895.2). Lineage (NCBI taxonomy): Eukaryota > Metazoa > Chordata > Aves > Piciformes > Picidae > Colaptes > Colaptes auratus. The sequence goes on along the minus strand of CM026886.1, from coordinate 2,731,949 downwards.
GGTTGTCTGAGGTGCAGCCAGAATATGCTGCATGTGAACCAAGTCTGCTTTTCAAATGGTGCTTACAGGATGCTAAGCCTAATGTAGTACGTGAAAAAAGCCCCCAAAAGCCAAACAAACAGAAGCTGCTCATGGGGCTCTAACCCAGCAGCAATTCTCATTTCCCTGGCAGGTGGCACAACATTTGCATTAGCAGAAATCATAAACCTGCTACTTAAGGTCTGCCATTTCCATCTTCTTCAAATGAATGACTTCAACATTAGAGAACTTCAGTATTGGACCGCCCTGTACTCAGCACTGGTGAGGTTGTGCCTGGAGTATGAGCTTCAGTTTTGGGGCCCTCACTGCAAGAAAGACATCGAAGGGCTGGAGAGGGACCAGAAGTGGACAATGAAGCCAGTGATGGGTCTGGAGAACAGGGCTGATGAGGAGCAGCTGAGGGACCTGGGTTTGTTTAGCTCCTAAAAAGGAGGATACAGCTGCCTGAAGGAAGGTTGGAGTGAGTGGGTGGTGGTCTCTTCTGCCTTGTAACAAGTGATAGGAGGGGAGGAAATGGCCTCAAGTTGCACCAGGGGTGGTTTAGGTTGGACATTAGAAGACACTTCTTCACTGAAAGGGTTCTCAAAGCCTGGCACAGGCTGCCCAGGGAGGTGGTTGAATGCCCATCTGTGGAGGTGTTTCAAAGAGGCAGAGCTGTGGTGCTGAGGGATGTGTTTTAGCAGCAGGCTTGGTAGCATTAGAGAATGGTTGGACTGATGATCTTGAAGGTCTTTTCCAAGGGAAATGATTCTCTGTTTCTTTCAAGTATCTCGTCAGGCTGCTCTGTTCCTCAGAGTGATACTCACAGAAGAGATACCTAGCCAGCCACGGCTGCTTTCCATGTAGAATGATAAACCCACACAACCATTTCTGGCTGTAGTTCAAAAGAGTGTAAGGAGAGCTTTTTTTTGCCGTGAGATCTCTGTGCTGCTGCTGTGGAAAGCCATAACATTTATTTTGCTGTGTTTTGTAAATTCATAGGAGTTGGAACACTAAGTAGCAGTCTCTGCCCTTTCTGTAATGACTGTCACAAAGTGGGTTAATTATAATAATGTGAAAATTGGGAATGTGCCAGGAAGGATTGAGCTATTTGCTAGCCTTGTACCAGGTATTACCAGGTCTAATCAGGGACTTGATTTGTCTGCCTACCTTGATTGGAATGGATTCCAGCCTTAATGCTTAGATGCGGCTATAATCCACCATGCATCTGCTCTGAAAGTCTCCCTGCAGACAGGCTGCTAAGAACTTCATAGACTCACCTACTCTTTATGGGGTTTTTTGTTAATACAATCATTGCATCATGGAGAGTCAAGGGCAAGATCAGGGTGGCTGCGCATAGTGAAATTCTGAGTTGCCTTTGCCTCTCCGATCATCCACTCTCTGGGTTGGGGCAGAGTGCATGGTTTGGTGGCTTTAGTCAGTCATGGAACTTTGGATTTAACAGAGGGAGTGTGGAGAAGGAAAAATCCCTTAAGGACAGTTCAGATTTCCATCACCTTAAGGTGTGAAGTCTATTGTGGAGTTTGCAGTTGAGTAGGCAGGTGATGAATTTCTGGTTACTGCTAACGCTTTGTAGGGGTTTTATCCTCTTCTTTTTCCTTGTTCCTTGCCTGAGGGGTTTCCCTGCTCTGCCTTTGTCTTCTCTCCCTGGCATCATGTTTGTGCAGACATAGTGTAATATTCCAGGGGAGACATAAGACCTTCTCTGAAGCTTCTGGTAAATCTGAAAACTCAATCTAATGCTGATGAGCTTAAATTTAGGTCCTTCTTTAGCAGTAGTGAATTATCTTGTCTGTTCATGTGACTGTCTGGCTAAGAAGGTCTTTCTGTCACAGTTAGTAAGCAGTAAAGCTCAGTCACTTAAATAGAATAGAGTAGAATTAACCAGGTTGGAAAAGACCTTCGAGATCCTCAAGCCCAAGCCATCACCCAACACCATCTAAAGTCAAAAGTATTAGTTATTTGTCCCCTGTAGGACATAAACTGAGGAATACTTTACACAGCATATATTTAGTTGTAGATTAGAAGACTCATTCTTTATTTTAATACTAAAATCTAGGAGGAGAATTATCTAAGTTGCCTTTAAAAATAGAAGCTACCAAGTAGGGTAAAATTGGATCCAAGTTATTAAGAGGAAGGTTGGAAAATGGTATTCAAAAGACCTCAAACTTTCTGTCCTTCCACTTTTTCAGACTTTTTAATATATCATACAGACATTATGGAGCCAAGCAGTTCCTTAAGAAAAGGTAGAATGAAATTCTGTTGCTATACACAGGGCTCTTTATCAGGATATTAACAACTCTGCTCTGGGCTTTCAAGTGGCAAACATCCAGCAAATTATTTTTTTAATCCAAAAATTAAATTCAGCTTTTAATTTGTGCAAAGATTTCTCTGTGTGGTGGCTGAACCACCTTTTCAGGCAGAGTCCTGCACACTTCTGTGCTTGGAAAGTTTCTAGTTTAGGAAGAGTGTTTAATTTTATACGTGGCTGACCACTTTGTCTTCAGAATCCTGCCTGCATTTGACTCCAGGATCCCACAGAAATGGCTGTGGAACATACTAACAACCGGCTTTCTGGGTTTTGAATGTATTATTGGTGTTGCAATATGCTGTCTGCCTGTATTAGCTGCTAGACCAGCTCATATTAAGCTGATAATGTTAAAAGGCAGTTTTGGGAGTGGATTTAGAAGTTTGGTGATTGTTTGGAAACAGCAGTCAAGAGGAAAGCTGTAAACCAGTTCACAGTATTAACAAAAGATATGTGAACCCTGAAGCTGGTGATTGCTCAAGGAGTGTGGAAGAAGGCCTCCCTTTGCACCTATGCAATATGGATAAGTTTTCTCATCTTGGCTTTATGAGAAAAGGCAATGGATTATTTTCAGGACAGGGAATCTATGAAATACTTGACACCAAAGATGTGTCTGAACTTCTGAGCAGGCTGGTTAGTTCCACTTTGAGACCTGTGCTAGCTGGTGTTTTAGTGCCCTCCAACATGGTAAATCGGTTTTGAATTGCCTTTTCTCCTTGCTCTCAACTCTTCTTCTGCAACATCTCTGATGGAGGCTGCAGGGGCACCGAGAATACTGTGTGCTCCTAAAAACCAGTCTGGTTTGAGGTCTCGCTGGGGAGAGTCCTGTGAGGCATTTTGGTGATGCAGCATTGATTCCTGGCTGAGACAGTGACTTTAAATCACAGAATGTAATGGCCTGGAAGGGAGGGACCTTGATAGCTCATCGAGTCCACCCCCCTGCCAGAGCAGGATCACCTGGAGCAGATCACACAGGAATGCATCCAGGCAGGTTTGGAGTATCTGCAGAGGAGGAGACTCCACAACGCCCCTGGGCAGCCTGTTCTGTTTCCCCGGAACTTCCTATGCCTCAACTCCCACCATTGCCTCTTGCACTGTCATTGGGCATCACTGAGCAGAGCCTGGCTCCAGCCTGTTGGCATTCACCCTTCTAATAAAAAGCAGAGTCAAAATTTGATCTGGAATGAAGTGTTTTTGCCAAGTCCCAGCGTTGTTGTTACCCCTGCGGTGATGGAACATAGCCTCTGCTACAGCAGCGTCGTCACTGCAGCGCTGCTCTCCTTGGCAAGTAGAGGGTTTGGTGCGGTAGAGGTGTATTGTCCCACTGCCAAATGAAGTTACTACTCCAGGAACAGCTAGTTTTGAGTATCTTCTTGCTCCTGGAATTAAAACCACTTCAGCTTGCAAATGAAAAATCTTCAAATCAGTTGATATCTTGACACGAAAGCTGCAGCTTCTTTTCTGCACAGGCTTTTGAACTCCTGATGCTGCCTTTTCCCTTAGCCTGTCTGCTCTCCATTGAGCCTCCCTTGGGAATTTTCTCAGCCTTCTCAAAAAGCCTTTGGTCAGTTGTTGGAGGGTTTCATCTTCAAAACTGTCCTGGTTGTCTCTGTGCTTCAGAGTTCAGGCAAGTACTGATGTTATGCAAAGCTGCTGGCACCTAAGAGTATTTGTGTCAGCATTTTTTTACTGCCTTTAATTGGTGTCCTGAGGAAAAAACACAGTAAATGATTTTTCTAATTAAAGGTTGCTTCATCATACTGGCTGTGGAAGAACTGATTCTTCAGTTTTGCTCTGTGGGAACACAGAACCTCATTAGGCTGCTGTGTAAATGCACAGCCAGGCACTGTTTTAGTAATGGTTCTCTTGTCTTAAAAAGAGTCGTTGGAATAAATCAGAAGAGTTAGGGGGAACCTCAACAGGTTGTGAAGCTTCAGGATGAGGAGAGGCACAAGTATGGAAATAGGAGTTTCGCTGTTATTGGAGAAGCTCAGCCAAGGCCCTGAACTGCTTGTCCTTGGGCCCTCTGGGGCAAGAATCCCCCTTAGTGTCTGTCACGTTCTGTGTATTTCTGTGCCCTTTCTGGAAGCGTGGTGGATGGATCTTTATCTCAGATCCAAGATGGTAGAATCATGAAATGGTTTGAGTTGAAAGGGACCTTAAAGATCACTTAATTCCAACCCCTCTGTTACAGACACAGAGACCTCCCACTAGGGCAGGTTGCTCAAGGCCCCGTCCAGCCCGGCGTTGAACACTTCCAGGGTGGGAGCCTCCACAACTTTTCTGGTCCAGTGCCTCACCACGCTCATGGGGAAGAATTTCTTCCTAATATTTCATCTCAATCAAGCTTTTGAAGCCCTCACCCCTCATCCTGTCACTCTATGCCTTTGTACAAAGTCCCTCCCCGGCTCCTGTGGTCCCCTTCAAATACTAGAAGGCTGCTATGAGGTCTCCCTGGAGCCTTCTGTTCTCCAGGCTGAACAACCCCAACTCTCTCAGCCTGTCTTCATAGCAAAGGTGCTCCAGCCCTCTGATCATCTTCGTGGCCCCCTCTGGACCTGCTTTAACAGTTCCATCTCTTGTGTTGGGGGCTTCAGGTTTGCCACAACCCTCCAAGTGGAGTCAGGTTAAATGTAAGCATTTTTTTATTTCCTTCCTACTTGTTCTCCAGTGAACTTAATGATTGATCTGGGTAGCTTAAAGCACAGATACAATACCCCTGATCTATTAACACGATTTTTAAGCTTTAAATCTTTTTTCCAGCAGTCTTTGTCTTTTAAGAGCCATGGCTGAAGCGTAACCAAAAGAAGCTATGCGGCAGCCACGCCACTTAGACAACATCTCCATAAAAGATCATGAAAATTCTGCAGCAGTTTCCAGAAAGGACAAGAGTGAACAGTTTATTGCTGCTTAGACCTTCTAAAGCAAAGGCTTTATTCAACTTTCCTGGAGTGTTTTGTAGTGACAGGCTTGTAGCAAGTGTGTGTCTGTTCCCTCTGCGCAGCTAGCCCGGCCCTCTCCTTGCTTTGTGCTTAACTAAATATTTGTCTTGGAAGAAAAGAATGTTGCAAGGCACAGAAGAGACACTGTTGGGAAAGGTGCAAAAAAAAGTGACTGAAATGTAGGTGTAGTGGGTTTAATGCCTCCCAGAAATTTCCTTCAACCAACAGAGGAAACTGAGTGAGCAGGCTGGGAAATGCCAGGGAGCACAGTTGTGATCCATTCCAAAGCTGCTCTCAGCAGCCAGTTGCAAATGTTTAGGTCTCTAACCTGATTTCCTCTTTCTTTATTTTCTAGTGAGGGAGTGCTTAAAGCAGTCAGGAGCCTTTGTGGTTGTTTTTAACCTTCTTGCCTTGGCAGCCACACATTTTTATAATGCTCTTGAAATGGTTCTTCTATGGTGTTTTGGTTGATGGCAGCCCTAAACTGCTGATGGGCTCTTCAGGAGCTGTGGCCTGAACAGGGCCAGGGCAGAACAGCTCACTGCTCACAGACAAGAACATCTCTCTTACAAAGAAAGGCTAAGGAACTTGGGACCTTTTAGCCTAGAGAAGAGGAGACTGAGAGGGGACCTTATCAATGCTTGTAAATGCTTAGAGGGTGGCTGCCAGGAGGATGAGGCCAGTCTTTTTTCAGTGGTGCCCAGTGGCAGGACAAGAGGCAACTGAGATAAACTTGAATATAGGAAACTCCATCAAAACACGAGGAGCTTCTTTATGTTGAGGGCCTGGAACAGGCTGATCAGAGAGGTGGTGGAGTCCCCATCTCTGGAGTCATTCAAAACCCACCCGGATGCCATCCTGTGCAGCCAGCTCTAGGTGAACCTGCTCTGGCAGGGGGGTTGGACAAGATGATCTCCAGAAGTCCTTTCCAACCTCTATTATTCTGATCCTGTGTTTCTGATCTCTGATACTGCTGACTTTAAGACTTTCAGCAGTAGATAACTGCTCAGCAAGCAGCAGTTCTGCTCAGGTACACTTTATAAGTGCCCCCTTACCTCTAATTAGCCAAGAAATTGTATATCAGAGCCTGGAGGATGGATAGAACCATTGGAAGAGTGTCTTTGGCTCAGTTTTCTCACCCATAGGGTTTAATTTGCACCATAAAGCTAAGGTTACAGAGTAAGAACTACTGGGGGTCTTCTGAGATGAAAATTAATCACACATGGGTTGTTTTTCTGAAGCTTGGGTGTAGGGACTGGTGCCCTGGCAGCACAGGAATTTAACTCTCTCGTTCTTTCTTTTTTTTTATGGGAACATAATTCAATCTTTGAATTACCTTTTTTTTATTGTTTGGGGTTTTTTTAACTGTTTTCTGTGTTGTTTTTTTCCTGCTCTTGTTCTCTCTCCCTATCCACCAAATCAAGACAAATGCTACAATTTCAGTAAACTTCTCTAAGGTGGTATCTTAAGTTTGTGTTCACTTTGAGCTAGAGTAAGAGTGGTCCCGTTAATGTTTGCATCCCTAGCCAGCCAGCCATCTGTCTGTACCAGAGGCTGTGTTTTTATTTCTACAATGTGCTCCATGGCACCTTCTGAAAAAAACAAAAGATGATGTTTTATTTAGTCAGGCTCTACGTGGAACTTGGTCCTGAGCCAGCAATTTACAATGCAGGCACTTTTCAGTGTTGCCTTTCTTACTCTTTTCCTCTTCCCTGGGTAAAAAATGGCATAACTGACAAGGAATCAACCCTTTTTTAATGTTATTTTTCTTTTTCATTTCACTTTATAAAAGAGTCTTCTTTAATCTCAGAAATTGATAGAATCCTTGACAGCAACCAGGTTTTTGTAGGTGTTCCTGTGTGTTCTTTTTATCACACTTGTAAGAAGTTCCTCTTTGCTGTTCTTTGGCAGTTTGGCAACTCCTAAATTATTAAACCAGAAGGGAGTGAAACAAATTATTTAACCCTAAAACATCCCTTTGTTCAAAATTAGTTTACATACCAGAGCTTTGTGACGTGTTTAATGTGGGATCCACCACTAAGGAAGTGTTTGTATCAAACAAGTAAATGATGGTAAACAAATACTACGTTACTCTTAGAATCTTGAATAAGCTCCAGATCTTTAAACCCTTACCTTTTTGGTTGATTATTGGACATTAGGAAGAAGTTCTTCTGTCCTGCAGGGTGGAGGCTCCAGCCCTGCAAGTGTTCAAAGCTGGGCTGGATGGGGCCTTGAGCAGCCTGGTCGAGTAGGAGGTGTCCCTGCCCATGCCAGGGGAGTTGGGACTGGATGATCTTTAAGGTCCCTTCCAACCCAAACCATTCTATGGTTCTCTGCAGCACATCATTTTTAACTGAGGAAAGAATGTAGGTTTGACACTGCTTGCACTTTCAGGAAGCTGATGTTTTGTTGTTGTTGAACATGTTTGTTTCCTCCTTCTTCTTTAGCCTTAAACCAGACTTGCTTATGGTTTTTTGCACGTAAATAGATTTAAATCAGTTTCTATTCAGAGAGATGGGGGGGCCCTAACCTTGCTGTAGTGGTGGGGCAGGTGCCAGTGGAAGGGTGGGAAAAGACTCCCCTTGCAGGCAGTCCCAGGGAAGGGCCACGTGTGATCCTTACAAGGGGATAATTCACATCACATTTAAAGCAAGCCTCTCCTTTCACCAACGGAAGCTGTCGGGGTGATGTAGTTAGTGATTAGATCTGCCTGTACTTCTCAGAACGTGGGAGTTGGCTTGTGGAGATGTTAACTCTTCCAATCCGATGATGTTTTTCAAATGTATGGTTTTGAAAGTGTCTTTGGGTGTTGCTGTGCCCTGGAGTGGTGCTAACCCTGTTCTTTCTTTGCCTTGCACGTCGGCCCTGTCCCCTTGGGCGCACGTTCCGCGGCGCCGGCCTGGGTGCAGTTCACACGGTTCCTCTGCGACTCTCCCCTGGAGGTAGGTGTTCCTTCTGCCTGCAGGCTCTTTCCTTCCACTCTGTGGACAGCAAGCCATTATGGCATGGGTGGTACAGTTGGATTTTATTGTGTTTGTATCATCACTGACTGGCAAGGAAGGTAGCAATGTGCTCTCAAAGGAGCCTGAGGTTTCCTTTGCTGGATAATGAGCTGGGAGTGGATTTCACATCCCTGCAGCAGAAAGCGCTGTGTCTTTTCTCTGCTTGATTTATTTCTGTGAGAGAAAACAGCAGATTGCTGAGCTTACATTTGACTGCACTCTGAGTGAAAAGTTCAGGAGAGCTGCTGTTGCTTCGTTTCAGGTATGCAGAGCGCCACGGCTTTCTCCTGCTGCCCGTCTTGTTAGCCTTAAAGAGTTAAGAACCGCCTGACTGTAATGAAATTGTCAGGTTATAGTAATTACAGCAGGAATTTGATATGTTGCAGTTTGAATGAATCCATGTGTGGAGAGTTTGTTGGTTTTCTTTGCTGAGCCCACTGGCCTTTACATTCCTGAAAGCTGAAGAGTAATAGAGCTCATTAGGCTTTATAGGAAAAGGGCTTTTATCACCTCGTCAACTGGGGCAGCAGACTGCCATTATAGTCTTAATTTTGCATGGCTAGGTAGATGTTGATGCTCACTTCCCTGCCAGCTTTGTACCAGCATTGTTTCTTACAGGCACTTTTTATTGACATTTCGAAGCTGGAATGAAATTTTGTGTGGCACCACTGCAGATGTCTTCAATTAGATGAAGTTAAATAAAAGGGGTTGTGTATCAGAGGCCAAGGGATTCTTGAAATTCTTTATTCTGCAGCAGTTGCCACAAGCAAACCTAGCAGTGTGCAGGCTGCTTATTCTTTTGGGCAACAAAATAATTCAAAATACCATTTAAACCTTACAAGATTCAATTTGTAGTTTTGTGATTTGTTTGTCTTTGGTATTGCTGGGAGCACTCAAACTCTTTCTTGTCTCTTTTTATTTCCCTCCTGTTTTTTATGATTCTCTTTAGTTTCTGGTTTGGCACTGGGCTCTGGCACAAAAAATGAAGAGTTTTAACAGAAATGTTGCAGTATGTAGTAGCAGAAACCCAGGCAATTTTCTAGCTGTAAACAGGATAGCGTAGAGAGAATTGTTTGGGGTTTACTTTATTCATCCTTTCATTTGAGAAGCTCTATTGAAACCTTTACCATGAGGGTGGTGGAACACTGGAACGGTTTGCCCACAGGGAGGTGGTTGGGGCCCCATCCCTGGAGACATTTTAAGGTGAGGCTCCACAGGGCTCTGGGCAACCTCATCTAGTTGAGGATGTCCCTGCTGAGTGCAGGGGTTTGGACTTGAACTGTTTGGGTTGGATGACCTTTGGAGGTCCCTTCCAGTCCAAACCATTCTACGATTCTTTGCCGCTCTACCGCTTCTCATCTGCAAATCCCACCGTGCCTGGGGAGGTGTGGTCGTAATGGTTCAGTGTAGGGGAATGCCACGCAGGAGCCTTAGCCAAAACCCAGAGTGACCTTGCACCCCCTTGTTGCCAAGGTTGGGAGTGTTTATGCAAGCAGGGCTCTGGGAGAATCCAAAGTGCCCAGGGCTGGTTCCGGCTGTTTAGCCCTCAGTGGGTTAGGGGGGAGGGGATGTTCTGAGCCAAGGGCTGCACTGACCTCACTCACAGTCAGCTCTACGTTAGTCCTTCCCAGGCTGTTCTGTGTCATCTTGATACAGAACTTGGAAGAAGGCTCAGCACTCAGCTGTGCCGTGGCATTACACAACTGACTGATGATCCTGCTTTGGTTTGCAATCTGTCCCCAATTACTCTGCAGTCATTTTCTATCTTGACCGACGCTGAGCACGGAATTGATGCCTTCGCAGAGCTGTTCTCAAACGCATCCTTTCTGAGACAACTGCTGACTCCTAACCATTGTTTTAGATGTGCACAGGGCAATATTTTACACCCCATGCATTTTCATTCTATGGATTTATGGACATCTGATGTTTCCTTTGCCTTTCTAATCATTTGGTACAATGAGATCTTTATGTAGATGTTTGCACTCAGCTCTCGTTTAACCACCCTCAATGCTTTTAAATCATCAGCTCAGTTTGCTGCAGTGTTGTTCAGTCTTCAGTGCTTCACCTAGCAGTGTGGAGAGCAGCATAGATCCAGTGTGATGGAAAGTGAGCTGCTTCCCATTATGTAAATAGTCATGTGTTCTCACTTCATGTCCTATGTTCTTGGCAAACTGCCTTTTTAAATTGTTTTTTCTCCTTGTAGTGGCACAGACACCACACTCCATGGTGATCCTGCAGGTCTTTTGCTGCTGAAGTCTCTGGTACCTTCACAGCTTTACTCAGTTTTTAGCACTGCATGCTTGCTCTCACTGGGACAGCGTAGCTCCAATACTGCAGTCTCCCAGTAAGGTACAGCAGTTACCTCTGTAGATAGTATCTTACATTTTGACACAATGAATTGATTTACTGGAAGCACAGAAGTGTCTGGGTTGGAAGAATATCCTGAGATCACCTAGTCCATCCCCTCTGCTTTAAGCAGGGTCAGCTAAAGCAGGTTTTCCAGGACCATAGGTGGAAACTCAGCAGGCTCTTTGGCCAGCTGCCTCAAATGTGTTCAGCTGTGGGACCACCAACATGCGAAAGACATGGACCTGTTGGAGTGGGTCCAGAGGAGGCCAGAAAGCAGGCTGAAGCACCTCTGCTGTGAAGACAGACTGAGAGAAATTAGATTGTTCAGCCTGGAGAAGAGGAGGCTCTGGGGAGACCTTATTGCTGCCTTTCAATGCTTTAAGAGGGCCTGTAAGAAAGCTGGGGAGGGATTCTTTATCAGGGAGTGTAGTGGTAGGCTGAGGGGTAACAGTTTCAAACTGAAAGAAGACAGATTTGGACTGGATATTAGGAAGAAATTCTCTTCTGTGGGGGTGATGAGGCACTGGAACAGGTTGCCAGGAGACATTGTGCAGGCTCTAAGTCCAGAAGTGTCTAAGGCCAGGCTGGATGGGGCTTTGAGCAACTTTGTCTGGTGGGAGGTGTCCCTGGCCATGGAAGGGGGCTTGCAACTGGGTGATCTTTCAGGTCCCTTCCAACCCAAACCATTCTGTGAGCTTCATGATGGTTACAGACTTGCCTCAGTAAGTCTGTGTGCTTCTTGTACTGGCACCCCAGCACTGCAGGTGCAGCCTCACCAGTGCAGAGTGGAGAGGAGGGCTCACCTCCCTTGGACTGCAGGCAGAGCTCTGCCTGCTGCAGCCAGGATGCTCTTGGCCTCTCTTTTTAATTTTTTTTTCTGTGAGGATCCATTCTGACTTCTTTAAAGGTGAAAACAGGCAGTGCAGGCTCTCTGCTGACAGAGGTGGGATTTGGAGGCTGCTCTCACAGCACCTCCTCTAATCCCTAGTGAAAGGAGGACGTAGTACTGAAAGGGAAATGTGTTACTAGCCAAGAGATAGAGATCTACCATCTGGTAGGTTGTGTGTGTGCCTTTGGGAAGGGAACTGCTGGAATGAATCACCTCACTGATTTGGCAAATAATTGCCACTGGAGTGTAGAAGTCAAGGGTTTCCTGGCTTTTGTTTCCTCCTTTGTTATACAAGATGCATTTCCTACCATTCTCCTCCCTCCATCCACAGCAGAGGGTAAAATGGAGAAGTTCAAAATAAGAATTGATGCAGTTAGTATGGTCAGGAACCAGTTGGGGTAAGTAGGTGTGCAGGGCCTTCTCCAGTGGCACACTGGTCTGGCATATGGGTTAGCAAGGAGAATTCCCATCATCACTGTAATCCTCATGGTAAAACACCTCTTCAAAGTAAAGAGAATGTGCTTTGAAGAGAAGTGAGTGCTCTCACCATCACTGCAGTTCAGTTGTATGCAGTTTATTACACTGAGATGTGCTAATTGGGGCAATGTGTCATACCAGCCACTATTAAATACTGCAGTGTTAATAATGCCTTATAAAATATGAGCAGTCAGATGTGTTCATGGAGTCATTAGCCAGCACAATGTGAAGACAGAGGTAGAATTACCATGTGATGGAATAGGTTGTTTTTCCTCTGTATTACTTAGTCTGAACACTGGGGAGAAAATAGTTTTCACTACATGGAAACAACCACAAAAATAAGAGCTGAGCCCAGTGTCTTGGATTTATCTCTTGGTTTTGTGGCTGTTTCCATAAATTCAGAATAGAATAATTCCTGAATGTCAGTTGTTCATTGGAGTTGATTGGATTGATTCCAGGGCCAAGGTGTAATTTTGGATAGGCAAAGTAAGTCCTTTCTGGTGGGTTTTGCTCACCTGATGTCACCTTTACATTACCTTTGACAATAATGGTGCCAGATAGACACATCAGGAGTGTGAAATCTTGCACCCTGCTTCAGGAAAACCTTTCCTGTTCTAGACCAGTTTACCATCAAATTGCCTGGATGCAGCATGAGGTTCAACAAGAACAAGTGCAGGGTTCTGCACCTGGGCTGGAACAGTCCTCACTGTCAATAGAGACTGGGGGATGAGGTGATAGAAAGCAGCTCTGTAGAACAGGACTTGGGGGTGTATGAGAAGCTGGACAGGAGCAGACAGTGTGAGCTCGCAGCCCAGAAGGCCACTGGCAGCCTGGGCTGCATCAAAAGATGTGTGCTCAGCAGATCCCGAGAGGTGATTGGACCACTTTGGTGAGACCTCAGCTGCAGTGATGTGTCCAAGGTCTGGAGCCCTCCATACAGGAAGGACATGGAGCTGGTGGAGCAGGTCTGGAGGAGGGCCACGAAATGAGCAGAGGGTTCTAGCACCTCTGCTACGAGGACAGGCTGAGGGTGTTCAGCCTGGAGAAGAGAAAGCTCCAGAGAATCACAGAATCACAGACCTCATAGCAGCCTGCCAGTACCTGACGGGGGCTACAAGAAGGATGGTGAGAGAGTATTTGCAAAGGCCTGCAGAGACAGGACCAGGGGCAACGGCTTCAAACTAGAGAAGAGCAGATTTAAATTGGATGTTAGGAACAAGTTCTTTACCCTGAAGGTGGTGGAACACTGGAACAGGTTACCCAGGAGGTGGGTGAAGCCCCATCCCTGGAGATACTCAAGGTGAGCCTCAACAGGGCTCTGGGCTTCCTGATCTAGTGGAGGATGTCCCTGCTGAGTGCAGAGGGGGTTGGACCATTGGAGATCCCTTCCAGCCCAGACCATTCTGTGATTCTATGAAATCATGGGAGCCAAGTATTTGAGAGAGTGGAGAAAGCACAATGCTTAGAAGCATCACAAAGGATTCCATTGTGTGAGAAGCTTTTCTGAGGAGAAGGAAAATGTTACTTTATAAAAATTGTGGTTTGCTTAGCGTCATGGAGATCCCTGAATGGTTTTCCTGACATCAGCACTGTGCTGGTCATGTTTGTTACAGAGCACAACCTCTTATGATCAGGACAAAGAACTGCAGTTTATGCTTTACTCGATTTTCTTAACTGATGCTAATACTTCGTTCTGCAGAGGTCTGGTGGGTCACACACAGCCACAGCATTCATTTAACTTCAGAAGACTTGGAGTGAAAATCTTTTCCATGTTAGCTTAGACTGTCTCTTTTAACATTCATTAAATCCTGTATGATGAAGTTTTGACAGGGAAAGCAAATCTGGTTTAACTGAAACCTACTTAAGCCAGCCTGCATTCTATTACCAATCCAACCCCTCCTTGCCTTGTAGATGGTTCATTTTTTTTCCTGTCACTGGCTGCGCCCTTGTAGCTGAGAAGACAACTTGTGCTGAGATAAAATTAGATGAGATCTCTTACTGGGCTGACAGTTTCACTACTGACCATGGGATTTCATTGGGCTCTGCTGAAAAGCTGAGGCTATTGCATGAAACCCTAAGTGTTGAATCAGTAACCTTCACCTGAATGAGAACAAGCTCAGTTTAACATCCTAGGATCCGAGCCTAATAGGCTTGTGTACTGCGGATCTTGCTCTCAACTGTTTGGCTGTTTCACTTTGACACTCTCTGTGGCTCCACAGCAGGTTTCTGCTTTATAACTATCCAAAAATGCAAATGTTTTCTGTTGTGTGCCCTTGGTTTTGGGGCTGACTGCCTGGGTAAGTCAGTTGAAGTGATCTTGCTTCACGTGCCTGCTTTCTCTTGACACATGTGGTACCAATTAGAATGCCTTCTCCTGCCCATCATCTCTTCAGTCCACGCTACTGTATCAAAATACTTGATTAAACCCACCTCCTGTCCTTGTAATGCAAAACAGTTGGTGAGAGTAGGCAACATTGTCAGATTTATTGAGTGAGAAGCAGCTTTCTGCAGCCCTGGCAGTGCGGAGCAAAGCATGACTAGATGGATAATTAAGTTGAGCGCAGTGGAGTTCAGGATTAAAGTAAAGTTTGACGTGGGAGAAGGCATGGCATGCCAAAATTGCTTGTGTTATACACTTGAAATTAGGAGATCATTTTCTTCTTTATTTGAAGCATCACTTTCTGGCTCTGGGTGCTTTACCCTCTCTGGAGGCAGCCCTGAATGCACATCCAAAACCACAGCACAAACAACAACAGTGTTTTTGCAGAAGGTATTCTCGTGTGGGCTGATGGAGGAGGAAGTTCCACAGATCCTGTTGCAGCACAGTTTCAGCTTGTTAGATAAAAGATGTCTTGTTGGTCATAAAGGGTAAACTTCATAAAGAGTAAACCTCACACAGAGCCAACTGTTTAGTTCTTTTTGCAAATGGTCTTCACAAGCAGTTTTTGAGAGGTGTCCCTGCCTGTGCCAGGGAGGGTGGATTGATGATCTCTGAGGTCTCTTCCAGCCTAAGCCATTCTATGCATTTTCATGGCTGCTTTGAGAGACTGACTTTCTCTGGCTTCTAGTACCTAAGAGCTTGAGGGAGAGAAATAGCAGCATTCTTATACAAAGTGTTGGGGGAAGGAGGTAGCCACAGCCAGCTGGGGGAAGTGCCAGAGAGAGGGAAATGTCTGTTTTACCCTTTCTTTGACTGACTTACCTTTCGTTGGGCTGCATCTCATGTGAAGAGTATCTGCAGGATGTGTTTGCATGTAGTGATGCATTAACAACTTGATGAATCATGTTCTTTTATCATGTCAGTGCTATAAGTGCCAGATGGCAGAGGCTGTGTGCAGAGCTGTGTGATGCATAGAGTTTGTGGATTAGGAGTAGAGTGCAGGTTGAAAATGATACCATGAGCTACCATTGTTTGCCCTGCTTCTCAAATGCCTTTTTTCCTTTCTCTAGTCATGGAGAGCAGAGTAATTTCTCAGGGTATTTACTTTTGTGTTTAAAATGATTTCTCACCTAGTTTGCATGCTGGAAGCCGACCTGGCAGGCAATTACATCCCTCTTTTGTTTTCACTTAGGCAGAGAACGCACCGGATGGACCAGAATGTGGCTATGGTTCCTTCCACCAGCAGTACTGGCTGGATGGGAAGATAATTGCTGTTGGTGTGATTGATATCCTGCCCTACTGTGTGTCCTCTGTCTATCTGTACTATGATCCAGACTACTCCTTCTTGTCTTTGGGAGTCTACTCTGCGCTACGGTAAGAGGATGTTTTTATTACCTGCTTAGACCCGATAGCAATTCTCCCTCTTTGTTTTTAAGCTTGGGCTTTTCTTCCCAGTCTGAATTTATACTGGTAACACCATCTCTAGCAAAGTATTTGTGGGGTGGTTTTTCTTTCTTTTCATTCTCCACAGTTCCTTGCATTGCAGGTAAATTTGTAACTGCCACCCTTGGCTAGGAATGTGTCTTTCTAGCTAGCTGAATGTTTTCAAGGATTCCAAAACCACTCAGAGACAAAATACCAACTTTTTATTGCCCCTGAAAGTAATTTAGTATTGCTTGCTTTCAGCAGGAAAAGCACACCCCCCTCCTTTTTTTTCTTTTGAATAGAAATAATTTCTCCCTTGACCTTTTTCTTAGCCCAGTCACCAAATGAAATGAATCACTTTTATAGTTTTGTGCAGATGGAGATCATAAATAACAGAGTACCTAAAACCTGGTGTCTTCTGAATTAGTAGTCTCCTGCTGTACTAGCACTAAGTGTATTTTTCAGTCATGTTAATCTCATTATCTTTGTCTTTAGAAGGGCTGACTGGGAGAGTAATCCTATGAATTTTAAAGCCTTAAATTAACCCTCAGCCTAGTCTTGCAGAGCAGTAGGAATAGTGAGTAATGCTTTTCACTCTGAATGAGACTTGGATGCTAAATTGCCAGTTACTGTTGCTCTTCCATAAGCCATTTTATGATTCCATCACCATGATAAGGAGAACAAAAAGAGTGCAAATACTTGGGCATCTCCATTTGTTTCTTAGCTTTCTCGCTTCTCTGTTCACATGAAGTACTCTGTGATTAATGTGACTCTTGCTGTGGCATCTCCAGAGGTCTCTGTCTAAAACAGAGTCTGAGTTATCATTTTTCTGAAGCATTCAATGATTTATCAAGGGCTAGGGCTGGGCTGGCCACTTAAGCAAGTGCCAGACCCTCTCTATTAGCCAAAGAGTGGAGAAAGGGAGAGCAGATCATCTTCAAACCCTTGAAGAGAATGAATTCTGTTCTGGCTCAAACCAGGACACAGCTTTATAAAAGTAATCAGAATTTACAAATGCAGGGGACAAAGTTGCAACTTCTGTGATTTTTAGAAATGATTCTTTTCTGTCTCTCTTGGTCTGGATGTGCAGACACTGTGTTCGATATGCCAGACACTTGAGACTAGGCTGATGGGGGTTGGTTTGTTTGTGTTTCTCTCATGCAAGGTGAGCATGCAGCTTAAAACACTAAGTCCCCCTGAGAGGTGTTTGTTAGTATTTGTGTAGAAGACCTCCTTCTGTGTAGCTGACACAATCCATCCTTCTGAATGCTTGAAATGATTTAAAATCTGCACTGTAAATACCAGACTTGTTAGGTACAGCACGTGTGTGTGTGTGTGTGTGTGGCTCCACTAGTGACAAAGCAGCTTATAAATGCTGCAGCACTCAAGGCAAGAAAACTGAGTTCCCAACAGTCTTAGAGGGAGCCAGCCTCCTCCTCCTTTTAAAAAGAGGAAAAAATGAAAAATGAAAAGAAGTAGGAAGGCTTTAGGAAGTTGCAAAGGAATCTGATACCTTCAAAGCTGTTGCCAATTTTACTGTGAGGAGGTTAAACTGCATTGCGGTGCTGTCACTTCCACTTCATGCTACATGGAGAATTTTTGCTGCTGAGTTGTAGAAAGGATGGGATTTGAAGATCACTTGAAATATGTAGGCATGTAAGTGAAGAAGGAGGGGAGAAGCAGCTACTTGTGAAGGATCCAAGTATTGCCAAGGTGAAAAATTGCTCAAGAACTAGCGAGCGATTCTCACCCTTGTTTGCAGGGAAACATGAAACCTTCACCCTACAGCCTCAAGTCATGGAAAGCAGGCAGGCACAGGATTCATAACCTCTGTTTGGGTGGAGGACAAATAGCTGAGTTGATTTGGGAACTGGATTATGTAGCACTGAAATACGAAGTCAGAGTTTTGTATTGATGCAGCGAGTCCAAGCCTTCCTCACCAGCTGCCTGCTCTTGCCCAGCACTAACAGCCATTGCAGCTCTTTACATCTAACGTCGTAGAATCAACAAGGATGGAAAAGACCTCAGAGATCATCAAGTCCAACCTATTGCCTAATACCTAACACCTCCTGACAACTAAGCCATGGCTCCAAGTGCCACATTCCAGTCCTTTTTTGAACACCTCCAGGGATGGGGACTCTACCACCTCCCTGGGCAGCACATCCCAATGGTCAATCACTCTGGGAAGAACTTTCTCCTCACCTTGAGCCTAAACTTCCCCTGGCACAGCTTGAGACTGTGTCCTCTTCTTCTGGTTGCCTGGGAGAAGAGGCCAACCCCCACGTGGCTACAACCTCCTTCCAGGTAGTTGTAGAGAGCAAGAAGGTCTCCCCTGAGCCTCCTCTTCTCCAGGCTTAACCACCCCCAGCTCCTCAGTCTCTCCTCATAGGGCTGTGCTCAAGACTTCTCACCTTGACCTTTCAGTCTCATAACTGAAAGCTTTACTGGAAGGTATTTGCAAGTCTGTAGTCCCTTTTCCCCAGGAAACATTTAGCTGGAGAGAAAGCAGGTGGATGTGTGTTATGCCATAGAGTGACGACTCAGTGCTGCTCCTGGTGTAAGCAGATGGAGTTGGAGGATGAGAAGGATATTTTGGCACCCCTTAAATAAAACCTTGCCTAGAGGGGGGTTGGCATATCACTGCAGTGCAGGTGAGGACACTGGCTGTAGTTCTGAGCAAGCCAGCTTTGCTACCACATGTGTTCTCTTGCCCACAGTAAGGCTTGCTGCTGGAGCTCACTTTTTACCTCATTACATTATGGTTTATTTACCTCACTGTCTGTTCACTTTGAGTCTTTGTTTTGTCCCATCAGGGAGTCTAGTCCAATTGGAAAGGGTGTGTAAGAGATTTTTAAGATGCAAAGTTGATAGTTTGGAGGTTTTTTGGTTTATTGTTTTCTTTTTTCTCCCTACAGTGTTCCAGGTTTTTAAGATAGTTGTTTTAATCAAGTTCAGGATAATCTGCAAGCAATGGTAGAGTTACTTAACTTCATGCCACATCTCAGGGATTATGTATATGAAGCTCATATTTGCATGTTTGATTATCATATTTGATGGTACTTGAGGTCCCTTCCAACCCTGACAATTCGTGATGCTGGCTGTGGTAGCACGTGAATCTCATTTCTGGAGTCTCTTCCATTCCCCTGTGTTTGAAGTTAGGGAGTCTTGTCTTTCCAGACATTCTCCTTTGGGAATGGTTCTTACAGATACAGACTTCTAACAAACTGGTGATGATCTCAGCAAACTCTGCAGCTGAAGTGCTTGGGCTTCAGTACATTTAAACTCCTTACTACTAAAAGTATTAAGTGCTGGATCAACCCCAGGGGTTGTAGGTGCTTCCTATATGCCTCTGCAGATATCTTCCTGTGCCTTCAGCACTGGAAGTGAGAGCCAGCATCCTTGTTCTAGCAAACTGTTGCAGAGCTGAACAGCAAAGTTACAAGAGGTGTCAAAATGAGCACTGCAGTGGGAATGGAGCCCTGGCTGAAACTTTGTCAGAGAGCCTGGAGGAGGCACTCAGTGCCATGGCTTAGTTGATTAGTTGGTGTTGGGTGATAGCTTGGACTTGATGATCTCGAAGGTCTTTTCCAGCCTGGTCAATTGTGTATTTGTCATCCTATTACTTCCATGTGCCAATAAATGAGCCCCCACACACTCCATTTTGGACTACATGGATGCTTCTCTTTCGGAATGAATGAGACAAACCATGCAGTCAGCCATGGGATGGGTGCACAGTGCCTTTTGTGGAACACAGGTGGATGTTTTTATGGGCTAGAATGGAAATTTGCTAGAGTGCAAAGCATAGGACAGCCAAGAGGCTGACCCTTGAAGCTTGTTTTTTACATGCTCTCTGATCTGTTCCTGAGGCTGTGTGCAATGCCTGGGCCAGGTTTCTGCAGCATCCCAGGGGGCATGAATAGTAACAAGAAATGTGTTGGAGACTCTCAGTCACTTCTGTTTGTGTTTGAAGTCAAGACAAAATGCAGAATGAAGGTGTGCTTAAATCTGACTTAGTGTTTTGCATTTGTTTCTATTGAGCTTTAATTTTCCCTTTATTGCCTTTGGGATCTTTTTAAACCTGCATTTTGAGTTTATTATCTTCTTGCTTTTTTTGATAGAAGTCTAGTGATTTGAAATAAGAGCTGTAAAATGAATGTAAGGATTGTGTTCTAAAGCAATTTGTCTTTCCTTTCCTTTTCACAGGGAAATTGCTTTTACTAGGCAACTCCACGAGAAAGCTCCTGAGCTCTGTTTTTATTACATGGGTTTCTACATCCATTCGTGCCCCAAAATGAGATACAAGGTAAAGTGTGGTTTGACTGATTTCCACAGTGTGCTATTCATCACATCATTTGACAGTGTTCACAGCAATATCATCTTTTCTAGTTGTCATTTTGGATTTAAGTGGAGCCTCTACATGGTTAAATTTGAATGTTAGTTACTATTTGACTTGGCTTAGGGTTAAACTTCTTTTTGACTTAAATTTAGCTGCATGTGGTATTTATTACAAGTTGGCTTAAAAGCAGTTCACATGGAGAGGTTTTCAAGGCTGTGAGACAATGGTTTGTCATTTGGTTACCTGACTATCTCATGTTTACAGTATAGTTTCCAACAGACTACAATTCTCCCTTCTTTGGGTTTGTGTGTTTGTGGATCTGTTGCTCAGTGACTGTAGGCAGTGATAAGATAAGACCCTCCATGGTCTTGGCTGCTCTTGGGTTTTGCTGCTTTGTTTTTTCTTGTTGGAGTTAGGGGATTTGCTCAGCTGCTGAAACCAATGGGGAGCTGCCTTAGCAACAACTTAAAGCCAGGTAGCAGGTTGCTGAAGACAGGATCAGAGAATCCAAAGAACGTTTAGAACAACCAATCTGTCACCAAACCTTCTCTGTAAGCCCTGTTGCCTTGACCTCAGTTTAAACTTGGGTGTCTCCCTTCTGTGTGTGTTGGCTCTTGTAACTGTGGGACCTTTCCTTTGCAGATGTGTCACTGGTTTTTGAATAATCTGCTGCAATCCCAGGGCACTGAACACTGACAGGCATTTACACATAACCACATCTCTCTGT
Source organism: Colaptes auratus (assembly GCA_015227895.2). Classification (NCBI taxonomy): domain Eukaryota; kingdom Metazoa; phylum Chordata; class Aves; order Piciformes; family Picidae; genus Colaptes; species Colaptes auratus. The sequence goes on along the minus strand of CM026886.1, from coordinate 2,711,075 downwards.
TAATAATGTGGAAAGATGACATAGCTCATGGAATAAGAGCTGCAGAGATTTCTTTTTTATTCTTCAGGGTGTTAAACACCTGCAGTGTTTTCAAAGAGCTAAAAAATGGTGAGGCTCATCAAAGTGATGACTGTATAGGAAAAAGCATCCTGGGCTGCATCAAGAGAAGTGTGGCCAGCAGGGCCAAGGAGGTGATTCTCCCCCTCTGCTCCACTCTGCTGAGACCCCACCTGGAGTGCTGTGTCCAGTTCTGGAGCCTCTGTGCCAGGAAGGATCTGGAGGTGCTGGAAGGTGTCCAGAGAAGGGGCATGAGGATGAGCAGAGGGTTGGAGCTGCTCTGCTATGAGGACAGACTGAGGGAGTTGGGCTGTTCAGTCTGGAGAGGAGAAGGCTCCCAGGAGACCTTTTTGTGGCCTCCCAGTATCTGAAGGGGGCTCCAAGAAAGCTGGGGAGGGACTTTTGATGGTGTCAGAGAGTGATAGGACTGGGGGGGATGGAACAAATCTAGAAATGGGTAGGTTCAGATTGGATGTTAGGAAGAAGTTCTTCCCCATGAGGGTGGTGAGAGCCTGGCACAGGTTGCCCAGGGAGGTGGTGGAAGCCTCATCCCTGGAGGTGTTTGCAGCCAGGCTGGATGTGGCTGTGAGCAACCTGCTGTAGTGTGAGGTGTCCCTGCCCATGGCAGGGGGATTTGGAAGTAGATGACACTTGAGGTCCCTTCCAACCCTGACAAGTCTGTGATTCAGCTTTGTTGTGGCCTACACTACAAGTGTCCATAATAATTCAGCTTTCTAAACATAACAAATCCCTCCCTTTCTTTTTGTTCGAAGGTGCTTGTCTCTCCTTCCTCTCCCTTGCTAATTCAAGTTCATTATCTGCATCTGCTGGCCAAAGAAATTGAATGAATTTGAGGGAAGAAAGTCACAGAATCACACATTGAAGATTTTGCTTTATTCCAGTATAATAGAGATGTCAGAGGCTCCCTTCCCTTAATATTAGTGTGGAAGAATGACAGGTTATAGGTAGCTGTCGTTAAACTGTCAAGTAAGCAAATTAAAGAAGAGGAAGGAGGTGAGGAGCTAACCAGTGGTAATTTTCTTTCCAATTGTTTGTCCCAGGATGTTTGGAAGTGGTGGCTGGGGACAGCATCACAGCAGTGTTTCAGTGAGAACAGATGCATGCTAGATACACTGACAGTGAAGCTGCAGGCTTTTGGAAATCTTGGATGTTTTCCTCCTTCTAGTCCCGGGTTGTGAGCAGAGGAAATGCCGAAGCTGACATTTCTGTTTGGGTGCTTTTGATGGAAACACAGAGCTGTAGGTTTGTACTGTGCAGCTGTCTCCCTTTCTGCTGACTGAGGAGGGATAGCTGATGAACTGGGATATATAAGGAGCAGTGACTTCCTGCTGTTGATTTAAGGAGTCTGACACTTTGCATGGAGTGAAACTCAGCCTACTGTACAAGACCTGGCTGGAGACACTGGGGATTCGTGCAGTGAACTGTTACACTGTAGGCCAGAGCTGCAGCAGGGCTGTGCACTTGAGGACATAACTGGGTGGTTTGGATGTAAATACACATTACTGTGAGGCTGGAGGCACAGATATCCAACAGCAAGCCTTAAAGCCTTGTTCTGCAGGGGGACTTTCTTGGGATGCCAGCCGTAGAGCTCTCGTCTCGATTCTAACTCGCTGTGGTTGTAACCCGAGAGGCAAACATCTCTCCTTAAAGGCCTGCTGATAGGGGATCACATATGCAGACATCTGGGCTGCATGTAGGAGCATCAAATCATCGAATCACAGTATGGTTTGGGCTGGAAGGGACCTTTAAAGGTCATCTAGCCCAAACCCCCTGCAGTCGGCAGGGACCTCCTCAACTAGAGCAGGTTGCTCAGAGCCCTGTCCTGCCTGACCTAGAATGTTTGCAGGGCTGGGGCATCTGCCACCTGTCTGGGAAACCTGGGCCAGGGTTTCACCACTTCAGTTGTAAAGACATTTTCTTTCTTAGACCTGCTCTAAGTCTACCCCTTTCTAGATTAATGCTTTTGTTGTATTCCCTTTGTGCTGTCAAGCAGGCACTGCTGCAAAGTCTGTCCCCATCTCTCCTTCAGTCCCCCTTTAAGCACTGAAAGGCCACCCTAAGGGCTCCCTGAAGCCTTCTCTTCTCCAGGCTGAGCAACCTCAACTCTCTCAGCCTGGCCTCACAGCAGAAAGTGCTGAAGCTCTCTGGTAATTTTTCTGGGCTCCTCTGGACCTGCTTCAGTAGGTTCACATCTTTCCTGTGCTGAAAAATCCCGAGCTGGACGCAGCACTGCAGCTGGGATCTCGACACTAATCCAGGTGGTGTCTTTGTTCTGTTGTGTGCTCTAAGGAGGTCCAAGCCATCCACAGAAGATTTTGTTGAAATATTTTGTTTGTTTTTTTCCAGTAAGATTGCTGAGGTGCTTGTTTTGCTCATTATGCAGTTCTCTAAATACTTTCCATGTCTTTGTCCTAAAAGGTTTCTTTGGGAGTCCCCTCTGATAAGACCAGAAGGTCACACCAGTTGCCTGCAGCACAACTGCACTGTGCAGCTGCTGAGTGTTTTTAGCCACTTCTGAGCAGGTCAGGGGCTGAACTGGCAGAGATTGTGTTGTTAGAGGTCAGTGTGTGGCCTTTCCACCTGAAGAGTTGTATTTCCACAAATGATAACAATTTTGGGCACAAATAGTGTCTAATGCAGTGGAATCCCTGGAAGAAGATCTTAAAGTCAGGATTCTTGTGGCTCAGTAACAGAGTTGGAGAATCCTGGATTCTAAGACGGGAAGGTAAATGGTTAAAGAATATCCAACCCCATGGATTGGACCTGATTACAAAAGTCCTTCAAAACCAAGGCTGCTTTTGACTCGCCATTCCCTTCCTTTTCCCCAGCAGCTTAGGTTTGTTTGCAAAGTCATTTTCACACAGTGCAGTGCTGGTGAGGTTACTTAGGCTGGGGAAAGGCAATATGTTGCAATATTAAGCTGGGTTTTAGTTCCCAGCCTCTCTTAGATTTGTTCCCATGCATATTTATGTTCTGGTAAAATAAAATCTACATTAAACTGAGACAAAAGGGTTTCTGTAGTCCTTTTAACTATGTCAGTATGGAAAACCTCTCTGAAAAACCTTCACCAATGGCTTTGTTCCATTATTTATTTATTTGTTCAGGGTAGGTTGGGGTAGTACAAGATTAAAATGGTTCTTCAGAGGAATCCATGACCTTGTGGTAAAACTTCTCAGGCTCTGTTAGACGTGGTGGTTCCTACGTTGGAAAATAGTCTCCTGGAAGTTTTTCCAGGACTCTGAGATGCAAAGTCTTCTTCATAATGCACTTAGTCTGGGACAAAGGAAGCATTTTAGGATGATGTTGGTCTCAGGCTTGCTTATTTTGTGTAAGTACTGTTCTTTGGAATGCCTTTCAGCTAAAGCTGCTTGTTTACAAACTTGATTGAGTTACAGAAACCAGGGAACCAATTCTAGCAAGCAGCTGTAGCAGAGAGAGCTCAAGAGGATCCTGGGTATAATATTCAGTCTGTTTCAGCCCACAGCTTTCCAAGTTAAAAGTTGTACTCCATGCCTCTGTTCCTGAATTCCCATTTCCCAGTCACTGCTGAACTCTTTGAGAACCTTGCTGCTCTTTCCATTAGAGTTGTGCTGGTGGGTGGCACTCATTTTGGGGCTGTGCTTCTGGTGTAAACACCTTGGTGCACTTGCTGCTGTGTATTTGCCATTCAGACCTCTGCTGACCTTACATCAAGCTCTCTTCTGAGGTCTGGTACTGGAAGGGATTTGTTGGTGACGTTTTCTGTGTGAGTTTCTGGGGTTTCTGAGTTGTGGTTGGTTTTTTCCAGTGTCAGTGTTTGCATGCAAAGACAGCAGCTGGAGCAGTTATGGTTACTTGTTTCGGTCAGTGCTCTGCTTTCCCTGAAGCCTCTCCGCTGAGCTTGTAAATAACTATCGGTGGGCTTTGAAGTGGGTAGCAAATCCTGTGTCTTCTTGCTGTGTTATCTCTGTGTCCTGGTTGAAGACCATTCTGTGATGTGAAGAGGTGTTTTGACTGAAATCTTTATCCAGACTTGTACACAGGCCAAAGTAAATGGAATTATTTCAAACAGTCTCCTTCGGTATCAAGGCATGGCCAGACTTCAGATAGATGGAATACTAGAAAGGGCTCTGAAATGTCAGGAAAGAAACAAAAGGCTGATTCAACTGTGATTAATCATTCCTGAGCTAAATACCTCGGACTGGCTGTGCTCATAAGTGGTGCCCCTGGAATTTTATGGCACTGGAGAGCCAATTTCTTTGGCTGCTTTCAGGAATTTCAGCATCACTCCTCCCGCGGCAGTGAAATGCATCTGGTGGTAGCCTGGAATTCCACATCCATAGGATCCACAGAGCTCTGGCTCATCCTTGCTTGTCCTGACTCCTAGGCTGTTTCTGACCATGGAATTTAGTTAAACTTCTCAGGAGTCTCACAGATGTGCTGTGTGAGCTGAAATGTGTGAAGGGGGGGAAAGACTTTGAGTGACATCAGTTCTGTTCTCCTCTGTGGTTCTGGGGTACAAACACAGGTATGTTTCTGCGCTGGGCAGGGAACAGCTTTGTGAAGTGTAGCACTAGCTCCACACAGAGAACTGGGGGCTTTATTTAGCATCTCTTGCAGTTGCTACCAGCTGTCAGCCTGCTGTCCTCACTGGTGTTGCTATTTACTCACAGCTTGTCATCTTTTCCCATTATCAAAGCAGTTGGGAGGACTGGAGTTGCTCTGCTCAGGTCTGGTAGCACTCTGTACTAGTGGCTTTTCCAGGATTAATTGTGGCAGTTTGTTGGAACTGATATGCACTCAGATTAGTACAAAACAATTTCAGTTTTGTACAGCAGGTCATAAACAGTCAACTAAATACTGTGAAAAACTCAGTACTGAACACTCTGAAAATCTCAGTGCTGAGTTGTTGCTTGAAATGCTCTTTGGTTATAAAGATCTGAAATATCTTGGTCCAAAAGCCAGTATCTAGGAAAGCAATGAAAGTTACTGCAACACAGTGGGGGTTTGGAAAGCCTGCCCCATCCCCTGCCCCATCAGTGATTTCTTCAGAGCTCTAAGCTCACCCCATGTGTTCCTTCTGATGGTCTGGCTGTCTGACAGAGGCGGGGGCAGCGGGGAACCTGCTCTAAATTATACTGGGAGTTGTGGCATTGGAACCCAGAGGGATTTTGAGAAGGCTTTTAAATATGATGCCATGCTTTAGTTGATTAGATGGTGTTGGGTGATGGGTTGGACTTGATGATCTCAAAGGTCTTTTCCAACCTGGTCTGGTCTATTCTATACTATTCTAGTCTATACTATTTGCCTGGCCAAGACTTCCCAAAGTATTTTGGGCGATTGGCTCTCAGAGTCCCCTTCTGAAAGTCACATTGCTTTAATATTCCTCAAGCTGTAACTAGCCCCAAAGGTCCTTATCTCTCCACATACATTTCATCAGATGTGTTTTGACTAGAATATTGACTGGCTGCTTTTTGCATCTGATAAGCCCTGTGCACTATCCAAGCTCCCTGCCAGCTTGCTGCTCCCCACAGGCTTTGTCTTTTTGTCTTTTTATCTTTTATTCCTTTGTCCCTTTCTTCCATTAAAGCTTTCTCCTTCCACCTTTCATTGTCTGGAAGATTCTTACTAACTACCTAGGGCCCACACTGAGTCAGTGGAGCTCATGTGTTGGAATAAACCAAGCATGGGAGAGTGTGGGGCAGAATAAAAAGTACCATAGGTGAAGAGAATCTTGGTGATTTAGTTCTTGATGTAGTGCTAGTGCTACATGCTTGCAAGTATGTCATGTTTGCTTGAACAGCGTCTTTGCAAGTGTTTGAGGCCACTTGGTAGGCTGCTTTTCTCTTTAGGGTGTTTCCAGTGGGGCTGTGAGCCCTGCATCATTGTGGGCATCAAAAAGCAGGAAGGAGGAGATGTGCCACTCTGGATGGCCAGCAGCTGGCAGGGGATTGCCACTGAGAATAGAATCACTGAAAGCAAGATGGCAGCTCCCATTGCTCTCATAGCATGTAGGGAGAGGAATGCAATTACTTCTTTTTGCTTTCCTGGGCTGCTGGTTTGTGCTGCAACTGGGAAATGAGAACAGTTTTCCCTTGGTGCAAGTGGTGAAGCTGTGCTCAGTGTCACGCAGCACTTTCAGGGTTAAAACCAGTTGGAATCCCATGTTTTCCTATTGGAAACACCAACAGATCCCAGCCATCTCTTTTTGCTGGGCTTTTGTAATTTATTTTTGTCCCTATTTTATTTTCCCTATTAAAATATTTGCAGTCAGGACTTCTGGTTTTGCCAGCTGGAACTCCCTTGTGAAAAATGTGAACATGTCCCTAGGGCTTGCTTTGTCTAGTCTTGGAAATGTGGGGTTTGTTTTATTGATTCTGGTTTATTTAGTTGTTTACTTGAAGTTTGAGGAGATTGAAGTGCAGCAGAACAGAAGTGCAAATGATCTGTGTGTTCATGCCTGGTTGCAGGATTTGTAGGCTTTTATCAGGGTGGAAAGAGATGTCTGTGGTGTAGATCATAGAATCACAGAACTGTCAGGGTTGGAAGGGACCTCAAGGATCAGCCAGTTCCAACCCCCCTGCCATGGGCAGGGACACCTCACACTGCAGCAGGTTGCTCACAGCCACCTCCAGCCTGGCTGCAAACACCTCCAGGCAGGAGGCTTCCAGCACCTCCCTGGGCAGCCTGTGCCAGGCTCTCACCACCCTCATGGGGAAGAACTTCTTCCTAACAGCCAATCTCAATCTAACCACTTCTAGTTTTGCTCCATCCCCCCCAGTCCTGTCCCTCCCTGACACTCTCAAAAGTCCCTCCCCAGCTTTCTTGGAGCCCCTTCAGATACTGGAAGGCCACAATGAGGTCTCCTCAGAGCCTTTTCCTCTCCAGACTGAACAGCCCCAACTCCCTCAGTCTGTCCTCACAGCAGAGCAGCTCCAGCCCTCTGCTCATCCTTGTGGCCCTTCTCTGGACACCTTCCAGCACCTCCAGATCCTTCCTGTAATAGAGGCTCCAGAATATTGATTTACTGATTTAGCTGGTGATCATTTTGATAATGTTGATACCTATCAATAAAGATTCTTTGTTGTGTACAGCAGGGATATGTTTGTGCATTAGGAGGTGTTTATTTGTCATCGAATCACAGAATGGTTTGACCTGGAAGGGACCTCCAAAGCTCATCCAGTCCAGCCCCCCTGCGCTTAGCAGGACATCCTCCACTAGGTCAGGTTGCCCAGAGCCCTGTTGAGCCTTACCTTGAGTATCTCCAGGGATGGGGCCCAAACTACCTCCCTGGGCAACCTGTTCCAGTGTTCCACCACTCTCATGGTGCCCTCACAGTTCAGGTGGTCTGAAGAATATATGTGGGAGTGTGATAGAGATGCCATTAACTACTTCTGTACCTCAGCAGAGATAAATTCTGCACAGTCTAGTTGTTACAGGAATATTGTTGACTAAAGACAACTTCCCTGTAGTGTTCCTTTAATAAATGAAATCATTAACTTTTAATTTGTGTGAAACTCCAGTAAATCTAAGCTCAATTTCATACAAGCACAAGGACAAGAAATATAGTTTGTTCAAAGATCATCCAGTTCTGCCTTGATGGCTTTGCCTATCTCTGTCAGAAAGAGCTACTAAAAAGATTTATTCAGGATCATGTTAATAAACCTGAGGCACAGCATCCTCTGAATGGTAATAGCTGGTAGGAATTTATCATGCCTAATTCATGACTCTGCAGAGTCATAAATCCACTGCTTCTTGCTGACTCGTCCTAAATCTTACTTGCAGGCTTACTTGGGGGCTCCATAGCAACCATTAGCAATTAAAGTGAGAACTGTAAACTGTGAAATCTATCCCCCAAAGAGATGTGGGGTTGGCTTGGGTGGGTGTTTTCTTGGAGGGGGGAATAGCTTACTTCACAATTCATGTGTCTGTAGGTTTTCTTCTTCGTCTGAGGGATGAGGAGGTCACAATTCATGGGTCAGAATTTTCCAATGGTAGTTCAGTCTGGAGAAGAGAAGGCTCCAAGGAGACCTTCTTGTGGCCTTCCAGTGTCTGATGGGGGCCTACTGGGCAGACTGGGGAGGGACATTTTAGGGTGTCAGGGAGTGATAGGACTGGGGAGAATGGAGGAGAACTAGAAGTGGGGAGATTGAGATTGGATGTCAGGAAGAAGTTGTTCCCCATGAGGGTGGTGAGAGACTGGCACAGGCTGCCCAGGGAGGTGGTGGAAGCCTCCTGCCTGGAGGTGTTTGCAGCCAGGCTGCTGCAGTGTGAGGTGTCCCTGTCCATGGCAGGGGGGTTGGAACTGACTGATCCTCAGGTCCCTTCCAGCCCTGACAATTCTATGATTCTATAAATCTATTACTCCTTGCATGGAACTGAGTGTAGTTTGAAAGCATCTAACAAGCAAATGAATTAATACAGTGCTGATTTGTCAGCTTCTCTTCACTTCTCTGTTGAGTTGAATCGTTTCTCAGGTGCTCCTCAAACACTGGGTAACTTCATTTCTGAATTTGATTCTCTTACTGTCCTGTTGTGAATATTCCCCCAAATGAATGAATTTGAATATGCAGAGATGGAGGTCCTAAAATGCTATGACACAAAAGCTTAAGACCTACTTATGCCCTTCCCTTTTCCCAACAGAGTCTCTGTGTGAAGTTGTTCATATCCATGGCAGGTTTTAAGTGTTGGGCAAAATGTCATCGTCGTCGTGTCCTGGAGGCAAAGCATTCCTTTAAACCTGTCCCTGAGGTGTAAGTCACTGCAAGGCTGCATGGTTTTATCTGTGCACCACACTGATTGAATCTGGATCTCTCTCTTTACTTGAAATATGGCTGCTTTTACTGTGCTCTTCCTTATTTGTGCTGTTTTGCTGATTATATTAGCTTTAATTAGTCAATATTAGCAAGTGAATGTTATTTGGCCTGAAAACCAGGAGCTTCTGCTGGCTGTGCCATATTTCACCTTGTGGCCTGTACAGTAGGAGCTGGCTGACAAGTCAGTTAATCCACACAAGAGATGGTTTTTTTCCAGTTTTCCAGGAAAGATTTAATGGTAGACACTTTAATGAGGTCTGCTTTTACTGAGACCTCATTAATTTTACAGAGGTATCACAGTACGCTGCTCTGAAGTGTTACCTTTCATCTAGATGACAATTCCTCCTGTTGAGTGATTCTTTGCTTTGTCTGTTTAGCTGCTGCCTATTCTGAGTCTCCAAGTGTATGACTGAGGTTGCATTATTTATCCCCAAGGCACAATGCTTCTACCAGTCCAGTTTGCAAAGAGCTCAGTGTCAGTGTTTGCATGGGAAGGAGGCTCCCAGATCCCTGTAGGGAGAGGTGATTTGGAGCACGGAGGGAAGAGTCAAGTCCTAGAAAACCAGAGTTTTCAAGGGCCAGGGGAGGATTATGCAGCCCTGTAGTCCCTCCCCTTACTCCAGCACAAGTTCAGCTATGTTTGTGTTGACTTTCTGTTGTGGGTTGGATTGGGCCACCCAACAGTTGGGAAGTTTACCCCAAGGAGTATATTTGCCACACTTGCCCAGAGTTTGGAAGTAAAATGGAAATGTATTTACAAAAGTAGATTAAATACAGAAGCATAAAAGGCAATGACTGTATACAAAACATGTTTGCATATTCTTGCAGTTCAACAACAGCACAACACCCCCTTGTACAATAACTCGGCTCTCTCTCTCCCCCCCCAGAGACAAAGCCCAGAGGGCTGTATTGCAGCCAGGCCCTGTTACCTCCACCTGCTGTACCTTTGCAACCCCCAGCAGAAGGCAGGCAGGCAGCATGCAAGCCAGAAGCAGCCCAGAGAGAGAAAATCAAGGTTGTGCTGCACAATATAAGAAATTCTATAGTCCAGAGGGATGAGAGAAACTAACCTGGAATTATTCTGTGTCCAGCCCCTGAGACTGTCCATCCCTAGACTCGAATTCTCTGGAAAACCTTCTGTACAATTAAGACATCAGTCTTTTAAACTGTAACTCTTTTAAGACCCATTGGACATATGTGCCCCAAAGGTGCAGCAAACTTCCATCTCCATGCCTTGGGGGTTATATACTTACACCTTCTTCTGCTTACTACTCTTCCCATTCCAATGATTGCCCTTAATCACAGAATAATGGAGGTTGGAAAAGACCTTTAAGATCACCAAGTCAAACCATAACCCAACTGCAGTGACCACTGAACTAATCCTCAAGTGCCCCATGATGCCTAACATTAGGCCTCTGGTCTAAAGCCCTCAGATGCTGAGGTCAGCTTCTGCTGTTTGTTTCTGTAGCTTGAGTTAGTGCCTTTGTCCTACTAAAGAATCTAGTAGGCTCTGGAGGTGAAGGGAAAGAGGAGAACGGAGACGAAAACGGAATTTGGTGGCTACAGAGCTTTCACAATGGGCTGAATTGGAATGTGGAGGTTTGTAGGTAAGTGGCTATGGAGTCTGGCAGGCTCTTGGATGATGCTGTGCTTTCACAAAGACTACCTGAGGGTACTGGAGTTCTGTGGGAGATGGCACAGAGCAGAAGAGTCAACAGAGAAGTGAAATATTTTTGTGCACAGGTTCTTTGTAAATCTTTAATAAAATCAATTCCCAGAGGCTTTCAGAGGTCACCTTGCTGGGGAAGCCTAGCAAGACCTGGGAGCTTGGCAAATTGTTCTGAGTCTGAAGTGGAAAAGAATCCAAACTCCCAACCCCCCTTGCTGTTTCCAGACACTGCCCTGAAGTTTCTGTTATCATGTGAGAGGGTTAACCATTGCCAACAACTTTACTTTATTTAACTGTTTCCCAGTGCATAGCTGCAGTGCTCTGAAAGGCAGGAGTGTAACTCTTCTGAGTACTTGTTTGCTCCCTTAGATACGTAGGAGAATGTTTGGATTCTTACTAGGAAGGCTTCAAGGGGAAATAGGTAGGTTTAGACTGGACAGTAAGAAACATTTGTTTTTATGGCAGGAGTGGTCAGGCATTGGAATGTGCTGCCCAGGGAGGTGGTGGAGTCCCCAAGCCTGGATGTGTTTAAAGGTGGTTTGGATGTGGTGCTTGGGGCTATGGTTTAGGGCTGAGCCTTGCAAAGCAGGGCTCTGGGTTGGACTTTGTGATCCTGAGGGTCTCTTCCAACCTGAACGTTTTCTGTGGCTCTGTGAAGAGATCATATTTTAAAACAGAATGCTAGTTGCTTCCTTCCCCTTTCTTTTTCAGAGTACAAGTCTCTTCACAAATCACACTGAGCTAGAGTGACAAAAGGAAACAAACAGAAGGGTGTGAAAATGCTTCCCTTGTCACAGAGCGAAGAAGCATGGGCTTGTGGAGTGAAGGGACACAGCAACCCAGTCCTCTCTTGCTCCCAGCACAGATGTGCTGTTGTTCTCTCAATGGACAGGAGACAAGATGGGCTTTTTGTTGCCCTGATCTATGGATTTTCTTTCTTTCAGATAGGAAAGGCTAGTGCTGCAAAGGGCTGCTTGGTGCCAATGCAGTCAGTAATGCTGAGCTACAGTTTATTTTGAGTTCTTTCATTCCTTCCCTTTTAGCCCATTAATTGCCGTCCTGTGGTGTGCTATGAATTGTTTTTAATCACCTTTCATTCAGAGGGAAGGAGAGGAAGGTGGAGGGATGTGAATAGTGTATTTCAGGAGGCTTTGCTGCTCTTTGCATCCTCCATTTATATCATATGGAGGCAGTAAAATGCTGTAGTGCCAGCTGAGAGCCAGAGAACCTGTCCTGGGCTCTGCTCCCTGCTTCTCTGTTTGGGCAGTCTGAGGATGATGTACAGGAAGATCACGTGGGAAGGTTTCCATAGGGAGAAGCTTTGGGGCTGCTCCAAAACAATTCCTGCTAAATTAGGTGTGGCATTGAGAAAGGATCCAAAGGACAGCACCTGTGCAGCCTAAATTATTGCAAGATGGTATTGGTTGTGTTTCTCATAAGTTGTGGTGTGCTTCTCATACTGCTCAACTGGTAAGCCCTGACCGAAGCTTGGGTTTAGGTCAAATGGTTTCTTTCTCAGGGCTGTATCTGTTTTGCTGTCTGTGGCTGATGAGAGTTTAGTGGATTTAGAAGCAGAAAATGATGATCAGTGGGGAATGGTGAAGAAGCTCTGTAGATACTGTCTTCTTATCATAGTATCAGTCAGGGTTGGAAGGGACCACAAGGATCATCTAGTTCCAACCCCCCTGCCATCATGGGCAGGGACACCCTGCACTAGATCAGGCCGCCCAGAGGTGCTCAGGTGGATGACTGAGTTGTTAGTCCTCAAATGTCTGTACTAACAGCCCCAACTCTTGATGGAGTGGAAATTGAGAGGACATTTACCTCCTTTCCTCGTGGTGTGGGAAGCTAGCAAAAAAGATGCTAATGTTCCTTGAGCCAGTACCTATTACCTTGGCAAAGCTTCAGACTGACACAGAAGTAAAGCTAAATTCTGTGCTAAATAGGCTTTCTTCAGTGGCTGCATGTCTTTTGAGCAACAGCAAACAAGAGTGAATGTGAACCTTCCACTGAGTCTCCTGAAGCTACAGATACTGTTCCTTCCCGGCAGTTTATGAACTCTTTCTGGGTATATTGCCAAGTCTCTGACTCCTGGCTGCGTTAAGTTGCTTGGATAGTGCAACACCAACAAAACACTTCCCTGAGGGGGTAGCTGGAGACCTGCAGGGGTGGTGGTGGAGTTGGAATGTGCCATGCTTCTGCCAAGCCTCATCAGCACAGCAGCCTCCCCGGGGCCCAGCGCAAGCCGCTGTACCTTGAAAGAGCTTTAGATGCCATCGAGGCTGAAGAGGAGGCAGAAGCATCTGGAAAGGCTTTTGGCAATGGTCCTTCAGATGCATAGATCTGGATGAACGTCTTGTGGCAGTATTTATTGGTGTGTGATGGCGAGTGCTGAAGGTTTTATCACACTTGGCTCTCTGTTGTTTCATGGAAGTGCCCAAAACTGCCCTGGGGTTTCAAGGGACACGTGCACAGGAATCGAGTCTGCAGCGTTACTGATTGTGAAGCCCAGCAATTTTAAATGCTTTTAACTCTGAAAAGTGAGGATTATAAGCTGTGAGAATGTCAACAGAGTGCTTAATGCGTTTGGAGTGCAGTTCTAATTTTAATACTCTCCCAATCCCATAATCCTGTATTTGGATAGATGTTTAAATGTGCCCTTGAATTGCCAGGTTTGGGTGTGATCAGGACTTCACAGCATATGGTGTACTTGCAGATTCCAGCCTTCAGATTTGTTTTCTTCTCAGAGAAGCTGCTTGTAAAGAAAACAGTTTGCAAACATCTTTGTTTTCTTCTGAGAAGCTGATTGTAAAGAAAACAGTTTCCCAACATCTGGCACTAAGAGCAAACTGAAGTGTTGCTGTTTCAGCCCAAAGACTTTGGGGATACATAATATTAACTTTTCCTAAAGATGCAAGTAACCATTCATGTGCTTTTTAATGGGTATTAATTCAGGTGAAGGCAGAACAGTGCCTCTGTTCTGCCCACCTGCGAGAGTGGTGTTGAACTTGGGCGCTTGCACAGAGCCACAGGCTCGCACCTGCGCGGTCGCCTCACTAATGGATGCGGAATCGCTGCTACAGGATTTGCTGCTCTCCTTGTGTTTCGTTCTGTTTAACATCATAAAACCCGAGCAGAATTCCAGTTCTATGACTTGAGTGTTTTGTTTAGAATGAAGGAGACAGAATTCGTTAAGGTAGGAGGAGTCTGAAAGCTCAATGTCAGAAGGAACGTGTTGGAAGGATACAATGATGTTGGCTGTCGTGTGTCCTGGGACAGTTATCATTCCCTGCAGAACAGCTTAACACAGATCCAATACATCTCTCTCCAGCCTTGTTTTCTGTGTCTTACATTTATTTGGTGTACCCCTCCTGCCCCAGGCGGGTATGGAGTCTCCCTCTCTGGAGCTATTCAAAACCTGCCTGGATGCGTTCCTGGGTGACCTGCCCCAAGTGACCTGCTCTGGCAGTGGGGTTGGACTGGATGAACTCTCAGGGTCCCTTCCAGCCCCTAATGTTCTGTGATTCTAAAAATGCCTTTGGATATTTAGCATGATTCTTGAGGGATTTGAATGGGTTGAAACTCAGAAACTCTGGGGCTCTCCCAGTTTCATATTTCTTCTGGTAACACCACAGCCTGTTTGTCAATGTTAAGTGTTAAGGCTGAAAAGCTGAATGGATTCTGAAACAAGCTGTGGTGGCAGCTCAGATTCCACTTTCTGCAGTGCTGGGTTTTGGGGACCCTGGAGCAGATATTGATGTCATGTCTGGCAGCTTTGCTCAGACATTTCCAGAGGAGGGCAAGGAAACTGTGAAGGGCCTGGAGAATAATTCTGATGAAGAGCAACTGAGGGAGCTGGGGATGGTTAGTTTGAAAAAGAGGAGGCTGAGGGGAGACCTCTTTGCTCTCTACAACTACCTGTAAGGACATTGTAGAGAGGCTGGTGCTGGTCTCTTCTCACAGGTAATTAGTGATAGAACAAGAGGGAATGGCCTCAAGTTGCCACTGGGTAGGTTTAGCCTGGGCAGTAGGCACTCTTTCAGGGCAAGAGTGGTCAGGCATTGGAATGTGCTGCCCAGGGAGGTGGTGGAGTCACCAAGCCTGGATGTGTTTAAAGGTGGTTTGTATGCGGTGCTTGGGGCTATGGTTTAGGGGTGAGCCTTGTAGAGTAGGGTTCTGGGTTGGACTGGGTGATCCTGAGGGTCTTTTCCAACCTGCATGTTTCTGTGATTCCAGTTTTGGAGAGCAGCTCTTCTGTGGTGTCGAGAGTTTTTGCGGTACAGATTTTTCTCTCCTTTGGGGTCTTCTGCAGTGAGCTCAATAATGGCTTCAGTTCAGACATGTGGTTAGTGAGCTCCACATGTCCCAAGGTGAAGTAGGATGTTCTCCTGCTGAGAAGAGACTCAGAGCACAAAGAGGCTTTGTCTGCAAATTCTCCTCTGTCAGCAAACAAAGCAAGCTTGTTTACCAAACACTTGACAAACAAAAGGGACCTCGAATTAGAATGCTGATTTCATGAATGAAAGCCTGCTAGGAAAATAAACACTGGGGGCGGGGGCAATAGAAGAAACTTCTTTTGAAGTGTGCTGCTTTGGGTGGCCCAGCCTGTATGTACAGATACTTGTGGATGGTTTGTGCATATAGCTCTTGCTTTGCACCTTGTTAAGGTTTAGGTTCTAAATACCTTGTTCTTATTGATTGAGGGACCTGGGGCTTTTTAGTCTGGAGAAGAGAAGACTGAGAGGGGATTTAATAAAGGTTTATAAATCGCTGAGGGCTGGGGGTCAGAAGGGAGGGGACAGCCTCTGCTCACTTGCTCCCTGGGATAGGACAGGGAGCAACGGATGTAAGCTGCAGCACAGGAGGTTCCACCTCAACATGAGGAGGAACTTCTTCACTGTGAGGGTCACAGAGCACAGGAGCAGGCTGCCCAGAGGGGTTGTGGAGTCTCCTCTGGAGACTTTCCAGCCCTGTCTGGATGTGTTCCTGTGTGACCTGTGCTGGATTCTATGCTCCTGCTCTGGCAGAGGGTTGGACTTGATGATCTTAGGAGGTTCCTTCCAACCCCTGTCATCCTGTGATCCTGTGATTCATTTTTCAGGCTGCAGATGTAAGGGGTACAAGCAGGCTTAATTTTTTTGGCAGAGGTTTATTGCTCTACCTTCAAAACAGAAACTCTAAGCACTTAAACACTGAGATTTATTTATCACTGCCTTATCTCTCCTTCAGATTTTGGCTTTGAGTAACATCTTTCTGTGCATGTTAAGGAAGTGTTAACTTGAATTTCACACTAGTATTTAGTCGAGATCCTGAAGAAAGGAAGTTTTTACTACTAAGCTTTCCTGTGCTGTTTTCTGCATTTTGTCCTGCAAACTTTTTTTCTTTTCTACTGTCACAGGATCAGAGGATGTTAGGGGTTGGAAGTGACCTCTGGAGATCTTCCAGTCTAGCCCCTCTGCTAGAACAGGACCATAGAATCCAGCACAGGTTGCACAGGAATGCATCCAGACAAGGCTTGGAAGTCTCCAGAGAAGGATTTTCCACAACCTCTCTGGGCAGCCTGTTCCAGGGCTCTGTGAGCCTCACACTGAAGAAGTTCCTCCTCCTGTTGAGGTGGAACCTCCTGTGCTGGAGTTTCCATCCGTTGCCCCTTGTCCTATCCCAGGGTGCAACTGAGCAGAGGCTGTCCCTGTCCCTTCCTTCTGACATCCAGCCCTCAGATATTTATAGATCCCTTCTAAGTCTTCTTCTCCAGACTGAACAGCCCCAGGGCTCTCAGCCTCTCCTTCCCAGGCAGTGCTGCAGTCCCTTCAGCATCCTTGCAGCCCTCCCCTGGATTCTCTCCAGCAGATCTCTGTCCCTCTTGAACTGGGGAGCCCAGAGCTGGATGCAATATTCCAGGTGGGGCCTCACCAGGGCAGAGTAGAGGGGAGGAGAACCTCCCTGGATCTGCTGGGCACACTCCTCTGAATGCACCCCAGGACCCCACTGGCCTTGTTGACCACCAGGGCACATTGCTGTGCCATGCAGAACTTGCTGCCCCCCAGCACTCCCAGGTCCTTCTCCACAGGGCTGCTCTCCAGCAGATCTCCTCCCAAGCTGCACTGGTGCAGCTTATTCTTCCTTCTCAGCTGCAGGACTCTGCACTTATCCTTGCTGAACCTCACTGGGTTTTTCTTTGCCCAGCCATCCATCTGTCCCAGTCTCACTTGAATGGCCTCACAGCTTTCAGGTCCTAAAATTGCTGTTAGCAATTTTTTTTTAGTGCTTTGATGCCACAATTGCTGAAGCTGTTTTACCAGTGCTGTGCTGTGTGTATTTCAGTGTTGAGTGACTAATGCTAAATTGTTTGGCTTTTACTGCATTTTACTGTTGGTTGTTAGACTTGGGGAGAAAAAAACCCAACATATCGAGTGTACTGTACAGTGACAGAAAGCCTTAAAGTAAAGGAATCCTGAATTATCAATTCACAAACCGGTTTCTTGTTCCTGAGCTGTATAAAAGCAAGCAGCAATGAAAAGAGCTGGAGTGGCAGTTTTGAGAGTGACATTGTTTTTCCAACGTGATTTAGTTGCATAAATATTATGAATACTTCTGGAAATCCCACACAGCATATCTTAATCCAAGGCCAACATCTCACATCTGAATTCTTAATGAGGAATATATTTCAACTTGTGAATATCAGTGTTTCACAATTTGAAAAGCTGTCAATTAGTCCTCTATTTATTATGTCTTCAAATGTTCCACAGACTGAGTCAGTA
The DNA here is from genome assembly GCA_015227895.2 of Colaptes auratus. Classification (NCBI taxonomy): domain Eukaryota; kingdom Metazoa; phylum Chordata; class Aves; order Piciformes; family Picidae; genus Colaptes; species Colaptes auratus. Next base: position 2,693,772 of record CM026886.1, on the reverse strand, counting down.
GCTGGGCATGAAGGTGAAGTATGAAATTATTTATTCAGTGGAAGGCTACCATCAGCCCAGACTTTCCTGGGTAGGTCTGATTTTCTTTCCCTCAGAGACTTGTCTGGATAGATCCTTGGCACATTCTGTGTGTTTCTGGCTGGGGTTTTGGAAACCTCATTAGAGGCAGAAGGAGGACTTTGGGACAGTCTAGCACAGAGGTAGGATTCCTGGCAGTGGTGTGAGGGGTATAGGTGGTAATGCAGGGAGACAGCTGATGCACAAGGCTGAGCAGAAGAGAAGGCACTGAGCAGCAAGTGCTTAGCAGTGCTCTGAGCAGCTTGGGGTTCAGGGCCGGTTGAGAGAGGTAAAGGGTTGAGCTTTGGAGCTGGGAGAAGAGAAGGTTTGGATGAGAGTCATTGGAGAGGTGCTAGGAGAGATGGGGAAAGCTTGGACACTGACCAGCACGTGTGCTTGCTGGGGGAAATGGCAGAAGGGTTTTGAGGTGACCCCAGAATATGACAGCTGCAATATGGAGTTTGGTCTGAAGGTAAGCATCGGGGCAAAGAATTGACTGAAGTGTTGAAAATGCAGAGAAATTCCCGCCGAGAAATTCCCGCCGGTTTCGGCGGTGCACAGGAGTGGAACATCTCACTCACAAGCCAAGAACCTGCAGCTGGGCTAAGCTGCAAGAGCAGTGCATGTGTTATACCTGCACAAGAAGAGTAAATTGGAGACTTTATAGATAGTTGAGAAGTGAATCTTGTGTCTTGGTGTAGAATATGCCTGCTTCTCTCTTGTGTTGTCCTTCAGAATGATTGCTTTGAAAGAGGAGGACCAAGCAGGTCTCAGGTGGGTCCTGCAAGTAAGGATTAGTCCTTGTTTTCTTTTAGTCATCACAACACAGAATCACAGAAACATTCAGGTTGGAAAAGACCTTTGGGATCACCAAGTCCAACCATTAAACCTACTCTAGAAAGTTCACTCCTAAACCATATCCCCAAGCACCACATCCAAACAACCTTTCATACATCTGGGTTGGGGACTACACCACCCCACTGGGCAGCACATTCCAAAGCCTGACCACTATTGCCCTGAAAATATGTTTCCTAATGTCCAGCCTGAACCTGCCCTGGTGCAGTCTGAAGCCATCCCCTCTTGTTCTGTCACTAATTACTTGTGAGAGGAGACCAGCACCGACCTCTCCACAATGTCCGTTCAGGTAGCTGGAGACAGTGATGAGGTCTCTCTTCAAGCCTCCTCTTTTCCAAACCAAACATCCCCAGCTCCTTCAGTTGCTCCTCACAAGATTGATTCCCAGGCCCTTCACAGCTTCCTTGCCCTGCTCTGCCCTGGCTCCAGCACCTCCACATCTCTCTTGTATTGAGGTGCCCAAAACTGGACACAACACTCGAGGTGTGGCCTCACCAGAGCTGAGTACCAGGGGTCAGTCACCTCCCTGCTCCTGCTGGACACAGCATTCCTGATCCCAGCCAGGATGGCACTGGCTTTCTTGGCCACCTGGGCACACTGCTGGCTCCTTGTCCATTAGAACCCTCAGGTCCCTTTCTGCTAGACGTGTTTCCAGCCACCCTGCCCCAAGCCAACAGATGAAAACGTTGATTTGCATGGGCTTGCTTTTGGGTACCTGCGAACTGTAGCTGGGTTCGTAAAGACTCAAGCCTCATGCACCCATCCCTGTGGTGCTGGTGCTTCAGCCCTGTTGATCTCCTGCCTGTGCCTTTGTACAGGAAAACATTTTAAAAGGTGCTCCCTTTCATTTAGCTTCTACCCATTCCACTTGGCATTGGGGTGTTTATTTTGTTATTCCTGTTAAGTACACATGGGCTGTAGTGCTTTTACTTTGATAACTGGAGGGCAGAAGGCTCTTTGACAGGGCATTAGTTTAGCTTTCCATGGAGTACATCTGTAAGCTGCTTAGATGAATGCTGCTCTTGTAGATTTGACTCCAGCTAGTGAGGTATTAGTGAATGTTTTAAGCTATTTGATAGGGATGTGACCATTCTGTGTGTGCAAGTGTGAAGTGTGAAGTGCAGTGCGTTAGGCTGGGCATATTTCTCCTGTATTATTCCACTCGTTTATTTTGTTATATTTAACGTAATACTTAATTTCATTCCCTTCATTTAATGAACTCAAAATACATATTTCAGTTTATGGCAGCTCTTCCAGAGGAAGATATGGGATCCACATGACTGAAACACTCACTTGGGTTGTTTTTTTTCTTTCCCCCTTCTACTTCTCCCAGCTGCCAAAATAAACTCCTTTCGAGATAGACCTAAGTCAACATAGTTGGTGTGTCTCTAATGAAGCATTCCTCTTGAGGCCCCTACTTGAGCTTTATCTTTTTGTTAGAGGTTGTTTTCTTAAATCTCTTTTTCCAAGTTTAATGCTAGGGGTTTCCTTAAGATACTCTGCTGCAGATGTAAAGTAAACAAGGTCCATTTCAGTAACCCGACCATGATTATTCCCAAGACCTTGGCTTTTTGAAGTGAAAAGGCAGCGCCTGTTGAAACTTTCCCTGTAATATACTTAATATTTTTGTAAGTTGTTGAAAAAGCTGGCTAGAACTTGGATTTGATAACTGTTAGCTTCTCTACAGGCTTCATTCTGCTGCCTTACTGTTTTCCACTCAAGCTTTCTCAAACCATGCTGGGCTTTTTAGGATTCCTGAGTAGCTTCTCTGTGGGTGAGATGAATGCTTAGCTGCCAGCTTCAGGAGTATGTTTGGTGCCATCACTAATTAGCTTGGTCCCAACCTGATTTTAGTGGCAATCTCAGTAAATAGAGTCAGAGAATCATTTCAGTTGGAAAAGACCTTATGAAGGGGGTTTAGCATGGGCAAACAGCAGCCCTGCTGCACTGGACACGGGGGCAGCCAGCTCACGCCGCTTGTTAACACGCCAGTACTTTACATTGCTAGGGTACCACACTTGGAGTGGGTGGCACACTGCCAACGCCAGAGCGGGGCGTTATCTGCAGCTCCGACCAGTTGCATCCCGAGCTGATAAACGCCTGCGGGGCACACAGCGCCTCTGCAGCAGCCCTCCACCAGGGCGGAATGAAAGTCTCTTGAGCGTGCTGACTGCTGTTCGCTTTGAAACTTGAAACCAGAGTTATCCCCCTGATCAATGCGCTGGCGCTGGAGAGGACAGTGGGGGCTGTTTAAGCCTGGTCGAGGCTGTGCCTTACCTCGAGCAGCGCTTTGCTGGCTTCTTGGATCTTGCCGATGGCACGTTTGTGTATTCATGGGCAGCACCTCGTAGCTTCGATCTTGTGATGGAAACATCCACTGCCTCCCTTGGCATGTTATCCGCGGTGAGTGGAGGGAAAGATAATACAGGCATGTAAAAGGAGGACGAAGAGCCAGGCAATTAGAGACTGGAGGGGAAAGGAAGGAAAAAACTTGTCCCAGATTTTTTTCTTCCCCTTCAGTGGAAAGCATTTTTTTCTCTAGCAGTCCATGAGCCTTTTCAGTCACCTGTTGGACACTGTTCCAGTAGCAGAAGCAAGCTAGGACATGTTAAATATTTCAGATGATTTTTATGAAAGAGGACAAGGTGAAAGCAGCCATTCAGAGTGTACACTGAGTTATGAAGATAACACAATCCAAACAATTCAGGAGATTCCTAGGAACATCATTATCAGGAGCTCAGGATACTTGCTGAAACTGTTTCAAGGGTTGGGGGGAGGTATTTCTTTGTAAGTGCATCTCTGCAGACCACTAGAGGCAAATCAAAGTGCTGAGAATTACCTTGCATCTGGGTGTAATGAAGATCTTTTAAATTTAGTTCTGGCTCTGTGGTGTGTTAAGAGCATGGAGACAGTTAATGGCCAAATAATGGCATGATAGCTGGAGGATATGGAGGTGTCCCTGCTCGCTGCAGGGGGCTGGGCAAGATGACCTTGGAGGGTTTCTTCCAACCCAATACCATCTGTGATATTGAACATGAATCTTGTCCATCTTCCTTTTCATCTTTTACTCTTATCTTCATCTGTTTTACACTTACCTGAGATATTTCATCTGAGGAACACTAAGAAAACCTCAAGAATCACTCAGGGTTTCTTTTATATTGAATGAAGAGCAGCTAAGCTCAAATATATGTGTATTTAATATTTGTAGGAAACTCTTTGTTCCCTACTAGTTGTAAGACATGCAGGAGCCAAGTGCTGTAACTATTTTCTCCCTGGAAACAGTTTGTCATTAGTACCTTTAGTTAATCTTTACATCAGATGGGCAAACAAGCAGAAGAGAGGTAGTGTCATAAGTGAACTGACCTAAGTAAGTCTTGGTACACTTCTCTTCAAAACACAGCTTCAGATGATGTTTTACATTGCAGTTATGGGAAACCAAATATAGGAGAGCCATAGAATCATAGAATTGTTTTGGTTGGAAAAGACCTCTGAGATCATTGAGTCCAACCGCTGATCTAACACCACCATGGCCATTAAGCCATGTCCTGGAGTGCCATGTCCACACATTTCTTGAACACTCTCAGGGGTGGTGACTCCTCCACCTCCCTGGACAGCCTGTGCCAATCCCTGACCACTCTTGCAGCAAAGAAATTTTCCCTAATTTCCACTCTAAACCTCCCCTGGTACAATTTGAAGCCATTTCCTCTCAGCCTATCACCTGATACTAGAAAGAAAGGACCAACCCCCACCTCACTGCAGCCTCCTTCAAAGGGGGTCATAAAGAGCAATGAGGTCTTCCCACAGCCACCTGTTCTTAAGGCTGAGCATCCCAGGTACGTGTTTGCTCTGTTCTGTGCTTGAGATGCATTGGGAAGCTCTCTGGCTGGCCTCAGAAATTCCCATTCCCCACATTTTGTACCTGTGATGGTGTGCCTAACAGGCTGGGACTCAGCAGAGCTTTGTGAAGGGGAAAGACTTTGTGTATTTCCCTGAAGTGGTCTTGAGTTCTCTGAGCTGCAAGACAAATTTGGGTTATTATTCACAACATCTTTGAAGGATTGCAATGTGTTATTCTTTAATAACACAGAAAGGGGGCTAAGCTCTCAAGAATGCAGCTCTGGGTTCCTGAAAATGTTGACTGTGTAATTAGTTTGGATAAAGTCAGTTTGTTTGCTGCTGGCACTGGAGTATCAGGCAGGCAGTCTGTGCGTGCAGCTGTAGACTCCATGGTTAAATCCATCTTGTTGCTTACTCATTGAGTTACCCACAAAGTCCACATTGGCTGAAGGGGTGGTGGCTTTAAACTAAAAGAGGGGAGATTTGAACTAGGCATGAGGATGGGTGGTGAGACACTGGCACAGGTTGCCTGGAGAGATGGTAGAAGCCCCATCCATGGAAATATGCCAGGTCAGGCTTGATGGGGCTCAGAGCAACCTGATCTAGTTGCAGATGTCCCTGCAGGGGGGTTGGACTGGATGACCTTAAAGGTCTCATCCAACCCAAACCATTCTGTGATTTAACTCCAGTTGGAGATACACTTTCCTGTACATCAAACACGTTGTGATGACAGTTCTGAAGTCTCCATCCACCTCTCACTGATCAGAAAAACTCCTTGTTTTACTTCATGTCTGCCAATCTTGGAAGCTTTGGGGTTGCTTAGAAAGATTTAAAATCAAGTTTGAAACCACTGGCTCTGAGGGGGGGGTGAGTTTGTGCAGGCTGGGTTGGGGTGGGGACTTTGTTGTTTTTCCTTAGCCTTGCAGGTCTTCCCCAGCTGGGTCCCATGTGAGCGCGTGTGGGTGGCTGGAAGCACAGACGGAGTCAGATGTTGGGCCCTTTGTTGCCGGCGGCGCTGGCTCACCGCGGGCGCAGCGTGGCACGGCCCAGCCTCCCTCTGCGCAGACACAGCGCTTCCAGTTACTGCCAGAGGACTCTCCTGGGGATCAGTGAGGTCCATTTCTGTTTATGCAATGAAACGAGGGAGCAGGGGTCTGCGGTAGGACTGTGCTGCTGGCATTCCAGCAGGGTTCTCTTTCAGACCGAAGACTGAACTTAATAAACCTGCAGGCTGGCGAGCGGGCCCTGCCTCCTCCCATGGGCTGCCCTGGAGAATCTGGGGGTCCTTTGTTTACCTAGGCTGAGAGCTTCTTTTTAAAGCAGCTGGCTGGAAGTGGAGATGAAGGCAGTCTTAATTCGCTTTTAATAAAAGATCAATAGGTTTATTGTGGAAAAATAGGATGCAGATGTAAAGGGTACCTGAGACAAGCATGAAATGTGTGCTTAACCTTCCTCTTGGGTTTCTTCAGTGCTGCTGCTGCTTGACCTTCTCCAGTTCAGGAGGCTCTTCTCTTTCTTGGTAGTTTTATGTTCTAAATTGTCCTTAGACTACAAAAACAAACTCTGCTGGTGTTTTTCATCTCAACTGCTTCCCAAATCCCTCTGATTCTACAAAAATATTTAACAAGTAATCTCCAGATTAAAGTCTCATTAAAACCTTTGCCCTTCCTGTGGAACAAAAGTTCAGAGGAGCTCAGGTCAATTCTAATTTGGAAACTGTAAACCAAAAAGCATTGGTGGTGTGAAGTATTAATCTAGGCTTGGCAGCCTTGCTGTGAAATTTTGTTTCCAGAAGATTCCAACTAAAATGCAGCATGTCTGATGGTGTAAGGGAAAGGCCCTTAAAGGCTCTTGCTTTTATATAGGAGGAGAAATGCCCTAAACATCAGTGAAAATAAAACATCTTGAGGGTGTCCTGTATTCAATAGGCACATTTATATTGCAGTGAGTTGACTTGGTAGAAGAAGCCACACACTGAGGAGTTTATTAACTGTACTCATTTATTGTGTTGCAATCAAGCTGTCTGATAAATTGCTAAAGCATTTTTAAGATGCAATTTTATCTCTTGTTCTCCTTTTTATATCTCTATCATGCTTTATCCTCTCCTGCTCCTTGAGGGCTGGAGCTCCTCTCCTATGAGGACAGACTGAGAGAGTTGGGGTTGTTCAGTCTGGAGAAGAGAAGGCTTCAAGGAGACCTAATTGTGGCCTTCCATCCCCCTTCTGAAGGGGGCTACAAGAAAGCTGGGGAGGGACTTTTTAGGGTGTCAGGGTGTGATAGGACTGGGGGGATGGAGCAAAACTAGAACTGGGTAGATTCAGATTGGATGTGAGGAAGAAGTTGTTCCCCATGAGGGTGGTGAGAGACTGGCACAGGTTGCCCAGGGAGGTGGTGGCAGCCTCATGCCTGGAGGTGTTTGCAGCCAGGCTGGATGTGGCTGTGAGCAACCTGCTGTAGTGTGAAGTGTCCCTGCCCATGGCAGGGGGTTGGAACTGGCTGATCCTTGAGGTCCCTTCCAACCCTGACAATTCTGTGATTCTATCCTTGGAAATGCAGTTTGGATGTTTCCCCCCCCTCCCCATAACTTTTCTCCTGTTTCTGAGGAGAGAAGGCCAAAAGAGGGAAAAGGACAGATTGGCTTAGGGTGGTTAAAGGTATAGCATCCCTTGGGTAAGAGGAAGCAGGAAGAATTCAGGTACCTTCAGACTGATGGAGGTATCCTGCTTGTCTGGGTCATTGTGAGTGGCATGGTGATGGGGCAGTGATTGCTCACTGCCTACTAGGAAGGTAGGAAGGAATGATCAGGCTGAAGGAAATCCCAACAGTTGTTTGGAATTACTGAATGGGAAAATACATGATTGCTGAACTTTTAGAGGAGTCTCTGTTGCAAACTCTGGGAGTTCAAAAGAATACTGGCAGAGTAACACTAGATCCTTACAGAGTTTTTATTCTTCACTGAGTGTTTTATGTTGACAGCTGTCAGAGATGAGAGATTTGTCTCCTTCTTAGAGATCTGGTGTGATCTGCAGTGGCTGTTCTAACAGCTCCAAATGTGCTAATCCCCTGTCTCAAGAAGGGTGTTTCTGGATGCCCATGAACATTTGAACCAGCATCAACACTGAAACACTAGGTGGATGTGTGTTGGGTTTAGTTTCCAAACCCCTTTCAAAACAGCCTATTTTCCTTGCATTGTCCTCAACAAAATGTGGGTGCAGAGGCAGAAATGTGTGCAGTTGCTGTATATTGACAGAGTGCTTTTCAGCAGCAGGTGGTACTGGGTTTCAGAAGCTGAAACACAAGACAAGTGCTCAGGGATGGTCTGTAAGATGATCCTTTTTGTTGAAAGTCATGTAGGGAAGTATTCCCAAGATGGTCTGGACAGCATGAACAGTGCTACTGTGCAAGAGCCTTTCTGTTGGGAGGGAAAGGAAAGCAAAATGGTTTTGTTTGTGGAATGTTCCTGCAGGCAGGATGACTTGTGAAACGTGTGCTGATTCCATCTGAAGCCAAAGACAAATGGGTTTCAAAAGCAGTTTTGCCTACCTGATGAAATTGTTCTGCTGTGATCAATAGCTCTGCAGCATTTCCCTTCTGGAGACCCCTTTCCCTGCTGGATTTATGTTGGGTGTATCTTACAAGGCAGCAATATTAAAAATCAGGAGGAATATAAATAGTATGCTTAGAGGCAAGTAGGTAAGGTGATGTAATCCTTTTAGATTGAGTAATGAAATCTGAACTTCTTTTTTCTCTTGAAGTACAAATGCTCCTGTACCTGAGGCACAGTCTGCTGGGCTCTCACAGAATTGTCAGGGTTGGAAGGGACCTCAAGGATCATCCAGTTGCAGCCCACCTCACATCCAATCTGCATCTCCCCATTTCTAGCTTGGATCCATTCCCCCCCAGTCCTATCACTCCCTGACACCCTCAAAAGTCCCTCCCCAGCTTTCCTGTAGCCCCCTTCAGATACTGGCGGGCCACAATAAGGTCTCCTCAGAGCCTTCTCTTCTCCAGACTGAACAGCCCCCACTCATGTTCAGACTTTTTTCCTAGTCCAGGAATAAAGGGAGAGGGGAGGGGAAAAAGGGGTAAAAAAAAGTGAGATGGGTTCATAGTTGTTTGGTTTTATACTGAAGTTTGTAACATTTTAAGTAAATGGAGATTAAGTGCTTGGAGGTGGGGGGAAAGGCAAAAGCCCTAAGGAATGACTGCATTTGGTTTTAACAAATTCTGTGGGATTCCCTTTCTGATGCTGTCAATATAGACACAGCACCAAAGGTGTTCCTTGGGACCCAGCTTGCCTCCTCATGTCCCTGTGTTCCCACTTCCTCCACAGAGTGAGTCATGGGATGTGGGTTGAACCATTGGTGTAAATGAAATCCCTTTAGAGGAGAAAAATCTTCCAGTGTGTTTGGGGTGTTTGGGAACAGTTTTAGAAAGGGAGGCTACTGAGGAGCATCAATGGCTTGCTTCATTTTTACCTCTAATTACAGTGTGTGTCACTGGGCAGTGCTGTGTCATCACCTCAGCCTCACCTATCTGCAGGGGGGAAGAAAGCACCTAACAGAAGTCACCTCAGCACTTTTTCTTCCTCTTTCCTACAAAGAAGGGTATTTGCCCAAAATAAGTAACTTGCATGTACAGTGATGGCTGGATAATAATTTTCCCCATTCCTGTTTGCTCAGTATTAAAGAGGCTCTGTTGTTCCAGCCAGACTGGTGATGCTGCAGTGCAGGGGGCTTGGCACAGACATGGTGTGACATTGTAGGATTAACTGGGAGATTTGTAGTAGGCCTTTGGTGTGATTCCTCATGTGTGGGATTCATAAGAGTGATGTATTTCAAGGTGTAGGAACAGTACCTTCTAGGAGTACTGGAAGTGGCTGAGCAGCCTTTACTTACAGCCATGAGAATCTCCATGCCACTAGGACAGCCTGAATTCCCCCTCATACTTGGAGTGCTTAAGCAGCAGCTCTAGGAGGTAGTTACTTGGCTATTTCTGTCATCTTGGCCAGTTGAGGAAATGTCTTTAAACCAGCAGGTGCTTGGGTTCCAAATTTGTGGTGACTTCTTTTTCAGTGTGACTGCAGAGCATATTGTCTTCCTCTTTGCTCTGAAATTGTTGCATTTGAGTGATGGTGACTGAAAGTGTTCTGGAAGCGCTACCTTCACATTCCTTTCAACGGCTTCTGTTGAGATAGTGTAACATTGCCAAGTGGTTTATTTAATAATGTCATTTCCAGTCTCTGGCTTTAGAGGATTTTCTGAGGCCTTTTGATTTGAGCTTCTCCATGGAATTGCAGGAATCAGAGAATGCTTTGGGTTGGAAGGGAGCTCCAAAGGTCATCCAGTCCAACCCCTTCTGCAGTCAGCAGGGACATCCTCAACTAGGTCAGGTTGCCCAGAGCTCTGTCAAGCCTCACCCTGAACATCTCCAGGGATGGGGATGCCCTTGACTGCAGGGGGTTTTGTGAGATGGCCTTTAAAGGTCCCTTTCAACCCAAACCATTCTAGGATTCTAAAAAAAATGCCTTGGCATCAAGCTGATTATCTTCATCCATATTTAAAGTAATTGATCTGAGGAACTCTTACACTGCATCAACTGCAATGGGACTTCTCCTACCACCCAGCCTTGTAGCGTTGCCTCGAGATCTGTGTAACCGAGATCCTTCAGCTCTTTAATCCTATTTGCTCTGTGTCTGTTTTTTCAGGCTGATACATGAAATGATATTTTTCAGTTCAGAAACTAATTTGATATTGCCACCACATGGCTCTGAACGTTGACAGGAGAGGGATGAAATGAGGAATGGTTCAAAGATGTGTTTTTGACTGAAGTTAGAGGCCGACGAATAATCTCCTTTTAAATCAAATGAAGATCTGATTAGAGGAGGTTATTGTTGCTGAGCTGGTGATTTTGTGTGTGTGTGTGGCTGGAGGGAAAATAAGGATGACTGTTTAGCTTCTGGAAATGTCTGCAAGGAATGTATTTTTAATAAATCAACACGGAATGGTGGAATTTCACTGACTGCTCCCGGTAAGCTATTCCAGCAGAAGGTCCATGAATTAGCAAAGGAAATGTGACTGTTTCAGTAGTAATGAACAAAAGGCTTCATCACTAATGCAATAAAAACACCATCCTGCTTGCTGTTGGATGTTTTTTCTCTTACTAGATGTTGGGGGGGGGAGGGTGTCTCCATTATTGGCTCGAATTGCCAGCACTTGGTCAAGCTGCTTGTAGAGGTGCTGAGGTTTAAGTGTTGGCACCAGCTCAGCAGAACTCTGGGGGATAACTTGCACACAGTTTCAGTAAGCAAAGCCAAAACCATTCTGCTTCATCTAGAATACCATAAAAATGTGTTATGTTCATTTTACATTTTCTGCAAGTGTCAAGGTTGAGTTTGTATTCCTGAGGTGGTGCTGAAATCGCTGAAGATTTAGGTACTTGCAGTGAAGCTGCTGCTGACTCATTTGGCATGGATTGCGTTTAAACTATTCCTTGTTCGTAGGGAAGTCTGGAAAGTTGGAGCCAGAGTGTTCTTGTGCAGCTGGTACCACTGCTCCCTTTTTCAGTTGTGCCCTTTTCTCCTTCCTAGGGTCAGTACAGGCCTTCTGACTTGCTGTGCCCGGAGACATACATCTGGATGCCGATTGAGCAATGCCTCCCCCTGCTTGAGCACTCCAAGTACTGTCGGTTCAACCAGGATGTGAAAGCAGGTAAGCTTCCAAGTGATGATAGACCCATTCCTTGTCTCTCTTGGCTTTGGCATGTTTTGGTACCATCTGCTGATGAAGCATTATGGAAATCTTACCTGTGAAGGATAAAAAAGCACAGAATTCTTCACTTCTCCAGCAGAGTTTTGTCTGAAAGGGGACAACAACTGAGTTTTATCTGAAAGGGGACATCCTCCACTAGGTCAGGTTGCCTAGAGCTCTGTCCAAGCCTCACCCTGAACATCTGGGGAAGGTCTTTTTAGGGTGTCAGGGAGTGATAGGACTGGGGGAATGGAGCAAAACTGTAAGTGGGGAGACTGAGATTGGATGTTAGGAAGAAGTTGTTCCCCATGAGGATGGTGAGAGCCTGGCACAGGTTGCCCAGGGAGGTGGGGGAAGCCTCCTGCCTGGAGGTGTTTGCAGCCAGGCTGGATGTGGCTGTGAGCAACCTGCTGTGGTGTGAGGTGTCCCTGCTCATGGCAGTGGAGTTGGGACGAAATGATCCTTGAGGTCCCTTCCAACCCTAAGAGTTCTATGATTCTGTCTTTTGACATAAGCAGTACAAATTTGAAGTACCTTGTGTCTTACAGGCTGCATGTAGTTCAAAATGAACACACATCCCTGCCTTTCAGATAATTACATTTGTTACTCTCTGCATGAACAAAACCAATCAAATAATTGTTCCTCTCTTCCATTCCTGTCAGATGAGTGTATAAAGGAAATTAAAATCAATACAGGGAAGTTGAAAGGGGTGGAGAAGCTCCAAGGCATCACAGGCAGATTTACTGGCAGATGTAGTTTCTCCATCTGTTAGTGGCTTTGCAGAATAAAGTGAGCAGCAGAAACACCTTGAAGTAGCTAGGAAGAGGATTTTTACATTCTGTCAAGTGGATACCTAGAATGGTCAAGAGTACACTGACCAGAGCATAACTCATTAGTGACACTGTAAAACAGTTAATCAAATGGGGGGGAGGGAAATGCAGGTACTTGCTTTTAGCTGTTGACTCACTGGATGGATTCCATACCCCAAGGGAGCTGTGCTAGAGGAGACTTGATGTGCTTGGGTGGGAAACAAAAAGCTGATTAACTTTGTTATTAACTGTGAATTGCTGAGTATCATCTTGAGCACTGCTTTCCCCACTGCATACCAGTGCTGGTAGTATTCAGAGATGTCAGTGATTAAGATCAAGAGTATGTAAACCCATGGTCTGTTTGTAGCCATCAGCTGAGCTTCAGTGGTCTTCAACAGCTGCTTCCTTTTTACTTTCCCTGGCAGTGATTTCATTCACGGGCTGGGTAATTGTTAACTGTTGGCAGGGCAGGATGTAGGTAAGTGAAAGAAATTTGAAGAGAGATGACTGCTTAAGGAGGATTGTGAATTCCTGGAGCAGCTTCTTGAGTTCCTTGCTTTTCCTCATCCTTTGCACGTTAGCTTTTACACTGTGGTTTGCTTAGCTGGAACACTAAGGTAATGAACTATGATAATGAGGCTCAAATAGCTTTCTAGATGCAGATAATGCTTTAAATGTTTTAGCAGCATAATCACACCCTAAGTGTTCTGTGCAAACAGAGAACATTCCTCAGGGATTGTGCAGGTAGCTGTGGGTGATGTGGTGGGAAATAGACTGGGAAGTGTGCTTGGATGTTCTTATTTATCACCATGGGAAAAGCTCCATGTGTGAGGGATTGAAACAGCACATCATGCCTTAGTCAACTAGAATCATCCTCTGGTGAGAGGAAATTGGGAAAATATGGCAAAGGTAGGAAGAAGGGAAATGGTTTGGAGGCCAGTGGCGTTCAGAAAGAAAAGAGTGCATTCATTTGAGCACAAAAATGGCAACTAAACTCCTGCCTGTGGAGGTGTTAGCCCTCTACAAGCCAAGGGACATCATCTCCTCGATCCTGGGAAACTTCTGTGGCATGCCACACATTCAGAAACAGCAGGACGTGAAACTGTGCATCGTTATCAGCATGGAGCATCCCGCTCCAGACACTGCTGGAGCTGCAGCTTAGGTCCTGTGGCTTAAGGAAATTAAAACATAGCTACAATTTGAAATGCACTGGACCTGCTGTGAGCCTGTGGTCATTTGAGGCTTAAGGAGTTGCTAGCTCAAGAGTGGAATCAGTTTCCCTCTTGCTCCTTGGCGCCCTGCAATAGTCAGTAATGTGAGTTTAATGAAGTTACGGTGAATTGAGGAGAGGAACAGGACCGATGGTGTGCTTTATTCCTCTTGAACCAGCTCTCTGTAATGCTGCCCATAATTATGTCAGCTAAGTAGGTCATGATTTATCAGGGGTGAGGCTTCCAGCTGAGAAACTGAGGGTGATAACCAGTTCCAGTAAACAACTGGGAGAAATAGCGTGAGTTGTATTGCTGCCCTGGGGCTGTAAAACACTCACTGGAGATGGTCATCTCTTAATACTGTCCTTAATGTTCTGAAACATTACCTCATGCTAGTTTGTTTATCTTGGTTGGCAACTTTTGAACTTATTTTCCCTCCTTTTAAAAACAAACAAAAAAATAACCAACAAAACCAGACCACCACCACCACCAAAACACACTCAAGAAACAACCCAAACCGAGCCAAACAAAAACACTTACCCATTAAATTCACCAACTGCACCTTGTGAGAATGTGGTAGAGAACATGTCACCTGCTTGCAAGTCTCTGCAGCATGGAAAGGGTTTCTCAGTGTTCATACACCTTACATGCTGAGCACCTTCCTGTAATCACCTTGACTTACTCTTTCCTGGAAAAGGAAAGAAGCGAAGGAAGGAAGGAAGGAAAGGGGGGAAAGAGGAGAGGGAGAGGAGGAGAGATGCTCACCAAAAGTAGCAAAATGTCTCCAGAGTATGAGAAAATATTAATAGATATTTGCAGAGGGGTTTTGCCTGGTTTGCATTATGTGGTTGTCCTCAGCTTGAGCATTTTCAGATGGTTTTTAAATGTATTGTTTTCCATCCTGTTCTCCTCTCGGAGAGTGGAGAAGAGAGGACAAAGTAAACAAAGTTCTTAAGTCTCTATACCAGAGAGATAAGTCTGAAAACCAAGTGTCTAAGGTCTAATAAGTTCAAAGAAGCATTCCTAAGAACAGTGATAGCATTTTATTGTTAAGGATGGCACATTGTGGGTGCCTGATGGGTGAAATGAGTCCCAGCTCTTTAGTTCTTCTGGCCAGGGTGATGTGATTCAGCCTCACTTAACCTCAAAACACTTAAGTCACACAGAGACAGCTATGAGCTCTTCTGTGCCAGCAAATGCTCCAATCTGATACTTAAATAAACTGCTGGTAGGCTCTTCATGTGCAGTTCCTAATAGCTCTGAAAAACATCAGCTGCTCCAGGACAAAGGATTGCATCGCAGCACTCAGGCAGCGTCCATGGATGAGAGGTCATGTTTGTCAAGTGGTCTTGCTTTTATAAATCTCCACTTCTGCCCAGATTCCTCATGCTTCCAGAAGAGACTTTTCACTTTGGTTCTCTGCTCAGCTTGAAAAATGGAGAAGCCCTGGCACCATCCTCTAAATGAGAGAGCTTTATTAGCACTCTGACATGCTCCTGATTAACCAGTGGCCACTTGTTTA
Organism: Colaptes auratus; assembly: GCA_015227895.2. Taxonomy (NCBI): domain Eukaryota; kingdom Metazoa; phylum Chordata; class Aves; order Piciformes; family Picidae; genus Colaptes; species Colaptes auratus. The sequence continues at coordinate 2,678,732 of CM026886.1, read as the reverse complement.
CTCACAAATAGAGCAGCAGTTAGTGAGGCAGGGCGAGCCAGCAAGGCTTGGGATATTGATGCCTTATGAGAGCTGAGGTGGTGCTGAACTCCATTTAGCAAACCATGAGCTGTAAGGACAGATGGAGTTACGCTCAAGGAGAAAGAAGTTAATGAAAAGATTGCTCTCTCTGTCAGTGCCTTGACCATGACAACAAACTGATGAGCAAGATCCAGTCACATGGTAGCATCTGCTGAAACATTCTGGAGCGTGATCATCTCTCACTGCAGTTAACTTGCTCTGCTCAGACCTGGTCCTTGGGGCTTCCACTGACAGCTTTGCCCGTGGAACAAATGAGTTGTGAAAAGAATCAAATCCTTTACTCGGTGTCCTGGCAATACTTTTCTCCCTCCACTTACCTTTTTTTTCCTCAGACTAACCCAGTAACATCTCCAATATGTCTTCTTCTTTTTTTTCCCCTTTTCTAATCTGTTATCTGCTGGGATTTTCATTTTGTACCCTCTGAGAGAAGCCTGTGGAAAAAATGTCTAGTTAAATTGGTAGGAAGCTTCAAGTCTTTCTTCCCATCAGCATTGGACTGTCAATGCCTCTAAGAAGCAACTTCAGATAAGGGCAGATACATTCCCAATCTAAAGTGGTGGCTTCAAAGCCTTCAGAGTCCTGCAGGCTCCCGACTGTGTCACACCACTGAGGTGTACCTTGTGCCAGCCAGGGTGAGCAGAGCTCTCTTACTCAAGTGAAGAATCTGGGCTTGATCCAAATTGCTAGGCATGGCCCATGGCAATTTTGGTGGTGGAAGCTGTTCCACACCTTCCTGTGTCTGCTGCTTTGAGCACAAACTTTGTGTAGTGTAGATCAAAAAGGACTTTAATGCCTTTTTTTTTTTCCCTTTCTTGACTGATTGTTTGCTGGAGATGATAAACTGGCCAAGCTAATACACATCTGTTCAGCTTCCTGTCTGTCTAATAATAGACTGAAATCAAAATGGAATCAAATGGAATACATTCATTAAAATGAAAGTGCTTTCCACAGGGTTGAAAAAGTACATACAGGAAAGGCAGATGTAGGCTCCTGATCCAGGCCAGGATGCTGCATAAGATATGTTTTTACAGTACAGTGTATTAGCCTGCTGCTGGTCTTATTCCTCCTCCCTCTCTTGATGGAAAAGCCATAATCATGGCTTTGTATGCATGAAGTGTCTGTAGTTGCCATCTGGTAACAGCCAACAGTGTCGATCCCTGGCAGAGTGGTGTGCATGTGTAGTGTTGCCCCTCTGACTGTGGGCAGATGGATAAAGGCAAAAGGCAGGAGCCATTCATGTTTCTAAGTGTGGTGTGGATTCGTGGCTTTCTCAGAGAGAAATGCACTGAACTTCTTGAGATGATGAGAATGTAGTCACAAAGCTGTGACAGATGGAAAACATTAAACCAATTGTTTAGAACTGGCCAATCAACTGATTAGGGAGAAGCTGCTGGTCTGCTCTAAGGCAACTGCTGGTTAGAGCATTTGAAAGACAGAGTGTGGGGAGAGTTAGGAAACTGAATAAATCGTAATAGTTCTGTGGAAGAATTTGCTTCATGATCTAACTGTCTGCTATCTTATCAGAGCTATAGGTAGGACTGTTTCAATTGTATAGCCAAGAAAAAGGCAGGCACGTCATTTCATTCTAGCAGCCCCGCTGGGACAGACACATCTTACAAGCTTGGATCTGTTTCTGATCAAGTTTGTAAACACTCAGAATGTGTATTTCTAAATCCAGTGCTGTCCTTCAGCTCACAAGATACTTTGATAGTGAAGACAGTGCCAATAAGGTGTAGCCAGGGGAATTATCCCCTTCACTATCTTTGGATTAAATTGAAGTGACTGGCTTGGGCTTTTAGCCTCTCATTCACAAATACAGATCAAATATCCTGGTGCTTCTGTAACCAAAAGGTGGTATGTTGTGGGTCCTAAACACCTGGCACTGCATGGGCTGGCTTCTGAGTTTGAAATCACACGAGCCATCGGTTTTGCAAGGGAGTCCCCAAAGCAGTCGGGTGCAAAGACAGAGAGGTCTTCAAAACACCATTTGCAGTATGGCTGTGAGACGAACTCCCTTTTGTGTTGTTCCAGCAAATCTGAAACTTGCCTACATCTTTGTGATTGAAAAGTTTGCCTCTATGGACACTCTGAATGTATCCACTTCTGCCATCCACATAGCAGAGCAAGTCAGTGCCCCCCAGGAAGGGCCACTGGCTGACTTGTAGTGTTCATGACACTGCAAAAAGAGCAAGAAGAAAAGAGTTCATTTTGGCTGCAAAATCACATCACAGAGCTTGTGTAATGAGCAGATGTATTTTGAAAGCACATGTGTCTTTGAGGACTTAAAATGAGAAGTACAGACATCCAGCACTCTCCTCACCCTGAAGAGCTGAATCCTAGGTGGCTGTGTGCTCAGGGCGCTCCTCCTCCGTTTGAACGTTGTAAGGTTGATCCTCTGGCAGAAACGGTCTCTCTTTTTCTGATGTGGCTGCACCAGAAGTGAACTCACTACTTGGTGAAGATTCAGGGGACTGTGGGGAAGGGCAAGGACTGCCAAATCTTGGAGGAATCATTTCCCATCCTCGGGAGGCGTTAGGAACACAAGGACAGAAATTAAAAGTGCAATAATGTGGGCTAAGTGCAGCGATCATGCAGATTTATGTCATGCTGAGGGTAACTAGCATGTGGGACTAGTTTCAAGATGTGATAAAAGTTAAAAGCCTGCAGTGAGGCACAGATCCAGAGCAGCTGTGGAAGTGACACCGCAGGCATGTGCTGAGTCCCAGCTCAGCCACACGCCACCAGCCACCGCGGCAACTTGGTCCAAGGTCAGACCTTTGGTAACGATCCTGGGTGCCTCAGAGCGTGTTTGCTCTCCACTCCGCTGACATCATCCCAACTTTTCACGTGGAACTTAATTTAACTCTGTGGTTTAATTAATTCAGCCAGTAAATTGATTGCTGTGATCTGATTTAGTTAGCTGATGAGCTACTGCCAATTGCCTCAGTTTTGCCTGCTTCATAGAAACGCTTGGGTGTGGCTTTCTCAGCTTGACTCGTGGGGTTGGGGTTTCCCCTCCTCACGTGTCAGCCTTTGCCCTTCATTTTGAAAGACCCTCCTAGTCCTTTTCACTTCTCTGCACTTCAGATGTTTTAACAAACAGTGCTCAGCTCTCTTTCAGCATTTTTCCTGTTTCCATCAGGCTTTCTGGAGCTGTGACTGGCTCAACAGTAGTGCAGTCACTTGCGGCTTTCAAACTTGCTTTTGTTCCATTGGTTTTATTGTCCCTCTAGGCTCAGGGCTGCATTTTGCTGTTGCCTTGAGGTATCATTAAAATCAAACCTGTGATGAATCATGGGGTGGTCTGGGTTGAAAGAGACCTCCAAAGGTCATCTAGTCCAACCCCCTCTGCAATCAGCAGGGACATCCTCCACTAGATCAGGCTGCTCAGAGCCCCGTTGACCCTTACCTTGAGTATCTCCAGGGATGGGGCCCCAACCACCTCCCTGAGCAACCTGATCCACTGTTCCACCACCCTCATGGTGCAGAACTTGTTCCTCACAGTTCAGATAGTCTGAAGAATAAAAGTAGAAGTGTGATAGAGATGATCCAGTCTAAATCTGCTCTTCTCTAGTTTGAAGCCATTGCCCCTTGTCCTGTCACTGCAGGCTTTCACTCCATCCTTCTTGTAGCCCCCTTTAGGGGGCCTGGAAGTCTGGTTGAAAGTAGAACAGCCTCCTGAGCAGCTTTCTTGCCAAAGCCTGAAGCCTTCTTTAGTTCCTGTTCACTACCAGCTGGCTTGGGGTCAGTCTCATGGGGATGAGATGGGTGTTTGCTTCGGCAAGAGAGAGTGCTGCCAACATCCCGTTGTTCTTGCACAGATGTGATCAAATCAATTGATTAAATAGAGTGGCTTTTAAAAAAGAAAATCAGAGTTGCACAAGTTCCTTTTATTTTGATGAATATTTATATCTCTGACACAAAAAGGATTTATATTTAATTCCCCAGAGGGTACTGCTGGCCTCTCAAAATGACAAAGTGTGTTTTCTCACTTTGTGCAGTGCAGAATGACTCTGAAAGGCATAAATTGAGGCAATAACACTATCCCTCCATTGTTAGGCCTCATAAAATGAATGTGACTTGAAAAATGAAGTCTGAAACAGTTTTACATGTCATAAATGTCAGCTTTGCAGCCACTGGAGGTTGCAGAGAGTGAGATGGTGGGAAGGCCAGTCATGATTTGCTGGTACACAGGCAGGAGGGGCAGGCGGAGGCACTGTTCTTGTGACAAAACTTGGACTCCTTAGTGTCACTGTGGTTAGAGAATTACTGGTTTTCTGGAGTGGAGTATCTGCCTTGGGTAAATCTTAGTGAATTGCATGGTTTTTTAGCTAGCAGTTGAGAAGAGAAGGCTGAGAGGGGATTCAGTCAATGCAGATAAATATTTGAGGGCTGAGTGTCAAGAGGCAGGGGACAGGCTCTGGTCAGTTGCACCCTGGGATAGGACAAGGGGCAATGGATGGAAACTCCAGCACAGGAGGTTCCACCTCAATGTGAGGAGGAACTTCTTCACTGTGAGGGTCACAGAGCCCTGGAGCAGGCTGCCCAGAGGGTTGTGGAGTCTCCTTCTCTGGAGCCTTTCCAGCCTCATCTGGATGTGTTCCTGTGTGACCTGTGCTGGATTCTGTGGTCCTGCTCTGGCAAGGGGGTTGGACTGGAAGATCTCTGGAGGTCCCTTCCAACCCCTAACATCCTGTGAGCCTGTGAAATGCAAATGCACTCGATGTAGTGTCTCTGCTCAGGAAACAGGGGGAATAAGCTGTTCTGCTGGAGCTGTCAGTGCAGTTAGTAGTTCTAAAGTGCTGCTAGAGATAGTAATTGAGGTAAGCATTTGGTGGTTAATCTGAGAAAAATATTTGTGTTTTTCCTGAGAAATGGATGAAATGGTTCATTTGTCTCTAACAGGAAGTGTTTGTGTGGGAGTTACTTCCACCTCTCATCTTCTCTATTTAAGCTGCACCCCCAATTTAGCATTCTCAGCCTTTCATTCAGAGATTTAATGACATGTTTGCTGTGGCTCTCCCAACAGTATGTGAGGCACTTTTGATGGTGTTCTTGAGATGAGGGGCACCTTGCTAGACTCTCTGGAAAGATACTTGTGCAGCTTTAATTCCCTGGCAGTGAGTGAATTCAAGAGGTACTTTCCAAGTGCTCACTGGATTTTTTGACCATGATTTTTCCCTTCTGCCTCTACCAAGAAATAGCTCAAAATGCTGAAGTGTTGTTCTGAGTAGCTTGAATACTGGAGGAACAGGAAAAACTCAGTTAACAAAGGTCCTGCAGAACATAGAAGAGAAAAGCATCTGCAGAGCCATGCTGAGAACCAATGTTAATGCATTTAAACCCAAACTTGTGCCTCTTGCAGTTCTGCTTCTGGTCCTTGTATGCATGGTGCATTCAAATGGAAGGCGTAGTTTGAAGCTGACTGGATGACAGAAAAGGGTAAACCAAGAAAACAGCTTAAAAAGCCCCAGACAACAACAAAACAAAGACCAAGGCCTCGTGGGTATGCAGTTAATGTTCTTGAGTGGCAGTTCACCTTCTCATTTCTGCTATCCGAAGTCATCTAGAATAGCATCAGATACACAGCTTCAAAGGGACTGAGTAGCTCATTTAATCTTCTGGAAGAGCATCTAAAAGTTCAATAGTTATCTTTGTCAGCTTGCCACCTACTAGATTATATTCCTTTTTGTTTGGTTTGTTGCCTTGACTCTGGAGGCACTGCATAGTGTTTTCAGATGGGGATTTGTTCAGTCTCATGTAACTAACCTTTTCCCAGGTCCTCCTAGGTGGTGGGGCTTGGTTCCTTTTCATAGTGCATCCCTCAGCAGCAAGTCCTTGTAGAAATAATCGGGATCATTGACATCTGGTCCTTGGAGAAATAACCAGGATCACTGAAAGCAGTCTACTCCTTGGAGTAATAACCAGGATCATTGAAATCTAGCCCTTGGGTGTAGCCATTTCTCAGTCGTCATATTTCAGGATAATAAGTTGAGATAGGTTAGAAACATTGGATTCTATGAAAGCTGCTCATCAATACAGAGGGAATTCGATACCTGGGGGGTTCTGTCCATCTCTTTCAAAGGTCTCCAGAGCAGCAGGACATGCTGGGATTTTAGTGTTAGGCAATGCACTCAAAGGATTGCATTTGCAGGTAAGCCAGAAGCCTTGGCAGGTCGCTGTGACTTGCAGCTGAGAGGGAGAGCTGCTCTGAAGCTCTGTATTCACAGGAAATGTTTTCCATTGGCCCCTGTTCATGTTTACTACTGGAATAATAAGAGTCAAAACACAATGAGTTATTGTTTCCGTGTGGCACAGCAGGCTGAGCGCGCTCTGAATGCGTTTTGTCAAGTGATTAGTGTGCTGGCTTCTCCAGATTGAATTGCAAAGCATAAACCAGTTGTATGATTCCAGGCACAAAGCCCAAAAGCTCTGTTCAGGAGATGTCTTTAGGATTTACCCTTGTTGCAGTTTCCTGCCTTTACCCATTATAAGGCTCTCTGAGTTAATGCTGGTAAGACTGTAATTCACCTGTCGTGTTTTGAGGCTCATTGGCAATGTTTTGGTAAGGTGCATTTCCCCCTGTACAAACATTCCCTGCCTGAACAATGGTCTCAGAACTTCCTATTTCTTATTCTTCTTGCATTAACTGCAAAGGGTTGGCTGAGAACATCCTGACCATTTTACTGTACTTCCTTTGTGACTTGTGCTCTCTGGCTTTAATTGGAATTCTTTTCATTGAAATCGTCGTTGTTGTTGTTGTTAATGATTCGTTTTAGCTGTACTCTTATTTTGGTTCAAGTGAGTGTTTTGATAGCCCAAGGCTTACTGCTCTGGCATATTTCTTAATGTATGAATCTAGTAGGGGAGAAGCAATATGAGAGAAGAGCCACTGCAGCTCAGCTGGTTTCACAGAATTGTCAGCCTTGGAAGGGACCTCAAGGATCAGCCAGTTCCAACCCCGCTGCCATGAGCAGGGACACCTCACACTGCAGCAGGTTGCTCACAGCCACATCCAGCCTGGCTGCAAACATCTCCAGGGGTGAGGCTTCCACCATCTCCCTGGGCAAGCTGTGCCAGTCTCTCACCACCCTCATGGGGAACAACTTCTTCCTCACATCCAAGCTCACTCTACCCATTTCTAGTTTTGCTCCATCCCCCCAGTCCTATCACTCCCTGACACCCTCAAAAGTCCCTCCCCAGCTTTCTTGGAGCCCCCTTCAGATGCTGGAAGGCCACAATTAGTTCTCCTCAGAGCCTTCTCTTCTCCAGACTGAACAACCCCAATTCTGTGTCTTCATCCATAGGAGAGGTGCTCCAGCCCTCTGCTCATCCTTGTGGCCCTTCTCTGGACACCTATTTTGCATAACTACTGCTCTTAATGGGTATTGTTTATTTTGTCACTGTCCATTTTGTGTTTGAGGATGAGTTCCTGTGCTTTGCTGGTGAGTGAAGAGAGAGCATTTTAAATTGAGCAAGGAAGGAGCTCAGATTCAGAGGTCAGGTGCGTTAGACTTCTGACTGAGGGGGAAACATTTTCTCTTTCCAGTAATTAATATCTCATCTATTTCAGTCACAAAATTTGAAAAGCTGATTTGTTTCTTCCTTTTCAGGTTTCTTTGTTTAAAAATCATTGATCATTAGCTGTGACAAGGTCATGTAAACCAGATGTAGCTTTTCCTTAAGGAAAATAAAAGATACTGGGCGAGGCTGCAGCCGTTCCTCAGATAAATTACCATTACCATAGTGGAACCAGCAAGGGATGGGTGCTTCTTTGGATCATTTTTTGCACCTAGTTTGAAACTTCTGGAACTCCTTGTTAATGTCAGTTTAAAGCTGTTATTTTTTCCCCCCCTCTTTGATTGGGGAATGTGAAAGCTGTGTTCATCTCTCAGCATCAACGCTGAGCAGAGCGGCTTTGAAATTGGTAATTAAAAACTGGGAACAGCTTGAAACAAACCCAAAGGCCCAACCATACCCTTTGGAGCATCAGTCTGAAAATGGAGCAGTGGCCAAGTGCTAATATTTTTGGGTTGCTTTTATTTCTGTGGGTTAATTTATTAGGGGTAAAAAATAGCTTTTTTTTTTTTTGAGCTTCCTTTTTTTTAAGCAGAATGGAAACTAATTTGCGACCTGAGCTTTTTACATCAGAGTTCCCTTCAAAGTGGAGTGCAGATTTCACTGACTCTTAAGTATTTTCTTTACTATTTTGCCCTGCTGTGGAGACAAATCCATGGATGCAGAAGCACCAGGTAAAGATGGCCACCTTTGTTTGTTGGTGGTTTTGTTTGTTTGTTTGTTTTGTTCCAGGGGCTTTAAGTTGCATTTAAGTAAACTGAAACTTCTTCTGATCAGAAACACCATCATGTCAGTCACACACAGGATGGCATAGGATGTCAGGGCTTGGAAGGGACCTCCTAAGATCATCAAGTCCAAAACCCCCTGCCAGAGCAGGAGCATAGAATCCAGCACAGGTCACACAGGAACACATCCAGACAGGGATGGAAAGTCTCCAGAGAAGGAAACTCCACAACCTCTCTGGGCAGCCTGCTCCAGGGCTCTGGGACCCTCACAGTGAAGAAGTTCCTCCTCATGTTGAGGTGGAACCTCCTGTGCTGGAGTTTCCATCCATTGCTCCTTGTTCTATCCCAGGGAGCAACTGAGCAGAGCCTGTCCCCTCCCTCCTGACCCCCCAGCCCTCAGATATTTGTAAACATTTATTACATCCCCTCTCAGTCTTCTCCAGACTGAATATCCCCAGGGCTCTCAGCCTCTGCTCACCAGGCAGTGCTCCAGTCCCTCAGTCATCCTGGTAGCCCTCTGTTGGACTCTGTCCAGCAGCTCCCTGTCCCTCCTGAGCTGCCAGCCCAGAGCTGGATGCAGTATTCCAGGTGAGGTCTCGCCAGGGCAGAGTAGAGGGGGAGGAGAACCTCCCTGGCTCTGAAACTGTACAGAATAATTCCTGCATCAGGTCAGATTTGTCTAAGTAAAAACCAATTAAAAATTGGCAGTTTTCCTTTTTTCCTCTTTAAAAAAAATAAGAAAGTCAATAAATTTGTCACTTATTTTTATTTCTTCACTTATTTGGGGGGGGAGGGGGAAAAGTAGTGCTTTAAACCCACCAAGTTAGCTTGCTTGCATCTGACAAGTACCAGAGTGTCTTGATTGTGAGGGGAATGTGACAGGGGCTGAGGGAGGAGGCACCACTGACTCGGCACCCAGCACGCACGGCTCTGGGGTAGAGCAGCACAGAACACTGCCCCTCTGCGGGCTCACTCTCCAGATCACTACTGATCAAACCCAGCCTGGCCCAGCTCAGCCAGCACTGCAGAGCTGGGTCAGTAAGAGTTTGCTGCAAAGCACCTTTGAGCCATCACACTTCTTGCAGGCGCCGCTGGCTCCGCGCCTGCTGCGGAGCTCGCCCTCGCCCCGTGCCTCGGCTGCGCGGCTTTGCACTGCTTCCCCAGCTCTCCCACCAGCTGGACTTGGTTTTCACTTCAGCTTGTATTGGGTAGTAATAATGAAAGATTAATGCACTTGGAGAAGAAAAATATTTGGATATCAGCTGCCTGAAATAGTTTTGTAAAATGCTAATCAATTTCTGCGCTGGGAGGGGGAAAGCAGGGCACAGAACTTTGCATTTCTCTGTCAGGTTGGGGCCAGTTTTGCTGTGAATAGAAATGGTTAGATAATCCTCTCCCCCCCACACCCCCTTTTCCGTGGTGTTGCAGCAGGAATCAGCAGTTGAAACTTAGTTTGGCTTTTGAGAGGGAGGTTGTAGTTTGGGGGGGGGAAGCTGGTTTGGGTTGTGCAGAGAAATGAGACCTGGATGGGACAGGAGCATGTCAGGCTTCCTGCTCTGTACATTCCTTCTGGTCCCTGGAGTCTAAAAGCATTTCTGGAGCTGTTTGCTGGCCTTTGAAGACGCTGCTCTTACTTTTAACTTATTCCTCACTGTTGCTCAGCAATGCTGCTGATGCTTTTGATGAAGGGGGGTGTGGGGGGGGTGTAGCTGGGCCAAGAGCTCAGCCCAGGATCTGCCTGACATCTGCCAAGACAAACCATTGCATAGAGGGCCTTTACATCACTTCTCCTTTTTACTTAGGTTTTTTTCTCACTGATGCTTAGCAGCATATCTGTGAATTGCATTTAACAGTGGTGTGGGGATGGGAAAAAAGAATTAATATCTCTTTGCAAGCTTTGTGATTCTTCTTTCAATGGGATGACAGTGGCAAGGTTGCACAATGTATGAAATGCCTCCTGTGTTCAAATTTCAGTGGGTGAGTGCTGTGTAAATAATTTGGTGTCTCAGGATTACAGGGGAGAAGAGAAGGAAGTGGCAGTTAACTTATTGAACAGGAATCCAGCTGTATTGTCAGCTTTCAGGCTTAAAAGGATGACATTTCTGTAAAGATAGAGTGTTGGCTTAAGGGATGATACTTCCATGAAGACCAGAGAGTGGGCTTAAAGGATGATATTTCTGTGAAGACAGAGAGTTGGCATCTGCAGTGCTCAGCTTCCTCTAACGGCAGCTGACTGCAGGCTGCAGAATCACTTTCTCTACATTTTATGTATCTACCATGTAAACTATATTGATGTAACTGAATTAGGAGCTAAAACCTTGTGTGTTTTGAATGGCAAGTGGCAGTGTCTTTTCTATAGACTATAATTAACCAACAATTAATCACAAAGGCAGAGTCCTAAGAATTTGAATGGACATTAGCAGCACTGTGCCTCCTTCTAGCAGCATTGCTTATTTAAAACACTTGGTTAAGAGAACTGCTTCCATCAAATGGTATCCTGGCTGGGATTAGAAATGCTGTGTCCAGCAGGAGCAGGGAGGGCATTGTGCCCTGATACTCAGCTCTGGGGAGGCCACACCTTGAGTATTGTGTCCAGCTTTGGGCACCTCACTACAAGAGAGATGTGGAGGTGCTGGAGCCAGGGCAGAGCAGGGCAAGGAAGCTGTGAAGGGCCTGGAGAATAAATCTTGTGAGGAGTGACTGAAGGAGCTGGAGCTATTTGGAGGCTGAGGGGAGACCTCATCCCTGTCTACAGCTACCTGAAAGGAGGTTGTAGAGCAGCTGATGCTGGTCTCTTCTGACAGTTAATTAGTGGTAGAACAAGAGGGAGCAGCCTCAAGCTGTGATAGGTTTAGACTGGAAGGAAGGAAACATTTTTTCATGGCAAGAGTGGTCAGGGATTGGAATGAGCTGCCCAGGGAGGTGGTGGAGCCCCCAGCCCTGGATGTGTTTAAAGGTGGTTTGGATGTGGTGCTTGGGGCTATGGTTTAGGGGTGACCCTTGTAGAGCAGGGTCCTGGGTTGAACTTGGTGATCCTGAGGGTCTTTTCCAATGGGAATGTTTCTGTGTTTCTGTGAAATCCAACCATTTCAAGTGATAAGAAGGAAGTGTTTCCAGAGGTGGCAGGAGGGAGTGCACAGAAATAGATAAATTGTGTTCCAGGAGCCAGAGGTACTGGCTAAGGTGAACAAAATGTGGCCTTGGAGGAGAAGGGTTCCTACATGGTTCTTCAAAAGCGACTCGCCACACGAGCTGCGTGGCACACAAGTTCTGGTCTCAGTCATGCAGGGCAGGACTAGGGGTCTGGCTAAAGAAGAAAAGCTTAGACAATTAACTGGCTATAAATTATAACTTAATGAGGCATCCAAAAATCACTGTCTTGCAAAAGAACTTTTGTCCTTTCTCTCTTGAGGCAGAGAAGAAAGCCTGTTGGCATCTTCTGAAAGCAAATCCTCTCGTGCCACACGCCAGGAGCAGTTACTTGGGGATTTTTCTTTTTGGGGAGGGTACTTTATTTCTGAAGCAAGGCCAGAGCCCAGTTTGCTTTTATTTTCCATTAAATTATCTTTAAATCTATTCTGCTTGGGCTTAAATCACGAATAAAGGGAGTGCTGTCCTGGGTGGCTGTGGCGGCGTCCCCAGCGCAGCAGCCGCTGCGAAGTGGCTGAGTTTTAAGGCACAGATTGGTTACGATGATGACACAAGCTCCTATTTCTCTTCTTTAAAAGCTTAACTGTGCACCTGAGATATTTTACTGATACTTAACATTCCAGTAAAAGGGGTTTTGTTCAGATGTAGTTGGAGTTTTATATGCATTTGAGTACTTTTACAGCAGGTTATTTTTGTCATTACGGTTTTTATTTTGCGGGGAGTCGATGGAAAACTGTTCCCCGAGCCAGGGAATCCTTGCAGGCGTTTGGACGGGGATTTTCCTGCCTTTCAAACCTTGCTTGAGGGGTCTGGAGTCAACTAATGTAAATACTGTCAATCACACATTGATTTTTGTGAGATCAGAGGTGTCTGGCTTTGCTCTCTTCCTGATGATAAACTCATTACCGAGGCTTTGTATGTTCTGTTTAGGCACAGAACCTCCTGTCTGTGTTGGGCTTAAAGCATGTCTGAAGTAGTCAAATTGCAGTGGTTTTCGTTTTCCCTCCAAGACACTGGTAATTTCTCAGTTGCTGTGAGAGAGCCTTCTCCTGCCTTGGGGTTGTGTTATAAACCTGTGCCACAAACCTGTCCGAGAAAGGACTGGTCTGCAGCATGCTTTGGCAAGCCCTGCTTCTCCCCAGAAAATGCTTAGCTTGACAAGTTTGGGTCGAGATTACAGCTGCATGTGGCTGTAGAGCTGCAGCGAGCATGGGCCCGATTGCAAGAAGGATGCACCAACTGCTTGATGTAAGGAGTAGAAGTGGAGTAAGGCTCTAAATGCTGAGCAGCAAGAACAGAGCTCTGTGCCGGCAAGGCTGTGGCAAAACTGGAGGTGCAGTAGCTTTAGTTACTGTAAGAGACTGAATATGGGGCCAGGAGCACTACAAGCCAAAAGATTAACTCAGCCAGAGTAGCAAGCTTCAGGAGTGTTTGAAAGCAGTGAGTATCAAACAGTGAGTAATGAATGGCTTAGAGAGAGCTCTTGGCATGAGCCCCTGCAGGCTAAGCTTGGCCTGGATCCATCTCAGGACACAAACTTGCGGTCAGCTTCGAGGTGCAGAAACTTTCCAACCGAAGAAGCCGAAATAACTTTACACTTTGTGTCACCTCCAGGAGTCAAACTTGCAAATTTTTCCTTGGTGAACTTTGAGAAAGGGAGGAGGATGTAATAGAAGAGGCAGTAGGGCTGAGAGTCAAACCAACCTACTGGGATATCAGAAAGGTGTTGGCCACACATCAAAAACCTCTAATGGACTTCAAAGAGTGAGAGAAAGCCATAAGTGTTTTTGACTTGGTGTTTACCTAAAGCATTGCCAACCATAATTAGTGGAGAATGCAATCCTAGCAAGTACTGCTCAGATTTTCTCCTTTCAAGCCACCTTTCCCAGTTAAGTCTTAAGAAACAGGTTGTGCTTTCATGTCAGGAATCAAACACAGCTAGAAGTAGTGAAGTCATTGCAAACTTTGTCAAGCAGGCTCAGTGAAGTTTCACATACTAAATTCAGGCAATCAGCAGAAAAGGTTTATAAGCCATTGCTGTGGATGAATGGGGCAAGTTCTTAATGTCTTGCAAAGAAAAGCATTTCATGAGCTCCTTTGTTTTTGTTCAAGTATAAAGAAGGCCCCAAAGGGGCTGTTAAGCTTTTGCATAGTAAGGGCTGCATTTGTCTTACAGATTTCTTCAGATTAGGCTGAGAATCACAGACTGGTTTGGGATAGAAGGGACCTTTAAAGGTCATCTAGTCCAACCCCCACTGCAGTGAACAAGGTCATCTTTGGCTAGATCAGCTTGCTCAGACCCCTGTCCAACCTGTCCTGGTATCTTTCCAGGGATGGGGCATCTACCACCTCTCTGGGCAACCTGTTCCAGGGCCTCATCACCTTCACAGTGAAGAATTTCTTCCTAATATCTAATTTAAATCTCTTTTCACTTTGAAACCATTACTCCTTGACCTCTAGTCATGAGGTCTGGGCTGACAGGTTGGACTTGATGATCTTTGAGGTCTCTTCCAACCCTGGTGATACTGTGATCATCAAGTCCAACTTGTCACCCCAGGCCTCATGACTAGACCACGGCACCAAGTGCCATATGCAATCCCCTCTTGAACACCTCCAGGGACGGTGACTCCACCACCTCCCTGGGCAGCACATTCCAATGGCAAATGACTCTCTCTGTGAAGAGCTTTCTTCTCACCTCGAGCCTAAACTTTCTCTGGCACAGCTTGAGACTGTGTCTTCTTGTTCTGGTGCTGGTTGCCTGGGAGAAGATGCCACATCTGCTTGTTTTTTGAGCAGCTCCAGGGACAGTGACTCCACCACCTCCCTGGGCAGCCTGTTCCAATGCCTGACCACTCTTCCAGTAAATAATTTTTTCCTATTGTCCAACTTAAACCTTCCCCTGCCACAGCTTGAGACCAGTGGCTGGGAGAAGAGGCCACCCCCAGCTTCACTAAAACCTTCTTTCAGGTAGCTTTAGAAAGCAGTAGGGTCTCCTCTCAGCCTCTTCTTCATCCTAAACAATCCCAGCTCCCTCAGCCTCTCCTCATAAGATGCTTCACATGATGCTAGGGTTTGGAAAGGTCCTGCCCACCCATCTCTTGCACAGCTGACTCTGTTGGTCTGCAGAGCTTGAAGCAAGGGCCTGAGTTTAACTTCATTCTCCTAAACAAACTCAGGAACCAGTATAAATGATGAGGGCTGAAGGGCCAGGGAGGCTCACCTGGGTAGCCAGTTTATAGCCTGATGCTTACCTAAGGCAAACAACGTGGAAGCTTCTTACTGGTTTTAATACAGCTCTTACAGCTGGGGGAAGGGAGTGCTCTGTGCAAGCAGTGTGGTAATTAAGTGCAGTACAGGAATAGCAGCAAGTCTCTCCTCTGGTCTGCTGTGTTTGAAAGCCTTTCCCAGATAGAGTTTCACTTCTGGCAGTGGGCTCCAGCCAGCATTAAAATGAATGTGACTTTTCATGTACAGCAGTAGAGGTGTTTCCAGAAATGCTGTGTGTCACCCTGAGAGAAGTGTGACACCTGAGCTATTTTGGTCACACACCACAAAAACAGGTACCTGGCAAGCAAGGCTTTGCTTTCAGCCATCATTCAGCAAGATCAGCCCTGGTTTCATCTGCTGTTTGTCTGCAGCTTAGTTTTATTGCCTCACACAACTTTCATCATCACAGTACATTAGAAGTTGGAAAGGACCTCCAGAGATCATCCAGTCCAGCCCTCCTGCCAGAGCAGGAGCACCCAAGGGCAGTGCACACAGGAATGCATCCAGGTGGGGTTTGAGAGTGTCCAGAGAAGGAAACTCCACAACCCCTCTGGGCAGCCTGCTCCAGGGCTCTGTCACCCTCACTGTAAAGAACTTTCTCTTCATGTCAAGGTGGAATCTATGTTCAAGCTTGTACCTCTTGTTCCTTGGCTTATTGCTGTGCACCACCCAAAAGAGCTCGGCCCCCTCCACTTGACCCCCACCCCTCACATATTGATAGACATTGATCAGATCCCCTCTCAGCCTTCTCTTCTCCAGACTCAACAGCCCCAAGGCTCTCAGTCTCTCTTCACAGGGGAGATGCTCAAGTTCCCTAATCATCCTCATGGCTCTGTGTTGGACTCTCTCAGGCAGGTCTCTGTCTCTCTTGAGCTGGGGAGCCCAGAACTGGACACAGGATTGCAGGTGTGGACTCAGCAGGGCAGAGCAGAGGGGGAGAAGAACCTCCCTAGCCCTGCTGTCCACACTTTTCCTGCTGCACCCCAGGATCCCATTGGCTCTCTTGGCTAGTAGGGCACATTGCTGTCCCATGCAGAGCTTGCTGCCCACCAGGACTCCCAGGTCTTTGTGTGTGGAGCTGCGCTCCAGCCGGGCAGCCCCTAGCCTGTCCTGGTGCCTGCTGTTATTCCTCATAGGGGCGATCTACAAGACTAATTTGTTGTGTCCTGTGCCTCTCTCTGCAGTTGATGAAGGTGGTGTGAAGGAGCTGGGCAGAGTGAGAGTGCTCCACAAGAGAACCGTGATGCCTTACAGTGTCTACAAGAAGAGAAGGAAGGGGCCCAGCGACGAGGCCAGCGTCCAGCAGTACGCCAGCTTGGTTGGCCAGGCCTGCTCAGAGCGGATGCTGCTCTTCAGAAGCTGAAAGACCTCGACCTGACTTTGGGATGGCACTCTGTGGTGTTGCACTGCCACTGGGTGCCGTGTGCTCTAGCTGTGTGTGGGTGTGCCTGCCCAAATAGCAGTGTGAAGTGCAGGTTGTCTCTCTAGGCTTGTGTGAGTCCCTGGTCCTGTGCTTAAGGGCCCTCTCCAGTCAGACTTTCAGCGCAGCAAGGCTTCAGCAATATAAGTTTAGAAACCCACGCTTGCAGTAGATTTCAGTCAAGCAGTTCTGGCCTTTCTATGCAGTTTGAATAACTCTGGCTATGTAAGCAACATGAAAAGCAGCTGTCCTGTTTTCCTTTATGTTTTTTTGCAGAGACAGCAGCTGCCTGCATCTAGGTTAACAATCATTCCATTACAAACGCTTTCAAGCAGCACCTTGGATGCCTGTCCTTACAAATTGCTCTCAGGTTTATGCTGGCATTTGGATGCTCCTGCAAGAGAATTGAAATGTGCTGTTAACTTTCTAACCTGGAACCTGGCCTGGTGTCACTTTATTTCAGTAGCCTGTTCCAAACCAGGGAGAGGTGGCTGCCGCTGCCCGTTCTTCATGACTTGGAAGCAGTAGCTTGGTGCCTGAGGTCCTGGTGAACGCAGGAGCTCGTCGCAGCCTCTCAGTGGCAGGGGAGGAAGTGCTCTGGAAAACCTGACCCCCTTAGAGGTGAAGCAGCAGAATAGTTGCACTATGACTATACCAAAGCTTCAGCCAGGTGGTGTGGTGGCTTCTTGGTGTGAGCCTTATCCTTGGTCTCAGACAAGTGGAGATTCTCTCGCACATCGCTCAGGTGAAGCAGAGCATGAGAGCTTTGTCCTGTGCCTCTTCACTGCGCCTTTCAGACTTAGGCTGGACAGGAGGCATCCAGTACCACTGCTGGGTTTGGTTGCAGTCTTGCTCTGCAGATCACAGGATGTCAGGGGTTGGAAGGGACTCAAAGAGATCATTGAGTCCAACCCTGCTACCAGAGCGGGTCCATGCAATCTAGCTCACACAGGAACACATCCACCCAGGCCTTCTCCAGAGCAGGAGACTCCACAGCCTCTCTGGGCAGCCTGTTCCAGTGGTCTGTTTGGGAAGACTCCACTACCATATTCCTGCACTTTCACTGTTTAGTTTGTGGTGCAGCAGCCCACAGGTGAGGTCTTCAGTGATGTTTGACTAACCACTGTGTTGTTACCACAGGGCATTGGGATGCTTTATTCAAGGCAGTGTCGTGAGTCCTCTGTGTCCCTGCCCAGTCACACAAGCTAGAGGAATCTGGGGAAAGAAGACCCTTGTATAATCCAGCAGTGCATTACAAGTTCTAAACAGTGCCACTGCATTTGTGCTGCTTAGGCTAACAGAGCTACTACTTACCTGGAATCAGCTCAGAGTTTCCTGTTAACCTGTGATGAGAAATGCTTGTTCAAGAGCATGTGTGGAGCTGTGCTGGCCCAGAGAGGAACCCAATTCAGCTTCACCTTTCTGAGTCACATCGTGGCTTGGGCTTAAATTGTAAACACTTGGCCAATATCTTTAATCACTGGGTTTGACCTGGGACAGATGGAAGGATCTTGGGATTCCTTGCCTTGCAGAGTGAACCTTTGTTTTCCTCTATCTTTTTGGTAATACTGATACAGACTGCACCTTCAGCACTGATTTTGTGTTTCACACCTTCAGCAATCATTTTCTGTTTCACACCTTCAGCAATGGTTTCATGTTCTATTGATTGGGATGTGTTGTATTGATCTACTTGCAGCCTGCACCACAAATGTCTGTCAGCATTACGCCTGGTACATGTCTGCTGCCTGCTACTGAGAAGTCTCTGTCCCTGTCTTACCTAAACCTATTGCCCTGGGGGAAACCACTGAATACTAGTTATTAACATTCTTCTAAAGGGTTCCTTCCTGTGGAGAAAATACTCTTTGCCACTCAGTGCAGTGTCAGAAAGCATGACTTTTTCTGCCCACCCAGTGTGTTGCAAAGTGGTGATGCCCGTGTGGCTTAAAACCAAACTAAACGAGGAACCCTTCTAAGGCGATACAAAATCACTTGACAGGGTGCAGAGGAATTCCAGTGTGACTTGCAAGGTCTCCAAGGTTATCAGAGCCTTTTCATGGTGCTCTTGGAGAATCTGAGGTTTCTGTTCGACTGCAAGGGAGCAGATGCCACACCACCACTGAGAGTTCTTGAACACCTCCATCTTGTGCCCACTGCTTGTTGCTGATATGCCTTCTAGGTAGGTATTAGACTCTTGACTGAGGGTCTCTCTCTCTTGGGGAGCGCTGCAGCTAAAGAAAAGTGAGATTAAGCACATTGAAAATTGAGTACAGCTTGAAGTTCTCATTAGTGTGACCCCTGTGAATTTTGAGATGGTGCTTTCACTGTCTGACCTCCACTGGAGCTGCTGCACCATGGCATGCTGGGCTTCTGACTCTTGCTGAGCTCATATGTTTGTACAGATAGAGAGAGCTATACACATACCTGTAGATCTAGATCTATGTTGATAGAGAGCTAGCTATGGATCTATCTATATAGAGATATCTATAGATAGATCTAGGTAGATGCAGATCTATAGATACAGTTCTGTATGTATTTATATCTATAGAGATCTGTCTAGACCTCTAGCTATCTAGATCTGTCTGTCTGTCTGTATAGCTATGTATACATAAAGGTCAGCCCTGAGACTAACTCAGAAATGGAGTTAATCCCCTATAGTACACTGAGATCAGACCTCCTGCTCTACTGTTCTGTTAGAAGGAAACTGGTGCAGTGTTTTTCAGGACTGATACCTCTATCCCTGCTTTAGAAGTGGAGTAGAGCCCAAAGATGAGGTTCTGTCAGTTTTACCACTGACTTCAGTGGAGCCGAAAATTCACCACTGTTACAATTTTATGTGGTGAGGTGCTGACCTGGAGAATTCCTGACTTTAGAACTGCTCAGTGCAAGCCATTTTCTTAGTGTGAGTTGTTTGGGTTTTGTTTCTTGGCTGTTCTGCTTTGGGGTAGTTGCTTTGTGAGAGTTCATCCCTCGAGTCAGGTTGCCTTGTTCTGTCTTCTCTTGCTAAATGAGCATAAAAGGTGGTAAGAAAGTGCAGAGCTGTGACCAGTGCTAAAAAAACCCAACAAAGCTTCTGTGATTTGACTTGAAATAAATGGGGAGCTTACTCCTTTCCAGCTTGGGCACATGTCAGTGAATGCACAAGATCCTGCATGTTGAGTTTGTGATTGCTTTCCAGCAGGCCTGTTTGACTTGTGAGTATAGAAAATAAAGTTATTTCTAGTCTCTGTCAATTCTTGTCAGGAAGGGAGAGCCCTGAGGGAAGCTTCTCTCTTCCTTTGCAGTTCATTGTCCTGGGGGTTGACCAAGTGTCCAGTGAAGAGCAAAATGAGGAGCAGTGATCAGAAGGGAAACCTCTTGGGTCAAACCCATGACCACGTGCTGCATTTTCCTTTGAAGTGGGGAGACTAATGCAGGGTTTATGCTTTGAAGCAGAATGGATAACTCCTGTGACTAGAAGGAAGAGGCTTTTCACCAGGGGAGACTGGACAGGACTAACTAGTTTGGGGCTTTTATTTCAGTTGGGCTGCACCATCCCTGCTCAGTTGAGAGCAGCTCTCTCTCTGAAGTGGGCAGGGAACTGTGCCATGCAGCAGTCTGCATTCTGTGCACAGAGATAACCAAATGCTGATTCGTTTCACAGAGCCACTGAAAGCTCATCCAACCTCCCCCTGCCAGAGCAGGGTCACACAGGAACACATCCAGGTGGGTTTTGAATATCTTTAGAGAAGGAGACTCCACAACCTCTCTGGGCAGCCTGCTCCAGGGCTCCAACACCCTCACAGTGACAAGTTTTTCCTTCTGTTCCTCCATGGCACCTCCTCTGCTCCAGCTTGCCCCTTGTGCTGTCCTTGGACATCCCTGAGCAGAGCCTGGCTCTGTCCTCCCCACACTGCCCTGCACATCTTTATCACCAGCATTGAGGGCAGCCTTCAGGCTCCTCTGCTCCAAGCCCCCGCTCCCTCAGCCTGTGCTCACAGGGAGATGTTCAACTCAGAATCCAATCAGAATTTCCCTGCTGGTTGGCAGGGCAGAATTCCAGCTGATTCTGAATTCCTGAGGGAGACTTTTGTTGAAGCCCAGTATCAACCATGGCTCAAAATTTTGGTGTGCCCAGGCCTGTGGTGGTCCCCCTGGGGCAGGGCTCCATCCTTCAAATCCTACTTTCTGGGAGCTTTTCTTTGTTCTGTTTCACTGCTCCATCCATAACTTGTTCTGAAGTTCTGTTACTGCCTTTGCCTGGTGCTCATCCTGAAGCTACCAGCCTGCTCAGCCATCCCCTTCTGACCCCCCTCTCATTATGGTTGTCCCAGAGAATCCTTTAGATGTGGATTAAGTGCTCTCCTCATCAACATTTCCAGCTTCACTGTCCCCTCCCAGGTTTTCATGCTGCTTCTTGTTTGCTCTGCCCAGTCCTGCCGAGGGAAGAGTCTGCAGGCATCATCACCATGCTTTGGGAGAACCAGCAGGGCTTGCAGAGGCATCACAGCCACCTACAGCCAATGTGCTTATGAAAGTGCACATTCAGAGCCTCTTGCATGTGATCTCACACACTGAGCATTAGAACAGCCAGATTGCATTTCCACTTGCCAAGGGATTTGTTTTCCTAAGTTAGCTGAAGTGATGGAGAGGTTCCAAGGCCTGACTGTGGCAGTCCTGTGGGGGCCAGGGCTGTGAGCTGCGTTTCTTGGTCAGGCTTGAGCGTCGGCTGGGGGGAAGGTGCCACAGAGGAAGCGCTGAGGAAGGGCTGGGGATGATCCTGCGCGCCAGAGAGAGCAACTGGAGGTGGCCTCTGGTCAGAGCAGCATTCACAGGTAAGCAGCCATGTGACTGGCTTTTAGTTATGAGATGGATATTAGTCTCACTGGGGAAATAAAAATGCACTGTGGAAAAAGAAAACATATTTATATAAGTCTAAATAAGAGCAGTTTATACATGGTGCTGAGCAGATGCACTAGCCATAGCTGCCAACACAGCGAGCATTCACACAGCACTGGGCGAGCCCAGCTGCTGCAGGACAGGTGATGGAGGGGCTTAAAATGGCCTTGTATGAGCCAGAGCACGCTTGCAGGAGCAGGTGCCCAGCGGTGGCTCCTGCTAAGCACAGCACCCAGGTGCTGGCTGTGGCCAGTGGGTTCCTCAATCAAATGGGATTCTGTAAATTCATCTACCCTGTGCACTTTATGGCACAGTTAAACCTCGCCTCCCAGGAGCTTTGTTTTCTAGCAGTATTAAATAGGAAGAGAAACAGGGGGAATGGATACATAAGCATGAGTATAATGTATATTAATGCTCTCTGTGCTAATAGAAAACTATCTCCACTCAGTGGCAGGAAACAGCTCAGAAGCTCGCTCTCTCTCTCTCTCTCTCTCTTCATGGCTGTGTTTTACTGCTTTTATGTTGATTTCTTTCCTTATTCCAGCCATTCCCATCAGATTTTTGGTCACTTCCCATCAGTTATTTCCACTTGGGTTTTGGCACATAAGGCATGTGCCTGCCAAAAGTCCTGCTGAGAGATTGCTATCAGGACAAAAGAAAGTGTTAGAAAGTCTGTTAAGTAGTGAGAGGGGAGCAGAGTCCACGGGGACAGTCAGTCTGAAGCCTTTGTGCTGCAGAACAAGCAGGATTTATTTACCATTTCGTCTGCTGCAGGCCTGGAAAGAAATGTGTCAGATTTCAGTCATTTCCCTTTGTCTGTGGCATCTGATTGTCCTTGTCCAGGAAGAATCAATGGAGCATTGTAGACTATTAAAGAAAAAGCCACCACAACCTCCATGTTAAGGTCAGTGGTGCTGCTTGTAGGGCAGAAAACTTGAGCTGAGGAGTGAACCTGCATGGGTTCTGCTGAAATGCTCGGGGTCTGCCTAGGAGCAGAGAAGGGCAGGGGGGTGAGACTGCCCAAACCTGCTGCTTCTGCTCCTTCTCCAGGCTGAAGCAGAGCAAGAACACCTCCACCATCCCTCACAGGGTGAATATCTATGTCTCTCGCTCTCTCCCTCTCTCTCTCTCTCTCTTAAGCTCTGACAAGGGCAGCTCAGTAAGCTCCTTAGAGTGATGTTCTGCAGGGAGTAGTGTCCTTGTTACTGGAAGTTTTTAATGCTTGGTCTCTAATTTTCACACTTTGGGTTGCAAGCAAAGCTGCTTTGTTTTGTCCTACATGGATATGAGAAGCCACTGCTGAGGTTCATAGGATCACAGGGGGGTCGGAAGGGACCTCTGGAGATCATCAAGTCCAACCCCCTGCCAGAGCAGGACCATAGAATCCAGCACAGGTCACACAGGAATGCATCCAGACAGGGCTGGAAAGGCTCCAGAGAAGGAGGCTCCAAAACCTGTTCCAGTGCTCTGTGACCCTCACAGTGAAGAAGTTCCTCCTCATGTTGAGGTGGAACCTCCTGTGCTGGAGTTTCCATCCATTGCTCCTTGTCCTATCCCAGGGAGCAACTGAGCAGAGCCTGTCCCCTCCCTCCTGACCCTCAGCCCTCAGATATTTATAACCATTGATTAAAGTTCCTCTTTGCCAGAGCTCTCAGCATTTCCAAAGGCTGCTTCCAAGGAGGGGGGTGGTTTTTTGCCTAAACTAACCAATGCAAATTACCTTTCCCAGCAGTCATGGGTTTAAGATACTTTATTCACCCTTCTTAAGAATTTCCCCATCACCTTTCAGCAGCATGGTGCCCCAGTGCCAGCTGCCCCAGTAATCAATGTATTAAGTATTTCAGTGGTTTAGAGCAGAAAATAAATGTTGGTTTTCCCCTGCATAACATTCGCCACTCCCCTCCCTGGTTTTCCCCTTTCACACAGACCCTTATTTCCTCTGCATCTGCCCCACTTCAGTAAATACAGTGAAGAGCCAGCCCTTAACTACACCAGCAGCAAAGGTTTCTTTTTCTCTCCTTCGGTGCTCTGAACCTGCAGCCACCAGAGGGCAGGTCCAGCTTGCCAAGCTCCTCACAGCGCTCGCACTACTCCTCTGAGCACCCAGACTGCCTTGGCTTCTTATTCTGAGTGTAAGTTTTTACTGTGGTTAATCCTGTTGCATCAGAACAAGAGACAAAGATATTGACATGTGGGGTTGACAAAGTTCTGTGCTTCGTGAGCTGAGCTAAGCACCAATTTGTTAGGAATCAGGATTAAAAGCTATTTCAAGACTGATAGTTTAGCTTTTATAGCCCCAGGTTTATTAGATATGGATTTTCACAGCCCCAGATTTATTGGCTATGTTACACTGGTAGTAGTACATTCCTGCAACTGAGATGACTTCAGGAAGGGCCAGCTGGCAGTTACCTGTCTCAAAATGCTTCTGGTGGAGCAGAGAAGACCGAGAGGGGATTTAATAACTGTCTATAAATACCTGAGGGCTGGGGGTCAGGAGGGAGGGGACAGGCTCTGCTCAGTTGCACTCCAGCACGGGAGGCTCCACCTCAACATGAGGATTCTTGTGCAGCTCCATGTGCCATTACCAGCACCCCTCTCTCCAGATCAATACCTGCTTCAGGAGCTCTGACAACCTCCTGTAGCCATGGACTTGTTTACCAGAGCAGAGAGAGTCTGGGGATGAAATGGGAACTTCTGCACCTCATACTGGCACACTTGCACACCTCTTTTGGGTTGCTTTTACTATATTCACTCTTGTGTTGCCTTGTACTGTAAAGTAAAACATACTATTGCTTGCCTGAGGGCAGAATGCAGAGCACTGCAACAGAGAGCAGGAGAACTGCTCAAACTAAAAATGGATGGTCCTGAAAAGGCAGAACTCTCCGACGAGAAAACCCACCCAGGCCAAAGGAGTGAAGGTGTCGAGGCAGACCTCCCACTCATCAAGAACACACTTTCTGTGGATAGGATAGGATAGGATAGGATAGGGTAGGATAGGATAGGATAGGATAGACCAGGTTGGAAAAGACCTTCAAGTTCATCAAGTCCAACCTATCACCCAACACCATCTAATCAACTAAACCATGGCACCAAGTGCCTCAGCCAGTCTCCTCTTAAAGATTTTGATGCCATTTAATGTTTCCTTTGATGTCTTTCAGTTTTCCTTTTGCACCTTTGGGCATCTCCCAGCTCCTCAGGCTTTAGAAACTGAGATGTTCACCCAGAGCTGGTAAGTCAAAGGCAGAGTTGCTCGAGTGCTGTGTGCTCTTCGTGGTTCCCTTGTGGGGTGACCTCCCAGGAGAGAATGAAGGCCTTGGCATTTGCAGTGGATAATCTATTGATTGCTGGGAGGAACCAAAGGCAATCAACGGGAGGGCTGTAATTGTTTCATTAAGTCCTGTGAAGAGCACATTGAACATTGATCCAAAATGCCTGGGGGCTGCAGCTTCTCAATGTCATGACTCTCCCCATGGGCACCTTATGTTCAGTCTGCTGGTACTCCAAAGGGCTTTGGTAGGCTCACAAAATGCCATCATCTGAATTGCTCTTACTGTGGCTGTGTGAGAGACAGAGACCTGCTGGAGAGAGTCCAACAGAGAGCCACAAAGATGCTTAGGGGACTTGAGCATCTCCCCTGGGAAGAGAGACTGAGAGCCCTGGGGCTGTTGAGTCTGGAGAAGAGAAGGCTGAGAGGGGGATCTGATCAATGTCTATCAATATCTGAGGGGTGGGGGTCAAGTGGAGGGGGCCAAGCTCTTTTGGGTGGTGCACAGCAATAAGCCAAGGGAACAAGAGGTACAAGCTTGAACAGAGATTCCACCTTGACATGAAAAGAGAAAGTTCTTTACAGTGAGGGTGCCAGAGCCCTGGAGCAGGCTGCCCAGAGAGGTTGTGGAGTTTCCTTCTCTGGACACTCTCAAACCCCACCTGGATGCATTCCTGGGTGCACTACCCTGGGTGCTCCTGCTCTGGCAGGAGGGTTGGACTGGATGATCTCTGGAGGTCCTTTCCAACTTCTAATGTACTGTGATACTGTGACTGAGAGAGTTGAGGTTGTTTAGTCTGGAGAAGAGAAGGCTCTGAGGAGACCTAATTGTGGCCTTCCAGTATCTGCAGGGGGCTACAAGAAAGCTGGGGAGGGACTTCTGAGGGTGTCAGGGAGTGATAGGACTGGGGGGATGGAGCAAAACTAGAAGTGGGGAGATTGAGATTGGATGTTAGGAAGAAGTTGTTCCCCATGAGGGTGGTGAGAGCCTGGCACAGGTTGCCCAGGGAGGTGGTGGAAGCCTCAAGCCTGGAGGTGTTTGCAGCCAGGCTGGATGTGGCTGTGAGCAACCTGCTGCAGTGTGAGGTGTCCCTGGGCAGGGCAGGGGGTTGGAACTGGCTGAGCCTTGAGCTCTCTTCCAATTCTGACAATTCTCTGACTCTATGGCTCTGTCCTCCTTCCCTGCTGCACACCTGCAGTAGGGCTTTGGGGGGTGTAGCCCATAGGGATCTTGCA
Source organism: Colaptes auratus (assembly GCA_015227895.2). NCBI lineage: Eukaryota > Metazoa > Chordata > Aves > Piciformes > Picidae > Colaptes > Colaptes auratus. The sequence continues at coordinate 2,653,135 of CM026886.1, read as the reverse complement.
CTCTTGCTGGCAGCTCTGTGTGGGAAGCTGGTATCTGGCCACCAACTGCCCTGCCTGGGGTTTTCTTGCCGAGGTAATCCTTATTTTTCAAGGATTTGACCAATGAGAAAGGCCATCACTTACCTGCAGGATTTCTGTGTTTGGTGTCAGCTTGATCCAGGAAGGCTTTTTATGTGCTGTTTGCATAGTTGCCTGCAGCTTTCAGTGAGGGTCCCCTCTGCTGGGTGCTGAGGCGTTTCACAGCAAGTGTGGTTGTATTAGAAGCAGAAAAGCCTTCCTGAGAGCCTGCAGCAGCCTGGCCAGAGTGGTGACAGAGCTCCTCGTGCTGATGGTACAAACCTTCCCCAAGCTGCTAATGATGCTGATGTTTATAGCTTGGAATATTTTGCACACATGTTCCAACTTTGCATTCATAACATTTGTTAAAGCAACAAGTCTGCAGCAGACATGATAGCTACCATCAGGAAACTTGTTTGACAGTTGGAACAGGCAGCATCTGTGTTTCCTACATTTCATAGTACACACACACACAAAGATTGAGGACTGCCCAGAGCCCAATTAACTCAAGATGCTGTCACATGGTGGAAGTCTCTTCTGGAGATGGTAGAGACTTGTAATTGAAAAAAGGGATTTTGCTCTTGGGTTTGGCTGGATGTCATGAGTATCACCTCCTCAGTGGAATAGTACTGAAAGCAGTTGGCTTGAGTTTGGGGAATTAAGATATCTGAACTGATGTGCATCAGGGCTGTCCTCCTGTGCTTCCAGCTCTGTCTTTGCTGGAAGTGAACTGAGGCTTTTCACAGGATCACAGTGCACTAGAGGCTGGAAGGGACCTCAAGAGATCATCGAGTCCAACCCCCTGCCAGAGCAGGATCACTCAGGGTGGTTGAAATGTTCAGATTTCCAAGCAGTGTCTGAGTCTGGAATGGGAACCACTGAAGCATCCTTTAAAACAGCACTGACGTGGTCACCACCACCAACCAAAAGAAGGCAGTCCAAAAGAAAAGGAAATGAAGCCCCCAAATGCAGCAAAGACAAAATGCTGTGACGTTGGGGCTGTGAAATCTGCCTGGTGGCAGAAAGCAGAAGGGAGGTCTCTAGCTTGCCCAGGTGGCCAAGAAGGCCAAGGGCATCCTGGCCTGCAGCAGGAATAGCGTGGCCAGCAGGAGCAGGGAAGTCATTCTACACACCTTGAGTCCTGTGTCCAGTTCTGGGCCCCTCAGTTTAAGAAGGACATTGAGACACTTGAAGGTGTCCAGAGAAGGGCAACAAAGCTTGAGAGGGGTCTGGAGCACAGCCTTGTGAGGAGAGGCTGAGGGAGCTGGGGTGGGCTTAGCCTGGAGAGGAGGAGGCTCAGGGGAGACCTTCTTGCTCTCTCCAACTCCCTGAAGGGAGGTTGTAGCCAGGTGGGGGTTGGTCTCTTCTCCCAGGCAAGCAGCACCAGAACAAGAGGACACAGTCTCAAGCTGCACCAGGGGAGGTTTAGGCTGGAGGTGAGGAGAAAGTTCTTCCCAGCAAGAGAGATTGGCCCTTGGGATGTGTTGGTGGAGTCCCCGTCCCTGGAGGTGTTCAAGAGGGGACTGCATGTGGCACTTGGAGCCATGGGTTAGTTGTCAGGAGGTGCTGGGTGCCAGGTTGGACTTGATGATCTCTGAGGTCTTTTCCAACCTGGTTGATTCTATGACTGGAGGCATCCTCTGTTTGGATATCAGAAGGACCTTTTTCCCTGGGGGTTATCAAACTCTGGAAGAGACTCCCCAGGGAGGTGTTTGGATCCCCATCCCTGGAGGTGTTTAAGAGGTGCAGAGATGTGTGCTGAGGGCCATGGGTTAGCCCCAGCCTTGGCAGAGCTAGAGAATGGTTGGGTTGGATGGTCTTGAAAGTCTCTTCCAACTGAAACTGTGGTGTGATTCTGTATTTGCATCCAGAGGGTGCACACACTGTGTGACAGCAGCCATTGCCTGGGTGAGAAGCCAAAGCTGTCATTCTCTGAAGGGAAACCCAGCGCTGCCCCAGGCTGGAAGCAGCACACATCGCAGTGCTGAGCAGGGACAGCCACCAGGCTCTGCAGGTCAGGGTAGCTCCGCTGCTTCTAGGCAGCAGTTGCACTGCTTGGGCCGAGCAGAGCTCATGAACAGATGCTGAAAGGCTGAGCCCATGAGGAATGTTTTGCTGAGGCAGCCTCCATGAGAGCCAGGACACCCCAGCGTGCTCCAGCCTTGTCATTTGCTGTGGGTCTTAGAACATCACAGCACCTCAGCCATAATGAATAGGGACCACATCCTGGCACCTGCTTCAGGGCTCTCCAGGTTCATGTTGCTGGAAACAGCTGAGAGAAAAGTTTGCTCTTCTGTGACTAAAGCTCTGCAACTTGTCTGGAAACTGGGTGGAGGGAAGAAGTGGGAAGATGTTCCCAGAAGCTGTAGTCATGGGTCAAATGGAGATGGCTGCCTTGAACGGTGTCTGGGCTCATGACTTCATCTGCTGGCCTCAGTTAGCTCTTTGCAAGGTAAGATGTTGTTCAGTGTGTTGTGTCTGAGCCTGAGTCTCGCCTCTGGCAGCGTGGGGCACTGCTGCCCGCAGGAGCAGGTTGGCCTGTGCTGTGGCGTGTCCTGCTGCAGCGCTGGGCCCTCTGCTGAGACAGCCCCCAGCTGCAGCCCTTGGCTGTGTGCTGTGTGCCTGCTCAGGCATCCTTCCCCACACCACGGTCTGGCTCCCTGAGCAGAGGACATGCAGTGAGAATCATGCACACTTTGAAAATCCATGGGCTGACCCTGAGCACTGTCTCTGGGGAGGACTCCTTGGGTCAGGCAGTGAATTAAACCCAAATGTGTCTGTTTCTCATGTTTACTCTTTCCATAAACACAGCACATGTGCGGTGTGCAGCTGCTCTCCTGAAAGGGTTTTCTCCCCTGGTATCTGGGGGATCTGCACTTTAAGAGCACATTCTGTTGATAGCTCTGTAGAAAGAACAAGTGGTCCTGGACCCCTTCACAATTCATTCATCAAACTGTCTGGAAGGATTTCAAGTAAGGTAAGACAAGAGTGAAGTCAGGAGCCGAGGCAGTCAGCACAAAGTGCATCTGGGTGAAGAAAAAGTGACAAGAAGTCGCTGCCTTCCCCCTCTGCTCCTATCAGCTCCTGGAGAAATGATGTAGAAAGGTACAGGACGTTTCCCTGGGGGGAAATTACCGTTTGTTTTTATTGATTAGGGCCTTCAGGCTGTGACCTCAGGCATGCCTGAGAGTTCCTCCCCCTCCTTTAGCGACTGCTTGCTGCTGGTTTTTGCTTTGACAAAGTGGTTTGCAGTCCCCTTCAGCAGGGAAGGCTCCTCAGAGCCACAGCTGCTGGGATGCTGGATGTGTGGAATATGCTGAGCCACCTAATCCTCTGAGGGCAGCACTCTTCCTTCTGCAAAGCAAGGGAGGATATTCAGTCAGTACCATCAGGAGCTATGACATCTCCTGACCAAGATTCTAAGTGCAAAAAAACCTGCTCTGAGCTCTGTGGGAGGCTGAAAGTCCACCAAGGAGTTTCTCCATCAAGAAATGGTTTGAAGTTGAACCTGGGAGGGTTTAGGTAGGATGAAAGAAGAAACTTCTGCACTGAAAGGGTTCTCAGACACTGGAACAGACTCCCCTTGGTGGTGGTTGCATCCCCACCCCGGAGGTGTTTAAGATGCAGAGGTGTGGTGCTGAGGTTTAGCACCAGATAAAGTAAGGCTCAAGGACAGGATATAAGAGAACTTTCCAGCTGCAGCAGCTGACCTCCACAGCCCCTCCCTCCCTAGCTACATTGTTCTCTAGTTCTATGACTGAGTGAAAACTCCAATTAGAGCCCATGAGGATGGTGGGAGCAGGTGAGGAGCACAGGACTGAGAGACTGACCCACTTTGGAGCCTATGGGGAAGAAATCAACAGCTTGGATGAGGCTCTGCAGGGGACAAGTGAAGTGCTGGATGGGTTCCTGCAGGCCTTTGAGACTCCTGTTCTTACAGCAAGTCAGGGCTAGCAGGTCAAGAGAGGGGATTGTGCCCCTTTGCTCTGCTCTTGTCAGACCCCATCTCGAGTACTGCACCCAGTTCTGGTGTCCCCAGTAGAAGGATGTAGAACTGTTGGAGCGAGTCCAGAGCAGGGCCACAAGGATGATGCAAGGCTGGAGTACCTCTGCGGTGAGGACAGGCTGAGTTTGCTGGGGTTGTTCAGCCTGGAGAAGGCTCTGGGGGGGCCTTAGAGCTGCTTTCCAATACCTCAAGGGATCCTACAGGAAGGCTGATGAAGCAGAACTTCATCTTTGCCTGAGCCTGAAGATGGCTATGACCTGGTGCTTTTCTGTGGCTGTTCTTTAAACCAGCAGTTCCATCAAGCAGCAGTGGAGCTTTGTCCTCCTCTCAGCAGGATCATCTCCCTGCCAAACCCCCTTTCAGGGGTCTGGAGGAGCTCTCTGATTCCTGCTCTCCTCTTGTCCCATCACTGGCAGTGGGCTGGGAGAGAACAGAGTCACAGACTGGTCTGGCTTGCAAGGGACCTTTCAAGATCATCCAGTCCAACCCCCCTGCAGCAAGCAGGGACATCTGCAACCAGGGCAGGCTGCTCAGAGCCCCAAACGACCTGACCTGGAATGTTTGCAGGGATGGAACCTGGGTCAGTGTCTTACACCCTCAGCTTGAAAAACGTATTCCTCGTGTCTAGCCTGACTCTCCTCTCCTTCAGTGTGCAACTTGTTCTCTGCACCCTTCTCCCCCAGAGCAGGGCAGCCTCACGCCAGAGCAGCTCACCAGCTCTTTCCAGGGAAGGGCTGGGGGCAAACCTATGGCTTCCCTGACCTGCAGCAGTGAACCCCTGCGTGACACCCTTCCTTCCAGCGCTCCTTCAGCAGCCCGTGGTGCGACCTGGGGAAGTGCACATAATGAAGCCCTTTCCTGGTTGAACAGGCTTGCATAATGTCAGCCCATTTCCCCAGCCAGCCAGGACCTTTTGGAGCCATTCTGTATCCCTCCATTGCCGTTGCCATGGCAAAAAGACACTCATTCACCTTTGTGTGAAGCTTAATAAAAATCAGCCCATCACTCACTTGTCTGGAGATGGTTAGAAACGCTTGGGCTGGATGTCAGAGCCAGGCTCCTCACAAGCTATTCATCCTCTCCCTAAAGGGCTGCTTGTTGCATCCTCCTGTGTGAGGTCTTGGGGGGCACCCAGGAGCCGCTGTCCTTGCTTTGGCTCAGTCATTTGGAAGGCACAGAGTGACTGGGGGTTGATTTGAACACCGCAGTTACCTTTGGGGGCAGCTTTCTCTGGTGGAGCTGTCTGGGAAACCCTTGCCAAGCACTGAGGGCAGGAAAGTGACCTGATGCTGGTCACAAATCCTCCTTTAAATGCTAATCTTACAGGTAGCCAGGCTTGCATTTGGGCTGCCAGGCTGGCATGTCCTGCAGAGACAGAGGCCAGGAGCCAGCCTGCCATGGGTTGGGCTGCTTGGGTTGCTTGTTCTTGGAAGACAAACTGCACACATTTAGCTTTAGGGCAGAGAGGTTTGCTTTTGGTTTGCAGGTGTGTGGATAGCACAGCTGCTGGTTGGGAAGCCCTAGCTTCTTGGGTCTCCCTGAAATTAGCCTAGAAAGGCAGCAGGAGCTCTGGGGTGTAAACCCCCTCAGTTTGGTGGTGGCTTGTATTGGGGAGAAAGGCTTGGCAAGGCCGTGGTTGGTTGGCACTGCCGGAGCGCGGCACTGCCGTGGTTGGTTGGCACTGCCGGAGCGCGGCGCTGCCGTGGTTGGTTGGCACTGCCGGAGCAGGGCACTGCCGTGGTTGGTTGGCACTGCTGGAGCGCGGCGCTGCTGTGGTTGGTTGGCACTGCTGGAGCGCGGCGCTGCCGTGGTTGGTTGGCACTGCTGGAGCGCGGCGCTGCCGTGGTTGGTTGGCACTGCTGGAGCGCGGCGCTGCCGTGGTTGGTTGGCACTGCTGGAGCGCGGCGCTGCTGTGGTTGGTTGGCACTGCTGGAGTGGGGCGCTGCCGCGGTTGGTTGGCACTGCCGGAGCGGGGCACTGCCGCGGTTGGTTGGCACTGCCGGAGCGGGGCGCTGCCGTGGTTGGTTGGCACTGCTGGAGCGGGGCGCTGCCGTGGTTGGTTGGCACTGCTGGAGCGGGGCACTGCCGTGGTTGGTTGGCACTGCCGCGGTTGGTTGGCACTGGAGCGGGGCGCTGCCGTGGTTGGTTGGCACTGCTGGAGCGGGGCGCTGCCGTGGTTGGTTGGCACTGCTGGAGCGGGGCACTGCCGTGGTTGGTTGGCACTGCCGGAGCGGGGCGCTGCCGTGGTTGGTTGGCAGTGCAGGAGCGCGGCACTGCCGTGGTTGGTTGGCACTGGCGTGGTTGGTTGGCACTGCCGGAGCGCGGCACTGCCGTGGTTGGTTGGCGCTGCCGGAGCGGGGCACTGCCGTGGTTGGTTGGCGCTGCCGGAGCGGGGCACTGCCGTGGTTGGTTGGCGCTGCCGGAGCGGGGCGCTGCCGTGGTTGGTTGGCACTGCCGGAGCGCGGCGCTGCCGTGGGTGGTTGGCACTGCCGGAGCGGGGCACTGCCGTGGTTGGTTGGCGCTGCCGGAGCGGGGCGCTGCCGTGGTTGGTTGGCGCTGCCGGAGCGGGGCACTGCCGTGGTTGGTTGGCGCTGCCGGAGCGGGGCGCTGCCGTGGTTGGTTGGCACTGCAGGAGTGCGGCACTGCCGTGGTTGGTTGGCGCTGCCGGAGCGGGGCACTGCCGTGGTTGGTCGGCACTCTAGTGGCTGTTTTGCACGGTTGTGGGTTTGCTTGCTTCATAGACTCAGAGAATGGGTTGGGTTGGAAGGGACCTTAAAGACCATCCAGTTCCAACCCCCTACCACGGGCAGGGACACCTTCCACCAGCCCAAGTTGCTCAAGGCCTCACCCAACCTGGCCCTGAACACCTCCAGGGAGGGGGCATCAATGACCACCCCCCCAGGCAGCCTGTGCCAGTGTCTCCCCACCCTCACTCTAAAGAATTTCTTCCTCATCTCCAGTCTAAATCTGCCCTCCTCAAGCTTCAATCCATTCCCTCTCATCCTATCACTACCAGCCCTTGCCAAAAGTCCCTTCCTGGCTAACACAGCAGCTCCATCATGGATTGCTGCAGAGACTAGACTAGACTAGACTAGACTAGACTAGACTAGGCCAGACCAGACCAGACCAGGATGGAAAATATCTTTGAGGTCATCCAGTCCAACCTATCACCCAGCACCATCTGATCAACTCAACCATGGCACCAAGTGCCTCAGCCAGGCTCCTCTTAAACACCTCCGGGGTGCTGACCCCACCACCTCCCTGGGCAGCACATTCCCATGGGCAATCTCTCTTGCTGGGACGAACTTCTTTCTCTTCCCTCACTTCCCTCATCCTGCTGGTCACACTGCTTGTGATGCAGCCCAGGACATGGTTGGCTTTCTCTGGGCTGCAAGTGACCATTGCTGGCTCATGGTGAGTTATAAGAGATGTAAAGAGGTGCTTAGGGAAAGTGAAATAGAAGGGGGTGTTGGCTTTTGATGTTGATTTCTTCCTAACATCCAGCCCAAACCTCCCCTGGCACAGCTTCAGACTGTGTCCTCTTGTTCTGGTGCTGGTTGCCTGGGAGAAGAGACCAACCCCCACCTGGCTACAACCTCCCTTCAGGGAGTTGTAGAGAGCAAGGAGGTCTCCCCTGAGCCTCCTCTTCTCCAGGCTAAGCAACCCCAGCTCCATCCTACCCCCAAAACCGCATCTCCACCTGGCAGGGGAGGATCCCCCCTGGCACAGGGCGGCTGAGCCGGGGCCAGCCTGCGTCCCACTGCAGGGATCCCTGCTTTGTGCTGCAGGCAGGAGTGCTCTCAATGGGATTAGCCTGGAGCAGGGGCGAAAGGCTGTGGGAAAACCTGCGTGTGTCATGTTTCCCTCCTCGGCCGCCCCCGCTGCCCCTCGCCGCTCGGCCCCCACAATGGGGCTGGAAAAGTTAAGGACAACTGTTGTGGTAGCTTGATTTTGAATTATGTATTCATGGATCTGCATAATAGCCTTTGAGCTGCTGCATTGTTGGGTAAAGCTCAATCTGGGAGTTGTGAGAGGGGGCAGGGAAGGGGGGCAGGAAGAGGGATGGAGGAAGCGCAGAGGGTGCAAATGTGGAAAACTAAGACCTAAGCAAGGGAGGGGAGGGCAAGCCGTATGAAATGGGATTTTCTTCCCTGCCTACAGTGTGCCAATGAAACAGGTTTTCACTTGGAAATGCTGACTCCTCTCCCAGCCTCCTGCTGCAGCTTGTGCCTTCCCTCTTGGGTAAGCGCTTAGAGTGCTAACTGGGAATGGAGGGGAGCTGTGTGTGCAGGCATCTGCTCTGCTGAGCCTTGCTCACCCGAGTGCCCCTGGGTTTGCCTGTCTCTCATGCAGGCAAGATGAGCAATTGGCTGCCTTAATGCCAGGCTGTGGCAATTACATGTCCAGGAGAGGAACTGATAGGTTCATAGAATACCAGGTTGGAAGGGACCCCGAGGATCATCTAGTCCAACCTTTCAGGCTGAGAATGGAAGAGACAGCATTGGAGAGGGGTGAAGATGGAAAGCAGCCAACACAGGCAAAGCCATTGGCCACTTCTAAGGAGAACCATCAACTTGTTTTGGTTGGAAAAGGCCTTTGAGATCGAGTCCAGCCACTGAGCTAACAGCACCATGGCCATCAGAGCATGTCCTGAGAGCACCAACATGCAGCTCCCAGCACAGTTTCACTGATATAATCACCTCTTATCCTGTGCTTGAGGACTGATCTCCCACAGCAGTAGCTCTAGGCACCAAGGAGAATGTGGGTCATGCTGGGCCAGAGTGATCAGAGGCAGCATCAGCCCTGCCTGCCCGTGGTCCCAAGAGCCCAGGACTCAGCGTGGGACACAGCCCACCAGAAGCCCTCTGCCTCCCACTTGAATAATTGCCACACCAAACCAAGGGGCTCCAAGCATGTTTTTCTTGTGAGCAAAAAAGTTCTTTTCTCATATTTGCCCTGATTTTCGTTCCCCCCATATTATATTTTCATTCCCCCATATCAGGGGAGGTTCAGGCTGGGTGTTAGGAAGAAGTTCTTCACAGAGAGACTGGCCATTGGGATGTGCTGCCCAGGGAGGTGGTGGAGTCACCATCACTGGAGGTGCTTAGGAAGAGCCTGGATGAGGCACTTGGTGCCATGGTTGAGTTGATTAGATGGTGCTGGGTGAGAGGTTGGACTTGATGATCTCAAAGGTCTTTTCCAACCTGCTCTGGTCTATTCTAGTCTAGTCTATTCTAGTCTAGTCTATTCTATTCCTATTCCTCTCCTATTCTATTCCTATTCCTCTCCTATTCTATTCTGTATTTTCATCCCCCCCATATTATGTTTTCATTGCCCCCCATGCATACATATAATATGCATAACCAGGGCAAAATATTGTTCTCCCCACCTCCCCCCCAAAAAAAATCCACTCCAAAATGCAAGAGCCTCTGGCCATGCTGCAGCAGACCCTCCTCAAAGCCTCCAGGCCCCTGTGCTTGGTGTGCCAAATGTGCTCCCCAGCTCAGAGAACACATCCCCTTTATTCCACAGCTCTGGAAAGCTGGAGAGCTTTCTTTCTGTGCAGTTTCCATGAGTGTGCCCAAATAAACTGGCTGATTTGGCAGAGCCAGCCTCAAAATCATTAGTAAAACATACATTATGGAGTCCCCAACCAGCTCGATGTGGCCTCTGCCGCTGCTGCTGCCTAACAAGCGTGCACATTGTCAGTTGTGACAGCCTCTGGAATTTGGCCCAAAGCTCGCAAGGGCTGCAGGCAGAGGGATTTTCCAGAGCAGCTATTTTTAGGAGTTATATAGGCTCTGCTTGGAGCAATACCTGCACTCCTCTGGATGTGCAATGTGTTTATTCTCCCTGTGAGGTCGGGAGGAATGAACACAAGCCGCTTCAGCCGCGCTGGAGCTCCTTTCTGCTGGATGGCTGGAAGCTGGTGAGCTTCAAGCCTCTTCTCTGCTGGTGAGGCACAGCCATGGACTGCAAGAAGCTTGAGACCCTTTTAGTGCACTAGTTGTGGTTAAGTGTATTTGCAGCTAGCATAGAAGACACTCACAAGATGCATTGGGTTGAAAGGGACCTTTAAAGGTCATCTAGTCCAGGCCCACCCCCCCCACCCCCCATCCCTTGCCCCTTGTCCTATCACACAGGGTGCAAGTGAGCAGAGCCTGTCCCTGTGCCTTCCTTCCTGACCCCCAGCCCTCAGATATTGCTAGACATGGATCAGATCCCCTCTCAGTCTTCTCCTCTAGAGCAGGCTGCTCAGAGGCCCTTCCACCCTGACCTGCACTGTTTCGAGGGGTTTGGAATCTACCACCTCTCTGGGCAACCTGTGCCAGTGTTTTCACCACCCTAAATGCCAGGTGTCCACCTGCTGCAGGTGGAGTTCAGGCAATGTGCTGCCTTTCCCTTCCCCCTCGTGTTTTTCTTTGTCATTTTCTCTGTGGAATCCCACTCCTGCAGGTCTAAACACAGTCCATTCTGCGTCATTTTCCATTCCCAGGATCTTAGGAGCTAAGGAGGAGATGCACTTGCTTCAAGTGAGGGGTTAAGGTTTTGCTTGCTGGGTCTTTCTGCCGTCAGGTAGCTGCACTCGGCGTGTGAGGCTGGTGCTGTGAGCCGAACTCTGGCTCTGTGGAGCCACAGCTGACCCAGTGTCTTGTAACTTCTTCCTTCCCTGCTCTCTGGGCTGAGCTTTGCTCTCCTGCCACTCAGGTTGCCTTTTATTGTGCCTTGGCTGTTTTGGTGGTTTGGTTTGGATTGGGTTGGGGGGGTTTTGAGTTAGTACCTGGCTCCTGTGACTCACATTTTGCTGCTGTTTGGTTGTTGACTGTATGCCATCACCCAGAGCTGCTGGTGGATAGGTTCCACCCGAGCAAACAGCTTTCCCCTTGGGCTGCATTGTTGAAAGCTGCACAGACTCATCCTCCTGTCACTCATGGGTACCCTTTGCACATCTGCTTTCTGCTGCCTGTGTGCTTGGCCTGCAGATAAACCCTCTGGCTTCCCTCAGGCCGCAGTGGTGTCTCTGCACCATGATGTCAGCTCTTTCGGCTGTAAAATTCCTTCACATAAACCCAGGGCTTGTGTGCACAGCTGCTCCCTCACCTTGCCTCGTATGGCACTTGATGAATTCTGGTCAGGTCCAGAAAATGAATGGTTTGACTGTTTGATTTGCCCAGTTTCAAGCTCTTTTGGGTTGCCTGGGAGCTCCCTCTGAGATGTGCAGGTACTGGAAACAGCTGGCCAGGCTCTGGCTCTGCAAGGCTCTTTGCATGGCATGCTGCTCCCTCCAGCCCTGCTGGGAATGGCTTTCCCAAGCCCAGCCATACCTCCCTCCTCCACTGCTGCAGCCTCAGAGATCTGCCTCCAGTTTACTTTGGCTGCATCCAGCATGTTTTCATCATGATGCTCTGAAGCAGTTGGGACCAGCCTGCTTTTCCTCACTGGTGCTTCCTCTTCCTTTCCTTCCTCCCCAGCACAAGTCTGAGGCTGGGTTTGCTCTGCCATGTAACTGCTGTTTAGTTGCTCACCTTGGATTGGACTGCTCTTGTCCCAAGGACACTGGTGGGTTGGCTGTTAGTCATCTTCAGGGCAGGCACACAAAGGGTCTTCATGCCTGTTCAAGTGCTGCTGTTGAGGTTCTCCTCAGCAGGGTTATCTCTTCAGCCCTGCTTTTTTCTGTGAAATGCCTCTGGCAGTCCTTCCGTGGACCTGTGTGAGCTGGAGATCCTTTTCTCCAATGCCTCTGGCAGTCCTTCCCTGGACCTGTGTGAGCTGGAGATCCTTTTCTCCAATGCCTCTGGCAGTCCTTCCCTGGACCTGTGTGATCCTTTTCTCCAACTTCAAAGCCACGTTTTGCATGGCAGTATGATATCCATGCTCCATCTGTCTCCATCCCACGGAGCCTCCATCTCCCACTGGCCCAGTGGCTGGTGTCATTCACTTTCTTTCTGGGTTCTCCAGCTGCCACTGCAGTGTGGAGGTTTCTCCAAACCTAGAGCAGTGTCTCCTAAAGACATCTGCTGTTGAAGAAAGTTTATTCTTGTGTCTGCAAATCATCCCTCCCCTGTTTGGCAAGCCATGGTTGCTTCCAAATTAAACACAGAGCTCCAGAGAGTTCTGCTCTGCTTTGCAAGCATGCTTCCCTTCTTTGTCCTCAGGATTTTTCTGCAGGATATCTGTGGGAAGAGAGTTGTCTCTCTGCAGCCTCTTGAAGTTTGTGATCACAGGACTCCCTGACCCCTTTACTAGGTGTTCTGGAGCTCATTGTTCCTGCCAACGGCACATCATCCACTTCTTGTCTCTTTTCCCTCCTGAGACAGAAGCTTAGCTTTCCTTTTCTCCTCTTTGTTTCCCTCCCAGTGAGCTCTGAAGTCAAACTCAGTTCTTGCTTCTGTGGCTTGCACAAGTGTTTTCACTCTGGAAGCTCAAGTTGCTTGGCAGCCAGAGTCCATGTGGCTGGGTCCAAGCTTATTTTCTTTGTTAACCTGATGTGAGATTCAACATTTAGAGCCTTTGCTAGCCTCCTCTGGCTATTTGTCACCCCTCACATGTAGGACAGATGTGTAGGAGAGAAGTCCACGTCCATGGACTACACAAGCTGGCTGACATGAGAACTGGGGCTCCAACACAAAATGGAATTTCCCTGTGTCAGCAGAGAGCTGGGAACAAGCCTGCTGTGTGCTGCTGACCTTTCATGGAAGTGATGAAATCCTTCTTAACTCATTCTGCAGGAGAGAGTTGTGCTAATTCTCCTTGCTCTGTCTTTGCTGTGGGCTCGAAGCGTGCATGGACTGAGTGCTGATGCCTCAGCTGATGAGTACTGCTCTCTGGTCCTGCACCAAAGCCCTGTCAGATGTCCTACCTCACAAGTCCTCTGTTGTGACCTACCTCAGAAGTCCTTTGAGATCTTCTACTTCAGACAGCACTAACCACAAGCAGCACTCAGGGAGGCTGGCTGCTGTGAGAGCACTGAGCTGCCTTGCTGATACCAGCCAAGCAGCTCTCTCAGGGGGTGATTCACCTTTCTGAAGGGCAGGGACTAGCCTTTACTAGAGGTCTGAGCAGCACCCTGTGGGTTGCAGGCTCGGTTACAGCCCTCAGGTGACCCTTGGAGCCAACACCTGTGCTGCCTGTATTCAGGTAGCCCAGCAAACCATGGCCTTGGGGAGTCCTTGCTGCTGATCCCCACTCCAGACCAGAGGTTAGGACGGATCGTAAGGCACAGTGATTTTCAAGACCTGTTTGAATCATTCTCTCTCGTTTGCCTTCTCCACAGACAGCCCATCTGATCCCCTGGAGACCCCAATCAGCATGACCAAAGAGCTGCAGGTTCGATGGGAAAGGCTTGGCCCAGGCAGGATTTACTGCTGCGAGACGATTAACATTCTTGAGGCGGTTTGAAACGAAATGATGGAAACCACAGCATCAAACTGTAGCACTTCCAAATCTCTTCTGTAATGGAACATCATGGCTAGATGTCTGTGATGTGCTGGATTTCCTTCAGGCTGGGTTTCTGCTGTCATGTAACCGGTGCATGACACCTGACACGCGGGGGCAGGAGATGTGCTCTCTTGGAGAAGCATGAACACCTCCCTGGCAGCACTGGAGAGGCAAAGGTCAGGGAGGCAGCAGGGCAGAGGCCAGCAAAGTTGGCACTTTGGGTGTAGCAAAGTGAGGCCATAATGGATTTTTACGTTTTTCCTGCTATTTTCAAGCAGGTTGATGGAGGCAATATGCTGCAGGACAGCCAGCTGGCTCTCCAGTCCGTGTTTTCTCTTATGTTTTCCTCATATTGACCCACTGCTGGCTGATTTAAGGGAAGAAAGGTGTGGAGGGTTGAAATTACCCCCCACACACTAATTTGGAGAAACTACCCCCCCAAACAAAACTGCCAGACCAGCTCAGTTTGGGATGAAGCAAATGGAGCTCTAGTTACAAGCAAACTACAGTCTAGGAGTATGAGATGCAATGAGTCTGTACAGAGTGTACAAGAGGTGTGCTAGATGTGTAACTATTTACAAGTTGGAAACAACACAAAAACTCCTCAGACCCCCCTGGAGGGATCCAGGGGACCTGTTCACCGCCTCCCCCACTCCCTCCCTCCTTCCTGCTACCTCTCACAGCAGTCAAACCAGAGATACCCTGGCAAGGCCATGGAAGGGAGAGAGAAGTTGCAAGCAGAAGAAGAAAGGAGAGGGAGAACTGCTTCTGCCTCTGCTCTAAATGCCCATTAGCAATCCACTGAATTCTGTAGACCTTAGCATCATTTGCCTTTTGCATCCAATGGTAATTTGTTTTCAGTCTTTGCAGACCAGGGACCAGGCTAAAGTTCCCCCTCCAAACTGCAACAAAAGGCCACCAGACATGAGGAGAACATGCTGCCAGGCAGATGGTGTGCAGGGCTTTCTCTGGGCACTGCTATCACAGGTGATGTTTCACCCAGTGCCACAGCAAATGCAGGACACCTGTGCACGTTGCAGCGTTGCGGTGTGCAGCAGCCTGGGAACCGAGCAGTCCAGTGGCACTGCCTGCCATTTCTGCTGCATTTCTCCTGAAGGGCAGGCACAGCCAGGAGTTTGCCTTCCATTTTGCTTTGGGAAACAGCGACTGATTGCTTTCAACTGCACAAACACAGTCTCAAGGTGCACCAGGGGAGGTTTAGGCTGGATATTAGGAAGAATTTCTTCATAGAAAGAGAGACTGGCCATTGGGATGTGCTGCCCAGGGAGGTGGTGGAGTCACCATCCCTGGAGGTGCTTAGGGAAGAGCCTGGCTGAGGCACTTGGTGCCATGGTTTAGCTGATCAGATGGTGCTGGGTGATAGGTTGGACTGGATGATCTCCAAGGTCTTTTCCAACCTGGTTAATTGTGTATTCTATTCTGTGACCCCAGGCTGCATCAGGAAAGCAACACTCCCCAGAAAAAGGTCATTCTCCCAAGAAGGTCTTAAAGAACTGTGATCTCCTGCAGCAAAACAACGATGGATTTCACCTTAAACCATAGGTAAGAGCATAGGAATAAAGTTGTCCTTCTGCAGCAATCTCTTCTCCTGCAGTGATAGATCTGCATTTCTCCACAGCCCCCTGGGTCTGGTGTGTAAGCAGTGGAATGCAGGAGAGGCTTCTTAAAGCTCTGTTTTGAAGTGGCATGTTGAGAGTTAAAGTATCAACCCACTTGGATCTAGGTAAGTCTCTGGGAAGCTTCAGTAGTGAAGAAAGTGAGGTAGACAAGAAAAGTAAATAGTTGCTGCTCTAAGAGGGCTAATGCACGTTTGAGAGCCCAGCCTCTGAACTCCTCACAGATTGAACAAATGCTGGGCTGCCTTTTTTTTTGGCCAAGTAAATTGCCTCTTTCTGTATTAGAAGTTTTACTTTGTGTTGACTTAAAGCTACCTCTAGTGTTTGGCACTTTTGACTCTCCCCTCACTGCCACTCCAGCCAGGGACAGATGCCCCATGGGTTTCGACAGACCCAGCACCAACCCCCTAATCATAGAACTGTCAGGGCTGGAAGGGACCTCAAGGATCAGCCAGTGCCAACCCCCCTGCCATGGGCAGGGACACCTCACACTACAGCAGGTTGCTCACAGCCACATCCAGCCTGGCCTTAAAAACCTCCAGGGATGAGGCTTCCACCACCTCCCTGGGCAACCTGTGCCAGTCTCTCACCACCCTCATGGGGAACAACTTCTTCCTAACATTCAATCTGAATCTATCCATTTCTAGTTTTGCTCCATCCCTCACCAGTCCTATCACTCCCTGACACCCTCCAAAGTCCCTCCCCAGCTTTCTTGTAGCCCCCTTCAGATACTGCAGGGACACAATAAGGTCTCATCAGAGCCTTCTCTTCTCCAGACTGAACAGCTCCAACTCTGAGTCTGTGTCTGTAGGAGAGATGCTTCAGCCCTCTGCTCATCCTCATCAGTCAGCAGGGACTTCGTCCACTGCATCAGCAGGGACATCAGGTTGCTCAGAGCCCTGTTCAACCTGACCTGGAATGTTTCCAGGGATGGGCATCTGCCACCTCTCTGGGCAAACTGTGTCTCACCACCCTCATTAAAAATTTCTTCCTTATGCCTAATCAGAACCTTCTCTCTTTCACTTTAAAACCAGCAGCCCTTGTCCTGTCACAGCAATTGACTCTGCATATCTGGGTGCCTAGAGCTGCACATACCTGCATTAGAATCTGCCTTACACTGGGATACATTCACAGGCTCACAGCATGTTAGGGGTTAGAAGGGACCTCTGAAGATCATTGTGCTCAAAAAGGGATTGGATATGGCACTTGAAGCCATGGTTTAGTAGTCATGAGGTGTCAGGTGACAGGTTGGACTTGATGATCTTTGAGGTCTTTTCCAACCTGATTGATTCTATGGTTCATCGAGTCCAACCCCCCTGCCAGAGTAGGAGCATAGAATCCAGCACAGGTCACACAGGAACACATCCAGATGGGGCTGGAAGGTCTCTAGAGAAGGAGACTCCACAACCCCTCTGGGCAGCCTGCTCCAGGGCTCTGTGACCCTCACAGGGAAGAAGTTCCTCCTCATGTTGAGGTGGAACCTCCTGTGCTGGAGTTCATATCCATTGCTCCTCATGGACCGCTCTTGATGGCTGAGAGCAGGAGCTGTGAAGGCTTGCAGTGGCTGGGAGTTGGGCTCTGCACTCTGAGATCAGTCAGACACTGACATATTGCACTTTCCCCCCTCCCTCTTTCTTTCTCACTGAACTCACATCAGAAATCCCAGATCAGGGCTCCTCACCAGAAATGTCTTCTTTCCCACAGGCTGTGCGTACCCTAACACTGAATTTGGCTTCTTTTGGTCTCTGTAGGCAGCAGCACGCTGACTTTCATACTTTTCACTCCCTGTGTAAGGCCTCGTGTGCCCTGTGGTGCCACACGCTGCATGGCTTGAGAAATAACCGCACGAGGCCGTGCTGCAGGCACCCACTAACCATCCCCCCAGTTCCCTTGCTTTTAACAAGGATGTTGCCTCCACCTATTTCCTAAACCCTGGTTTTGCAACACACACCCCACCCACCCCACCCCCCGTGCCATTTCGGAGAGCATCAGGATTTGGTGCCATTCTCCCAGTCCTTTGTGTTAGCTCTTTCGAAGGTGGACTCAGTCCCGGGGCAGACTGTTTTGAAGGCGGAATCGCCCCCAGGGGCAGATTGTTTTCTTCCTGAGAAACGTCTCTGAGACGGGATGCAGAGATGTGCCCATCGCGGTGACCGCGCTCCCTTAGCTAACTGAGCGGGTCGGTTCGGGGGCATTGTTAGCGGCCGGGGCCGCTTTAAACGTAAGCAAACCCCTGTCAGAAATGGTAATTGAACAGTTTGTACAAAGGAGTAAGAGAGAGCTGCGGGGGGAAGGCGACTTTAATCAGACCTGGCCGGCGGTGTAGAGTTGCTCCCTCGTCCTCGTTCCACTTGGGACCTTTCATCTGGTCACAGCCATGTCTCTGAAGCCCCGCAGATACAGTATTTGCAAACTTAATCAGCAGCAACAGGTTTTTCTCATGACCTATTGTATAGCCTCCCTTCTGAATGGGCTGTTGTGCCGCTGCATCTGCCAGCGGCTCTGGCTGCCACATAAAGAGCTCCGGGCTGCCCTTCTGCCCCTCTGTGTTTCACACTGGTGTGGAGAAACGGCACTACACGTCCCCGCTTTCAAGTGACACCCAAGGGTTCATTTTCTCCCCTATTCATCGAGGATTTAATTGCCCTGCACATCAAAAGCAGAATATCCTCCCCCCCAATTACCATCCTCTTCCCCAGAAAACAGCTCGCTGCCGACCTCAGGAAATTTGCCAAGAGATCCAGGCAGGCAGAGGAGAATGGAAGTGTCCAAACACGGGCCAGAGGAGCGGGAATAAAGGAACTGGCCCAGAGAAGCAGGTGTTAAAGCACTCCTCTTTTCCTGTGCACCTCCATCTGCTGATGTCTGCAGAGCGTTCCGCCTCCAGCAGCAGCAAAGGCAGGCACACGGCAGCCTCCTGACGGCTTGTAGGGCTTCCAGCCCCGGAGAGGATGCACGGGGGCACTTTCCACTTGCATGCTGCCTTAGCAGGGGATTTACCCTTCCCTGAAAAATACTTTCTAAGATTTGCCAGGTCTAAAGAACTCTTCGACTCAAAAAAGCCCAAAAGCATTTCAGATCCACAATGCATCAAGAAGGAGGATTTTGGTGACAAAGTAGCCTTCACGTTGCTGTAGGGCTGCTGGGTTCATCTTCACAGACAATTAAAACTGGGTTTTTTTTTCAGCAAGAGGGAGTAAGGTGTCCCTGCAGACTGAGGGAGGGCAGACCAGATGACCTTTGGAGGTCCCTCTGGCCTGGACCATTCTGTGACTCTATTCTATGAATCCCCTAATGAAGTTCTGGGCCCCTCAGTTTAGGAAAGATGTTGAGCTGCTGGAAGGTGTCCAGAGAAGGGCAACAAAGCTGGGGAGGGGTCTGGAGCACAGCCCTGTGAGGAGAGGCTGAGGGAGCTGGGGTGGCTTAGCCTGGAGAAGAGGAGGCTCAGGGGAGACCTTCTTGCTCTCTCCAACTCCCTGAAGGGAGGTTGTAGCCAGGTGGGGGTTGGTCTCTTCTCCCAGACAAGCAGCACCAGAACAAGAGGACACAGTCTGAAGCTGCACCAGGGGAGGTTTAGGCTGGATGTTAGGAAGAAATTCTTCCCAGCAAGAGAGATTTGCCATTGGGATGTGCTGCTCAGGGAGGTGGTGGAGTCACCATCCCTGGAGGTGTTTAAGAAGAGCCTGGCTGAGGCACTTGGTGGCATGGTTTAGTTGATCAGATGGTGTTGGGTGAGAGGTTGGACTTGATGATCTCTGAGGTCTTTTCCAACCTGGTTAATTCTACCCTATTCTATTCTAAGTTCTCCCCAAACCTGGACACTTAAGCTCTCAACATGTCAAGATACTGTTTCTATGTCATTTTTCTCTCTTCACCTCCTTTTCTGCCTGGGTTTGTTTTGTACCTGTTCTCCTCACCAGCTAGGAGCTGAAGCTCTGTGTCCTTTGTCAGTGGTAGGGCTTTTCTCATTTCCAAGAGAAGGTGACAGCATCACCACTGTATGGGAAGCTTGCCAGGTGCTTGTAAAGATTTTTCCCTTCCCAGCTTTGCATCAGTGTAGATCTCAGCCAGAAGTGTTGGCTTAAAAAGTTTGCCAACTCCTACAGGAGTCAGGAAACTTTCTCGGCTGATTACAGAGATAGCTCTTCAAAGGGAACTAGGAATGTGGAGATGACTTCACTGGAGCTGTGTATCAAGGTAAGGAATGCCTTTGAATTGCTAAGCCATGAGAAAATGATTCAAGCTCCCTAGAGGCTGCCTAGATAGGACAGTCTGGGAAAAAAAACGGCAGTGACTTGAAACCTTTCCAAAGAGACTTCCAGACATGAGAATTGCCTTCTGCTCACGTCCTGCATCCCAGCCCTTGTCAGGATGCTGAGGCAACGCTCCTCCTGGCCCATGCCACTAACTCTCCAGGGACCTGGCAAAGTGCAAGGGTAGCTGAGCAGATCCACAAGTGCTGGCTGGCACCACTGCCCGGCTGGGGCTCCCAGACATTCTAGGCTGGCTCAAGGAAGAGTCAGCCTTGACCTCTGTCCCTCCTTCTCACCCTGCCTCGCTATGCTGTGACACTGCTGCCTGCAGCACAGCTTTCCTCAGGAAGGCTCTATGTGTGTGTATAGAAGCTTGTACTCAAGGTGCCCCTTCTGGCCCCAGTGCTGCAAATAACCAACCATGTTAGCTATAATAGGCATGGGGCAGCCTGTGTGCTTCGGGTGAAGCACAGGCACAGAGATATTCAGCATCAGAGCTTCTGGTGACTTCCTTGTGGGTGGATGTCAGTGTGGCAATTTCAGGTGTCTGTGAATGAAAAAATTACAGAGTGAAGGAACTGGAGAAGGACAGAAGTGCTTCCCAGTGTCTGCTGGGTGGGGGCAAGCACGAGGAGATGGGGAAAATGGCCTTTGTCAGAGCTTTATGATCATCCAGTCTAGACCAGGCGGATGCCTGACTCAGCATCCAAAGCCCGACAGGTTAAGGTGTGCTGCAGTTTGGAAGCTTGATTCAGGTTTCCCCAGAGGTTTCTGTTACAGGCACAGATACCTGCAGCAGCAGCACTCGTGTCTGCACAGGGGGATTCCATTTGCTTCGTCCTGTACGTTTGTCCCCACACTTTGGAAGGTGACTATCAGCCACTAGGACCACAGCCACAGCTGTGTTTGCAAATGCCCAGCTCAGGCTAGGGGAAGGACTTTTTCCCCTTGGCAGTAGCTAAATGAAACCCCAAACCCCACTGGTTGTCACTCAGACCTGGAGGGCAGACAAGCAGGGGCCAAGCAGAGACACAAGTCTCGAACACAAGTCTTTGAGGACCAGCTAAGGGAACTGATGGTGTTTAGTCTGCAGAAGAGGAGGCTGAGGGGAGAGCTCATTGCCCTCTACAACGATCTCAAAAGAGGATGGAGAGAGGTGGGGGACAGCCTCTTCTCACATGCAACAAGTGACAGGATGAGAGGAAGTGGCCTCAAGTTGTGCCAAGGGAGCTTCAGGCTGTATATTAAGAAAAAATGTCTTCCCAGAGAGGGTTATGAGGTGTAGGAACAGGGTGCCCAGGGAGGTGGTGGAGTCACCATCTCTGGAGAGGTTTAAAAGGTGTGTGGATGTGGTGTTTAGGGCCGTGGGTTAGTGGTAACAGATAGCAGTAGTGGTGGGACTCTGAGTTCAAGGCAAGCAGTTGGGCTTGAGGATCTTAAAGGTCTCTTCCAACCTCAACAGTTCCATGATTCTATGACCTCACCTCACCAGACTGCCTGACCAGGCAAGTGTAACTGCAGATCATCTCTGCCAATAGGATAATCAAAGAGATTGCCCATGGGAATGTGCTGCCCAGGGAGGTGGTGGGGTCAGCACCCCAGAGGTGTTTAAGAGGAGCCTGGCTGAGGCACTTGGTGCCATGGTCTGGTTGATTAGTTAGGGCTGGGTGATCAGTTGGACTTGGTGATCTTGGAGGACTCTTCCAGCCTGGTTGATTCTGTAGTTCTGTGAAGTGATTCTTCTGCCCTGTTCTGCTCTTGTGAGACTCTCCTAGAGCACTAAGTCCAGTTCTGGTGCCCCCAGCATAAGAGGGACATGGAGCTGCTGGAGGAAGTCCAGGGAAGAGCCACAAAGATGATCAGAGGGCTCCCCTGTGGGGACAGGCTAGGAGCTGGGGCTGTTCAGCCTAGAGAAGAGAAAGCTCCAAGGAGACCTTACAGCAGCCTTCCAGTACCTGAAGAGGGCTACAAGAAAGCCAGGAAAGGACTTTTGATAAGGGCTTGTAGTGGCAGGATGAGAGGCAATGGATTGAAGCTTGAGGAGGGAAGATTTAGACTGGAGATGAGGAAGAAACTCTTTCCAGTGAGGGTGGTGAGACTGGCACAGGCTGCCCAGGGAGGCTGTGGAGGAGGTGTTCAAGGCCAGGTTGGATGAGCCCTTGAGCAAACTGGGCTGGTGGGAGCTGTCCCTGCCCATGGCAGGGGCTAGAAACTAGATGATCTTTTAAGGTCCCTTCCAACCATTCTATGAATCTTTGTCTTCTGGCTCTTGTCTTGTGGCAGAGGCCGAGGTTGATAGTCTGCAAAACAAAAGCGGCGGGCACGGCGATGGCCGCAGCTGGGCTGCAGGCTCCAGTGCCTCCATATTCATGTCTGTCAGTGTGTGATGCTGAGTGACAGTGCTTCTGACTGGGGGCTGCCAAGAGCACTTTGAACATTACAGATGCATGAGGAACCAGCACAGTGGGGTTGTTTTCAAACCAGTCCATCTGAACCTCCTAGAAATAACACGTTCCTCTCGCACCAGGGCTGCCAGCACCGGCAGGGTTTTTCCTCTGCAGAAAGGGGGCCTTGTAAATAGTTGCATTCAGTGCAGTTAAAATTGGCTTTCTGTGGTGTTGACTCCCAGCCAGCTCTTCCCACAGGGCAATTTTTTTTTAATTTATATTTTTTTTAAAGCCTTAAAATAGTAATGTGCCTATGACATATTCTGTGAACTCCAGAGTCCGGCTGGACTAAAGCTTCCTTTATATTTCTTCCATCCACGGTGCCCTGATGGAATAGTGTGGCAGAAAGCTGACTTCCCTTAGCCTGCAACATTTTTTCCTCCAATTTGAGCTTCTGTAGGAGTATCCTGAGGGATTATAGTTACAGAAAAGGAATAAAAATCTTCCTCAAACCATTTGATCCGAGGCAGTTTGGTTGGAACTTGATCCATGAAGGTACACGTGTCCAGAGAAGGGCCACGAGGATGGGCAGAGGGCTGGAGCTGCTCTGCTATGGAGACAGACTGAGGGAGCTGGGGCTGTTCAGTGTGGAGAAGAGAAGGCTTCCAGTATCTGAAGGGGGCTACAAGAAAGCTGGGGAGGGACTTTTGAGGGTGTCAGGGAGTGATAGGACTGGGGGGATGGAGCAAAACTAGAAATGGGTAGATTCAGATTGGATGTTAGGAAGAAGTTGTTCCCCATGAGGTTGGTGAGAGCCTGGCACAGGTTGCCCAGGGAGGTGGTGGAAGCCTCCTGCCTGGAGGTGTTTGCAGCCAGGCTGGCTGTGGCTGTGAGCAACCTGCTGCAGTGTGAGGTGTCCCTGCCCATGGCAGGGGGGTTGGCACTGGCTGATCCTTGAGGTCCCTTCCAACCCCTACGGTTCTCTGATTCTATTCCCTTGCTTCTTCCACTTGGATTAAAAAAAGAAGACTACAATTTAGAAAAGGTTGAGGTGGATGTCAGTGTATTTGCTTTCTTCAGATAAAACAGTGCATTTTCTGGGGTGGCCAGGAGTGCTGTGAGCCACTGAGCACTCGTGGTTCCCTTCTTTTGGTACACTCCGAAGGCAGAAGTTCTGTTCCCCTCACCCCATGCCTAGCACTGAGTCGTCTTCCTGCCTTTTAGCCAGGGTCAGAAATAAATCTTGGACTTCCTACCAGGCAGACACTGTTCATCTCACCTCTCTTCTGCCTTCTGCTGGCACTGCTCCACGATGCCCTGGGTTGTGGACTGCCAGCACACCACCAGAGTGCTCAGGAACAAGGACTTCCCCATACCAGTCTGAACCTCCTTAAAGAAAAGAAGTTTCCCTGATTCAACTAAATATAGGAATGGAGATGTGGAGCTGTTGGCTGTCACAGGGAATTATGAGCTGCTTGCTGAGCCCTCTGCCTTCCTCTGCCAACTAATCTTTTGGGCAAGTCACAGGTAGATCACAGAATCAGAGAATAGTTTAGGTTGGAAGGGACCTTAAAAGATCATCTGGTCCCAATGCCTCTGCCATGGGCAGGGACACCTCTCACCAGCCCAGTTTGCTCAAGGGCTCACCCAACCTGGCCTTGAACACCTCCAGGGAGGAGGCAGCCACAGCCTCCCTGGGCAGCCTGTGCCAGTCTCACCACCCTCACTGGAGAGAATTTTTTCCTCATCTCCAGTCTAAATCTTCCCTCCTCAAGCTTCAATCCATTGCCTCTCATCCTGCCACTACAAGCCCTTATCAAAAGTCCTTTCCTGGCTTTCTTGTAGCCCTCTTCAGGTACTGGAAGGCTGCTGTAAGGTCTCCTTGGAGCTTTCTCTTCTCTAGGCTGAACAGCCCCAGCTCCTAGCCTGTCCCCACAGGGGAGGTTCTCCAGCCCTCTGATCATCTACTGGACCACGTTGCTCAAAGCCCCATCCAGCCTGGCTTTGAACACATCAGGGATGGACATTCCTCTGGGCAACCTGCTCAAGTGTCTTGCCACCCCCCAGTAAAGAATTTCTCCCTTAGGTCTAGTCTAAATCCACCTTCTTTCAGCTGGAAACCTTTACCCCTTGTCCTATTAGCATATTCCTCTGATCAAGTCCTTCCTCACATTTCCTGCACTGGAAGGATTATGAATGATTATTTTGATTGCTTTTGCACAAGGCCTGGTGGATGTTGATGGGGAAAAAAGTGACTTAGCGTTCAGGGGTTATTATGGTATGGTTCATCTGTCCATCCTCCTGAGTGCTGCAAGGGGATGAAGCACTAATCCTTGTATCTTTGGGCAGTATCTGCTTTGTGCAAGGTTTCTTACCCTGAAAAGCCATCTACTCCCTCTCGGGGCCAGATGGTGATGCTACACCTGCAAAGCAATGGCAAGAGAGACAAGCCTCCAGACGTGCACAGGATGTTACTTGCTTTTGCGGGAGGAATACGTACCAGGTGAGGCAAGGCTTCAGCCCGTGTTTTCTGGGTGCTGCTAACATCCTTGCCTGATTCAGCACCACAGCTAAACGTTGCAGCTTTCCCTGGGCAAAGTGAAGCCAAGGTGGAGCCTTCAAGATGGTCATAAATCAACTGAGCTACAATAGCTCTCTTTTTTTTGACACCTCCCGTGAGCCCTCTGAATGCCACTGGGTTAATTTGCAACCTACTAGAGCTTAGAAAACAAAATCAGCATCTTGAGGGCACCCTTACTGAAGGGCTATTCATAAAGATCACTCACCCAGAAACAAAAACACACATCAAAGGGAAAGCTTTAAATGGGACCTGTGTGGCTAACAATTATAACATGAAGGCAATGATGCTTTCATTATCAAGGGAACTTCACAAGCTTCGTGATGGTGCAGTGAGGCTGTGCAATTAACTGCTGTGGCTAAATCTCCTGCTAGTAGTAGTCTAGTCCATGAGGTTAGAGGAGGAGTAACATCTGTCTTCTGCCCACTCCCTGGCTCAGACCTTTCCCTCTCTACCTCTCACCTTTGGTTTTTCATTAGCATCCTGTTGAAGGGAGTCAAAGCAGCATGAGCAACAGCATGTTTTGTTTCTTAGCATGCAGACCCCAGCTTACCTGGTGAGATTTGTAGCTCTCTTGCAGACTTACCTGGCTTTTGTTCATTTCCATCTGAGGTCTCAGCAGACTCAGAGCCTCTAAAGCCATGTGGCTGTGGCTGTCTGTATGAAGGAATACAGAATGGGTATATGAAGGTGTACAGAAGGAGCAGGATCAATAAACTGAAATGAAGATGACTGAGAGTCCCTCAAAAGCTGCTGAGGTCTCTGGTTTCATGTCCTCTCAGGCTTTGCCCAGGTTTTGAAGGGCTTGGTCTCAGAAATGGACCTCTCTGCTTCTAATGAATGAAATGAATGGCAGTGAGTAAGTGTGGATAAACGACTCCAGCATTCTCCTCTCCTTTCTTTTGAGAGCTTTGTCTATGGCAAGTTTTTCTGCATCTGGAGTGGAGAAAAGGAACCATTCTGCCTCCTTCTTTTCTTTTTTTTCCCTTGCAGGGTATGACAGCTAAACTAACATTTCTGCCTGCCAGCTTGTCTTGGAGTGTGAAACTGCATCGGAGGCAAGAAAGAATAGTAGAGAGTCTGAAAAGTAAGCTTTCTCTGACATGAGAGGTGTGCAGAAAGACCTGCTTCTGGTTGTGTTATGAGAAACTGGTAGGGAAGGCTTTGAAAGTTCCCTCTGCTTGTTTGCCTTGGCAGGTACAGCAGCAAAGCTCTTGAGCATCTGCCATCGGGCTTGGGTTCCTTCTGACTGGGGGGCTTGGGGCAGAGGATTCCAAGGGGTTGGATGGTAAGCTTCGATTTCAGAGCCAGGCAGTCAACTCCCGATTAATTAATCGACTGATTTATTGGAGAAAATGGGGTTTGATCAGCTTCTTGGGCCAAGCCTGGCTTGGAATCCGGCTGGGTGGGAGCAGGGACTGGAGCCTGCGTGGCGGCTGGGCTCCTCTCTCCGGCCGAGCCGCAGTGCTGGCATTTCTGGTGGAGGCAGAGAAACCTTTTCCCTTCCACACACAACCTTCTGCTTCTCTGGTGCCAGTAAAAATAAGAGAGCAGCATGGCTCAAATAGCAGACCTCCCTCAAAATAACTCTGTGGTCATGAGCTAAGGGCAGAAATTGTTCCTCCTAGCCCAGCATACGTGAGATAAATGATTTGTGTGATTATTTCTTTCCCTTTCCCCCTTCCTTGTTTGATTTTTTTTCCTTAAGAAGAGGGTTCATATTTTGGAGTGGTTTCCTTCAAGGAAGTGTATGAGAGCTATTAAACACATATTTCTCTTGGAAAT
This sequence comes from Colaptes auratus, assembly GCA_015227895.2. Lineage (NCBI taxonomy): Eukaryota > Metazoa > Chordata > Aves > Piciformes > Picidae > Colaptes > Colaptes auratus. The sequence continues at coordinate 2,626,994 of CM026886.1, read as the reverse complement.
ATCGCTGGAGCCTTCTCCTCCCTGTGCTGGAGGAAAGAACTCTGTGAAAATGTTTTCGGGGACTGGGACTCGGCTGTGCCGTTTGTTTGGTGGCTCTCCTCGGTCTCATCTCTTCTTTGTCATTTTCAGTCGAAGTGGTTCCTCTGGCAGCACATCATTCCTCCCTAATCAGGCAGCCCAGCCTGGGAATTTCTCTAATTTACTCCACAACTTACTTCAGAAGGTGGAGGACGAGGGAAAACTGAGGACTGCTGAAGCAGTCCTGCACACCCCCGCTTACTGGCATCCTGAGATTGAAGCCCTCCTTTTTCTCGCCGCAAACCCCTGACCCCTCTGCTTTCTTGCAGCTCAGCATCCTCTAGATGGCCCTTAGGCACAGCTTACTGCCTGGTACGTGCAGATAGCTTAATAATAGGGGTTCCTGCTGTGAGGGTCTTATGGTCTCTGTGAAATCCCAGAGGGATTCAAGGAAATCTGCATGAGAATGCAGTGTTTGGTACAGGTCTGTGCACTGATCGGGTACACAAAAGGTAACGGAAACTAAATGTGTCAGGCATCGTCTTTCTAATCCAATGTGGGCGCTGTTTAATCTCTTTCAAAAGATGTCTTAAGAACTCCCAGTGTCTTCATTGAGCCCTGGGCTTTCAGCCCTGCCTGTAAGGGGGCCGGGGCTGCTGCACGGTGGGGCTTTGCTGGCCGCTGCTCCACACGGCGGTGAGCTGCCGCAGACGGAGCCTGGCTTAATTAACACATAGAGGCACGTCCGCTGCTAGCCCAGCCCTGCCGCTTGCTTCGGCCTGGGCAGAAGGCTACCGCGCTTGGGCTGGAGGTGTGTCTGTAAGCCTACAAGCAGCTCATGGGAGGGCAGGAGGAGAGGACTGGGAATTCGTTCTTGTTCCATCCAAGTAGGAGAAACGGAAAAGCTTTATCAGGGAGTGTTGGATGAGGGGTGATGGTTTTTAAACTGAAACCGGATTGAATTAGATTAGGTGCTGGGAAGAAATTCTTCAGCGTGAGGGTGATGAGGGCCTGGCACAGGTTGCCCAGAGAAGGTGTGGATGCCCCAGCCCTGACAGTGTTCAAGGACAGGTTGGATGGGGCTTTGAACAATGTGATCTAGTGGAAGGTGTCTCGGCTAACGGCAGGGGGGCTAGAACTAGGTGATCTCTAAGGTCCCTTCCAACCCAAACCATGAATTAGGCATGATACATTCCAAGCAGAAGGTGTCAGAGCACCCTGACTGCAGTGGTGCTGGCTCTGAACTCCAGCACCTCCATACCCCTAGGCTTTCACAGGCACCTGCTCACTGCAAATCTCAATGTCTCCTGCAAAGTTCTCTGGCTCAGACCCCGAGCTCTAGACTCAAGATTCAGTTTATGATTTTTTCCCCATGCAAATATCAGTCTCCTAAGTCAGCTACAAAAAGGTGGATGCCATGGGAAAGTGGAATGGTGTTTGGAATCTGGGGGTGGGGGAGTGAAATGGATTTTGAGTAATGATAAAGTCCTATGACCCCAAAAGCTCTATCAAGCCTGCAACTGCTGTCCATTAAAGTGGTAAAAATCAAGGGGCAGGCAGTTGAGAGACATCCTGTGGTCATGAACAGCTGTCTGTGCTGCTCGTGACTCAGCTGAGCTACCTTCTGTCTATGTCTAGAAAAGCTACAGACTGCAAAGACACAAAAGAAGGGGAGAGAGGTAGGAGAGAAGCACAGAATCCCTTTCTTTTAATCCCCCTCCCAGTGTTTGACTTAGCTGCCGTGTAGGCACTCACGAAAGAGCTCTGGTGTGTTTATTGGCTGAAGGCCGGAGCTTGCCTGCAAACGTCTACAGAAGGAAGCAAGCCATAACCCCTGTGGAACCAGGCAAGCTCTGTCTCTCCTTTTCAGCACTGGCATCTGCAGTTTTGCCCAGCTGCTGTCTAGAGGTCTTGAGCTGTACTCCTGTGACAATAGGAGCTACTTCTTTCCAGGGTATTCACGACCACCACCACCCAGCCTGTGCTACCTCAGACAAAGTGTTCTGCTTCCTGGTCTGAGTCCCCGTGACTGTGCCCTGGGGAAATCTGCCCCAGCTCCTATGAGGATGACCCAACCCCGTGTTCAGCCAAGAGCAGAGCATGCAGAAGGCCTTTGTGCATTGTCAGTCTCGAGCTGCCTTAGCCACTGCACCTCCCACCTTCTTGGTTCAGCTTCCAGTAGCACACAAGTGCCACTTCAGGTGGCCAGAGCCCCAAATGTTGGAAGTGTTTCAGGGCTGTCAGTTACTGTGTGGGCTTTGATCTTTCAAAGACACACCTGGAGTCCTAAGTGACTTTTCAAAGTGGTGCTTGGGGTGGTGGTAGAGAGACCAGGAGTGGCCGGCAGGAAGAGGCTCAGGCTGGTACTGGTGGAAGCAGCGCCTCGACAAAGCTGGATGTCAGCACATGCTTTGGATGCTGGACTTCAAATGTTGCAGGCAGTGACTGGCACTCCCTGCCCATGGCAGGGGGGTTGGTGTAGATGGTCTCTGAGGTCCCTTCCAGCCTGAGCCATTCTAGGATTCACCACTTGGGGACACAGACCCCAGGGTTTCCTAGCAGGGCTTTTAGACACCTTAATCCACTCTCAGTGGATGCCAAGCAACTGGAGCATACCACATGCTGCTTTCTAGAACTCTTCTGGCCTTTTCTGATGGTATTGTGTGGTCAGAGCTGGTGGTTGCAAAAGAAAATGTGAAAAATCCCTTGAATATTTACAAAGCTGTAGCTATCTCTTGCTTGGTTTGGTAGAAATGGCTCTTTCATGTGTTGGGACAAAGGGACATTGTACTAATGGTGGGGTGTGAAATGTTTTTCTTGTTTGCTTGGGACAACAACTGGGAGTACATGGATTTGCCTATTCACCCTGCATTGTTAGGACAACTTTTTTCCTTCTTCTTCACCAAGTGCTTGAAAGGCAGCAGTGTGAAAGGACTGAAGCTGGCTATAAATCTGGAGGAGGTTCATGCCTTTGTTTTAAGCTTGCGTGTATGAGCTTTGTCAAAATTGTGAGTCTTTCATCCGCGGTGTCTGCCTGATTCAAGGGTTCTTTTCTTGTTCAAATATCCCTCGGTGAAACCCATTTGACTGAAAGGCTGTACAAACATGGGCTGGCTATGATAAGAGTTCTACACCAAATCTTTAATGTGCTTTGTCAGCAGGAGGCTGGGGGTTTTTTCAGCTATGTGCCCTGGTAAACATTCCCCCTTCCCCTTCCCCTTCCCCCCAGCAGTAAGTTCATTTTCTTACAGTGCATTTATTTATAATTGCTGTAATTTTGTGAAGGATTTATGACACTAAGCCATTCTGCTGTAGGTGAAATGCTAATCCACTGTGGGTTAGTGCTGCTTGAAAAATACTGCCCTGCTCCAAGCTGGGTTACTAAAGCAAGCTGCATCAGAGCTTAGGTCCCAGCCATGACTGAGTTTGCAGTGGATCTATTTTCTCTTGTCTCTTTCTCCAGAGAGCTGTCTGCCAGGCTTTCTTCAGCACCCAAAACGCTGAAAGGCATCGTGAGAGGGTCTAATCCTGCAGAAGGTGCTGGAGGAGAGCACATTAACCAGCTTCATCAAAGCTGAAAGACATGCTTTTGCTTTCCAATGTGGCTGTCCTAGGCGAGGACCTCATGGCACAGGCAGGAACTGGGGACAGAAGGGTTTGGTTAAAGCCTTTCTTAGCCCTGTAACACCTGGGATAGCTGCTTTAAAAATAGGTGTTTGTCCTGTAGCAAACTGCTTCTGGCCTGCAATACACAGCCTACCTTCTCCAGCTGGCTTGGTCCTGCAGCTGGTTTGCAGGAGGAACAAGAGGCAAAACGTTGAGAAACTCTTTGTTCCCCTGCTGCTCGGCTCCTGTGCTGCTGTTTTAAAGTCTGAGCTTTTCCAGCTCCTATTTATCTCCCCTCACCTTTGCTGCTCTTGGTAACCATATGCATTGGCATCCAGCTCTAAGGCAGGAAAGAAGGAGACGTTTCACCACATGCCTCTGCTGAGCACTGACTAATAACGTGCTGGATCCTTTCCACTCCGCCCAAGCTGCATAATTGTTCACCGTACCAAACGAAGCTAATTCTGTGTAATGACTTGATGAGTAATTTTAATCAGGGCTGTGGAGAAACTGCTCTCAAGTCTGGAAATGTAAGTGCTTCCTGTAGTAAACAAATCCTGTGGCTTTTTGCATTTCACTTAATTTGATTTTTCAGATGACAGAACATGTTCCTTCTCTTGCCCTCTAGTCCTCAAGAATTAGGAGCACTTTTGTAGCACAATTCAGTTTGTTCCTCCTTTAAGCCAGTCGAAGGGAAGAGAGAAAAAGGTAGTTTTCATCCTCTGGCAAGTCAGGAGAAGTAGTGACTGTAATGTCACCAGATCACACAGGACATTAGAGGTGGGAAGGGACCTCTGGAGATCATTGAGTCCAACCCCCCTGCCAGAGCAGGACCATAGAATCCAGCACAGGTCACACAGGAACACATCCAGATGGGGCTGGAAAGGCTCCAGAGAAGGAGACTCCAAAACCTGTTCCAGTGCTCTGGGACCCTCACAGTGAAGAAGTTCCTCCTCATGCTGTGGTGGAACCTCCTGTGCTGGAGTTTATATCCATTGCCCATTGTGCTATTACAGAATGCAAATGAGCAGAGGCTGTCCCCTTCTTGACCCCCAGCCCTCAGGTATTTGTAGACATTTATGAAATCCCCTCTGTCTTCTCCAGACTGAATATCCCCAGGGCTCTCAGCCTCTGCTCACCAGGCAGTGCTCCAGTCCCTCAGTCATCCTGGTAGCCCTCTGTTGGACTCTGTCCAGCAGATCCCTGCCCCTCCTGAGCTGGGCAGCCCAGAGCTGGATGCAATATTCCAGGTGAGGTCTCACCAGGGCAGAGCAGAAGGGCAGCAGAACCTCCCTGGCTCTGCTGGACACACTCCTCTCAGTGCACCCCAGGTCTTCAACCCGGAGCACTCTGTGATTCTCCGAGCCTGTGACAGCAATGCCACAGATTCAGGCTGGCTGAAGACTCCTGCGTGCTGCCAGGCAAAGCAGAGAGGGAGCAAGGGAGCAGGGACCAGAGATGACTGTGGGTGTGGCGTCTGTATTTATGGACCACCCAGCCCCAGGCGCAAGCACGGCTCTGGGAAGCCAATTGCCCGAGAAAACGCGAGTGGCTGCCAGTCAGGAATCCACACTTTACAAATGCCCTCACACACCTCCCTGCCAGTCTTCACTTCCGTGGATTTTCCATTCTTAATCTAATTTCCCAGAATGTTTCCAGAGGGGAAACACCAAGAGGAGAGAGTCGTGGTCGTTTGAGTGTGCGTGCGGGGAGCAGGGCAGCGGCGTCATGCAGGGGGTGCTCCCATGTAGCAGCCCCCCCCACTTACCACTTCACACCCCTGTTGGGAGGGCCGAGCACCAGTCCCAGGAGCTCTCCTGCCTCCCTCTTTGTTAAATTCTTTGTCATGGCTCCGTCCTTTGCCAAGCACACTACCTGCTGCTTCAAAACTCAGAATCTCCAGATGGTTATTTTTTACCTTTTCGTTTTTTATTTCCTCAGGCTGATTTGATGCTCCCCTTGGAAAGCACCAGGGCAAACGAAAGCTGCACACTGCTGCAGCAATGACAGCCTCCTTCCCTTCTTGCTTGCTGTTTACTTTCTTCTTTTTGCCTTTTTCTTTCTTTTCTTTTTTCCTTATTGCCTCTTTCTTTTCCTTCCCCTTTTCCCCTTTTCCCCTTTTCCCCTTTTCCCCTTTTCCCCTTTTTCCCCCTTCCCCTTTTCCCCTTTTCCTTTTCCCCTTCCCCCTTTTCCCTTTTTTCCCTTTTCCTTTCTTTTCTTTCTTTTTTCTTGCTTTCTTTTTATTTTTCCCTTTTTCTTTTTCCTCCTTTTCTCATTTTTCGTTTTTATTTTTTCTCATTTTTCTTCTTTTTTTTTCTTTCTTTCCTTTTCCCTTTTCCTAATTCCTTCCTCCGCCCTATTTTTCTTTCTTTTTTTTCTTTTCTTTTTTTTTTTCTTTTCTGTGACGAATTCTATGGGCCAAGAGTGCAGGGAGTGCCTGCTGAAGTTCATGTTTCCCCAGCTCCAAAAGAGCTCTTTTCATTCCACCCTGCAGGTGACCAGGGATGTGCAGCTCCTGTCACTGTGCAGCATTCGTGGTGCAGATGTTACCCTAATGAGGGCAACAGAGGAGAGACTGCCCCCCCCCCCCGACCCCGGAAAACACAGTGTGAAATCTCACCAAGGCTTGAGTTTATGTCAGCCTTCATTTGCTAAGGAAGTCCATCTGCGAACATTTGACTGGATTCCTTATGATGTGGCAGCCCCAAACTGCAGAACGCATCAGGTGCTTCGCCTGGTGAGCTGGCTGCAAGCTAGCAAGGTAAGATGCTGCAGCAGCAGCCTTACAGGGCTTAAACCTGCACTTGACACCTTAAAACGCTTCTCTGTAGTAGTCATTGTCCCCATTTGTGCAGCATTTGCCACTAGGTGATGGTCTTGCTGTTGAGTCCCCCTCCTGGGGCTCTTTAGCCTGGAAAAGAGAAGACTGAGAGGGAATCTTATCAATGCTTATCAGCATCTACGGAGTGGAGGTCAAGGAGATGGGGCCAGGCTCTTGCCAGTGACCCCAGGGACAACAGCAACAAACAGGAATACAGGAGGTTTCACTTAAACATAAGGAAAAATCTGTTTGCTTTGAGGATGATGGAGCCCTGGGGCAGGCTTCCGAGCCTGGTTGTGGAGTCTCCTTCTCTGGAGAGATTCCACACCCACCTGGGCATTGTGAGGCTGTGAAATCTGCTGTGGGTGGCCCTTCTTTAGCAGGGATTGGAGTAGATGATCTCCAGAGATCCCTCCCAACCCCCACTGCTCTGTGATTCTGTGATTGGGAGGGAGAATCACAGCTTCATAGATTGAGAGATGGCGTTGGGTTGGAAGGGACCGTCCAAGATCATCTTGTCCGTTCCCCCTGCAGTAAGCAGGGACACTTCCAACTAGATCAGGCTGCTTAGGGCCACATCGACTCTGACCTTGAACGTCTCCAGGGATGGGGCCTCAACCACCTCCCTGGCAAACCTCTTCCAGTTTTTTACCACACCCATTGTAAAGAACTTCTTCCTTGTGTCCAGCCTAAATCTGCTCTGCTCCAGCTTCAAACCATTGCCCCTCATCCTATCACTCCAAGCCCTTCTAAACAGTCCCTCCACAGCCTTCCAGTAGCACCCCTTCAGGTATTGAAATGTAGCTCTAAGGTATCCCCAGAGCCTTCCCTTCTCCAGGCTGAACAGTCCCAATTCTTCCAGCCTGTGCTCCCATTTTGCAGAGAAGAGCTGAAAAGCAGAATTAAATGGCCTGTGCAGCATCTCAGAGGAGCTTTAGCCTCCCAAGACCCTCACCAGCATCACAGCTCCTTTCCCATGTTCCAAGGGCTTCTGCTACATAAGCCCAAATGGACAACATCATCCTGAGGGTATGCAGCCACTTGTGCTTGGCCCAGAAAATCCTGCTGGCTGAGGTTCATGTAGGTTTCCAACACAATTGCTGGGTAGGGATTTTATGTCCCATCTGAAGCCCTTCTCAAATGCTTAACACAATAACTTGGGATGTGAAGATTGCAAAACCATCCCTGGGCTGGCAGGGAGTCCGAGGTGTGCACGCTGCCAAGGTGCAGCGTGTGTGAAACATGCCTTGAACAGAAAACAGCGATTCTTCTGTGACCTGGAGGATTTCACACGTTAGTATTGCCCTGCATTTTGTCACTTGAGCTGCCTTAGCAGATCCTGCATGGCCACTAAAAACAGTAAAACCCTCTGTGCTCAGCCTTCACTCGTCCTTCGGTGCAGACGTACCCCCAAGCTGTATCTTTCCCTCCCCAAAGCAGCACCCAGTGTTGCCCTTCCCTGATCTATTTCTTCCTATGTGAAACATTGGTTCCTCCATTCAGCACGTTCCCTTTGTCAGCAGCAGTTCCTCTGGGTCTGTAGGTAGCGCAGTTACAGCACAACAGAGGAGCTCATACTATGTTCATATACTGGGGGGGAGTTTTAAGCAGTCCAGATTCCAACCTGTGTTTTCTACAGGCAAAGCAGGTTCTGATTCTGGTTCAGAGCAGGGGTTTAGCTCTGGTGAAGCTTAGGGATGTGCATTAACTCTGCCCCTTTGATCTCCTTGTTCTCCCTTTGCAGGTAACCTTCAGCAGTAGTCCACTGCTGGAGAAGCTGGGCTAGAGGACACCAGTCTGCCTGCCTCCTTTACGTGCAGAGACACTGGATCAACACCTGCAAAGCACAGCTAGGAGTGGATGCCACATATTGCAGCATTCCCTCCCCTGCCTGGGAGGGGACAGAACAGATTGTCAGCTTCTGTTGCAGCCATCTAATAAGCCACCATCTGGTTTTCATTTTTAATTTAGACATGAGCCACAGACCTGAATCAAACCTGTGGTTCCAGGTCCCACGAGGGTTGCTAGAATTTCTTCTGAGTTTAATAATTAAATAAGGAGAGAAAAAAAAAAAACACAAACCCAACCCAACTATTATTTACTCTCTCAGCAGAGTGGATCCACCAAGCTGTGCTTGTGCCTGCCATGAGCAACTGCCTGCTCGTTGCCTCACTCCTCCCAGCCCCCCTGCTGTTGGGACTTGTTCCTTGTCACATCTCAAGACTGCACCATGACTTCTGCAGGGCAAGGACTGTGTGTGTTTGCCTGGTGATGTAGCTATGGGAATAACCCCAAATGCTGATGGCATTAGCAGCAGCAAGTGTGAAAGGCATCTGGAAGCTGGGATTCGTTTGGACGCTTGGTTTTGAGGTTCACCCGGAGCAACCAGGCAGAAAATGGAGACAAGAAAGAAACATCCCCCTCCAATGGACTTGAAATGAGAAATGCCACCACAGCCACTGCTGTCCTCAAGGCAATGGGCAGTGACCTCAGAAGGTGTGCCTGCAGGACTTCTGAGCCCAGCTCAACACCACTCCAGCGTGGAGGCCAGGACTCCCGCTTCCCTTCGGCGGTTCAGGGCTATGGTCAAGGGTGTGGGCATGGTGCAGATCCAAGTAGGGATGTGGCAAGCAGCCTGGGGACCAAAGGAGGAGAGGTTGAGTTGCACTGCAGCACTGTCTTTGGAGCCTGGTTTGGGGATAAATCAGTCCTGCCAGCTGGAAGCAGTGACTCACAGGGACCACTCCTCCTCCTGATTCTTCTCCTGTCCAGACCTGGTTCTCTCCCTATATCCTCTGTCATCACCCTCCACTCTTCCGTCCTGTTGATGTGGCCCCAACCTGCCTGCTGGCAGCCCAGGAGAGCTGCCTGCCTGGAGAACTGCAGGAGCAGTGGTATAAAAGCATAATACTATCAACACACAGGATTTGAGGGTGAGGTTTTCCAGGGACTGTTTCAAGCTGCTGAGGACTGAAGAGTCATCAGGGTCAAGCTTCAAAAGGAAGCTATTTCCTTAAAGACCTTTCCCTGAAGTGGCAGTGCTAACAGGAGAGAGAGAGAAGGGGAAAAAATGTCTCCTCCTGATGCAGACATCCCCTGGAGGTCACAAAAGCTGAGTGAGCTCATCTGGTGCTGTGGACTCCAACGGCATCCTGCTGCTTTATACCATCTAGGGATGATTGCCAGAGACACTGCTCTGGCACTGAGTGCTAGGCTTCAGCTTCTCCCTTGCTGCCAGTGCCTCCAGATTCCTATAAAGTGAAACTATTTCAGATCACAGACTTTGATTCCAAAACGGCTTGTGCTGCCTGGGTGTCACAGCACGTAGCCCTGGCAGCCCTAAGGGCTGGGGCACTGTAGCTCTGCTCAGCTCTGCTCAGCTCTGCTCAGCTCTGCTCAGCTCTGCTCAGCTCAGCTCTGCTCAGCTCTGCTCAGCTCTGCTCAGCTCTGCTCAGCTCTGCTAGCTCTGCTCAGCTCTGCTCAGCTCAGCTCTGCTCAGCTCAGCTCTGCTCAGCTCTGCTCTGCTCAGCTCTGCTCAGCTCTGCTGCTCTGTTTCCAGAAGTTTCCCAGCGCCTCCCAGGGGTGTCAAAATGAGGGAAGGTCCTCACCAGTGGTGTCAGAGGCTTGAAAAGCATTTGGGGGCTATACAGGGGAATGCCTTCACAAGGGAGTCAGGGAATGGTTCAGTCCTTTGATACCAAAGCACGGTGCATTGATTGGCTGTTGTGGGCCTGTGGCACTCAGGTTTTGCTGTCTGTCTCCAGTCTGGGGAGCCAAATGCTACCTTGGAATTCTCAGCAGCAAGTCAGACAGTCCTGGGTGTAAAAGTGGATGTCATCAAAGCCCTGACATGGCTGCAGGGACTTCTGCCATCTACTCCTATTCTCCTTGGGGCAGTAAGCAGGGCAGAAGCCAGACTCCCACGAAATGGAGCCAGATTACAGGGATGAAGCAGAGGTGGATTTAGTGCAGTGTCATAGAGATGCCTTCACCTGAAGACTGTCAGTGGGAGAAGTCAGCTGGCACTGTGTGGCTGGATGCTGGTAGAGTGATGCAAGATGTCTCCCTCCTTTTGGCATCATGAACAGTTTTATCCTGTTTGCTTCTCCCTGAGGTGCCAGCGTGGTGGCCAGGCTGACAGCATTTGTCTGATGCAAGTGCCAGCAGAGAAGGGAGGGGAGCAGCAGAATTGCTGAGAGCCATGAGGAAATGATGTAGGGCTCGGACAGACTTCCCTCTGGGTCTTACCTGCGTTTTAAAACTCAGAACATAGTCTCAGAGTTGATTAGAGAGAACTTCTCCCTTCCTCCGGCTGCAGCCCTACCCTTAAGGGTAGGACAAGAGGAAATGGCCTCAAGTTGTGCCAGGGGAGGTTTAGGTTGTATACCAGGAAAAATTTCTTCACTGCAAGAGTGGTCAGGCATTGGAACAGGCTGCCCAGGGGGGTGGTGGAGTCACCTTCTCTGGCAGTGCTCAAGAGCCATGTAGAAATGGCACTTTGGGACATGGTTTGGTGTTGGGTTGGTGGTTGGCTTGGTGATCTTAAAGGTCTTTTCCAACCTTAATGATTCTCTGACTCCATGAGGCAGTATCTGAGCTGCTGAGCTGGAGGGGCTGTTGTCACCCCAGTGCCCCTGGGGTTACTTTTGCCCTAGGATAACAAGCATGTGGCTCTGCAGGAGGACAGAGGGCTTGGACCCACCTTCGGGCCTGGACCTCTGAACGGAAAGACTGAGCTCTGTGCACCATGCAGCAAAGCTCTTTGCAGCTTTCTGCCCAGGAGCTGTGTCCCTGTGCCAGCTCCCAGCTGTGCCCAGCTCTCCCAGCACACCATGCCAAGCCACCCTGCCTTCTGCTCCTAACTGCAAGGAGCTCCCAGTTGGGGTTAGGATACGTGGGCACCGTCACGACTCCGCTTGGGGAACACTGGCTGTTAGGAGCATGCCCCTGAGAGTATCTGCTGTACAGGTGATCCTTCAGAGGTGATCTGACGTGAGGGAAACAGCTTTGGGCTGAGTCTGGCAGGCAAGGAGCAAAACCAGAGTTTTAAAATTATTTTTTAATTTTTTTAAGCCATTTCAGCTTCTGCCTGAGTGTGGAAACCCTCCTGCCCTGCTCTGGCAGGGGCAGGGCTCAGAGTGCAGCACACAGAATGAACCAGCTTGGGAAAGACCTTGGAGATCATCCAGTCCAACCTATCACCCAGCACCAGATCAACTCAACCATGGCACCAAGTGCCTCAGCCAGGCTCTTCCTAAACACCTCCAGGGATGGGGACTCCACCACCTCCCTGGGCAGCACATCCCAATGGCCAATCTCTCTTTCTGGGAAGAATTTCTTCCTCACCTCCAGCCTAAACCTCTCCTGGCACAGCTTGAGACTGTGTCCCCTTGTTCTGGTGCTGGTTGCCTGGGAGAAGAGACCAGGCTCGACCATCCCCAGAGGTGCCTTGCAGCCATTGCCCTTCTGTGATTCCATGCTGATTTGCTGCATCACTCCTGAGGGCTGTGCAGGAGGGAGGTGCAGGCAGCCCTGCTGTTCCATCACTGGCCTTTACTGCTCACTTGTGGCTAATACTTGCTCCTCAGCCCTGCAAGTGGGATGCAGTAGCACTGCTTTGCATTACCACCCTGTAGCTGAGAGCCAGGCCAATGTCATCAAAATTGAAGGCATTCCTTTCCCAAATGTACTTTACATGGAGAAGTACCCTTAGCTCTCTCTAGCCCTGCATGCCAGGCTGGGGGCCTCTCTACCTGCCAGGGGTGCTGGGCAAGCTTACAGGCAGCTAAACCCAGGCAGCTGGGGAGCAGGAGGTGGCTCTTGTCCCACCACTTGAAGGGCAACAAAGCTGGGGAGGGGTCTGGAGCACAGCCCTGTGAGGAGAGGCTGCGGGAGCTGGGGTTGCTTAGCCTGGAGAAGAGGAGGCTCAGGGGAGACCTTCTTGCTCTCTCCAACTCCCTGAAGGAGGTTGTAGCCAGGTGGGGGTTGGTCTCTTCTCCCAGGCACCCAGCACCAGAACAAGAGGACACAGTCTCAAGCTGTGCCAGGGGAGGTTCAGACTGGATGTTAGGAAGAAATTCTACACAGAGAGAGTGATTGGCCATTGGAATGGGCTGCCCAGGGAGGTGGTGGGGTCCCCATCCCTGGAGGTGTTCAGGAGGAGACTGGAGGGGGTGCTTGGTTGCATGGTTTAGTTGATTAGGTGGTGTTGGATGATGGGTTGGACATGGCGATCTTGAAGGACTCTTCCAACCTGGTCTGGTCCATTCCATTCCATTCCATTCCATTCCATTCCATTCCATTCCATTCCATTCCATTCCATCCCATCCATCCATCCCATCCATCCCATCCCCAGGGTGGAAGTGGTGGTGGTGGGGAGGTTTGTGAAGCTGTGCAGGCTCCTTCAGGATGCAAGAGCCTGTCTGAGGAACGTTGGGGTTTATTGTTTGTTTCAAGGCTGTTTTCATGACCCTGCAGTTTCTAACCCAGCATGGTGAGGCCATGGAAGGCTGGTGGGCCTGTTTTAGAGGAATGTGTTTTATTTGGCACATTTTGGGAGCAGGAGTGCAAAGGGAGAAAATAAAGTGGCAGCTGGGTCCTCTGTCCGTTGGTAACCACTCACCACAAATAGCTGCTGGCTGGTGCCCACAGATGGTATTTTAAGGTCCCAGCTCTTAAAAAGAAGCTCTTAAACATCAGCAATATTTAGTGCTGCACAGCCTTCTGGCCACCACATGATGACTGCAACCTTTTCTTTATGAAAATGAAACCCATCACTTTCTGGCCTTTGCTTGAAGACCTCACATCAATCACTCAGCCCCAAGCTGTGCCTCACACCTTTCCAGTTCCCACAGCCTTGTTCCTTCCCTTACTCCAGTCTTCATGCCTCTTTTCTGCCTTCTTCCTTGCTGCCTGCTCCTTGAGGAAATATGCTCTCTCCAAAGGTGTTTGCTGAACAGTCCTCTCACTGATCTGGAGGGACAGCCTCAACTAGATCAGGTTGCCCAGAGCCCTGTGCAGCCCCACCTTGAATATGGGATGGGGCCTCAAACACCTCCCTGGGCAACCTGTTCCAGTGTTCCACCACCCTCATGATAAAGAACCTGTTCCTAACATCCAATCTAATCTGCTCTTCTCCAGTTTGAAGCTGGGGCTGGATTCATCACTTGGTTTGAAATGCAATGGCTCAGCTCAAACAAGCCCTTAGAAAGTCCCTGGAACACCAATGTGAGTTGTGAGGAGCAGGTCCTGTGCAGAGTGGGCTGGATCTGCCTCAGCTTCACCCCGTGTGCTTTTTCAACCATGCTGTGCCTAGGGAGTGAAGCAGTTACAAAGCAGCATTCCCAGCTGCATCAGTGCAGTTAATTCCAGGTACAGGTTTGCCTTGCTGATGAGGTGACTCAGGTCTTTCACTTTTTGATCTCTGAGTTTCCTCCTTTCTGCCTAAATATTGCCTTTCTCCTGCCCTTCCATGATGACTTGTGTGTGCGTGCTCCTCAGGGCTCTGTGTCTGTCTTCCTGCAGGGCTGTCTCATGCAACTGAAACCAGTGCAGTAGCTTTGATTCATTCACTTTCTCCCACTCCCTGCCAGCACCCTACAGCTAAGGCTCTCCCTTGCTCTTTAGTCTCCTCCTCTCTGAGCAGTGGACAGCAAATGCTGCACAAAGTCTTTCCACCAAGCAGACAAATTGGTTGGGGCTTTCCAAAGCCTTTGGGGCTGGCTTAGTCCCTCCTCACAGACCCTCCTGGTGGAACAGAGGTTCAACAAGCCACGGGGCCAATCCTGAGTGTCTGACAGCTCTGCCCACCGCTCTGTTTTGCTTTGGAAACCAACCACCCATTGGTGCTTTTGAATTAGGGCTTTGGCCTGGGATCACTGAAATACAGGAGATGGCAGGAGAATATCTCTTGCAAACAGAACACAAGGCTGTTCTGTGGCTGCCAGTTGCCTATGTGGTACCCTGGGGTGCAGCAGGAAAAGTGTGGCCAGCAGGGCTAGGGAGGTTCTTCTCTCCCTCTGCTCTGCCCTACTGAGACCACAGCTGCAATCCTGTGTCCAGTTCTGGGCTCCCCAGTTCAAGAGAGACAGAGACCTGCTGGAGAGAGCCCAACAGAGAGCCAGGAGGATGCTTAGGGGACTTGAGCATCTCCCCTGGGAAGAGAGACTGAGAGCCCTGGGGCTGTTGAGTCTGGAGAAGAGAAGGCTGAGAGGGATCTGATCAATGTCTATCAATAGCTGAGGGGTGGGTGTCCAGTGGAGGGGGCCAAGCTCTTTCTGGTGGTGTGCACTAATAAGGAACAATGGATACAAGCTTGAACATAGAAGATTTCAGCTCAACATGAGGTGAGGGTGACAGAGCCCTGGAGCAGGCTGCCGGGGGGGATCATGGAGTCTCCTCTGGAGACTTTCCAAACCCACCTGGATGCATTCCTGTGCACACTACCCTGGGTGATGCTGCCTTGGCGGGGGGGGTGGACTGCATGATCTCTTGAGGTCCCTTCCAACCCCTAATGTTCTGTGATGCTGTGATATGATGCCTTAGCATCACTCTATACAATGTGACTCAGAGAGTGTCGGCTGCAGTCAGCTAATATCTTGCTCTGAGACTGCACTCTCTCCTATCTAGGATTAGGATCCCATGAAGGAAACGAAAGGGAAGATAAGGCACTGCTTCAGATACCTCATTTATCTTCCCCTTGCTCATCTGAGATGCTGGCATACAAAGAGATAGTGATGGGCTTTGTTTCAGTGCCTGGTCGAGGACGCCAGTGATGCTTAGTGCTGCTAGTCACCAGATGTCCCGACGCTGCCAGGGAGTGCCAATGAGCCCACAGTAAACAAGTGGGGACAATGGGGACTCTCAGGAGGAGGAATGGGCTTGTACCAGGGCTGGTAACTGTACCTGAAATAATAAAGGGGCAATTCAGCTCCTGGGGATGGCATACTGCAGCACAGCATGGGAAGGGCCGAGGAGGAAAGATCAGCAAGGCTTGGCTTGTGCAGGCTGGCACATGAGGACTTACTGCTTCTGTCACTTGCTGCTGAGTGAAGGATGCAGAGGGCTCCTGTGTGGAATCATAGGCTAATACAACGTCCTGGGCTGGAAGGGATCTTTAGAGGTCCTCTGGTCTGACTTTCTCAGTCAACTAAGGTAGCATATGACATGGGGAAGGTTATTTTCTGGTGTTTCTGCTCCATTCCCTTTCCTGTCCCTTAAGCCATCCCTCTTCGCCTTTCCTCTGGTGATGTCCTTGCTTATCAGCAGCAAGAGGGCCGTGGGATTCCTCACATAGCAGAGCCACTGCTGACCCAGCAGGGATTGATAGACTCAGGAATTCCTGGGGTGCCTTACCCGCGGCCCGGGCGGGTTTGAATGGATCACAAAACGGGTGTCTGGCCTGGGACATTCAGGATGGAGGAGAGGTAGCCACCACCTGAGAACAGCAGCACAGTGCTCTGAGGCAGCTTTGTGCTGAGGCATGGGGTAGCTCTGCTCAGGAGGGCAAGCCAGCCGTGAGAAACCGGCACTGAGCGCCAGGTTTGTGCTCTCTGTGCCGTGCTTGGTAGGACAGAGCTCTGGATGTAAATGGGAGCAGGTAAAGGAGTATTTATTTTTCAGCTGGCCCATTGCCATGAAGAAAAGGAGTTGGGCAGGCAAAGAAGCAAAGGCAAAGAATGAAGGTCCCAGATCTCACAGGGCATGTGTTTCCTTACTGTGGCATGAGACAGAGGTGTGAGTTCCTTCTCTGTTTCTTCCTGCAGGCTGGAGGAAAGCCTTGCCTGCTCCTTGCCTGCTCCTTGCCTGCTCCTTGCCATGCAGGTAGAACAGCTCAAGTGCTGAAAAATAGTCTTGAGAGCTGTGCTTTGCCCCCTTCTTGCAGTGAAAGGACACATGCCTTTTGGGAAAATAAAGAAGTCCAAGGACCAGCCCAAGCCAAACAGATCCAATCTGCAAACTGTTTCCTGCAAGGCTCTAGCAGTGCTTTGCCTTTATTTCCTCACTTCTCCCCAGAATAAGATAAACTCTGGATGCTCATGGATTGCTCTCCCCACTTTTGCATCCTGGCACAGAGCTTTCCACAGGGAGAATCCCCATGGGCCCTCCTGACTGCTGGCTCTCCACATGCTCTCTTCTCGGCTGTGTTTGTATCTTAAGCCTTGGAAGGCTTTTCTCATCCATGCTTTTGGATCTTAGCCAGCTGTGGCCCTTCCACCGAGAGTTTGATGGTGACTTCTCTGAGGGCACAGGGAGTTTGAGAGAGGGCATAGGGAGGATGGCTGAGCAGAGCCCAGGTAGGAGCTGCTGGCTGCAAAGGAGCAGTTTTAAGGGAGGGCTGGACACATCCAGCCTGAGGAGAGGGAGTTTAGCTTTCAGACCTAGACCCAGCTGTGGGGAAGCTCAGCCTGGAGTCACAGGTGGGAGGAGGAAAGGGCCATGCTGGATGAGGAGGCAGCCACTCAGGCCAGCTGTGAAACCTGGGGTGGGTAAAGGGGGGAAAAGGAGTACTTGGGAGACAGCAAGGTGGGTGGACTGGGAAGCAGTATCTTTTACCTGGACCTGCAGAGGCTGGAGAGCAGGAATGGAAAGGAAGAGCAGAGGGGAAGGGAGAGCAGACAGCTGCTCTGTGGCCGGCCCAAGTATTTGGCTAATGATGGTAATAAAATAGGATTAGCTGCAAGTCCTGGATTGATGGCAATTGCCAGAGCCTCTGCTTCCCTTCTGTGTGTAAATGAAGGTGGTGGCACGTGGAAATTACTTTTTAAAGCTAATTAGCAGGGTGTTAAGTCTCATCAGACAGTTAACATTTCAAACGAGTCCAACCTGGGTGTAATTGCAGGCTCTGTAAATCTGCCTGCCCCATTACTGCCTGTCACTAGCCATTACCTCATTCCCCCGCAGCCCTTTCGGTGCTCCTTTGGAACTGGGCCTTACCTGGGTGCACTGATCTGTCTCTGCTGCTGCCAGGAGGTATTAGGAGCTGCTCAAGCCAGAAGAGGTGTCTCCTGCTCCACCAACTCTGTAGTCCGAAGGTAAGAGGCTAAGTGGGAGGCTGGAGGAAGGCGTGAGGACTGTGTGCTGCTGTGGCTTGGTGCTGCTGCAGCTGTGGCTTGGTGCTGCGAGCCCACGGGAGCTCTCGCAGGTGAGGGCAAGCCCAGGATTGAAAGCCTCGATGTGTGGACGACCTGGCTTAGGTTTCAGAGATGTGACTAGGAGCTCCCACCAAAGCAAAGACAGCCTGAGAGAGAAACTTCTGCTCCTCTTTACGCCAGCAATGAGAGCTGCAGCCCCGGGAGAACAAACCCTGAGAGAGGACAGGCGTGAGGCAGCCCTGGGGAGTGCAGTGAGTAGGAGCCCAGTAGGGGTGCTGGAGGGGAGAGAGGGTCACCCATCCTAATGGGTTATCCAGGGAGGTGGTTGAGGCCCTGTCCCTGGAAGTGTTTAAGTCCAGGCTGGATGAGGCTGTGGCCAGCCTGATCTAGTGTGGGGTGTCCCTGCCCATGGCAGGGGGGTTGGAACTAGATGATCCTTGTGGTCCCTTCCAACCCTGACTGAAACTATGAAACTAAGTATCCTGAGACACTGGGAGAGTACAAGGGGGGTGGATTTGCCCTGCCAGCCTGATAGGGAAAATAATAACCAGGAAGACTCCTCATTAGAGCTGACTCAAACGTTTTTGCCACATCTGAAATTGGAATGTTTGCTTTTGCTACTGTTGAATTTATCTCTCTCTCCCCTCCCCCCTTTCTGGCTGCTGTGTCTCTGCTGAAATTTTGTGGCAGAGATGGCTCAGGATTCATATGCTGCTCCCAGGCAGCTTTTCTTGTTGGTGGTGATTTGTTTGTCTGATCTGAGTATGAACTGGAGAGAGCAACGAAGAAGTGAGCTGTTAGGTGAAACCCCTTCTCCTCCTCTCCCTGTGCTCACCTTTACGCTTCTAGCAGCAGAATAATCAATTCAGGTGGCACTCCTGTGGTCAAAAGGGGAGTGCTGCTTTGGCTCACTGCTCTTTGCAGCTGCTCAGCTACCATGCAAGCAAGAACTGCTGTGCAGTGCCCGTGTGTCATGCTGCAGTCCTGGCTGCTGAGTACAGAGGGTTATTCTGGAAGCTGCTGATGACTTTGTTTGCACATTTATTCCCTTTGCTGAGGCTGGCTGCACGCTGTTGCTGTGACCTCTTGTGCCACGACCAGAAGAAGCTGTTTGGAGGAACACAGGTCTGGGGCTTTGGCCACCCATGGGCCTTAGCAAAGGCCTTCAGCCCATCTCTGCAGGGGGAGGTCTGATGATGCTGGTAGCAGCTGGAAACCATAGGCTGGGTAATATCTGCTAGGGTTAGATCTTAGAGCTCCAAAATGAAAGGAGCTAAGCCAATGTACTTACTTGCTCAAGGCTCTGGGCTGCTGATGTGGCTCTCCAACCACTCCAGGGCTGTTTGACGGAATCGTTTAGGTTGGAAAAGACCTTAAAGGCTGTTGAGTCCAATTGCTAACCAAGTACTGCCAGGTCACCACTGAAGCATGTCCCTCAGCACCACACCTACACAGCTTTTCAATACCTCTAGGAATGGTCACTCCACTGCACCCCTGGGCAGCCTGCTCCAGGGCTCAACAACTCTTTTGGTTGAAGAAGCTGCTCAAGTTTGTTTCCACCTGAGCAGAGAGACATGCAGAGGGGAATGTGCCTTACTCCTGTCTCAAGCTGTGCCAGGGGAGCTTCAGGCTGGATGTTAGGAAGAAGTTCCTCATAGAAAGAGAGATTGGCCATTGGGATGTGCTGCTCAGGGAGTCACCATCCCTGGAGGTGTTTAAGAGGAGACTGGATGGGGTGCTTAGGCCATGGTTTAGTTGATCAGATGGTGCTGGGTGAGAGGTTGGACTCGATGATCTCAAAGGTCTTTTCAAACATGGCCTAGGCTCTGGCCTAGGCTCTTCTGTCTTCCCTGTAGAAAGCTGCAGAGTTGCCAGGTGCCAACTGAAGAGGGCCTTCAGGTCTCTTTAGAGGTTGGACTTGATGCTCTCTGAGGTCTTTTCCAACCTGGATGATTCTATGATTGCAAAAAGGGAAATGGCAATCCCCCCCTGAAGACAAAGCAGTGGAGTGCTCCTCTGTCTTTAGAACCTCTGTTAAGCAGAGCTGCAGAAAAAGAGAGCTGAAATACTGATTCTCATGTAGGAAGCAAACTGCAAATCGAGTTTGGTTCTTTGTTTTGGACCAGAGCTGCAAACCAGGCATGGCATGCTGCCTTCACAGATTCACACCCAAACAATTAGCTCTGATTGAGTCTCAAGTTTTGGTAGCAGTGGCTTCCATGTATGTCCCCAGCTTGTAGTAGCAACAATCTAGTTACATGAACCATAAATTAGGTCAGGGACAACTGAATTAGCTACCAGGATGCTGAAGGGGAGTGGAGCACTGCCCTGTGAGGAGAGGCTGAGGGACTTGGGGATGTTCAGTCCGGAGAAGAGAAGGCTGAAAGGAGATTTAACCAATGTCTATCAGTATCTGAGGGCTGGGGATCAAGAGGAGGGGACAGGCTCTGCTCACTTGCACCCTGGGATAGGACAAGGGATGTAAGCTGCAGCACAGGAGGTTCCACCTCAACATGAGGAGGAACTTCTTCATTGTGAGGGTCACAGAGCCCTGGAGCAGGCTGCCCAGAGAGGTTGTGGAGTCTCCTCTGGAGACTTTCCAGCCCTGTCTGGATGTGTTCCTGTGTGACCTGTGCTGGATTCTATGGCCCTGCTCTGGCAGGGGGGTTTGGACTTGATGATCTTTGGAGCTCTCTTTCAATCCTTAACATCCTCTGATCCTGTGAATTATGAAGAACTCCTCACTGAAAGCCCTAGGTGGGTTTGTTTTGCTTGGGTAACTCAGCAGGTTGAAACTGGCCGCTTGAAAACAGGGAAGCAGGAGCGAGCAGTGCCTGTTGCTCCTGCAGTGTCCTGTTCAGGCTGGGCATAAAATCATCTATAACATGAGGCACACTTCCATGGCTGCCATTCTGGAGTGAGCAAAGCTTGGTATTAGATGTCTAGCCTGGTTTGTTTGATTTGAGCTGCAGTCAGAGGGATGAGTGCATGCTTGACATTTCATCCCCAGCAAAATGTCTAAAGCCATGCCAGCCTGGGCTGCATTAGGGGGAAACTAATGAAATCCATTCAGTGTGTGCAGGAACAATTCTGACTTACAAAGTAGAGAACCACTTTTGGCCACCAAATGTTTTTGATGTTACAATAATAATAATGTAGGTTTTCTTAGATATGGAACAAAAATATATGAGCAAACCCCATATTTGTTTCATGTGAGCTGAGCCTGTTTGTACTGCCCCTGCTAAGGACTATGTGCCCTCAGAGGGGAGAGGAATCTTGTCTACAGCTGTTGTGGAGAGCCTTCCTTGGAAAAGGCAAGGCAGAAACGGTGGGGGAAAAACTCTCTTAATGGCTGCATAAATAGTGAAAATAGGAGACAGAGCAGCAGCAGTGACTCCAGCTCAGTTCCTTGAACCCTGGAAGTACTCTAAGTACATCCCTGAGCTGACCCTTGGGCCCCTCAATTTAAGAAGGGCATTGAGACACTTGAAGGTGTCCAGAGAAGGGCAATGAGGCTGGGGAGGGGCCTGGAGCACAGCCCTGGGAGGAGAGGCTGAGGGAGCTGGGGTTGCTTAGCCTGGAGAAGAGGAGGCTCAGGAGAGACCTTCTTGCTCTCTCCAACTCCCTGAAGGGAGGTTGTAGCCAGCTGGGGGTTGGTCTCTTCTCCCAGGCAATTGGCACCAGAACAAGAGGACACAGTCTCAAGCTGTGCCAGGGGAAGTTTAGGCTGGAGGTGAGGAGAAAGCTCTGCCCAGAAAGAGAGATTGGCCACTGGGATGTGCTGCCCAGGGAGGTGGTGGAGTCACATCCCTGGAGGTGCTCAAAAAAGGGATTGGGTGAGGCACTTGGAGCCATGGTTTAGTTGTCAGGAGGTGTTGGGTAATAGGTTGGACTTGATGATCTCTGAGGTTGCTTCTGTGCTTGATTCTATGGCTCTATGAACACCTAATGTGACCTCTTTCAGTATTGCAGCTTGCACAGGTGTTCAATGATTGTGTAGTAAAGGCTCTGCTGAACTGGGGTTTGATTTTCAGGTCGTGGGTAAAGGCTTTTGTCCAGCTTGTCCTGATAATTACAAGCAAAAGCACTCTCTGTGTTCAGAACAGTATTAGCCATGCTTAAAAACATGAAAGCAATCCACAAAGTGGTGTTCTCCCTCTCGGATTCCCTGGGGTTGCCTGTCTCATCTGATCAATGGTTTGCCATCCTCACCAGGATTTCTCAGCCCATCAGCTTGAAGTGTGGGACTCCTTAAAACATCTCCAGCATACCTTCTCCTTCAAGCTGTAAGATCTTCTCATCAAGGTGAAGGAGCTGGCATCTTCTGAGCTTTGCAGCTGTCAGTCCATGCTCCAGTGGGATGTGGCATTAAGAAGCCACTGATGGGCTGTGCCTAAAATGGGAGCAGACTAATGCCACTCACGCTAGAAATGTAAACTCCTTCTGTTGCTGATGTCCCAGGAGGTCCATCAAGGAGGCATCTATCTTCTACAGCTATGAAAAACAGCAGGGCCCCAGGTCTCGGGCAGTGATTTCAAGCTTGCTGCTGCTGGGGCAGAGGAACACGAGGAGCTCCCTCCTGGGGGCATTTGCACTGCAGATAGGGTCTTTGTTTCTTCATTTCCCACCCATCCAAATGCAGAGGAGAACAAAGGGGGCTAAAGAGGAAGTCTATACACTCTCCAAGGGCTGGGCAATTAGCAGGACCTCTGACAAGAATTCAGTATGGCTCTTGGGTTGTGGCTAGGACAGATGCTGGATCAATATCTTCATCAGATATGCATCACTTTAGACACTGCTGTGCAAGCTCCAGGCATCCTCTACCTCTCTTAATGGGATGATTTCTGTATCTCTAGATATGCACAAACCTCTCCTCAGCACAGCAATCAGTTAACCAGCCTAAAGACTGACAAATGGCAGATCACTAAGAGCAGAAATCAGTGTGCAGAAGTGGCCTCTACCATAGCCCTACACTGGTGGCTTGGCTGGAGCCCTGCCAAGGCTCCCTCCGGCGAGCTGTGTTGGACAGGCCAGAGGGATGCTCTAACCCACAAGCTCAGCCAGGACCGATGTGGTGGGAGGCATCCTGGCTCTGGCACTTTCAGCAGCAGCAGGAAGTGGTTTCAGAGCTTCTCCTTTGGGTTCATGCCACCCAAACTGGGATCTTTTTTGGGTAAATAAAGAATGTGTGCAGCTTATTTTACCTTGGTAAACACAGCGTGAAGGTGTGTGTGCCCTCGGTGTTAGTGCAGGGCTCCTGACTCCCCCGGCTGGCAGCTGGCCGCTACCACAGCCTGGCCGTAGGGCTTCAGCTTCTGCAAGCAGAGGAAGGCAGAATTAATGCCACCAAGGCTGCTGGAGTAGTACAACAGCCAGAGCACAGGTTGACCAGGCATGTGCAGAGAGGATAAGGATAGAGCAAAAGCAAGGAGCCTGCACGTCCCTGAGATCCATTGCTAAAAAGAGGTTAACAAGAGAAGCTCCCATGCCAGTCACACCGGCACATGACCGAGCCTGGCACAGCAAAAGGACATCTTCACACCACTCCCTCTGTCCTGGCTGGAGATGTGCCTCTCTACCACCTGGTCTTAGGTGCTCTGTTTGTCACCTTTTTGGCAGCTGGGCTGGCTGATGGCTGTGGGCTCCTTTAACCCAGGAGTCTGTTCTACTCCGTTTTCCGTTGCTGAATGAGCCACTTTGGCCTGGCTGGCTTGAGAACACGAATGTACCCACAAAAGCTCTGGTGTGATGCAGGATCCTCCATGCATAGGCAGCCTCGTGGTAAAAGACTCTTCAGGCTGCTGAAGGCTGGTCCCAGTGTGGCAAATAGATGGAATCATAACATAGAATCAATAGACTTCAGATGAGGAGTGTCCTGCTGCCCCATCCCTGGAGGTGTTTGCAGCCAGGCTGGATGTGGCTGTGAGCAACCTGCTGCAGTGTGAGGTGTCCCTGCCTGTGGCAGGGGGTTGGAACTGGCTGCTCCTTGAGGGCCCTTCCAGCCCTGACAGTTCTGTGATCCTGTGAGAAGGGCACTGCTGGATGATGTAATCCATCTGTGGTAGTGTAGTGCGTGCACTACAGCCACAATTCCATACCTTTTCCCCTGGAGTTATGGAGCAGCTGGGCAGCTGGGAGTATGTATGAAGTGGCTTTTGCATGGTGACTACAGGATGTAACTGGGCTGGCTTCACTGCAGGAATGAGAACAAGATGTCACAGACCACTGCAGCACAGGCAGCAAACTGGGGCTCTTAGCCACTGCCAGCTGCTTCTCTGGTGGCTGGCAGCTATCACTTGAGTTTTTCTAGCTAATTAGAGGCCCAAATATTTGCCCCCTCGTCAGTTTATTCTGAAGAAGAGATTGAGTTCTTTGTGCACAAGATGTTTGGGGTTGGTTTCTTTCCATCACCGTAAATGTTGTGTTTCCTTCATGAAATTCCCACTTTGGGATGTCTGTGGTGGCTTTAAGCTGTCTGTCTCAAGGCTCAAGGTTAGTAGTTGGTGGCAGTGGTTTCTTTGGCACTTCACATCAGGCAGTATAACTAACATTGCACTACTTGTTGGTTGGCTCTCTGGGATAAGCTTGCCTAATTTTCCTGCTGCAGTTTAATTGGGTTATCCAAAGCAGACATTAATATGAGGGTGAAGCCCTCTGTAAACAGAATTATGTTTAATGGTCCCACTTCCAAGTGCTTCTCAGCACTGCTGCAGTTCTTAAATCCTCATTGTGAACTTCCTAACAGTTTCTAATCCTGTTTGAGTGTAAGGGCAGGCAGCTACTGCCCTTCCATAGCTACTGTCAGCGTTAGGCTGTGTGCACCACTCCTGGAGTGCAATCACGTTTGGCAACAAGGCTTCTGTTTGTCTGCAGATGAACTGACAGAGTTTGCTGAGAGAGACTTTTGAGGCTGTCAGGGAGTGATAGGGCTGGGGGGGATGGAGCAAAACCGGCAATGGGGAGATTCAGATTGGATGTCAGGGAGAAGTTCTTGCCCATGAGGGTGGTGAGAGCCTGGCACAGGCTGCCCAGGGAGGTGGTGGCAGCCTCATCCCTGGAGGTGTTTGCAGCCAGGGTGGATGTGGCTGTGAGCAACCTGCTGCAGTGTGAGGTGTCCCTGCCCATGGCAGGGGGTTGGAACTGGCTGAGCCTGGAGGTCCCTTCCAGCCCTGACAATTCTGTGATTCTGTTACTGCATTTCCATTCATTTTATGCATTTTGATTGGAGACAATATTTCAAACAAGTGTGTGAGTGGCAGTGCCAAACTGATCCTTGAGCCATCCTTGGTCCCTGTCAGGACACTTTCAGTAGTGGTCTGGTAGCACTAAAGATGGAGGTGAAGGAAAACAATGTGGCCCCAATGAAGCTAATTGGAAAAACTCTCATAAACTTCAGCAGAATTAAGATTTCATCCCTGCTATTTTGCAGTGAAGCAAAGCTAGATGAGAGAGAAGCCTTTGAAAGAAAGAAACAAAAATGATTAGAGAACAGTTGCAATCTTGCCTGTCAAATGCATTTAATTGTAAGGATTTTTCCAGTATCTCTAGGGAATTCAGGGACATTCAGTGGGACCTTCTTTTCTATTTGGAAAATACTTTGCCCATTGTGGGCACTAGGAGAGGGGGGAGGGAAAAAAAATAGTAATTGAAATAAGCTGTCTCCAATTGCAGTTGGAAGTGTAACACAATGGGAGAGGGCTGAGACCCACAGGGAAGCCAGTGGCAGCTCTCCCACTGACCTTAATGGGAGCTGGACCACATCCCACACCGCCTCCGAGCCGTTTGTGGGAAAGAAATGTCTGCTGTAAAGCTGAAAGATGAGGAGGAGGAAACACAAGGGTTTCAAAACTCTGTGGCTCAGAGTGGGGTCAGGGCCAAAACTCACTGAGGCAAACACCAAGTCAACGGTCAGGGCTGACTTTGTTTGACTCGGCTGGGTCTTGGGCTGGAAAATGTCGCCACTTGGTTAGCTGCTGCTCTCAGAACACCTCCTGTTCATCACCTGCACAATGTAGGTCAGCAGCAGTTCTCCTCTGTACAACTGATGCTTTGGATTTTGCCCAAAATCATGGGAGAGAGGGTGATTTTTTTTGTCTTTGTGGTCCTTGCTAGTGAAGCCCACCAGAAGCTCCTGACCTCTGGCTGTTCCCCACCCACAGGTTCTCAGGGAGGTTCCCTCTGAGATGAGCCAGCAGGCCCTGTGGGCAAGGGCTGGGTGAGCTTTCAGCCTGGGGGGAGGCTGGCATCAAAGGGGTCTTGCAATGCTGGGTCTCTTACTGCAAGGTGAGGTAGAGCCCAGTGGTGTACAAATGCTGCCGCCAGGCTGGTTTGGAAGCCAGCAGCACAACAAAGAGGAGTTTTCATTACAGGTAAAATGCTGTCTGGGTTTGAAATGAAGCTGAGGAAAAGTTTAATGCTGAATAGGCATTTGCTTGCTGAAGAGGAAAAGGAGCAAGGACTGCAGAAATGGGGTGAAAATGTCTTCTACATCAGCTTCAGGGCTGGCAAAGACCAGAAAGCTCTCAAGTGGCTATTGTCTGCTTGCCATTCTTGGGAATCAGATTAAAATCTCTCCATTGTGCTTCAGTTCCCAGGAACCAGGTGTCCAACGTGGGCAGCAGAGAGCTCACAACACACACAGAGCCCCATCCTGGGTACCAGGATGAGCTTTGCTCTGTGGCCTTCCAAGTCCCTCGGTTCTCCAAACCCTCTGTTTTCCAGACCTTTTAGCCAGCAGGGCTGACTAACACCAACCTTGGGGGAAGTCAGGAGGGTCCTCACTCCCAAAGCAGGGCTAGCACCAACCTTGGGGGAAGTCAGGAGGGTCCTCACTCCCAAAGCAGGGCTAGCACCAACCTTGGGGGAAGTCAGGAGGGTCCTCACTCCCAAAGCAGAGCTGACTACCAACCTTGGGGGAAGTCAGGAGGGTCCTCACTCCCAAAGCAGGGCTAGCACCAACCTTGGGGGAAGTCAGGAGGGTCCTCACTCCCAAAGCAG
Source organism: Colaptes auratus (assembly GCA_015227895.2). Taxonomy (NCBI): domain Eukaryota; kingdom Metazoa; phylum Chordata; class Aves; order Piciformes; family Picidae; genus Colaptes; species Colaptes auratus. The sequence continues at coordinate 2,600,459 of CM026886.1, read as the reverse complement.
AGCTGACTATCAGCCTTGGGGGAAGTCAGGAGGGTCCTCACTCCCAAAGCAGAGCTGACTATCAACCTTGGGGGAAGTCAGGAGGGTCCTCACTCCAAAGCAGAGCTGACTATCAGCCTTGGGGGAAGTCAGGAGGGTCCTTGCTGCCGGGGAGCACGGAGCCAGGCCAGGGCCGGCTAAGGCGCAGCGACGTGAGGCAAGCAAGCAGCTCCCAGCAAAGGGCTTGTTTGCGTTTTCAGAAGAACTTGCTAGAAGCCAGAAGGCATCTTGGAAGGAATGGGGCTCGTATTTCAGCCCTGGGTTTCAGGCACATGTTGTGACAGCCCGTGGCAGACGTGCCAGGAACTTCATTCCGCAAATCACATTTCTCGCACAGGAGGCCTCTGTGCTCAGTAGTAGTAGCATTTGTTTCTTCTTTTTCTTGGCTGCCTGGCTTGGAAGTGGTGTAAAGGCTTAACCCTGGTGAGAAGGACCTGCAGAGAAATAATGGAGTATGTGAGAGCTCCGGGTTTTGCCTTGTTAAATGAAACCCAGTCGATATGAGCAGCCTCGGCCAAACCCAGTGGTACCGCTGCAAGCCGAGGATCCAGCAGCAGGCTGGTTTCACTTAGCTTTCTGGCAGTGGTTTTAACAAGAAAAGGCTTTTTCCCCCCTTTTTTCCCTTCTTTTTTTTCACAACTCTCAAACCAGACACATCATCTTGGATGAACTATGATGGCAATAAAAGCATTGCAAATATCTCTATTTCTAACCCAGGTTTTTGCTGGAAACATCTTAATATTTGGAGGAGTCTTTGTGTTGCTTAGGAGTGTGCACTAAAGCTTAGTCCTGCCTTTACTCCTGCTCCAGCTTGCTCCTAGTTGTTGGCAGGTTTAGGCTGATACCTAGCAAAGTCTTCCACAGATCTTGAGTAGAAAGTGGTAGGATGTAAACAAATTACCAAGGGGAAAATAATCATAGAGTCATGGTTGCCTTATTAGCTGAAATCAAAATGCATACAGTGAATGGAAATGCATTAACAGAAGCACAGAACTGTCAGGGTTGGAAGGGACCTCAAGGATCAGCCAGGTCCCCCTGCCCATTCACACTACAGCAGGTTGCTCCCAGCCACATCCAGCCTGGCTGCAAACACCTCCAGGCAGGAGGCTGCCACCACCTCCCTGGGCAGCCTGTGCCAGGCTCTCACCACCCTCATGGGGAACAACTTCTTCCTCACATCCAATCTCAATCTACCCATTTCTAGTTTTGTTCCATCCCCCCCAGTCCTATCACTCCCTGACACCCTCAAAAGGTCCTCCCCAGCTTTCTTGTAGCCCCCTGCAGATACTGGAAGGCCATAATTAGGTCTCATGGGAGCCTTCTTTTCTCCAGACTGAATAGCCCAAATTCCCTCAGTCTGTCCTCACAGCAGAGCAGCTCCATCCCTCTGCTCATCCTTGTGGCCCTTCTCTGGACACCTTCCTGTAACAGAGGCTCCATTGGTCTGATGAGTTAGTTGTATGAACTCTCTCTTTTCTGCTGCTCCACACTAGCAGATGCTAGCTGGTTGCTTCTGACCTTGGCTGCATTTCTTCGTTGTGGCTAAGCACTAGCAAGCTACTCTCTGCTCTTCTCTCTCATTTACCTTGTATAGGGTGGGGGAAGGGAGCAGGGAGGCAGAAGCTGTTAGTAGCCCCCTGGTTTTGTCCAGGGGGGTCCTTGTGTTGCTTTTAAATTGCAGAGGTGTGTAAATGGAGGACATTTTGTACTTCTCGTTGCATTCCGGATTTGGGGTTTGCTTGTGAATAGAGCTTCATTTGCTTTCCAGCTGAGCTGGTCCGGCAGTTTTGGTTTGGGGGTATTTCTCTCCAGATTACTTGGGGGGTAAGTTTCAAACCCACCCCACTGGTGTTCCTCCTCTGGTTTGCTCAGTATCACAGCAGCTCATTCTGGGTGGCTCATATTTTGGTCTGGCCATCTTGCAGAAACTTCAGAAGCTACTGGCCTGATGTACCCACGTCCTGATGTTTCCCTCTGAAGTGTTTGATGTGTTTAGTGTAACCATGTTTCATGTACAGAGGCAAGCATCTCCTCAAAGGAGCTGTTTGCAGAGAAGTCTCTCCAGTCATTGCTGAAGGTGAGGCAGAGCTTTGCTGTCAGGTAAGAAGATGCTGCTGTTTGGAGTGAGGTCTGCTTTGAGTGCTTCTGGATAGGTACTGGGGGGTTGGGGAAGGTATAGATGGCCCTGTGGTATTCTGTGGTGACACTAAAAAATGGTAGTAGGAAATGGTAGTGGAGATAGTTATCTAAAAAGGGTTTAATCAGCAAAAGAAGCTACTGGTCTGTGAGCTGCTGCAGTTCAGAGCTCCTGCCTCTGCCAGAGACACTGATCACAGCCATCCACTCTCATCAGCAAGCACCTCCTGTAATCTGTGTATCGAGCTGCAGCCTGGGCTGAGCTTTGTCCCTCGGTGAGGAGCTTCCCCTCACTGCCATCTAGAAAGACATCTCAGAATCTCTCTCTGTAGCCAGAAACTTTCTAACTTCCAACTAACTTCCATTCCTCTTTTACTTGAGCTCTTCACAGGGATGGCCCTGTGTCCTGTCAGCAACAAAAGAGGCACAACTGAATGTGGACAAGAGCTATTGCTAAGCACTGCAGGTTTTGGCCCCCAAAAAGAGCATGTTTTGGTAATTAACACAAACAGAAAGGTTAATTTGATGGCTTCCTTGCTTTAATCTATGGAAAGATTTCTCTAGAGCCAAATAGTTGTTTCTCTCCTTACCTAACCCAGCTCCATTACATTTCTGAATGCCCAGGTCTCCATGTCCTGAAGTTACAAAGCTTAGAAATAGACATTTAAAGGTGGCCACATACAAACAGTAGTGATGCCTCCTCCCTGGGGGAGCTCAAGATGAGGCTGGGTGAGGCCTTGAGCAGTCAAGTGTAGCTGGGAGGAGCCCCTGCCCATGGTGGGGAGGTTGGAGGGGATGATCTCTGAGGTCCCTTCCAATCTGAGCCATTCTATGAAACCTTCTACATTTTCTTGTCGTTGCCAGCTTGGCACAAATTGCCACTGTGAATCCTGAGCAGCACAGCTCTCGTTCGTCCTGCCAGTGAATTCAGCCTACTCTTCTTTGTCCTGGTCTGTTCTGAATCCCTTCTCCCAGGATGGGCAGTCCCATCTTCCTCTCTGTGGCAGTCCTGCCCAGCTAGAGGCTATCAGCAAAGTTCACCTTTGTGTTCTTATTTCCTGTGCTAGGAGTATTAAGGACAATATCTGATATACCCAGCCCGAGACCAAGCTTCTGGGAGCTCTCCTATTTGTCTCCTTTCGTGCTGACAGCACCCCTTTTAGCTTCAGATGATACCCCAGCCTCTCTGTGCATTTCCCTCTGCCTCTCCAGTGACAGAGCTGCCAGAAATACTGGACTCGACCCATTCCTCTGCCCAGAAGCTGGGGAAGCCCTCATGACCTGAGATGAGGCTGCTGCCTGTTCACTGGTGCAAGAAAGGCTCTGCTCTGGCACATTCCTCCATCCCCGGTGCCTCATGGCATAATTTCCATGATGAGTACTCTCTTTAGTATAGAAATGAGGAAAAGAACCAACTGTTGACTTCAGCAACTCTGCCTGCAAACACCTGAAGGCAGCCTGCAAGCAGATGAAGGAGGCACTGAGTGGGGAGGGACTGAGTTAGGTGAGCTAAGCTCTGCAGTGCTACTGTGCTTTATAGCCTCCTGAGGTGGCCAAATCCTAGGTAATTGGATGTTTATCACCAGGACACCTCCAGTATCTCATTGCTTTGTTAAAACATAGTCTTGCTGTCCCTGAAGGCATGGATTCTATACATCATCAAACAGCTGCTTGTGACCTGTGCAGCTTTTTACCTTGAAAATGTGGCAGCTGCAGATGAGCTTCCCTTGCTTTAGAGCAGAACTTCATTGGAGGATGTCAACCATGCTGCACTCCGTGCACCATAGCAGCTGCAAATGCAACCACAGCAGAAATCACCACCTCTAAACTCCTCATTGCCTGCTCCTGCCCAGAGCATTGGACTTGAGGAAGTTCTTCACTATGAGGGTGGTGGAACCCTGAAACAGGTTGCCCAGGGAGGTGGTGGAGGCCCCATCCCTCAAGACAATCAAGATGAGGCTTGATGGGGCTCTGAGCATCGTGAAGATGTCCATGCTGACAGCAGAGGAGATGGCCTGGACCACCTTCAGAGGTCCCTTCCAACCCAGACCATTCTCTGATTCGATGGAAACTGGAGACCTTGCTGAGCCCAAGTGCGTCCTCTTTCACTCAGCCAGGTGAGCAGCTCTCGGATGCCACTGAAGCACAGCAGGCTGCAGAGCGTGTGAGCGCCGCTGCCCGCAGGGGCGTGCGAGGGGGCAGCGCCCCGGGCGTGCAGGTCGCCCTCTCGCCGCGCCGAGAGGCGTGCAGGGAGTTAACTCGCTGCTGTGCTGAGGCTGCGAGGCACAAGGCTGCCCACGCACCCGGGAGAGCTGTCGAGCTGCAACACGCCAGAGACACCCAGACACGCCTCTTGGAATAGGGCTTCACCTTCCCCCCCTCTGCCGAGCCTTGCTTGAGCCTTCAAGACCTGAGTGGAAAATAACAATCAGGTACCGGAGTGCTTAGTGCCAGTCCCCCTCTGCCAAACACAGGAAGCCTTCCCCTCGCTGCGAGGTGCAGGCAGCCACAGAAGCAGCCTGCTTGCAGAACTCTCCTGCTGGCTTGTGATGGTGCCACGGCTCTGGTTTTTTACACCGTGGGCTTGTGGTGCCAGCAGCAGCCCCAGCCCTGCGTACCCGCGCTGGGCCGCTCTGCTTTTGTTGTGGTAATGTTGCAGTTCAGCGATGCTTGATGCAGCACAGTCTGGTGTGGTGTGGCAGCTGGGATAGGAGGGCTCTCAGGTGCCCATGCTGGAACAGGTTGCCCAGGGAGGTGGTGGAAGCCTGGAGGTGTTTGCAGCCAGGCTGGATGTGGCTGTGAGCAGCCTGCTGTAGTGTGAGGTGTTCCTGCCCATGGCAGGGGGCTTGGAACTGGCTGAGCCTTGAGGTCCCTAACAATTCTGTGATTCTGTGTGAGCTGTGATTGTCACTGGGAGCCAGGAAGTGCTGAGACACAGCTTCACCCCAAGAGGAGTCTGAAAGGAGGCTGTAGTCAGGCCACTGTTGGTCTCTTTCTCCAAGTACCTGGTGATAGGATGAGAAGAAATGGGCTTACGTTGTGCCAGGGGAGGCTTGGCTGGGATAGCAGGGAAAATCGGAGCAGCCTGCCCAGGGAGGTGATGGAGTCACCATCCCTGGGGGTGTTCAAGAAGATGCAGTTGTGGTGCCTCAGGAGATAGTTTAGTGGTCAGGGTAGCTGGGTTACAGTTGGACTCCATGACCTTAAAGGGCTTTTCCAACCTTAATGATTCTATGATCCCATAGCCCGTTTGCAGGGAATCATTCCTCTCCTCGAGCCTGCTGGGGTGTTTAGCTGAAACGGAGCATTCTTACAGTGCTGCTCTAGGGGTGTGGCCACAGGCTTTGCAGAGGGAGAGGGACAATGTCACAGCATATGAGGATAAACTTGAAGAACAAGAACTGTACAAGGACCACTTGGTGGTGGGAATAAAACCACACATGAGCACTGCACCAAGGTGCTGGAGGTAGCTGGGGCTGCATTTGGCCCTGGGACAGTGCCCTTTGCTGGAGTGTGGGGGCCGGAGAGCGTAAAGGGTGAGTGCCAAGGGGCTGGAGCCAGGCTCTGCTGGGTGATGCCCAATGGCAGCACAAGGGGCAATGGGTGGTGGCTGAGGCATAGGAAGTTCCATGGAAACAGGAGGACGATGTTTTCTCTGTGAGGGTGGCAGAGCACTGGAAGAGGCTGCCCAGGGGGGTTGTGGAGTCTCCCTCTGTGGAGATATTCAAAACCCACCTGGATGTTCCTGTGTGATCTGCTCGAGGTGATCCTGCTCTGGCAGGGGGGTTGGACTGGATGATCTCTCAAGGTCCCTTCCAGCCCCTAACACTCTGTGACTTTGTGAAGCTGGGGAGCAGGAGTGGGGTGTGTGGCTCCACAGTTTCTGTCCTGCCTGGAGGCAGCAGCAAACCTGTGCTGTGCTGTCCCTGCCGTGGGTGACGCAGCGCAGCTGAGTGGCACCAGAGGCACAGTGCTGGCACACCGAGCGTGCTCTGCTTTCTTTCAGATGTTACACTGCTCTAAAGAAAGAATAAAACAAAATTGGATAACCAACCTTAATTTAGTTTCCCTGGGAAATTCCCACGGAGTGTAACTTTGCTCTGAGCTGAGAGGCTCTCCTGTGTGAGCTCTCTCTGGCAGTATTTGCATCGCCCCACGCTTCTCTGCGTGGACAAGCCGTTCGTGCCAAGGTGCTGGTGTGGGGGAAAGGGCTCTGTAATGAAGCAAAACTGTAATGAGCTTCTGTGGCTGAAAGCTGAAGCTGAAGAATTCAGACCAGTAACAAGGTGTGCATTCTTGGCCACTGGAGAATTTAATATCTGAAACAATTTGCCTAGGGACATGATGAATTCTCTCTTTGAAAACCTAAATGAAGATGGGCTTATTTATTTCTCTCCCCCCCCAACCAATCTGGTTTAACCAGAAGTTATGGTCTTGATGCTGGAGGTACTGGGAAACAGCTCCCTGACCCAGGAGATGCAAGGGTTCAGGCCAAACACTGCAAGTCTCCACTTGGGATATTATATTAAACCATGGCTTACCCTCGTGTTTTGAGCCTCAGTCAAGCCTCCCCTGCATGAAGAAGTGGGGGGGGGAAGTGAGAACAAATGACATTCACTGAATTGTTTCTGCTGTGATATCCCCCCCGGCCCTCTCCTCCTCCTCCGCTGCCCTTGCGTAATAAGTATGAGGCCCTGCAGGCTGAGGGCGGTGGGGATGAGAGGGCTGAGGAGCGGCCATCCAGAGGGGATACCAGGGCCAAGCGGTCCCCGCCGGCTGTAACGACCAGCTCTGGGGAGCAGCCTAAGGCCAAGCCTAAGACCAAGCGGCCACCACCAGCTATAATGACCGGCTCCACAAAGAGAAGGAGAAGGGTTATAGTTGTTGGGGACTCTCTCCTGGGGGGTACTGAGGGACCCATATGTCGTCCCGACCCATCCCACAGGGAGGTCTGCTCTCTACCTGGGGCGCGGATAAGGGATATTGCAAGGGGAATCCCCAAGCTCATCAGTCCCTCTGACTATTACCCTCTACTGGTAATACAGGCTGGGAGTGATGAGATCGACAGGAAGGGCACCAGAGCAATTAAGAAGGAGTTCAGGGCCCTTGGACAATTGATTGATGGGGCAGGCGCGCAAGTGGTGTTCTGCTCAGTTCCCTCAGTGGCAGGGGAGTACACTGAGAGGAACGGGAGAACCCACACCATCAATAAGTGGCTCAGGGAATGGTGCCAGCAGAGGAACTTTGGTTTCTTTGATCATGGGCCTACTCTTACAGCACCCGACCTGCTGGGTCCTGATGGGGTGCATTTATCTAGAAGGGGCAAGAGAGTCCTAGCACTAGAGTTGGCAGGGCTCATTAGGAGGGCTTTAAACTAGGTCTGAAGGGGGTGGGTGAAGACATCGGTCCCTCTGCAGAGGTAAGAGTAGGGCACAAGGTAGGGTCAACTGAGAGGTCGGGAGCCCAGCTGCAGTGCATGTACACCAATGCACGCAGCCTAGGCAATAAGCAAGAGGAGCTGGAGGTCCTAATCACCAGGGCAACTATGATATAGTTGCCATCTCAGAAACATGGTGGGACAACACGCACGATTGGAGTGCTACACTGGGGGGTTACAGGCTCTTTAGGAGGGATAGGAGAGGGAGAAGAGGAGGAGGGGTGGCTTTGTATATTAGGGAGACACTTTCTGCCTCAGAACTTGAGGTGGAAGATGAGGGAATTGAGAGCCTGTGGGTTAAAATCAGAGGGCAACCCAACAAACCTGACATCCTGGTTGGAGTCTGTTATAGACCACCCAACCAGGATGAGGAGATGGATGAATTATTCTATAAACAACTGGAGGCTGTCTCAAGATCATCAGATCTTGTCCTCGTGGGTGACTTCAATCTGCCAGATATCTGCTGGGAACTTAATTCAGCAGAGAGAAGGCAGTCCAGAAGATTCCTGGAGCGAATAGAGGACTGCTTCCTAACGCAGCTGTTAAGCGAGCCTACCAGGGGACAGGCTCTGCTTGACCTGCTGCTCTCCAATAGGGAAGGGCTGGTGGGAGATGTGACCGTGGGAGGCTGCCTAGGGTGCAGTGACCACGAGATAGTGAAGGTTTCAATATGCAGGGAGATAGGGAGGAGTACCAACAGAACCTTCACCCTGGACTTCCGGAGGGCAAACTTCAGCCTCTTTAAGAAACTTATTTGTAAAGTTCCCTGGGTACCAACCCTCATGAACCGAGGGGTCCAGGAGGGTTGGACCTACTTCAAAAAGGAGCTCTTGAGGGCACAGGAACTGGCGGTCCCCATGTGTCGAAAGATGAGCCGGCGGGGAAGGCGACCGGCCTGGATGAGCAAGCAGCTCCTGGGGGAATTAAGGGAAAAAAAGAGGCTGTATCACCTTTGGAAGGGGGGGAAGGCTTCTCGAGGTAGGTTCAAGGAAGTGGTTAGATTATGTAGGAATAAAATTAGAGAGGCAAAGGCCCAGTTAGAACTGAAACTGGCCACCTCTGTGAAAGAAAATAAAAAGCAATTTTACAAATATATCAACGCTAAAAAGAAGGGCAAGAAGAACCTCCACTCCTTACTGGACCTGGAGGGGAACACGGTGACCGAAGATGAGAAAAGGCTGAGGTCCTGAACGCCTTCTTTGCCTCCATGTTTAACAGCAAGGCAGGAGTCCAGGATGAGTGGCCTCCTGAGCTGGGTAATAGGGTTGGGGAGCAGTGTAATGCCCCAGAAATCCATGAGGAATTAGTTCGGGACCTGCTGAGCCACTTGGACACCCACAAGTCCATGGGACCGGATGGGATCCATCCTAGGGTGCTGAGAGAGCTGGCAGATGAGCTGGCCAAGCCACTCTCCATCATTTTCCTCCAGTCCTGGCTCACCGGAGAGGTCCCAGATGACTGGAAACTGGCCAATGTGATCCCCATCCACAAGAAGGGACGGATGGAGGAGCCCGGAAACTACAGGCCAGTCAGCCTGACCTCAGTGCCAGGGAAAGTGATGGAACAGATTATCCTGGAGGCAATAACTGTGCACCTGAAGGATGGCCAAGGGCTCAGGTCCAGCCAACATGGATTTAGGAAGGGCAGGTCCTGCCTCTCCAACCTGATCTCCTTCTATGATCAGGTGACCCGTCTGGTGGACGTGGGGAGGCCTGTGGATGTAGTCTACCTGGACTTCAGCAAGGCCTTTGACACCGTCCCCCACAGTAAACTGCTGGCTAAACTGTCAGCTCGTGGTTTGGACCGCAACACTCTGTGCTGGGTTAGGAACTGGCTGGAGGGCCGAGCCCAGAGAGTGGTGGTGAATGGTGCCGCGTCCGGCTGGCGGCCAGTCACCAGCGGCGTCCCCAGGGATCGGTGCTGGGCCCCATCCTCTTTAACATCTTCATTGATGATATGGATGAGGGGGTTGAGTCAGTCATCAGCAAGTTTGCAGATGACACCAAGTTGGGAACAGATGTTAGTCAGTTAGAGGGTAGAAAGGCTCTGCAGAGGGACCTCGACCGACTGGACAGATGGGCAGAGTCCAATGGGATGGCATTTAATAAGTCCAAGTGCCGGGTGCTGCACTTTGGCCACGGCAACCCCATGCAGAGCTACAGGCTGGGGTCAGAGTGGCTGGAGAGCTGCCAAACAGAGAGGGACCTGGGGGTGCTGATTGACACCCACCTAAACATGAGCCAACAGTGTGCCCAGGTGGCCAAGAAGGCCAATGGCATCCTGGCCTGTATTGGGAATAGTGTGGCCAGCAGGAGCAGGGAGGTCATTCTGCCCCTGTACTCTGCATTGGTTAGGCCACACCTTGAGTACTGTGTCCAGTTCTGGGCCCCTCAGTTTAAGAAGGACATCGAGCTACTTGAGCGTGTCCAGAAAAGGGCAACAAGGCTGGTGAGAGGCCTTGAGCACAAGCCCTATGAGGAGAGGCTGAGGGAGCTGGGATTGTTTAGCCTGGAGAAGAGAAGGATCAGAGGTGACCTCATTGCTCTCTACAACTACCTGAAAGGTGGTTGTAGACAGGAGGGGGTTCGTCTCTTCTCCCAGGCAACCAGCACCAGAACAAGAGGACACAGTCTCAAGCTGTGCCAGGGGAGGTTTAGACTCGAGGTGAGGAGGAAGTTCTTCACTGAGCGAGTCATTCGTCATTGGAATGGGCTGCCCAGGGAGGTGGTGGAGTCGCCGTCCCTGGAGGTGTTCAAGGGGAGATTGGACGTGGCGCTTGGTGCCATGGTCTAGTTGTGAGGTCTGTTAGGACAGGTTGGACTTGATGATCCTTGGGGTCTCTTCCAACCTTGGTTATACTGTGATACTGTGATACTGTGATATTCCTATTTTATCTGTTCTTCCCATAATGGCTCACTGGCATTAAAGGTGCCTGACCTGAAAGGAGCTGGAGCAGCTCTGCAGAACTTTGAATCTCCCTTCTTGTCCTGGGGAATGGGTTACTGCCTGCCTGTTAGAATACCAGTGCTAAGGGATAAATCACCAGGAAATACCCCAGGCCAAATAAAGAACTGCTCAGCACAGCAGCCCTCCTTCTACTCATTTTCCTGCAAAAACAATCCCTGTGCTTAGATATGTGAGGAATGCAAAATAAAGTGGTGGTAGTGACTTGGAGCTATTAAGTCTATTTCTTTACTCTTCCCTCAGCATACTGCTGCACAGAGGGAGTTACTCAAGAGCCTCTATATTTGGCAGGGTGCAGACCTCCCTGGCTGGAGCAGGACTGGCTCCTTCTCCTGGTCCCTTGTAGAGGGTCCGTAGCTGCAGTCCAGCGATATCCAAACCACTGCTACCTGCCCAGATGGCCTCTGAACCCATGAGCCCCTGCAGATGAGCTGGGAGTGTGGACATGGAAATGTTTACTACGCCACCTTGGCTGGCAAGAGCTGGCAAGGCTGTTGCTACCAACTATTCAGCACAGTCATGGCAAGTTTTTGATGGGAAGGAAGAAAAAGCCAGGTAAGAAGAGGACCTTTGTTTGATACAATGCCATAGGAGCATCCCCCACAACCTGGGCACCCCACAGAGTCTTTCAGCCACGTATAGATCTACTAAAATAATCTGGCAGTGATGATCAGGATGAAGCCTTGTACTTATCACAGCTGTTTCTGTATGAACCTGGAAGTAAAAGCACAAGAAAAGCTTATATGTAGGCTCTGGTTGGCTTTTCTCTTGTCAATGACAGAGGTGAATGAGTGTAGAATCACAGAATTGGAGGGGACCTCAAGGATCAGCCAGTTCCAACGCCCCTGCCACAGGCAGGGACTCCTCACATTAGATCAGGTTGCTCAGAGCCACATCCAGCCTGGCCTTCAAAACCTCCAGGTATGAGGCTTCCACCACCTCCCTGGGCAACCTGTGCCAGGCTCTCACCACCCTCATGGGGAAGAACTTCTTCCTAACATCCAATCTCAATCTCCCCACTTCTAGTTTTGTTCCATTCCCCCCAGTCCTATCACTCCCTGACACCCTCAAAAGTCCCTCCCCAGCTTTCTTGTAGGCTCCCTTCAGACACAGGAAGGCCACAATGAGGTCTCCTCAGAGCCTTCTCTTCCCCAGAAAAGTATGCAAGGAGTGACTGACTTAATAGTGCTATGCATGAGTAAGAAGCCTTCTCTTAATTAGGAATTAAGTAAGCAAGCATGGAATTAGTTAGTAAACATGAAAGTACTTTTTGGGGAGCTCAGTGTAGTTCCCATGAGTCTAATTTATTTGGTCAGCTGGTTTAATTAGCCCTCAGGCTCCCCCCCCCCAGTCTGCATCAGTCAGACTCCCTCTTTTGTACTTATTCTACTAACTGTTGCTGGTTCTTTGAGCGACTGCTTTCAGTGTGAGGAGAGCAGGGCCAGAGGAGATCTGAATTACCAATTTACTCCATGGGAAGGGCTTGTGAAAAGGCCAAGGGATAAAATCCTGGAGGCCTTATCACGGTAAAGCCAGGATCCATCCTGTAGCCAATGCTAAATGATTCTTCATTGAGCTCAATGCAGCTGCACAGTTTCTGTGACTTCTGCAAGCCTGTTGCCCAGTAGCAGTTGAAACCATCAGGGGAAACAAAATTGTGCTTTCATTTGAAAAATGCCACACTCTGGGAGGGGAAAAAAAATATTTACTGATGAGCATTTGCATTTTTGAGGGGAAAATAACAGTTTGCTGAAGAATGTTTTGGGGGAAACTGCTTATGTTTATCTCCCTGTGTTTACTGAAAATAGAAGGCTTTTCCTGACAAGTTCCTTTCAGTGGCAATGAACTGCAGCCCTGCAAACTCTGCTGGGCTGTGAGCTGGCAGCTGGGAAGGGTCTGATGCTCTTCTGCCTTGTGTGGCTTTCAGCAGCAGAGAGATGCAGGGTGGCATTTTAAGGTTGTAGCTCTCCAGGAGACCATGCAGTAAGCTGGGAAGGATACCCTCTGGACAGGCAAGGCAGTGAGATTTATATGAGGAATTGCCAAGTGTGCAATGAAGAACTAGGTCATTTCTGCTGGGAAGATATTTCTTTGGTGGCCTGAGACACACTGCACTTTAAAGTGCTTCATGCTGTTTGACCAGTGAATTATTTGATGGAACAAACAGTTAATCTTCAGTGTCCTAGCCTTGACTCTGGCTCTGCTCTTGAGAGCAAACATTTCTGCTGACAAACTCACAGCGATTCTTCATGCTGTCCGTGTGGTCTGGCACATTTCTCCATGGAAAACCAATCCTGGTATCAAAAAAGGGAATATTCCCCTCGGGAGGAACTGAAGAAAGGCTGGCCCTTGGCATGTACCTTCCACCAGGAGAAGAAACTCATCCTTCTGTTTGGATCTTGAGAGCTTTTACTGACTTCAGATAGGATTAAAACCCACCTAGTTGAGAAGAAAGGCTCCTGACAAAGGTCTATGTTTGTACTCCTCCGTGGAGCAGAGCTGGAACCGAGCAATGAATAAATACCACCAGGGAACATCCAGCAGATGAGGCACACGTGCAAGGGGCAGAACCCCTCCTCAAGGTCAAACCAAGATGGTGTTGCCAGCCAGCTGCTTCTACCTTTCTGGGGTTTGTTGATGTTCCTGCAGGCTGGGGAGAGGCTGGCACGCTGGATGCGCGCACTGGGGGAGAGGCTGCCCCATCTCAAGTAAGTTTTTCATGTCCCCAGCAACACAGCTGCCGCTCCAGCCCACGGCACGGCCAGGCCTTCTTGCCTGGCTGTAAGGGTGATTCCAGATTCACTGAAAGTGTCACCAGCACACAAATCTTTCTTCCTTCTACTACTTTCCTGATGGAAACATTTCCCACTTCAGGCTTTAGTCCAGCAGGTAGTGAAATGTCCATGTTTTAACTCGGGGGAGTGCTGACGAGTGGAGGATGGCCATCAACTGGAGCATCAGCTGTGGCCCTTTGGGGATGGGGGGGGCCCTTGTGATAGAAGGCTGAACATGAGCCAGCAGTGTGGACAGGTGGCCAAGAAGGCCAATGGCATCCTGGCCTGCATCAGGAACAGTGTGGCCAGCAGGAGCAGGGAGGTCATTGTGCCCTGTGCTCAGCACTGGTTAGGCCACACCTTGAGTCCTGTGTCCAGTTCTGGGCTCCTCAGCTGAGTTGCTGGAAGGTGTCCAGAGAAGGGCAACAAAGCTGGGGAGGGGTCTGGAGCACAGCCCTGTGAGGAGAGGCTGAGGGAGCTGGGGTTGCTTAGCCTGGAGAAGAGGAGGCTCAGGAGAGACCTTCTTGCTCTCTCCAACTCCCTGAGGGGAGGTTGTAGCCAGGTGGGGGTTGGTCTCTTCTCCCAGGCAATCAGCACCAGAACAAGAGGACACAGCCTCAAGCTGTGCCAGGGGAAGTTTAGGCTTGAGGTGAGGAGAAAGTTCTTCCCAGCAAGAGTAATTGGACGTTGGGATGTGCTGCCCAGGGAAGTGGTGGAGTCACCATCCCTGGAGGTATTTGGGAAGAGCCTGGATGAGGCACCTGGTGCCATGGTTTAGTTGATCAGATGGTGTTGGGTGTGAGGTTGGACTCGATGATCTCTGAGGTCTTTCCAAAGCTGGTTCATTCTATGCTAAGAGCCCATCATCTGCAACCTGCCTGTGCAGTGGTGCTGCCACTGTTAAATGTGACACTGTGAGAGCAAAGGGAGATGTGGCTCTGAGATGCTCCTTAGCAGTCAGGATCCACTCAGTACTGAACTGACAGGAGCAGACACAGAGTGTGTCTAACCCAGCCTTACCCCAGCATGATGATACCCGGGGTGGAAAACTGACCTCAGGGGGATTAGTTGTATGAAAGCAGCACCCAGCCCTCACGCAGAAATGATTTCCACTGCTTATCTGCAAGCCCCTCTGCAGCCTGGGTGAAGTCAGCTATTACACTTTAAAAGACAATTACGTGTCCTTCACTTCCTCAAGCCCCTCACAAGCCAAATAGTGCTATCTAATCTAAACCACCCCAGCTCTTCTCCATCCCTTCAGACACATGCTGTGCATTACATTTCTGCAGAAATTCATTGCAGTCTGGTTCAGCAATCCCTTTGAAGTCCTCGGGAGCTTATCTGTACTCCAGCAAGCACCAGGGTGTGTCTCTCAGCCAGCTTGCAGGCGACTGTAAAACAAATTCATCCCAGAGGCCACAGGTGCCTCCTCTGGGGACTTCTTCCTCAGTATGGAGCAATCTCCAGGATTCACCCCAGAATAAGGGGCTGCTCCTTCTCTGGAGACTTTCAAGCCCCATCTGGATGTGTTCTTGTGCAAGCCGTGCTGGATTCTAGGGTCCTGCTCTGGCAGGGGGGGTTGGACTCGGTGATCTTTGGAGGTCCCTTCCAACCCTTAACATCCTGTGAGCTGTGATCCTGACACTGTCACTTGGTCAGAGGTCTTGCGGGCATGGGCCATGAAAGCTTTGAACAACCACCCCCCGAACAAAAAGGCTCCAGGAAAGCCCTGGAAATGGTCATAGCTGCCTCTTGGTGCTACTGAGAAGGTGGAAACAAGGAGAGGCTAGCAGGAAGCATCCGGATGGCTGCCCACCAAACTGCAGCAAAGAATCAGTGCTTCAGAGGGCTGTAACCCCACCCCAGGTACATCCCCCAGCACCAACCTCGCTCTTTTTACTCTCCTGAGGGTGTCTGGCCCCTGCCCCGCTGCCCCCAGGCTCCCACGCCCGTTGCCATTCTCACCTCTTTTCCTGGTAACCACAAATGCCTGCCTTACAGAAATAAAAAGGCTGGGAAAGGGTTTTACTGCCACAGGACAGAAAGGGAAAGAAAAAAAGAAGTCTGACATTAATCCTGGGATGAGGAAAAAAAAGCTGAGCAAGTATTTATGTTGATTTAAGGCTGTTCTTGTTACATTCTTGAAGCTACTGAGGTTATCTTGTAATCCATCGGAATTGCAGCTCGCGGCATTTAGAGCTGCTTTTCGATTGTGCTGCATTTAACCGTTCTTTACCCCCTTCTGCCTCCCAGTGCATGTGGGAAGACGTCGGTCAGGTTTTGGAGCCTCCTAAGCTACGGCCTGTGGGGTGTCTCTGCCCTAGAGAAGCTGGAGCGAAAGCATTCCCTGCGAAGAGACATTCTGGGGGCCGGTAAGACCTGGGGCTCGGCTGGGAGGCGACGCTTTCCCAGCGCGGGGCTGGGGCTGGGGCTGGAGGGGGGCTCTGCCGAGCAGCACTTTCTGTTTATTTTCAGAAGGGTTTGAGTGAATGCACGTCTCTGCAGTTGTTTAGAGAGCAGCAGCGCTGGAGATGAGGTTTATTTATTCACAAGATATGTATCATGCAAACAGCTGCGAACTGCTTCTCCTCACTGCTCTGTTGATGCAATTCAGCTCCCGCCCCCACGGACCACCCGATCCGGGGAGCGGAGGTCTGCAGCGCCTGGAGGCTGCTGCCTGCTCTCCAGCATGTATCTCACTGTTGGGCTTACCGGCTCCTGGAGCCGCAGCCCCATGCAGCAGGCTGAAACGCGGATGAAAAGCTGGACGTGTCCCAGCAAAGCACACTAACGGCCCAGAAAGCCAACCGAACCCCGGGCTGCACAAACAGAAGCGTGGCTAGCAGGTTGAGGGAGGCGACTCTGCCTCTCTGCTCTTGGAGGCTTCATCTGCAGGGCTGGGTCCAGCTCTGGAGAGCTTGGCACAAGGAAGCCGTGGACCAGTTGGAGTAAGATCAGAGGAAGCCACAAAAATGATCAGAGGGCTGGCACACCACTCCTGTGAGGAACGGCTGAGAGAGTTATATTCATAAAATCATAGAATTACTTAGGTTCTTAGGTTGGAAAAGACCTTTAAGATCATCAAATCCAACCTCGAACTTGGCACTGCCAAATCCACAGCGAACCCATGCCACTGAGCACCACACCTGCACATCTTTTAAATACCTCCAGGGATGGTGACTCCACCATGTCCCTGGGCAGGCTGTTCCAGTGCTTAACAACCATATCTGAGAAGGATTTTTTTCCCCTAATATTCAACTTAAACCTCCCCTGGCACAACTTGAGACCATTTTTCCTTGTTCTATCACTTGTTACTAGCTTTGCAGCCACTCTCACCCGAGCTTGGGGTGTTGTGGGTTATTGTGACCCAAGCACAGGATGCAGCACAGCTGGGGTTGCTCAGCCTGGAAAAGGCTTCAGGGAGACCTAATTGTGGCCTTTCAGCACTTAAAGGAGTCCTATAAGAAAGATGAGGATAGACTTTTTAGTGGGGTCTGTAGCAATAGGATAAGGGGTGATGGTTTTAAATGAAAAGAAGGAAGAGTAGCTGTAAGGAGGAATTTTTTCACACCGAGGGTGGTGAAACACCAGCACAGTTTGCCCAGAGAGGTGCTAGAATCCCATCCCTGGAAACATTCCAGGCAGGTTGGATGGGGCTCTCAGTAACCTGATCTAGTAGATGTCCCTGCTTACTGCAGGGGGGTTGGACAAGGTGACCTTTAATTGTCCCTTCCAACCCACACTATTCTATGAGTCTGATGTGGACACCTGGATTTTGGAAGTCTATTTTTCCTCTGGTGAGATTAATTTCCTTCTCTCCTGATTCTCCTTACTGAAAGAAGAGCTCGAAATGAGTGACAGATTGCCAGATTTCTGAATGCAAGGCATGAGGAGGAATTTTCTCCTGGGCCCATTTGGTGATTTTCTTAGCATCCCACAAAAGGAAGCCTCGGTATTAAAGCCTGGATGTGACAGATCCAAGGACCAGGCAGATTTTCCTGGAGGACAAAGCAACTCACTGTCTCTAACCACACTGAATCACACCTCTGGGACCTTTTGCAAGTCGTTTTCTGAGGAAGCTGGAGGAGGTTAACCCCATTTTTCACATCCCTTTGGAAAATGCTCCTGGTCTGCTCCTTACCCCCAAACCAGCAGAAACCTGGAGATCTGAGACAGGCAAAACTTGCATTTCCACATCACCTCCTGCCTTCCTGACAGCTTTAGTGGGAGCACCGTATCAGTGCCTCCCTTCCCTCCATCTCCTGCTTTTTCCTTTAGCCCTTGCTTCTGCCTTTCCTCATCCCACGAGACCTGCTGAACCCGAGCCCCACTGAGGCACAGGAGGAGGCTGATTGCTTGTAGTTACCGCTGTTTGTTTGTGGACACAGGGCTAAACAGGTGTTGTTTCTTATCTGTTAGTGATGTTTTTCCTGTTGAGTAAAATTACAAGCGCAGCTCCTTTGCTTTTAGGTCAGCTTTTCACCCCCTGCTTTCCCCCCTCGCTCCCTCTCGGCTGTAGGCTGGAGATCACAGTAGTTTCTGCCTGAAATGTTTCAGCTTCTCTGCTTTCCAGAATTTGACTGGGAGCCTGTTGCTACATGCTGAGCAGGGTGGGACTGCTGATCCTGTTGGGTTTTTTTTTCCCTTCCCCTCAGAAAGTAGCTTGCTGAATGTAAGGCTTCAGGGAATAAAATTTACAGGAGAGAAATTGCCTCCAATGTTTTTAACGTTGAGCTGCCTCGCTGGCCACCGTGGGATGGCCAAGGCTGCACGCTGTGGAAAGCTTTCCTCGGCGCTAGCTGCCCTCTGCGACTGGGGCTTCAACCTTTCCCCAGATCCTGGCTCCTTGCTACACTTTCCTCCTCCTCTGCGGTGAAAATGAAACTCGTTGCTTTCAGATTCACTGCTGAATTGCTCTTATTTGCATGTAATGAGGCTGAATACGCCAGCAAAAACTGGAGTCCCTAAAAAAACCCAACCTTCTTTTGAGAGATTTAGCAGCTGTCACTCACCCTCCTTACAACAATCAGGCAACGTTTTGGGAACCACCTAGCCTGGGAAGGTGGGGAGAGGAGATGGCCTGTAAGAAGCCATCTCTTGTGAGCCT
Organism: Colaptes auratus; assembly: GCA_015227895.2. Classification (NCBI taxonomy): domain Eukaryota; kingdom Metazoa; phylum Chordata; class Aves; order Piciformes; family Picidae; genus Colaptes; species Colaptes auratus. The sequence goes on along the minus strand of CM026886.1, from coordinate 2,582,002 downwards.
CCCCACTGCCCCCCGGCTGCCCTGTTGGGGACGCCTGCGGGACAGGGTGCTGCAGATCCCCGGACAGGAGCTAGGTCGGTCTGTCTGTGCCCAGGGTGAGGAGCACAAGAGGTCACCCTCATCTTCCCGCATATGCTGCTTCCTTACAGGAAGCATCGTGGGGGATCTGCTGGGATGTTTTGCCTTTTTTTCTTCCCCCCCTGCCCCGCTCTGTTTATGTTCTTAGGACCTGATCTTCCCAAACAGCAGAGGCCGGGGCCAGGACGCACTGCTCCTTCTTGTGTGTGGCCAGGTGGAAGGCAGCACCAAGAAAGGTCCACTCGGTGCTCACTCCACGCTTGACAGCCGAGGAGAAAGCACCCTGTGCAGGGTGGGGTAGGCAGTGTGCTGGCTTCACTGGCATCTCCTCAGATGGATATTGGCTGGGACGTGTGATCTGGAGCCCTGCCATCACCTTTCTATGGCAGGGCTTTCCTGACAGTGCCAGGCAGTTTCTCAGCCTCTCAGCTTCTGTGCAGCTTGCTCTCAGCCTCTTCAGGGATGGTTATTCTGGACTAAACAAGTGACACCTCTAAGGCTTTATAAACCTTGTTTCTATCAGTCCTCTTGCCCAGAATGCTCATGCTACCTGCTCATCAAATGCAAGGTGGTCAGATAATTGTGGTCTTTACGAGACTCTCCTTGGCAAATCAAGGGAGCATTATTACCTGTAGCCAACGTTAATAACCAGGGAAAGCATTTCTGCACATCCACACAGATCTGCTGTGTTCCTCCCACTAGAGGACAGTAGTTGGTGTACACAGCTGTCAGTAGCATTTTACAACAGAGGCAAGGATAAAACAGCCTTACCCTTCCTGTAGAAACAGGCTCCTTTCTAGTGGTTGTCACATAATGAATCCCAGTGAATATTTAACTAAGTCTCCCCTGCAATCAAGCTCCTGGCCTCCTTACTCGTACCCACAATGTAAAACATTTCCTGATCCATTGCACTCAGCATTTCTGGGAGTCTCCATCGGCATCTGCTCCTCTGCTCTGGCATTAGACAAGCTGCATCCGATTGTCACTGAGTTTTTCTCATCCAGCCATCACTGATACGACCTTTTCTATCCTGTCCTTTAAGAGATGAGAAGGATCTTCAGGACCATCTAAATGAAAAGCAGGCCATCTCTCCAAGCCCTGGAATACTGCTGTATAGCCATACAGCTATGAATATTCGTTGACAGGCACATGAATAGCAATGCAAGTCTAGAGTTCATGCAAACTGAGCTTCCCTCAAACCCTCCCTTCTAAACACAGCAGAAGGAAGGAGAAAGGTGTGCTTCTGCGCCTCTGTGAGCAAGGAAAGAGGATGGTTTAGGTCTGTGTGCTGACTGGGGGAACTTTTCTATAGTAAAACCTATGACTTCTGTATCGAATAGCAAATCCCTGTTTGCTTTTGGGCTTTACCTGCCTGACCATTACCTTTTCATTGCAGCTTTTTGGAGCTGGAAGCTTCTGAATGCGGTTACAGTGTTAACAAACGAGGACTGCCGAACCTCCATGCAGCTCTGTTGACAGGGAGGCTCTCTTGGGCAGGTCACTGGCTTCTCTCCAAAGCAATCCAGTTTCTCAAGTGAAATTGTGGGTACCTTAATCACCTGGCAAAGAGGAGGAGGAGGTCATCTTACAGGAGGGACTGGAGCTGATAAAAGACATGGCTTTCACTGAAAGGGAGACACACAGGAAGAAGCAAATTCCTCTGAAAAACTAGGGTAGGAGATAGGGAAGTGAGATGATGTGCAAAGGACGAGGAGAGAAGAAAGCCTATGGAGTGCTTGGGGGATGCTGGTTTTAAGAAGTTTGAGGGATGAGAAGAATGAGGCAGGGAAATAGTTGTAGGCATTTAGTGCTTTATTACCCAGGGCTGTGGAAAGTGAAAAAACCAGAAAAAAGGCTTTATGTTTTTGAAGTGCTGCAGAGTGAATGTGCCAGCCTGTGTCTGCAGCTGGGCCTCTCAAAGTGTGAGCTGCAAACGCTGAGCTTGGCAGGGCGGCGAAGGATGTGGGAAGCAGAAGGGGTCTGCAGGGATTTGGTAGTGCAGGATGGCTGGGTCACAGGACCCTGCTCACAATGAACAGAGTGCCTCCACCGTGGATCCTTGCCACGAGTTCTGTCCCTCTTCCAGGGTTTAAACCGTAACACGAACCCTGGTGTAAGCCCAAGTTCACACCTTCAGCTCTGAGGTTGTGCCTGAAAGTCAGAGCAGGCTCGCTGAACCCTGTGGTGTCACCAGAGAAGAATCTGATCTGATGTAACGCTGCAGGGGAAGCTGCCACAACCACCAGTTGGTCTAGTTGGACAGCAGAGCTCCGGCGAAACAACCCAGCGTGTATCGATCAGCTGGAAACAGACCTACGGAGTGCGTGGGCCAACAAGCCAAATATATCCAAGATCTGCAGCAGAAAGACAAATTGTCTTTGCAGCCTTTGTCTTCTCGGTTTTTATAAGTCTGGCTCTGTCTTGCTGTGCCCTGCCTGGCGCTGAAAAGGGGTTTATTCACATGGTTTCTCTGAGGCCTGCTTTAGGGGAGCTCACTGCTCAAAGTCCTGCAAAGGAGGCTGCTTTCCCCTCTTTCAGAAAAGATGACTCTTCCCCGAGAGCCAGAGGTGCTCCAGCAGGACAGCGTGTGACAAACTCTTTATGGGAGAATACATAATAAATTGAGGATTTTCTTTTATTTTGATTATTTAGCATTCAATATTTGCATTATGGAAGTGCCTGGAGGTTCCAGCTGAGATCAGTGTCCTATTGTTCTAAGCCATGCATAAAACCACGGTCAGAGATGAGGAGCTTACCATCTAAATAGATGAACTGGATAAAGGGTGGGAGACAGGAAGCATCTATTATTCTCATTTCATAGCTGGAGAGCTTGGACACAGACAAATTAAGTGCCTTTCCCAGGACTGTGTAGGAAAGGCAACACAGAAGGGCAGCAAGCATCAAATGTCCAGCATCCCAGAGCAATACCCTCCTCATAACACAGCACATTTCCTGTTTAAATTTATCTTCCAACGGTGCAGCAATAACAACAAATATTTTTTGGAGTCTTTTCCTTAAGACATACAAAATGAGAGGAGTCTCGGGAAGGTTACATGGCTACAAGGCATAACAGTCTGGAGGGAGTGTTGACACTCGGAATGCCATTGCAAGTCATTGACACCAGAGCAGTGAAATGAAGCTCTTTTTCTATTTCCAAGTGCCTGGCCTTGCTGCTGGAAGATTCTGCTGTGCATAATGTAGAGAGACATCAAAACTGGATGGGCAAAAGCAACTCATTTGCTTCGCCGAGACGAGGGGGCTTTGCTGATAAACAGCCACAAAAGCTACTCCTTTATGGGCCGGGGGCTGCAGCTCTCCCGTTCCTCTACACATTTTGCTGCAGAAGAACTTGGTAGCCAATCTGCTTTACACTCTTGTGGGTAATTATTTGATATCCTGGCATTAAAACAGAGAAATTCTTATCTCCATTTTTCAGCTTAGCAGCCTCTTGAAGTAACACGTGGTGAGGACTAGTGATGGAAGTGTCTCAGAAGCGGTTTTTGTGTTAGGAAGGGTTTGTGTTTACATGAAGTGACTTTCCCCTAAGATGCTGACAAATACAGAGAGCAACTTTGCCTGTCTTTGAAAACAAGGATTTCAGAAGTGGGTTCCTGTGATGTGCTGCTTTGCCACTCTAAAAAGTCTGAAGCTGCCGGGAATGGGAACCATAAATACTTTGGAAACCAGGTAAACAGTTGCTAGAGTTTAGGTGCTTAGAAGAAGCTGATGAAATGGAATCTTGGACAAGTATTTAGTGGCATCCAGCATGGCCAAGCCACAGTTTTGGACAAGACAGCTTGAATTACGAGGAAGAAATGTAGCTTGTCATTGTCTTCTGTGGAGAAGCTAAACTCTCAGTGCTGTGCATGTCTGAATTAATACCTAGAGGATTTCTCCCCATGGTTCTCTGAGTCTCCAGCGTGTTGGTCTTCTTTTTCTTTTAATTTGTTTAATTTTCTGTGTTATATTCCTTTTTATAATCAGACAGATAGGAATGTGATATGTTAGCAGGTCCAGCACCTGGAGAACAGATCAGGACTGGAGAATTTGCTTCCCTCAGGTCCCCATGGCCTCCCTTGCCATCTGTCTGCAATGTGGCAGGAGCCAGGGCTTGTTCCTCGCTGTGGTCCCACAGAGGAGCTGTTTTCAGTGGAGCCCTGACTACGCTGCTACCTCCAGCACTTAAAAGAAATGTCAGAGACTCTGTAAGGATTAGAACTGAGGAGTGCTCAGAAGCTCTGTTATGGGGTGTTTTTTTCTAAGGTGACTTTTCCCACATCACTCGAAGGCATTGCTTGCTCATCTTTCCTCATCTCTTCACAGACACAAGCTCTTTGTCTTCTGCTTAACCTTCTTTTACCTTCATCCCTAAAAGCCCTTAATTTGGGCTTTTGTGGATCCACCCAGAAGCAGCAGGCACATATTCACCTTGCCCTGCCAGGTAAAAGAGATGCCAGGTGGAAAGGAATTCATCATCTTACCTCTGCCTGCTCCTCGGTGGAGTTTTGGCTGAGCCCAGCTGTGCCTTCCCTGCGGGTGGAGCCCCTCACTCGGACCGTGCCCCTGTTGAACATTAACTGTATCCCTGCCTGCATGCGGAGGGGGGGGGGACCAGGGTCCAGCTGACAGCAGTGACAAAGAGCTGGCAGGGCTGAAAGATTCAATTTAACTTTCTTTCTCCTCCCCCGCTTCCATATGCGAGGGGGGACAGCACTGTTCCTGCTTTTGAAACGTGCGGGTGCAAAGGAGCATTGGTGTCCTCATTTTCCTTCCTCCCTATTGATGTATCATTGCCAGGATGAAAAAGGACGTCTCAAGAGCTTTTGAAAAAATGGGTGACTACTCAAGACATTTTATAAAGGAGGAAGAATGGGAAAGAAAATAGGACTCGGTAGGGGGTAGAAGGAGCCTGAATGCGTGCCTTGTCTGTCTATTCTTTCGCTTGAAACCTGGAGCTGTTGTTCCTATTTCAGTTCAAACTGTCACCTTTAGTTCATGATGGCTTTACTGCCCTTGCTCCTGAACCTCAACAGATTGGGGCTTATTTACCTATTCACACTCTGCTGTGGAACCTCATTAATAGGCTTATTAGCCACACCATTCACGTGCAGGAGGGCTCACAGAAAAGATCCCAGCCACTTTGAGAGGAGGAGGAAAAAACTGTAAAGAGATTATGCTCTCATTCAGCAGCCTAACTGCTATGAAAGGCTCCCTGGGCCCACTGAGATCTCTTGAAGCCTAAATATGATGACAGAATTGATCCCACCTCCCCCCTTTTAATTCCAAACATGCTTCTGCTTTTCTCCAATTGAGGAGCTGGGCTGTTGTGAGCCACTTCGGGAGAATGCGGTTCATTTACGAGAAAGGGCTGCTATTGATAGACTGCTATCTTTTCATCCCCCCCAAAAGAAGAATTTCTGACAAGTGCTTCCAGACATTGGAAATAGGTGTTCTGATTTGTCTTTAGTTAGTTATTTATTTATCTTTAGGGGAATGCTTCCTTTTCTTTCAGAGGATGCAAAGATATCGATGAATTGCAGCTTCCTGTGCCCGGCAATAATTTATGTGAGAATCCCTTTACAAGGTTTTCAATGGGAGATGGACATGCCCGGAGCTGGGAAAATTGGATCTTGACATCTCAGCTTCTCAATTAGCCTGTTCAGATGCCTGATGCTTTAGGAACAAAATATATGTATATAAAATAAATTAACCAAAAATTAATAAAAGAAAAAAAAAATTAAACCTGTGTTTCTAACCCATTACAGATTTGTCTGCTGTCTTGCATACTGCTGGCCAGGGGCGGAAAGGGCTTTCTGCAGACAACTTCTCCGCAGGTTTTTGGTGTCTGGAGGTCGTGTACACGGAGTTACCGTGCAGCCTCAGTCCTTGAAAATCCCCTTGATCAGTGCTGCACACAACGTATCAACCGTGCAGTAGGGCTTCGCTTAAATAAAGTAACATTAAATTGATCACCACTTGATTTAATTTGAGGCAACCACCACTTATTGATTTTCTTGTCAGGCCGATTCTACAAAGCCAGCATTACATGGGCTGTGTATTAGCAACCTTTCAGTCCGCGGCTGTCTAAAGCCAGTGCTTCATTAAGTAAGTATCAGGTTAAGTTATGCTGAATTGTGAATACCAATATTCAGCAGTTTTAAATCTGTGCGTGCAGGCAAATGATGTTTGCAGAACTGTTTGCCAACGTTCCTGTTCAGGCACCACACACACTGTTATTAAAGGTGCAGACAGATTGACAGGGCAGTCAAAATCAGGCTTTGCACTGAAAGGCCACTACAGCAAGGGTGGTTTTCGTTTTTCAGTGGGTGTTACCCAGCCACCCTCTGTAGCTTGAACAGGTCGCAGGCCGAGAGAAGAAGAAAAAAAAATCTGGAGTTTTCGAGGAAAGTTGCTTTAATGGTACCATCTGTGTGTGAGCATTTCGATGCCGCCTGGCATCACCCCTCTGTGTGGAGTGCACCAGGGACCCAAGGAGGCACCATGCCAGGATGGTGATGCCATGGGCCAGGCCCGAACCAAACCACGCGGGTGGGACGTGCCCCGCTCCCCGTCTTCCTAACCCGCTGGAAAACTTTTAGTGGAGCGACCCACGCAGGGCTGTGCGGCTTTTCTCCTCCCCACTCCAGCCCTGTGACCGGTGCGGGATGCGCTTTCCCGCTCTCCCGGGGGACACGGAGGCTAGAGCTGGAGCGGGGCCCCGGGGCTCGCCGAGCCGGGCCGGGCCGGGCCGGGCTGGGCCGGGCAGCGGGGGAAGGGGCTCAGCGCCGCAACCGCGACGATTGGCAGAGCCGAGCAGCGCCGTCCAGGAAACGGCTCGGGTTGCAGCGGGGGGAGTGACCAGGGGAGGGAGGAAGGGAGTCGGAGAAGTGCGTCGAGAGAGAGAAGGAGGAGGAGAAGGAGGAGGAGGGAGGGAAAGAAAACCACCAACCCACCCACCGAGGGGGGTTGTCGGCTTGACGAAGCTGCGGCGGCTTGGGGAGGGCGGCTGGATGGAGCGGAGCGGGACCCGCGGCGCTCTGCTCGGCCATGCCTGCGCGGGGGAGGAGGCAGCTGGCGCCGGGCACGGCGGGCTCGCCCCTCTGAGGCGGTAGCCGCTGCTTGCCGAGCGAGGGGACGGGACGGGACGCCGAGCCGGCTCCTGCCTCGCCTCCCTCCCTCCCTCCCTCCATCCCGCCTGCCCCAGCCGCGTCCCGCGGGGGATGCGCCCCGCTGCGCCGCTGCGGGTTTGCCAGCCGGCCCCGCCGGGGCTGCCCGCGGACTGACTGCGGCCGCTAAGGAGTTTCTTTACCCCAGTTTCAGGGTGCCGCTGCTCGGCACCGCGCCTCAGCCCGCCTGTTGCGGGGGAGCAGAGCCTTCTCGCGGAGCCTTCTCGCTGCAGGTAAATGGCACCGGGCTGGGCTGAGCGGTGGCGGAGGGAAGGTGCAGCCCCCCAAAAAAGCGAGGCGGTTTTGTGGCGGTTGAGGACCGGGAGTCCCGGCGCTTCCCCGCCTCCTTGTGCTCCCCCGCTGTAGACCTCCGGCTCCCGACGCGGGGCCTCGCACCTGGAGCGCGGCGGTACCGGGGCGGGCTGCGGCGGTGCGGGACTCCCGTTACTCCCCGGCGGGACTACGGGTCGGTTTTTCTGTCACTTGATCGTCTTTTGCGTAGCGCGGTGGGCAGCCTGAGCAGCGCCGCTGGGTCCGTGCCGCTTGGGTGCACGGCGGTCTTTGGGGACAGTTTCCAGCGGTGACAGCGGGACGGGCAGCGGGGGATGAGAGAGGGAGGCTGAGCTCCCGGGGGAACAGCCCCTCCTGGTTCGGAGACCGGCACCGGCTGGACGGGCCGCTCGGACCAGCCGGGAAGCGGGAGGTCCTCCCCCGCCGTGCCCGCCGCGGTGCTCGGGGGAGAGGGGCCGGCGGTACACAGCTGCCCCCCGCCTGAGGTGAGGGGGCAAAGAAATCCGTAGTGAAATATATATTTAAATGCAAAACGGCCCGTTCAAACAGGGACCCATTATGCGTTTGGTGTGAAACGCTATCAACATTTAAAACTTCATTGTCTCCTTTGTACCAAATCCCTGTAAATCTTCCACTAGCCTTTACTCATTTTCATCTGAAAAGCCTGTTTGGGCTGAATAGACAGCAATCAGCAGCCTCTGGACTTCTCTCTCTCTCTCTGGAATGTCAATTAAAATGCAGATTTTTTTTTTTCTCCTCTCCCCCCCCCCATTTTTCAGTGGCAAAAGACTTGAGAAAAACAGGATAGTACTGGAAAGCAATTGAAAGAAGTTCAGACAATGAAAAGTCCTGAAGCTTGCAAGCTGGTTCCCATTAGTCTTCCAGAATTAATGTTTAATAGCTGCGATGCTCAGATTTGCTTGGAGTTGAACCGCGATGAAGAATCTTCTTAGATACATGTGTGTGTGTGTGTATACATATATTTATAGAGGCATACGTGTTTGTGTGTGTCTGTGTATACAAAGCTGTGAGCATTAAAGCTTCGCGTACCTGGATTTTTTGCGATGAAGCCACTGGGGCTTTTAGGGCGCTTGCGGTCTCTTTGTGGAGGGAAGGTCCAGATTTCATTCAGACTTTGCTGTTCCCTGCCTAACAGCGAAAGATGCCGAGGAGCTCTACAGTGAGCTGTGTATTGATTCGGTTAACATGCTCTACAAATTGTACTCTTCCCTGGGGAGTGATAAACATCTTATAAACAACAATGGAAGTAGATTAAAAAGAACACCGAGCATTGAATTTAATTAATGCCACTGCTGAACAAGTACTACTTGTTTGTGTGTGCTAGTGTGTTTAAACTGAAGTGCAGCTTGGAGGAATTTGGTCGGGCTCCCAAACCAGTCAGCTTTCCCATGCTTGTCAGTTTGGCAAAGAAATTCGGGCAGGTATGTGACGAGGTGAAAATTGACTTGATGAGCGAGTGGCAAGGAGAGCCATCAATCATTGGGGGCTGACAACTCCTCCCCAAAGTGTAGGCTGAGAAGAGAGACAGAGTTCCCTTTCAAGGGGAAAAATAAACACTACGCGTGGCTTTCACTGAGTCTGAGACTCCAGGAGGGATTATGGTATTGTAGTCAGGAAGCCAGAATTGTGGAGGCCAAAAAGCATGCTGGGGCTGTGTTCCAAACATTGAGATAGAGGTACATAATTATCCAGCCCAGGAGGTCTTTCCAGGGACTCGTCCCCCGGCGACTGTGGCGATTAAACTGTGGAAAGAAGTTGGGGTTGTTTCATCCTCGCTGGACTCCGCTTCTTTTGGGGAAGGGCAGCAGCCCTCCAACCCTGGTTGCTGTCGTGGCGGTAGAAAGTGGTTGGGCTTCATGGATGGGTCCAGAGCTGTGATTTTTGCTTTGCTATACCTTTGCAAGCCACGGTTTTGAATCTTTTTATGCTGCCCCGTGGACGTGGGGTCCCTTTCTTTTCTACTGGCAGATGTTCAGGGGCAGAAGCTGGCAGAAATCTTCAGGTGAGAAGACCTGAAGTAGCTTTGTGCTGCCGTCAGGATTTAGGGTGAGGGTAGGAACCACGAGCGTGCTTTCAATGGCATTTAACGTAGCCTAACAATCTGAAACAGCTGAAATGTAAGTGAGATTAATGCTGTTAAAAGGCAGTCTGGAATATGTACCAGAGCTCTGGAATGTTTTCTTTTTGCAAATTTATGATTAAATTTTGCATTTATATACATAGCCTGTAATCAGGCTTTACAGGATGATTTATGGAAATTAAAGCAGCATTACATCTAGTCTGTTAATGAGGGTTTCTAGCAGCTGTACAGCTGGGTAAACTGAGCTACAGAGCTGTGGCTCTCAGACAGCCAGTCGGGAGGTTGACCTGGGTGGTAGCGTCCAGGAGGGCTTGCTCTGGTCCCTCACCAAAGACAAACCGGTTCGGGAGACAGAGCTCTCTTCACTTCTCCACCTGCTCTGTGCTTACTTAGAGAAGTGCTCCGTGAGCTCTTTGCAAATGTTTATGCAGTGGTCTGGTGGTGTTTTCACTGCAGATTTAATAGTAGTTGCTAGCTTGTGGTCTGGGATGCTTGCACTGTGCTTCAGCCTCTAGAGTAGGCGCAGAGCTTTGAACTGGTATCAGCTGAGGTGAAAAAGCTTGCCCCGAAGTGTCAGGGCTTCACCTGGAGGACCATCTATTAGCGATTACCCCACGTGTCTTGCGTCACCTGAAATCTGTTTCTGCCTTCTCTGGAAGTTACTGTCTGTAGTGCCCAAAGTAAAGGATGCCTCAAGGCGTTTCTGCCCTCAGCACTGTAACCTTGGTTTGCACGTAGCAGGCAGCAAAAGCCTCATAAAATCTGAGAACTGCTTAAGAGTTGGCTTTCTACAGGGAGAATAGTTGTCCACGTTCCTGTGTGCTGCGTGCTGAGGTGCCATGTCCAGGGGGTTTTGAGGAGTTTTGCCTTTGTGCCTACTTTCCCTTTTTATTTATTTATTTTAAAGTGATTTGTTTCTGTTCAAGGGCTGAGGACAGGAGTGAAACAGTTTTTCACCTCATTTTTGCCCTTCCAAGAGAGGCACTCTTGTAAGTTTCAGTTGGGTTTCATCACATCTAAGATGAATCATTGACAAGATGAGAACAATTGCTACAGTTGCTTGTTTTTATCCTTTACTGAGGTTTGCTATCTTTTATGGTTTGAAAATCAGGTCTAATTTTCTGCTTGAGCTGTTAAATCACCCTTTGAGGATGCTCTTCTGACCCTCACCTGGCTTCTTAGTGCGGTGGCAGCAGGGCCCTCTGAAGGGAGTGTCAATTACTTTGGTCCTGCTTTTCTTTCACCCCATGCCTGGATTACCAGTTAACTCCACACAAATTACTGTGGATAAAGTAGACGTCCCACTCCCAGCCTTCTTAAAAACAGATACCAGTAAGCACTGCTGGGAGAGAGAAATGTGTGTGCATGCAGTTCAGCATACACGAATGGAAAATGATGCTGGGGAGGCCCCTGGTGAAGCTGGAGTCTTTATACAGATTTTAATTGCCTGTAATGCAGTGTAGCTAACCAGTACCCCTGTAAAGACTGTACAGGACTCCCAGGCTCTAAGAGCACAGTCAACTGAGTCAGAAGAAGGTACATCCACAGGGGAGCTGGAAGTCTTGAGATGAAATAAGATTTTAGAGATTATCCAAGCCTGAAGAGTAGATTTTTTTGTTGTTGTTGTTTTCGTTCAGCTGTGTTTTCTCATGGAAAATTACTGAATCCTTGCAAATTCAGCTAGCTGCAGAACTTGCCTGGGTGAAGGAATGCAAACCAAGGCACACTTACATAAACCTTCAAACAATAACAAGAATATGATTTGTGTAATTGTGGTAATTTTGCAGCATTAGAGGTAATGTGCCTGCACATGTGTGTGCCTCTCATTTAGTTTCATTTTTTTTTTAACCTGTATATTTTTGTCAGTGAAAGAGCTCCCTAAATATGTGCTGAGAAGTGATTTTGTGAAAACAAGGAGGACTTGGTTACGCCTCAGGTGATGATGGAAACTGCTAACAGAAAATGAAAAGTCACTCACTTTTCACATAGTCTCGAAGCTGGAAAACTATTTTTCCTCCTCCTCCTCCTCCTCCCCTCCCTCTCACTTCAGCTGTGTTCAGGGCTTCCTGAAGTGGGTTTTTTTTTTTGGTCTCTGCTTTAAGGTGTTTTCTCTGACTGTTAAATCTCTCTCCTCCCCACAGCAGCAGCCCTCATTCCGAGGGAGGAGGTATTACCCTGGCCGAAGACACTGCTTTCTCTCCATGCTTCTCTAGAGGTGTTCAGATGGGATTAAAGTCCACATGGAGCTATGGAAATGGACCAGGAATTTACTCTAAAAAGATGGTCAGCTGGGATTTGGGTTGCCTTATCTGCCTGGTGGTGGTCACCATGGCTGGACTTTGCCTGGCTCGACCTTCGTTTAATTTAGTTGTTGAAGACGCCACGCTGGAGCCTGAAGGTAAATCACTCTAGAATCCTTAATTCCACACAAAGGAAGTTAAGTGTATATGCCTGGATGTTTGAAATGGAAGCCAGCATCTTTTTATGCTTGGGTAGATCTGGGGTGAGTACCAGACTAGCCCTCAAGAGTGATGTGTGTTTGCGTTTCCTTGCTTGCACACAGGCTGTGCTCGTGGCAAGTGCACGCTTATTTGATCTGATGCAAGCAAGTGGTGTCACTGGTTGCACTTGGGACTGTCACCATGGTGCAGAGTCAAAGTGTAAGGCTGAAAGTTCTCAAGAACGGGGCTCTAAGGAAACCTGTTTCACTTGCGTGTGTGACCTGTGTTGCTGCCTCACGGAACGAGAGGGCTGTCCAGCTGCGTGCCTTTGTGATGGCCTTAACCCGAGAAGCTCAGAGCGAAGTCCCAGTTCTTTTCAGTCGTGTGGGCTGAATGTTTAATTTTGCCAGGCACTCTGCAGACAAGGTGCTGCAGCTTTATTGGTGTTTGTGCTCAGAGCAAATTTCCCTATTGCTGTTAATATCCAAGAACAAGTGGTTGGTGTCTGGATCACAAGTCCTGTCAGTGTAACTGTTGAGATGTGAGTAGCAAGGGCTGCAGGTTGTTACTGTGAAAGCAAAGGCTAATGAGACCTTTACAGTGGAACAGCTGTTTTGATTAGAATCTCTTATTTAGAGCCTGCACCTGTTGGTACCTTCTTCTAGGTATAGCCCTTTGAAAGTGGTTTTCTTCTCAGAAGAGCTGAGGAGGGGCTGCCGTTTTTCCTCGTGAGCTGATTGTGTTTAAGAATGATTTTGCTGTATTGTGTGAGATCTTTCCTGCTCTTGGGGAGCACCTCAGGGGGGAAAGCAGGTTTCCTTTGTCAAGTTTTATCTGTCCTCTGGAGGAGTGATTACACTTGTAATATCTCAGCTGTCAAACCAATAGATCCTGCGAGCTTGCTGGAGAGAATTTGGTCTTTATGTGTTGCCCACGTGTTGCTCATGACCACAGGCACAGCTTTGTTTTTGTTTAGTACCTTTTCACGCACAACTTATTGTTTCTACCCTCTGCCTCTAAAAATAGACCTGCCACATCTTTTGGAGTCTATTCCAAGTACATTTTTGCAGATGGCAGGGGATGAGCTGTGTAGGGATGATGAACTGCGTGGAGATGATGAGCCCTCCTCCCTAGCAAGCACTCCTGAGAGAGACTGACAAGGTTTAGCAATATTGTCACCTGTCAGTCACAGAGATTGTGGAGGGGAAAGATTTCAGGGTTTGCTCCTTCTTGTGAAGGTATCCAGAGAATTACAAACCAAACCCACCAAGACTGAAACTCGGAGCTCTCATCACCACTTCCTCTGTGACTTGTTAATTGCACATCTGGTGGTGCCTTTCTGGCTTAAAGTCGTGAATAATTCCAGTTTGAGATGAGCTGTGTGTAATGAGGTCCCCTCCTTTTAGGGTTAACTCAGAATGTGGTTGAATGATTGGTGGAGTGTTTTGTAGGGAGAAGAGTAATGCAGTTTTGAATGATACCTGATAATTTTTGAGCTTGCTCAGGGAGAGAAGAGCTTTTATTATTTTAAAAGGCAGAGTTTAAAAATATGTTTCTTCCACAGTGAATATCCAGGGGGTAGAATCTGGGCTTTATCAAAGAGTAAATTGTTAAAAAGGATTTAAAACTTCTTCCCTGGGCAGGAATAGGACTGACATGAAACAATTTTTGACGTGAGAACCTGAATCATTACCAGAAACCAGGAGGAAAAAAAAAAAGGCAAACCACTTCTAAGTTAATGGTATAATAAGAGCTTTTATGCTGCAGAATACAGGGAATTGTGTGGGATTTATATCTGAGATTTGGGAAATAAAACCTCCTTTATGTACTTCATTAAACCCTTCAGAAAAAAACACCCAAGTTTTTACACAATCACCTTCTCTGGGTTCCATCACTGCCACCCACAAGCGCTCTCTCCAAGCTGAAAACAAAACAAGAAAGCCCTTCAAGAAATCTCTTCAAAGACAAAGCAGACTCTCTTTTAAACAACAAAAATGAGTAAATGCCCAAGATTTTGGCCACAGCTACTCTGGGGCTCAGGTGCCCTCCTAAAGCAGATTTTCAGCAGGGCTGCTGACTGTGCAGTCATTAGAGCTATGACATTTCATACCATCTGAGAAGGTCCACGGGGCCACGACCTTTGGTGACACAGGTTGATCTGTTCCTTAGTCTTCCTTCATGGACAAGTTTGTCCTTGTTTTTGTTTAGATGCTTTTATTGTTAGTCTTTATTGTCTTAGTGACTCAGAATATTCAAAAAGCTGTGTGCAGCGGCAACAGGAATGAGGACTGTGGCTTTTGGTTCCTTTGATTGTAAGGGAGAATGTACTGCTGTCTCTTAACTAAATGTGGCTGTAGGCACTTTTGGAACTGTTTTCCTTCAGAGCCTCTGGTTAAGTGTGCACTTCAGTACCAGCAGTATTTATCTAATAGGCTAATCAACTGCATGGATATGTGCAAGATGTTGACAAGCTGCTTCTGAGCACCTGCAGTCAGTCCAGGCTTCTCCTGTGTGCTTTTATAAAGCACAGCACTGGCTGAGCTCTGAATCTTCTCTGTGGCCGTGGTGCATGTGCAAGTGTTTACACTGAAGATGGTATCTTGAGCCATTGTAAATGATAATGTCAATATTGATAGCATGGGTGCTCACCGAGGGCTGGATCCTGGCTACGGTTGTTACCTGGAGCAGTGATGGTAAAATCGGAGGCCGTTGAGTAGTGTGAGCAGAAGCAGGACCTGTAGGAGTTGGTTTGGGGACTGTCAGCTGTTGAATTATGTCCTGCATCAAGTGTTTACATCTGTGGTTTTTTACCCTGGGCAGTGTAAAGACTTTCTGCTTTTAAATATTTAGAAACAAGTCTCCCCCAGTGTGTACAAAGGAGCCATTCTCTTTCTGTGTACCCAGGCTGGGAAGGCCTTTGATGATAGCCAACGCTTCAGAAGGGCTCTGACCGCACACATAGGTTGAAGGGGTTACTTTGTGAACTGAATAATTAGTTTAGACATATATTTGATAAATACCAAGCTCTCCCTTGACCTTCCCTTGCCCAGGCTGTGTGTTGTCGTTCTGCTGGGTAGCTAATTTAGGCTCTTCCCCCACGTGCAACGCCTTGGCGCTGTCCTTGGAGCACCCCCTCGGAGCCCTCCTCGCCTGGTGCACTGACAAAGTGTTTCAGGTCTTTTAATTTAGGGCAAATTTCAAAGGACTAATTTGAAGCTTTCCAAATTTCAAAGGGCTATTCTTAGGCTTTCCACATGGGACAGACTAATTCTGTGTCCTGTGAAAAACATAATAGTGCCAAACGGCCTTAAATGTGTGTTTGGGAGGTTCCTGGAAGCAGCAGCGAAGAAAGAGAGACCTTCGGTGGGTGATGTATGCTTATGGTGGAGTTGTCACTTGGGTTTGAACTGGGGCACAGCCGTTTTCTGGCACTAACCAACACACAAGTATCAACCCTTTCGGCGCAGTACCCGGAGCAGTGCCTTCCTTGTGGTAAAGCTGTTGCAGAACGTGAGCAATCCAGGTCAGTTTGTGCAGGAATCCCGGCAGTACTTAATGTCGCCTGTGGTCGCAGTGGTTAGCACAGTCCACTTGCACATCCTTTGGTACCTGATGCAACCTGCCTGGATATGGTCTTCTGGGGGCTTCTCAGGGCTGCAGTGTGTGGAGGGGGGCTTCTCAGGGCTGCAGTGTGTGGAGGGGGCTTCTCAGGGCTGCAGTGTGTGGAGGGGGCTTCTCAGGGCTGCAGTGTGTGGAGGGGGCTTCTCAGGGCTGCAGTGTGTTCTCAGGGCTGCAGTGTGGAGGGGGGCTTCTCAGGGCTGCAGTGTGTGGGGGGGCTTCTCAGGGCTGCAGTGTGTGGAGGGGGGCTTCTCAGGGCTGCAGTGTGTGGAGGGGGGCTTCTCAGGGCTGCAGTGTGTGGAGGGGGGCTTCTCAGGGCTGCAGTGTGTGGAGGGGGGCATGCTGCTGATGGGGTGGCCCTGTCCCACAGAGGGAACAGCAGCAGCAGCCTGCTCCTATCCTGGAGTGCTGCCTTGGGTCCTTCCCATGCTGGTGCCACCCGGCAGCGAGGTGGCAGGGCTGGTGGGACCCCACACAGCGGTCGTCTTCCCCAGGCAGACGGAGAAGCACCACCAGGTTGCTGCTTCCAATTTGGTAGGAAAAACGATGCTAAAAGGTCACCCAGGGTTCCCTTGTTACAGTATTTATTATTGTGTAACAAGAACAGTGGCTTTTGATATCTCCAAGTTCTGATTAATAATTCAAACCGATTAGTTCAATTGGAGGGCTTTGTTTCTTTCTGAGGAAGGGCAATTATCACAGGCCATTATGGAGGAATGTGACATCCCCACAGCTCCGGGTGAGGGCTGGATGCCCTTTCAGGGATCTGGTTCAGTAAGTTATTTGGCCCGGTACAGGAACTGCTAGCTGAGATTCTGGGGACTTGTACGAGCAGCCAGATTAAATCAGTCTTAATGTGTCCATCCTGCCTTCAAAACCCACAGCAGCCCTTTAGCAGGGGCAGAGTCTTAGGCTGCAAACTAATTGGGCATGGGGAGGGTTGTTATTTACAGTCAGCGTTGATGAGATGCTGGGAGTCAGCGAGGGAACCAGTTTGAAATGTGCACAAATAATTACACATTTCAGTCTCATCTGCCATAAAATTGCAGCTTTGTAAAGGGGAGGGAAAAACATCAGCTTCTGGAGATTTGATTCCTTTAGTGATAGCTGCTTTTTTTTTGTCTTCCTTTGGAGGCAGATTTTCAAAGGTACTGACTTGAATGATATCTTTTTGTGTGTGTTTGTTTTTAAAGCCACTCATGTAGATAAACCCCCAAACCAGTGACAACCAACTGCAGTGGATGGATAGCTTTCTAATTTTAGAATAGCTCTCTCCCTTGGCAGAGAACTGGCAAAAAATTTCAGCCTATGGTAACTTCCCCCCGCCCCCTGTTTTCACTTTGAAAGCAGAGTTGAGAATGAAATTGCTGTCAGCTGAAGTTACACGAGGTTGCCTACGCCGGAGCCAGTGGCCTGTTGTGATGTTTTAATAACAACCACCACAGCAGAGCTCTTAATGAGCGTTTTTCTGGATCCAGCTTCACCAGAAACGATCACTTGGCTTTAAACAAGCACCTTTGAAGCTCAGTGTTGTCTTGGAATGAGCCTTTAGTTCAGGAACAGGTGAGAAGGCAAGAAAAACACTACCCCTTTTTCTGTCATTAACAGAGAAAAATTCTTGACTAGGAGGGTCAGATTTTCAAGCAGCAAGCATTTTGTGAGTCCTGGAGGTGGAAGGCTTACAGTGAAAGCAGGCTGTCCTTGAAGCAGAGCTCCTCAGCAATCTAAACCTGCATTTTAGGAGAACCATCACCCGCTTCAGGCAAGTTGCATCTTGTCTGTTTGTTAATAGTGCACCTGGTTTAACTAGAAGAGAAAATGAATTCCAGGGTAGTTAAACAAGTGCAGAATTCATGCTGAAAAGGCAGGAGGAACCCATAACATACCTGAAACCTGGAGTTCTGCACCAGTGTGACCACGAGCTTGGATCTTTGCTCATGGGCTGGGTACAGTAAGCTGCCCAAGTGGGAGCATCTTTTGCAGACGTGGTCAGGATGCACTGGTTTGTGTTTGCAGTGACTGTGGAGAACTGGGCAATGCTTGATCTGGTGTGGAGCCTGCCAGGGTAAAAAATGTCCTTACAGCAATTTGGGAACCGATGTGAAATTCAAACCTTCCTTTGAGTTTAGGTTCAGTTTATAGGCTGCTTTTAGGGGCGGGATTTGGCACGGCACGGCCCCCAGAAGGAAAGATGCCATCTTGTAGTACCAGGAACTAAAGTGAGTTTCAAACTGATTGAAAGAGAAGTTGGAGCAACTTTTGAGTGCAGGCAACTCTTAAATGAAGACCAGATTTGCAAGAGTGCAGCAGCAGCCAGCAGCTCCTGTTGTAATTGCCAAACCTGCGCTGGGAGCTGTGCTGCGAGTTGGGCCCTTTGGAGTCCGGTCAGCAAAACCCTGTTAGCATCTTAGTGCTGGAGGGTTGTGCCCCTCCACCAGGGCAGCTGAAAATGAGAGTCTGTAAAAGGGATGGATGTTTACATGGACCAGCTGTGTACCTCTCCAGGTTATCCTTTCACATCTCTTCATTGTCTCCGTGATGGTTTGTTGTTTTTTTTAAAGAACCCCTTTTTGTAGAGGTTTGGTTCTCCTGGACCTGCTCCTGAGTGTCAGAGGAGTCAGCATCTGGTAGAGAGAGATGTCTCACGGGCTTTGCTTTCTGCTGGTTCAGGTCCTTGTGCTGCTTGTCACCGCAGAGTCAGAGAGAGAGAAGAGCAAGCTCAGCGCTGAGCCGAGCTCCTCGGTGCGGCTTCCTTCTCTCGCCACGCCAGGGTTATTTGCATTGTATTTTTTTGAAGTGACTGTAAGTGAAAGCATTTGGTGAACCTCAGCGAAGCCGAGGAGCTGTGAGATCTGACCTACTTTTCTTTTCCTTCCCTTCCTCACATGCCGTTGCAAGTTGTGTGCAATTATTGCTTCTCCTCCTCGCGAAAGAACTGGCTCATCAGTTTGGGACGTTAACCGATGGCCAGGAGCGCCTTACGGTAGCAAAGCCGCAAGAACTGAGAGGAGGGGGAAAATTCCTTTGTAGCGGGGAAAGAGCTGGCTTTTGTGCGGCTTCACTGGGAAGGGCAGCGTGCTGGAAGGGAGCAAAAGAAGGATGAGAAGCAGGCCGGGGAGGAGAAAATGCTCTTTCGGCTGTATGTTATGTATTTGGGTCTGCTTTTATTTTCCTTCCTGGCTTTTCATGAGTTTCTATTTTGAAAGGAGTTCTGTGCGGTGGTAGTTATCACCCCAGGCTTTCTCCCAGGCAGCTTGTGGGTGTTTCTGAGCGAGGCCTGGGGTTGGTGCTGTGGCTGGGCATGCCTTGGCAGCCTGCACTGACCAGGACGGGCGCGTAGGAGGCGAAGTTGTGGTTGGATGGAGCAGAGCTTGCTCAGAGCACCCTGCTGCAACTCGGTCTTTAAAGGTAATTAAAAAGTTGTGGTGTAAGAAAACTAGCTAGGGTTCACGTTCCTCTTTCTTTAGGGTGGCCTGCAAGGGTGTGCAGGTGAGCTGCTGGCAGGACCAGCTGCTGGGCAGTGTGCTCTAGTGAGACTTGCTTTGCAAGTCTGTAAAGTGTCTCTGTGGTGTTGCAATGTTTAATTTGTTTCAAGGAAAGCAGCAGGGTTTGTAACTGAGTGCCACCCAAGAGTTCTTCAAAATCGTTTTGAAACCTCAGCTTCAGTTTTGAGCGGCTCTTCGAGCTTGGTTTTATTAAAGAGAGTTTAATCACGGGCAGTAATCCTGTTTAGATGTCTCGGCGTGGAAGCACTCAAGTTGATCTGGTCTTGTCTGCTCTCCAGGGGAGCACAGCTATGGCAGGCGAGCAAGATTGACCTGGGGGCTCTCTATAAAATCTGCAGCACACCACTGCTGGGTAAAGTCCTTCTCCTAACAGTTCATCTTCCATCAGTAGGGCAAAGTGCCCAGGAGTCCCACTGCTGCTGTAAGGGGCGTCGGAGGTGTCTGCAAGTTAAAAATAACCTTTGTCATGTAAATGCTTGTGGGCCACCTGGAAGTGCAGATAGCTAGCCCAGCTTCTAACTGCAGGGCTTGTTCTGCTGCTCCGTCCTTGTTCGCAGGTACCGCTGGGGACTGTTCTGTCGGTGGAGCTGGAATTAAATGAGCTGCGATGTCTTCGGGCTGAGCCCCGCTGTGGGTTAAAACGGAGCCTTGAAGCTTTCAAGTCTTTGGTTGTGAGCATCGTGGATAGGGCTTTCAAAAGCGCCGAGAGGATGTTTTGGGGATCTTGTTTCCAGTGACGTTTTTCACATCCCACTTTAGGAAGATGAATTTGAGGGGAACAGGCAAGATGAGACTTCCAGACGAGCTGCTAAAATTAAGAGGCCTTGTGTAGTCAAGTAAAAATGGGACCCTGTACAAGAGCAACAACTGCTGACTTGCTTAGAGGGAAGCTGAAGAGATGTTCTCTGCATCCAGAACTAACACTTCAGCATGGAGTTGTGCAATTCTTAACCTCCCACTTGTAATTTATTTCTTTTGCTTGGTGAGTAGTAACAGTCCCGAGCCTGGCCTTTGGCAAAGCTGGAAGCAAAAGGTTGTGTTTGGGTTTGTGCTGTGCTCTGTTACGCTTTTATATCACTCTCAAAATGCAAATAATCAGCTGGGAAGAAAACCCAAAAAAGCTACAGATTGGAAGGGATGCAAGAAAATAGCCAACCCAAGAAAAAACCCTTTGCAACTAAATATACATGCTCCCAGCTTGTCCCAAGGCTGTGTCTCTTAGGTGGAGCCTTTCCCAAGCAGGCTTTAGTGCTAAGTTGGGCGATGGGAGTTGGTTGAATTGCTCTGCCGCTTGGTTGTGTGCCCCATACAGCCAGGGAGGTTTGCTGTTCGGCTTTTAATGGAAGCAGGAACAATGGCAGAGTGATCCCAGCCTTGCAGCCTGCTTTTTCCTTCCTTTCTTTTTTTGAGAGAAGGTTAATTTTCTTTTTTTTTTTTTTCCCCCCCCAGCTTTTCATTTGAGGTCCTGGCAAACAGTGAGACATTTCCCCTTTGCATTGTATAATAGATTACATGAGAAGACTTTCCTGTAATGAGTTTAAAGAGTAGTTAATTATTTTTGAGATTGTGTTACATGTGTCTTAAGCTGATATTGTACTCCCCAATCCACTTTCCACAGAGACTATCGTTCTGTCACTTCAGGCAGCTGATGGAGCTTGTGGCTTCGACAGAAATGGCCAAGATTTGTTGCCTGGAACCGAAGGCTCACATCCTGAAGAGAGCCTGTGGTTTCATCTCACTGATTACAGTATGAAAAGAACTTCAGGGGTCTTGGTGTGTCTGCTGCAGGTTAGGAGTGCTTTCTGCCTCCTTGATTGCCACCTCTTTGTGCAGTAGCCAGACTGATGCTTTGCTGGTTCTTGTTCTGCTCCATACCGGGAGGTAAATGCTGGGGTCCCATCGCTGCATGGCGAAGCCTTCGTGCCGTAAGGAGCAGGCCCTGGAGAATGGGGACAAACAGGAAGAATTTGCAGGGCAGCTCCCAGCAGCAGGAGGGGACCTTGCTGGTCTCTCAGCTGTTTGCTCTGAACTTGGCATGCTGGAAGTCTTCCTTGGCTTGGCTTCCAAAGGCGCAGAGCACAGGGCCAAGCCCATGGGCATGTGATACCTGGCGCTTTTGACGTCCGTGGCATGGTGTGCAGCCGTAACTCAACAGCTGCGACTCTAAGGACAGGGAGGAGCAAGCTGGCTACGAGCTGTAGGAACCTTCACTCTTTGCAGGAAGGCTAAATAGATACCTTTTTCTTTTTGAGGAGGAGCCCTTTCTCTTTAGCCACAGGATGAGACACATCAGCCCAGCTGCTTTGCAGCCGTCAAAGCCTTGCTGAAATAGTTCCTGTGCCTCACCCCACATCAGCCAGCGTGGAGCCTGTTTGCCCCTACTGCTCCTTGATGCTGAGTGTGAGGAAGCTCTTGTCTATAGCCAGAGCTGAATGATGCTTGAGGATAGTTCCTTTGAGGTGTTGCAGTTCCATAATTGCTTCTCTGCCAAGGAGTGTGGCAGTTTTAGGCTGATGCCTAGGAAAAATTTCCACAGATTGAGTAGAAAAGTGGTGGAATGTAAATAAATTACCATTGGAGGGATGAGGGAAAATAATGATAAGTAATCCCCTTGGTCTGGTGACTAACAGAGTTAGTTGTGTGAACTGACTCCTTCTCTTTTCAGCTTCTCTGCTCTAGCAGATGCTAGCTGCCTGTGTTTCTTTGTTGTGCCTGAGTATTATCAAGCTACTCTCTGCTCTTCTCTCTTTTGCCTTGTACAGGGGGAAGGGAATGGAGAAGGGGAAGCTATTAGCAGCCCGGGGTGGGGTGTGGGTGTTCTTGTGTTGCTTATAGATTGTAGATGTTGTGTATTTTGTGCACATTCATTGCATTCCATGTTTCTAGATTTTAGTGTGCTTGTAGGTAGAGCTTCATCTGCCTTCCTCCTGAGCTAGTCTGGCAGTTTTATTTTGGGGACTGATTCCAGCCCACCACATTCTATTGATTGATGCCCAAGGTGGGGCTGGAATCCACAGCCCTCTACCAGCTGAGGTAGGTAGAGGTGGTCATGTGGGGTAACTTTTAGCTGCATCCACGCAGCTTCTTTTCTTGGCCAGGAGGTCCTGTGAGCAGTGAAACTTCTGTGCTGCTGACTAGAATTATTTATTTTTCTTAGTCTTCAAAGCTTAGAAAAACAAGTTAGGGCACTGTAATATTTTCCCTCGTCCATGATGATGTTGGCAAGTATTTCAGTTGGAGGAGAGTCTCTCTCCATTTTATGATCTTAGTATATAGTCAGCTCAATGGGACTTGACACGATGCTGGACACCGGTGCTGTGGCGCTGTCAGTGTGGCTGGAAGCTCTGTGCCTCCATGTGTCATGTGCCACCACTTACTTTGTTTTGCAGATGTTCACTCCCAGGGCTAAAGGATTCCTCCTGGGTTGGGTTGGGGTTTGTTTGTTTGTTTGTTGTTGCTTTTGGTTGGTTTGTTGTCAGGTCAGAGGCTGGACTTGATGATCTCAGAGGTCTTTTCCAGCCATAATAATTCTGTGATTCTCTTTCTTCTTGTGGTGGCTTTAGGCTATGCCTTTAACACTTAGATACAAATTTTACTCATCAGGTGAGTAGGGTCCTTATTGAATAAGGATAGTTGTTAAAACAAGATGCCAGGAGGAGTGTCTGGAGCTTAACACTTTGTGGAGAACATTGCTTTCAAACAAAGCACACTGGGAGCTTATTCTAAAGGAATGAGTTAAGACTTAGAATCTGATCAAGGGACTGGAGCACTGCCCTATGAGGAGAGGCTGAGAGCCCTGGGGCTTTTTAGCCAGGAAAAGAGAAGACTGAGAGGGGATTTAATCAATGTCTATCAATATCTGAGGGCTGGGGGTAAAAAGGGAGGGGACAGGCTCTGCTCACTTGCACCCTGTGTGATAGGACAAGGAACAATGGATATAAACTCCAGCACAGGAGGTTCCACCTCAACATGAGGAGGAACTTCTTCACTGTAAGGGTCACAGAGCCCTGGAGCAGGCTGCCCAGAGGGGTTGTGGAGTCTCCTTCTCTGGAGATTTTCCAGCCCCATCTGGATGTGTTCCTGTGTGACCTGTGCTGGATTCTCTGCTCCTGCTCTGGCAGGGGGGTTGGACTCAATGATCTCCAGAGGTCCCTTCCAACCCCTAGCATCCTGTGATCTGTTACTTATGTTTGTAACATTTATGGATCTCTCTTTGATGCTTTGTGTTTGATGAAGGTTTTCTGCAAGGCAGGATCTTTTTCATCAGTTTTGAACAATTCCTATTATACATCAGAGAGGAGGGAAATAGTTCCTGCTCTTCAGAGTATTGTTGAGTGCCAGTGGGTTTTGTTTTACTTTACTGTTTTAGGGGTTTAAAATTACAGAGGGAACTCCAGTCATTTGGAAAAGTTCTCTCAGAGAGGCTCTCATGTTGGTGGAGGCAGAGCTGGCACCTAGCTGATGGAAATGCAGCACAAATCAGACAGCAGGAACCCAGTGACTTTGGGGGAGCTGATGGGTGAATTGCAAATGCCATTTTGTGCCCTTTGTCGTGTGGGTTTGCTGCCAGCTCATGGGAGGTAGTCGCTGGGGCCGGGAGTGGCTTTTTGCACGCTTACACCAGTGGCTGGCTGTTGTGGGCTGAGTCTCTCATCCATCATGAGGAGGCCACTCTTAATATTAGCCTGCCAGCTTCAGCAGGGGGAGAAGCTCATCAGCTTGTACCTGGGAGGTGGGAGGGAAGATTACAAACCTGCCTGGTGATACTTAGACTTCCTGACCCTGCAGAGCGAGCATCCTGGAGGGAGGGTGAAGGCCTGGGTTTGCCTTGCAAAGTGGTGGGGCTCATGGCTGTTCTGCTTCAGGCGTAGCTTGGCGTCCCCGTTCCGTACTGCTTGTCCAGCGTAGCCTCGCTGGATCGTCCTCAGTGACAGGAAGAAGAGGAGAAGGGGTGGGAGAAAGCCAGAGGAGCGCTGGTGGTTGGCAGCCTGGTGTTCCCTGTGGGGACATTCAGTTTTGCAATGAGCCTCTTGGATTCCTGACAGGTCAGGTCTGTTGACCCTTCTGGGCATGCTGTGGTGAGGGTTTAGTTATTTACTAAAGCCTTTTGAAGAGAAAGTGGCTTGATGGGATCCCAGGCTTTTGTGTTGTGGAGAGTTGTGTGAGAATCTTTGCTGGGGTTAGCTATTAGCCGATTGTTTAATTATTTGGCTCTGTAACTAAGTAACTAAATGCCTTGAGCCCGAAGATAAGCAGCTCTTTGTTACCATTTTAATAAATGGAGGCAAATAATAATAGTAATAATTTAGAACCTCAGGACGTGTAAATCTCTCCTTTGACTCCAAATCTTGCATGGAAGCATGGTTTGGAATATAATCCTGTGTCACATAATGGTCTGAAATTGGCACAGTCAGAGTGCCCCCAGCCCTCTATTGTAGTCCTGGTTTTAATGCAAACATCATTTGGTGGCTGGGTGGCACAAACCAGGCTGCGAGACTCTCTGGGTCGTCAAAGAAAAAGTTCACTGCTGTTTATTTAAGAGCAGCTCGGTTTTCCAGGGTGCTATTGTTCCACAGCTCCACCTTTTCAAGTTTAAATAGGTGGCGTGCAGCACTGTTACAAATAAGGATGTAGCCGAGGGTGGACAATAGCAGGAGCAACGTGGCCTCCCGGGTCCCCCGGTGCTGCAGAACACCAGCAGCAGTTTTGCAGCGTCTCCGGTGCTTTGTTTGGGGAGCGCTGACAGGCAGGTGGTGTTCACATCGGGAAATGCAGCTCTGCTCGAGCAACTGATGCCACAATTACGGGATTTGCAGGAGAGCCTGCTCAGAAAGGAGCTCAGGCAGAGCTTGCACAGCTGAGGGCCGAGTTCCAGGCACATGGGGAAGCCTACGGTTTCAAAGCAGAGCATCCGAGAGTCATAGAATCAATGAGGTTGGAAAAGACCTCAGAGATCATCAAGTCCAATCTCATCACCTAATACCTAACACCTCCTGACAGCTAAACCATGGCCACGTCCAAGTGCCACGTCCAAGCCTTTTTTGAACACCTGAGGCAGGGCTGGAGACGCATGAAAGGGAATTCCAGATCGTCAAGCCTGGCTTGGTGCTGCAAGCTCGAAAGGGCTATCTCCTCCACCTCCCTTCCAGCCAGTTTCACTAAGGGAAAATCTGTGAGGATGCTGCTGAACAATACTAGAATGGAATAGAATTACCCAGGCTGGAAAAGACCAGATCATCCAGTCCAACCTATCACCCAGCACCATCTGATCCATGGCACCAAGGGCCTCATCCAGGCTCTTCCTAAACACCTCCAGGGATGGTGACTCCACCACCTTCCTGGGCAGCACATTCCAATGGCCAATCTCTCTCTCTGTGAAGAGGATGGGTGCAAGTGAGGGCTGAGCACGCTTGGGAGCCTTATTTCTCTGGCAGGCACAGAAGATGCCTAAGCAGGGAAAGAATCCTAATGCCGGCCCTGGGGGAGCCATGGATTTAGTGGCGCGGCATGCACAGGAGCTCAGGATTTGTCCCTCCAGCTCCTGTGTGGTGTGCTGGAGGGAGGGTGTGCTCCACAGCATGGGCTGTTCGTGTGCTGCTGGGACTTTGTGATGACTTTTTCAAGAGTTTGAGCCGGTTGCTGTTTTTTCACAGCGAAGCTGCTGGGGCAGACTGAGGGCTCAGGATCCCACCTGTTCTCTGTTTGCTTTTGGGCACCATTTCAAACCCACGCTGGAAAAAGTTTATAGGCAAACATTATACAAAGTGACAGTCTTAAGTGCTGCTACATTCAAGTCTGGCAGCACAAAGGCTTACCTGCAGCAACTCACTGTTTCCAAACATGACTTCATTATTTCACGACAAGGCTTTGTGCTGTCTCTTCCCCAATGCTCTAGAGAGCAAGAAATGGAGTGGGATAATATTTACCAAATGCTAATACTGATTTGAACCTTGTTTTGCTTCAGTGTGCTGGTAATTGTCCTTGTAAAAGGACTTCTCTAGTTTTTTCTGGGAGGGGGGGCAGCACCTTTGAAATAAATTGCTGTCTGGAGTTTGGATTAGTGTTGGAAGACTTGCTGCAAATGTGGGGATAGGAGTTTCAAAAGAGATTAAATCAGGGATGGAAGGCAGAAAGTTTATTTTCCTTGTAATGGTTAGATGAGCAGAGGGCTGGAGCACCTCTCCTACAAGGACAGACTGAGAGTTGGGGCTGTTCAGACTGGAGAAGAGAAGGTTCAAGGAGACCTCTTGTGGCCTTCCAGTATCTGAAGGGGGCTACAAGAAATCTGAGGGTGTCAGGGAGTGATAGGACTGGGGGGAATGGAAGACAAAACAAACAAACAGAAATGGATAGATCCAGATTGGATGCTAGGAAGAAGTTCTTCCCCATGAGACTGGTGAGACCCTGCCCAGGGAGGTGGTGGAAGCCTCACCCCTGGAGGTTTTGAAGGCCAGGCTGGCTGTGGCTGTGAGCAACCTGCTGTAGTGTGAGGTGTCCCTGCCCATGGCAGGGGAGGTTGGAACTGGCTGATCCCTGAGGTCCCCTCCAGCCCTAACAATTCTGTGATTCTAATAGTGGATGGCTGGGAGGACCCTGCAGCCTCTGTGACCTGCTGCAAGTTTGCTGGGGCTCCTCAGCAGAAACCTCTAATGCGCTTCAAGGAGGGTACAGAGGAGCACAGGCTGAGAAAGTTGGGGTTGTTGAGCCGGGGGGAGAGAAGGCTCTGGGGAGACCTTATAGTGGCCTTCCAGTATCTGAGGAGGGCCCATAAGAAAGCTGGGGAAGGGACTATTTACCAAGCCCTGCAGCAGTAGGACCAGGGGCAGTGGTTTTGGACTAGGGCAGGGTAGATGTGGTTTGGACACTGGGAAGATGCTCTTTATTATGAGGGTAGTGGAGTGCTGGAACAGGTTACTGAGGGACATGATGGAGGTCCTGTCCCTGGAGACTATCAAGATCAGGCTTGATGGGGCTGTGAGCAACCTGATTTCATTGGGGAGGCCCCTGCTTACTGCAGGGGGGCTGAATGGGTATCCCTCCAGCCCAGTGCATTCTGTGATTCTCTGAGCTTCACCCGTGGTGGCCTTAAAACAGTTTGAACAAAGATGTTTCTAGACTGCAATATGTGGCTGGCACAGTGGAGTGAAGGGAATTCTCTTTGCAGGTACAGCATTGCTAAGTCTTAAAACCTTCAAAGTAAATTAGCTGCCTTCAGCTGCATTTTTTTTTAACTATTACTTTGAGAGTGGAATCTGAATTAAAACAATCTCAAGCAGACCCAAATGTACTCATTACTGATACAAAATGTGGGCAGAGAGGAGCTGGTGCTCCTTCTGAAAATGAGGTTTCTAGCAGTGTAGTGCTCAGTGGAACACTGGCATTGCAGGTCTGTGGATGTATCGGCAAGGCTGAGTTAGCCTCTGAGGAGTATAAAGCTGTAGTGCAGCTTGCCCTGGACTTTGAGGTGCAAGACTGGATGCTAGGACGTTTATAGACCTTGTTATAAAGTCTGAATCCGAGAATCTTTACAGTCTTACAGTCTCCATAACTGGCCTTGGTTAAAGGGTTTTATGGACTCCTGCCCCTCGTCTCCGTGTGCTGCATGTGTCAAATCTGTTGTTTGATAACACAGCTTTGCCCTGGGGAAGGAGACAGGAGAAGCTTGTGCTTGGTTTGCAGGGGCACAGCCCTGGATCTGTTCTCCCTTTGTTTTGGGCAAGCTTCCACTGATCTCCCTGAAATGGCGTGATTCCAGGGTAAGTTGGAGAGATTGGGCATGCTGCTTTCGAGTGCCTTGCTGTAACCTAATGTTTGAGTGCACGAGTGTCCTGCTGTGGGGGCTGCGTCTGGCACGCTGGAATCAGACTATCTTGAGGTGGAAAGGATCCATAGGGATCACAGAATTATAGAGGCTGGAAAAGACCTCTGAGATCATCAAGTCCAGCCTATGACCTAACACCACAGCATCAGCTAAACCCTGCCACAAGGGCCACATCCAAGCTTCTCTTAAATGCCTTCAGGGATGGCAACTCCACCACCTCCCTGGGCAGCACATCCCAGTGCCTCATCAGCCTTTCCATGAGGAAGTTCTTCCTTACAGCCAACCTAAACCTCCCCTGGCACAGCTTCATCCCATGCCCTCTCGTCCTGTCACAAGTTGCCTGGGAGAAGAGCCTGACCCCCACCTGACTACAGCTTCCTTTTAGGTAGTTGTAGAAAGTGATAAGGTCCCCCCCGAGTCTCCTCTTCCCAGGCTGAACGCCCCCAGCTCACTCACACCGAGTCCAACTCCCTGTTCCTTGCCTACTGTCAGAGCCTCAGCATTTCCGACCTCCTGTTTCAGACTGCTCTGTGGAAAGTGTGATGGAAGAAACAGCAGCTCTGTGTCCCAAGGACGAGGAACATGAGTGTCAGTATTCTTAGAAACAAGGGTGGGAGCTGAGGAGTCAGTCACCTGTTTTAGCACTCCCTGGTGTGTGTTTTATGGAGAGGTGCACAGTTGGTGCCCGTGTGGGGAAGGCTGTGTGCTGGGGAGCAGCTGGCTGTGTGGTGTGACCCTCCTCCTGAGCAAACACAAGATGCCTTCATGCTGCTGCCCTTTGTTTACTCTTCATGCTGGCCCTGGTGAGGCCAGGAGTCTTGTGGGAGAGGGATACTGTGGTTGTGGGGAGAAACCAGTTGCAAAGGCAATCACCATGCTGGGTACAGCATAAATGTGTCATAGGTGTGATGTGGGGGGATCTCGCTGTCCCTGTGGAGGTGGTCCCAAGTGCCTTCCTCTTGCTGAGAGCCAGCCTTGGAAAGGGGTGATGAGGCTGCAGTAACTACAGGCAGATACACTTTTCCAAGGAGATATATATATATTTCCTCCAAAACTGTGTCTTGACATTCTTCTTGCTATTTGGTCACCGAAGGGATGGATGAGCTCTTTTGTTTTGAACTTCTGTGTACTTGGGGACTTCAAAAGCTTTCCTTGTGCTCCCGAGGTTTTGCTGGATTCTGCTTGGGAGAGGCTGTGAGGTGAGAAGCAAAGTGAAAAGCAAACTGAAAGGAAAAAGTGAGTGCTGCTGGGAGCAGAGCTGGCAGTGTGGGAGGCAAATGTAGGATTTGGGGAAGGGTGCATAGGGAGAAAAAGGAAGGACATCCATCGATGCTGTGTACAGGAGCTCATGTTTGTTAGCATAGCTTGTGAAGGGATTTTTTGCCATCCTTTTCTTCCAACACAGCTCTCCTCAGTTTGTGTTTTATAGTTTTTATCTTTTAAAAAGCAACTGACAACATCAGATGGGGACAGATAAATACTTGTTTGAATCACCAACTCGGATGCTAAGATATGAAACTGAATTTCCTTTCTGAACTCTCCCTGGCATGTCCTTGGATTTGCCTTGCTGTGACCAGCAAGGAGAGTTGTTCCTTGGCATGGCACTTGGGACAAGGCATGGATCCTCAGAGTTGCCTGGCTGTGACCAGCGAGAAGGGTCGTGCCTTGGCATGGCACTTGGTCTGAAGCACGTGTCTGACCTGGTTCAGAAGGGAATGAGCTTTCCTTGACGATAAACCCCAGCCCCTGCCCGTGGTTAGGTTTTGCCAGACCCTCTGCTGGGCTAATCTGGATGCAACTTTTTGTTTTCTTATTGAACATAACTTGCTTTCTGTGGATCAAAAAGGGCCCTCACTGACTTGTGTTGGAAATTCTCTCCTTTCCCTTCTCTTTCTTCTTCTTCTTCCTCCTTTCCTTCCCCCTTCGCAGAGCCGCCAACCAAATACCAAATCTCTCAGCCCGATGTGTATTCAGCACTCCCCGGAGAGCCGCTTGAGTTGCGCTGTCAGTTGAAAGACGCCGTCATGATCAGTTGGACTAAGGATGGGCTCCCTTTGGGGCCCGACAATAGGACAGTCATTATTGGGGAGTACTTGCAAATTAAGGATGCTACAGCCAGAGATTCGGGCCTCTATGCTTGCACTGCTGTTAGGAGCCTAGACAGTGATACTCTGTACTTCATTGTAAATGTTACAGGTGAGTGAGTTAAAGAGGTTTGGGTTGCTTTGGTTCCCCCCCCCCCCCCCCCCCCCCGCATGTAGAAGCTGTAAAATGTGATACAAAGGCACATTATGATATAATGTGAAACAGCCCACTGGGGCACAGCCGAGTCCTGTAGTTATTTCAGGTATTTTTCCCCTTGTCCTGACCCTGCAACACACTCTGTGTACACTCCTTTTGCTTCATGGGATCTCTAGTGATTAACAGCTGCTGAATAGCTCTCTGTTTTATGACAGGATTCAATGATACAGAGTGGCTGTGAGGATGACAAAGGCAGTAGAAGGAATACAAGTTGTAGGTTGGGGTTTTTCCTTCTTTTTTTTTCCCCTTTTTTTTGCCCCCCTCTTCTCCCTGTGCATCAAAAAGGGTAAAGGGACGTCCTACATCCTTTAAGCTCAGAGGGAAATGATTCTGGGGATACTCAGCTCTGCTCGACTGCATGTCTTAGAAAAATAACAGTTGTAAGTGGAAAGAGAGTTTTGGAGTTAGCAAGCTTCCTTTGGAAACTCTGAAGCATTTCAGGCTGATTAGCTGGTTGAATGAAGTTTTAGAAGAGTAGCAGAGGTTTGTGGCTGGATTTCCTTTTTCTGTGGCTTCTATCAGAACCAACCCAAAGCCTGTTCGTAATCTGAGAGAGACCTCCTTGGCCTGTAAAAATAGGCTGCTTTAAAGACTTGGTTGTTTTTCATGTGCAGATGCCCTTTCTTCTGGGGATGATGAAGATGACAATGATGGGTCCGAGGACTTTGTGAATGACAGCAACCAGATGAGTAAGTAACAGTGGACTGCCAGAAGTCACTTGCAAGATCCACGTGGGAGATCGCGTCCTGTCTCTCGCGCTTCTGCCTCCGGAGCTTCTTACTGTTAGCTGCATGAGCTGTCAAATAGTGGTACCTCTGTCCCTTCCCACTTTCTGTTTCACATGCT
This sequence comes from Colaptes auratus, assembly GCA_015227895.2. Lineage (NCBI taxonomy): Eukaryota > Metazoa > Chordata > Aves > Piciformes > Picidae > Colaptes > Colaptes auratus. Next base: position 2,550,833 of record CM026886.1, on the reverse strand, counting down.
TGGAAAAGCAAGGAGAAAAATAAACTAATGCTCTTCTAAACCCACTTTTACTGGTCTGTACTTTTTCTCCCTTCTTCCTGGCTTTTCTGCCGTTTCCTTTCTTCCTGGAGTTCCGTCTTTGTCTGGCTTAAACCCTCACAGATGAACTAACTTCCCCTGCAGCCCAGCCGCAAGGCCCAGCCCGCTTGGGCGAAAAGGTGGGATGAAAACTTGAAACACAACGTGAAGTTGTAACGAAGCAAATCCCTCAGTCCTTAATCTTGGCAGAAATCTCCCCAGGCAGAATGAATTTGGAGACAATGAGGTTCTTTTGTCTGCAGCGGACCTCAAGTTCTACCACAAAGAAAGCAATCCAGCACTAAAACCACATTTTTATGTTGCTTGTGCATGCTGAAAATGGGCTAAAAGAAGTCTTAAACCTATCTGAATGTTAAACTTCAGTCCCTTTGGAGAATTTGGAAAGCTATTAATAGGCTCTAAATAGAGCAGTTGCTAAGAAAGAGAAAAGGGGGGAAAAAAAGAGTAGTGAAATACATATTGGTTCCTTATGCCCCTGTGCACTGATGTAAAATCCTGGCGCTGATGGAGTTTGCTGTGGCTCCTGCTTGGTGGAGTCAGGAACAGGCAGAACACAGAAATCCTTCATGGGAGATGTCAGCTGGTTCCAGCAGCAGTAGCCAGGTAGTATATTTGCTCCTCGGCCTGATTGGTAATTGGCAGCTGTTCTGTATGCTTGAAACCCTTGTTCAGATGATGGAGTACGAGCTTGGCTGCGGCTCCCCCAGTTACTTACTGCTGTATACGACCGCCCCAGGTCTGAAGCTGTGAAACATTAGATGCTATTTAAAATGATATAAGTTCTTAGCTGCCTACTTGGCCCCTGCCATCTGTTACTGTGATTAGCCCGGCCTGATTTGCAGGTGCAGCTTGAAGTGGCTGAGATGAAGCAGCTGGAGGCTGCTCTGACAAAGGAATGCGGTGGCAAAGATAATTGGTGACTTTGGGGAAGGGACACTGGCTTTTGAAAGAGGTTGTCTAGGCAAAATCCACCAACCCAGGCAAACCTTAGTGTTTCCCTGAAAAGGGTTTGTGGGTAGAAATTCCTTTTGGGAACCATCCCTACGTGTGGTATTGCTTCAGAGCTTCATTGGTGTTGGTCAGCAAAGGGCTTGCAATACTTTTGGCGTGTTTTGGCATGTGCTGATGTCTTTAGAGATTCATTGTGAGCACAGTGACTTATGGAAGTGCATAATGTGAGGCCAAAAAAGCCACAAAAGGACCTGACCTCAAGGCAGCTTGTGCTGTGTAATGCTGTGGTAACGGTTCCTGCCCTTTCACACAAGAGGGAGAGCTACCCAGTGGTGTCCTCTCTAACTCTAGGGGATGCTCCTGTAATAGGAGCTATGGTTTTTAAGCTACTGTTAATCAATCTTGATTCAGGAGCTGGTGAAAGGCCATTGACAATTTCCATCTGCCAGGGATGGGGTGTGTGCTTCAGCAGGGGTCAGTGGCACTTTCCCTGCTGAAAATGAAGGCTGCCTCTGGAGTGCGAACGTTAAAACGTCTTGGATGGTGGAGGGAGTGCAAGCTCTTGCAGCATGGAAGAGGGGAGGCTGCAAGGAGAGAGACTGCTCCTGAGAAGAGCATTCCACAAACAAGTCCTCACAAGGTTGCTCTTTGCAAGGTGCCCACAGACTGCTGGGGCTCCTTGGAAGCTGCAGGCAGGTGTGGGGAGCAGCTCAGGCTTCCTCCAGGTGCCTGAGCACTCCGTGGGAGGAGCTGGGACCGGAACAGCGCTCGTGGCGCTGCGTTCTTGCAAGCAGTCTGTTTTCAATGAAAAGTTGCATCACAGTAACTCAGTTGGATTAATACAACGTTGCTGAAAGAGGGTTGTGATTTGGCAGGATCTGAACCGTGTGGAAGTTAGGGCTGGGACTTGGTGTGGTGCCTTTGCAAAGCACTGAAGCTTGCAGATTGAGAGTCTTCTAAGCCTTTCCGTCAGCATTGTTTGCCATTCCCCTTCTAGATTTTATTCTTGTGTCCAGAAGAAACTCTTGCAAGGCAAACTGGAAAGTGAACAGGGAGTTGAGAAGCAGTTTAAGTCCTGAGTGTGCCATGTGTAATGGTCAAATGTCCTTTACAGAGTCACAGGATGACAGGGTTTGGAAGAGGCCTTTGGAGATCAATTAGTCCAATCCCCCTGCCAAGAGCAGGTTGCACAGGATGACATTCGAGTGGGCTTTGAATGACTCTAGAGGTGGAGACTCCACCACCCTCAAAGTAAAGAAGCTCCTCCTCCTGTTCAGACAGAACTTCCTACGTTCAAGTTTGTGCCTGTTGCCTCCTGTCCTCTTGCTGAGCACCACTGAAGAAAAGACTTGGATCCACTACCACCATCCCCTGCCGAAGTGAAGCAGAGGCTAGGGAAGTCCAGGACCTGGTGAGAGTCCCTGGTTGCTGCTCTTTAAGAGAATAAATCTTTAAGTGTTTCCTGAATCATGGCTTGAGCTTTGCAGATCTAAACCGATTTAACTGATCATTTACATACAAATTGCAGCAGCGATTGTTAAGGATAAGAAATGGAAATTGGCCTGGTTATGCCTTTGCTGGTGGAAACAAAGGCCACAGTCTTCAAAGGTTGTTGCTTTTTGATGAAACAATTCTGATAAAGTCCAGCTGTCCTGGCATGTTAATTATGATGTGATGAGGCAGGAAATGGCTCTAGTGCCTTCCACAGGAAGCTGAACCTTGGCATTCTCATTCCTGCATATTTAAAAGCAAAGCAAACCGTTCAGAGCTGTTTTATTTAAGATGGTTAAGTAGCCTTTTAAGCTTTTTTACATTTTTCTTTGCCTCTGTTTACAGATACTTCGGTTTTTTCTCTTTTTTCCCCAGAGGCCAAGGTTTTTTTTTAAGTTGGATGCAGGGAGGGAGGCTGTTGAGGAAATCCAGTGTAGCTTTCAAGGCTGCTCAGGAAATACAACTGCTCTTGAAGTCAGGGGAGGCTGTAAGTGGCTCGGTAGCTGTGAGGAACACCTCACGCTCAGAGAGGAGGGCGCTGGGGTGCTGTGTGTGCTCCTGACCGTTTGCCCTGCGTGTATTTTCAAGTCCGAGGCATGCATCGCAGATTGCACTCTCTGCTTGGTGTCCTTTGAGCTTGACAGATATTTTAACTGTCTGAGAAAACACTGTGGTAGATTTGTTCCAGACTGCATCCTGAATAGCTTTTTATTACTTCCAGCTTTTGTTGAAGGGATTAGTGATTGTGGGGAAGGTGCAGGATTGGCTTCACTGCAGAAATAGTGCTCTCCCCTCAGAAAAGGCTTCGTGGCAATGTGGTTTTTCCTTTTACTGCCCCGAAGAGGTGCCTTAGCTTGGTTCTGGAGTTCCACCTCCAGGGATGCTGACTTAGGACTTCCTTTTCAGCTAAGGGATGATAATCATTATCAGTGCCTACTGACAGCAGTGCAAAACACTTTGTTGGTACTCTTTGCCTCATCCTCATCATAATTTTGAGAGGCAGCCCTAATTTAAGGGGCTCCTATAACCTTCACTTGGTGCTGGCAAGGCAGTAGTTGCCATGACGGTAGAGGGCAGAGTCTCAAGCTGCACCAAGGGAGGTTTAGGCTTGAGGGTGAGGAGGAAGCTCTTCACTGAGAGAGTCATTCCTCACTGGAATGGGCTGCCCAGGGAGGTGGTTGAGTCGCTGTCCCTGGAGGTGTTCAAGAGGGGACTGGACGTGGCACTTGGTGCCATGGTCTAGTTGTGAGGTCTGTGGTGACAGGTTGGACTCGATGATCTTTGAGGTCCCTTCCAACCTTGGTGATACTGTGATACTGTGGTTGCACTGAGGTCCACCACTGCTAACTCGTTGTGGAGACCCCTGGGTAGCCCTGAAGATGCTGCTCTTCTGGCTGGGATTCTAGTCAGGCGACTGGAAGCTTTCTGACTTTTTTTCCTTATCACCCTTTAAACAATTTCTGCTGGGCCAAGCAATGGCAAATTGGCACCGAGAACAAAAAAGTATCCAAATGTAATCCACATGCTGTTCTTTTCATGCCTTGAAGAGTTTCAGAAAGGATGAAACAAGCTTCAAATTCATCAAATCCTGTAGAGTGGAAACCCACTCAAGGGAGCAGCAGAAATTGGATGTTGCCTAGAAGTGTTTTTTAATTAAAGGTCAGATACAATGGTAGGGAAACCCTCGGGTTTGATGTGGTCACTTCAGGCGCACCGTTGCCTGCTCGAGGTGCTCGTCGGGCAGGCTTGGGAGCTGACTGCTGCTTGTGTTTCTTTGTGCTAGATAAGCCCAAATAAAAACTTAAGGCGTCCTGAAGTGAAGTGGTCCCCTGGGCTGCCTAATTTCAATTTCACATGCAGGAGATTTGCCTGATTAGATGTAATGTATTTGCACTGGAGTGCAGTGTGGGTCAGCAGGATATTTTCTTCACTAATGAGGGCTCTAAAAGCAATCAGGAATTCCCACCCGTTCCCCTGCTGCTCGTTACCACTGTGTGCTGGAGCCCGCTCTGTTGTTGCTGTGAACTTTGAGCAGTGCTGCTACCTACTTCCACCTGTCCTGCTAGCAAAGATGGGATGTGATGGACGTGGCCTGTAAGGGGACTTGGCACTCGATGGTGTGTACTTGTTAACTGCATTCATTATTGGGTTTAGTGAATCTGGAGGGTTTCTTCTCAAGACAAACAGGACAGCAAAAGGTGCTTTTAGGCTCTAATTTAAACTCTAGAGGGAAATGCTGCATGTTAACTGGGTCAGTCGCTGTGTGAAAGCACAAACTGAGGGTGGGTGTTACGGTTTGTGGATGCTGCTGCCTTGTTCTTTTGCTCCTACCTAGTGAAAAGTTTGCGACATGTGATGTCCTCATGTTTTCTCCAGTCTCCCCAGAAATTCAGGAGCAGTGCTGAGGGACTGTGTGAGGGGAAGCTTTCCAAGCAGAGCCCTTTCTCCCAGCCTGGGGAGTGAACTTTCCACTTCTCTCTGCGGCACAGAATAGAGCTGTGTCACTTCATTCCTGCCACGTCCTCCTGGCCTCTTCTCTGCTCCCATCTCTTCTACAGAGCAAAGTTTTCCCTCCCTTTGCATTTGTTCTCCTCTGAGTCTTACTGGAGCACCTCTCTTCCAGGAGAAGAGTTTTTCAAGGTTGATGGCTGATGGAAAAGGGGGTTGCATGCAAGAAAAGCAGAGGATGAGCTGCTCTGGCACAGTAGAAACCTGGCTGCTTTTTGGGAAACTGTAGGTGGCTGGATCTTGTCTAGCTCAAGTGCCCTGGTTCTGGGCTGCACCCTGAAGCTTCTGCAGAGCTTTGTCCATCCAGCCTGTGTGCTGCAGAGCAGCCTTGCTAATGAGCAAGCTGTGGAGCCTGTGGCTTGAAGGTTGTGCTTGCCAGTGACTGAATCCAAGCTTTTATGCCCTGTGTGAGAAGGTGCATGTGACGGATGTGATGAGAAGTGGCTATGCTGGCTGTGAGGTTCCTGGGTTGGTATTGCCAATTTGGGGTCAAATGTGTCTGAGACACCAATATCACTGCTTCATATGGTTGATTGGGTTTGACTTGCCACAGTTTACTTCAGCTTTGTGGGACCTGTGGGTCGAGCCCATAGTGGTCACCTTACATTGCCTTGTGGAAGATGTTTAGTGGTCCAGTGGAATATCCCTTTGATTTGTCAGTACCAGCGAGTGATTCTGCCTGTGCCTGCTGTATTGTAATGTGATTTGTTCTTTGCATGTAGCAGCTAATTCCTTTGGTTGGCTTTGTTTTGAAGTCTTCTGTTGTTTCAACGTGATCCTGATTTTAGCAAACAACATCAGCAGTGATAGTTTTTTTCCTTGCGTCCTTAATTCCCTGTAGCCCGCATAACGCTTTCCTAGTGTTGCAGTTAAATCTTCAATACTTACCTGATTCTCTGTTTTGATTACATGCACAAATTTACTTGGCTTTTCTACTTCATTAATTTCAACACTAATTGCCACTGGAGGCAAAAAAATAGTAAAATAAAATAGAACCCCTTATCATTCCCAGCATCGTTGTAAGCCTGCCTTTGAGAATGTTTTCAGCAGACTGAGAGAAATGTTGAGAGAGGACTGATTCCTGTCTCTTCTATCCAGCTGTAGTTTTACTCAGGGGTGGGGGGGTGGGTGGTAGCAGGGTTTCAGAGTTTGCAGTGATTGCAAGAACTGCTATAAATATTTGAGGAACGGAAGAGTTTGTTTATGGTGGAGTGTTAGGCGGCTAATGAAGGAAATGAAACAGGGCTGAGAGCAATGGAGTTGTTTTTCTGGACCCCTCTAAGTCCCTAAAAATTCCACACTAATCTGATTTGCTTCAGGAAAACTCCCATTCTACAAGATATGAACATTTCCCACCATTACACAGACTCTTTGCCTTTTTAAATGAGAACTGTTAGGGTGAGACAACTGAAGCAATGCCATCAGGGTGCTGTGCAAGGCAGCCAGAATGGTGCATGGAACAACTTTGTATATGGATCTGTCTACCCAGCTTTCCTGCTTGGAGGATAAAACCAGATGGGTAGCAATATATATAAATAAAGAAATTTACTTTTTTTTGTTCTTTTCCTGGTGTGTTTCCTGTGACAAGTGGCTGATGCCCTGGGTGGGAGAGGGGTTTTCTGCGTGCTCCTCACTCTCATCGTGTGCGCACAAGCTGGGCCAGGGCAGGGCAAAAGCCTGGAGAAGAGAAGGCTCCAGGGAGACCTCATAGCAGCCTTCCAGTACCTGAAAGGGGCAATAAGAAGGATGGAGACTGTTTGCCAAGGCCTGCGGTGACAGGATGAGGAGCAGTGGCTTCAAACTAGAGCAAAGCAGATTAGATTGGATATTGGGAACAGGCTCTGCACTATGAGGGTAGTGGAATGCTGGAACAGGTTGCCCAGGAAAGTAGTTGAGGCCCCATCCCTGGAGATATTCAAGGTGAGGCTGGACAGGGCTCTGGGCAGCCTGATCTAGTTGAGGATGCTCCTGCTTACTACAGGGGGAGTTGGAGTGGATGACCTTCAGAGGTCCCTTCCAGCCTGGACCATTCTGTGGTGAGAGCCTTGCCAGGAGCTGAGACAGGTGATCACTTCAGTAGACATTGGCTGAGATACTCTGGTTTTGTGCTGTGGTGTTGGACATCCCTGAGCAATTTGGCTTCATTTTGCAGGGGTCTCCTGCTCACGAGCTGGTCAGTGCTGTTGCTGGGTTTTGCTGGTCCACATTTACTCCTTAGGTTTCTTCTTGGGTTAAGATTTCAGAAATCTATTCCATTTGTGAGTGTGTTTCAGTGGTTTCTATGGTGGTAACAGCACAGCTCACCTTGCTGTGAGCTTTAGTGTGCTGCCAGGCAGGCAGATGTGTTTATCCCCCTCCTAACAGATGGGGGAAGGTTAAGGCTGATGCTTCCAGCGGCTCTTCTGTCTTGGCCTGTCTGGCTTCGCAGCTGAAGGCTCAAATTTGCTGAGTGCTCGCAGTAACTCGTCTGGAGGTCAAAGGCAGCTGGTGGCTTGAGTCTGCTGAAAAACTTGGTCCCTCTGTCTTGCTTGATGTACATAGAACAAAGGATATCTGGGGTTAATTATTGGAATTTTTGTCATTTATGATAAACTCAAAGCTGCAAACTGCAGCCTTGGCAGAGCTCTGGTCAGCACTTGGGACATGATTGCCAGCCCTCTGCTCTTCCAAAACCACACCGTGAGCGCACCTCTGCTGTGCTTCAGGTCTGCAGAAGGGGCTGGGCAGGGAGCTCGGGTGCTGAGTGCTGATGTGCCTGGCTGTCTCCCTCTCCAACAGGGGCACCGTACTGGACACACACGGACAAAATGGAGAAGAGGCTGCACGCGGTGCCCGCGGCGAACACCGTCAAGTTCCGGTGCCCTGCCATGGGAAACCCAACACCAACCATGAGGTGGCTGAAAAACGGGAAGGAGTTTAAGCAGGAGCACCGTATCGGTGGATATAAGGTAAGATCACGGCGTCACAGAATGCTAGGGGTTGGAAGGGACCTCAAAAGGTCATCCAGCCCCCTGCCCAGGGCGGGTCACCCAGCAGCACATCCTGAAAGTCTCCAGAGAAGGAGACTTCACAACCTCTCTGGGCAGCCTGCTCCTCACCCTCGTGACCTGACTTTGCATTTTTTTGTTCTTGACTGAAAAAAACCCAACCCAAAAGAAAAAAAGAACACCAAAAAAACCCTCCAAATCAACCCACCCCACAAACCCCCCCAAAGCAAAGCACCAGCACCAACCCCAATCAACAATAACCACAACAACCCCCAAACAAACAAAACCCCAACACCAAACGACTTGCTGAAATCAGCAGAAGGTCTTTTACTGGCCTGGGTGAAATGTAGAAAAGGATTGTGTTCTTCTGGGGAAGGGGTGGGTGGTTTCTTTGGCAGTTCCTGAGCGCTAATTGTGTTTATTTTGTGGTATGTGTGTTGTTTTTTTGGTCTCAAACTTGTAGCAAAGAAGTGCAGCTGAGGATTATTTGGAGAGACTGATTCGGATAACTGACTGAGCAGAGTGAGGCTGTTTTGCTATGCTCACTTTCAGCTGCATTGATGAGAACAGGACCATCCCCTCTGGTGATTGGAGGGAGTTTAAGACAGGAGGGGCTGGAAGGCAGAAGTTGTTATATTCCATAAGGTTTATGGTCTGTGAAACTGAAATGGGAAGTAGAATTTGAGGGAAAGTAGCAGCAATTACTTGCAAGGAATTGTTTGAATTTTAAACAGCTTCAGATTAGATGTTGCGCTCTCAGTTGGTGGTTACTGATTAAGAGAGGGTTTTAGGGAGGCCAGCTTAGCTCTCTGGGGGAGTGCATGGACCTTTAACCTCCTGGTATCTGCCTAGGTCAGGTCATAAGTCAGGACTCGGTCATCTTATCCCATTCCTCCCAAGGAATGGGAGTGTGAGACTGATGGCAAATTGCTTTCAGGCTCTGCCCTTCCCATCCTGCCCTGTGTTTGAGTTACCTTAACCTCTTCCGAGTACCTTCTGTCAGTGGCTTCCTCATGTACCCGACACCTCAGCAACTGCTCTCCAAAGAGAAGGTTCCTAGTTAGTCACCTTGTAAGTCCCAGCCTAGAGCTTCTCCTGAAGAGCTTTGTCCCTGGAGGCGTTCAAACGCTGTGTGGAGCTGGCACTAAGGGATATGGCTTAGTGTTGACCCTTCAGAGCTGGGTCAAAGGCCGGCCTGGATGAGCTTGGAGATCTCTTCCAACTGGATGTATCCTGTGGTTGGTAATTAAGAGAGAAGTTAACTGACTTTTCCAGATGTCAATAAGCTCAAGAGCAAGTCCTGGGGCCTGCCCACTACTGCCTCACCCACAGCAGCTGCAGTATTTTAGGGGTGCCACATCTTGCCATGCCCTGCTGGAGCCAGGGGGTATATTGCTGCTTGTGCTGTTGACTCAGATCCTGCTTGGGACAAAAAAACCCAAACCCCACCAGTTTTCCAGTGCAGAGGAGGACAAGCCATAGTGCTCTTTGCTTTCTAGCTGGATTTACTGTAGAAAGTGTCAAATTTTCCAGCATTTGTGCTCGTGGAGAGCGGAGCCCAGAAAATCTCCCTGCACGAAGACTAATTATCTAAGTAGACTTTTCCATCTATGTTTGCTTACCCCATAAATTACTGTTGCTTGTGGGTCTACACCTGGCAACACCTTCTGCCTTTCATAGTGCTGTGGAGTGTTAACATCTTGGCTATAGTTCAGTGATTTTTTTTTCCCACCTTTTTTAGTGCTTTTTTTAAGGACAGGAAAAAAAAAAGCTAGTTAAGAAAAAACCCCAAACCAACCAAACTAATCCTCTCTTGGAAAATAATAGTAACTGGCTTAGCACTGTCTGAGGCATCATTTGAACACTTGACATCTCCTGAAGGGGAAATGTAGATATCACTCTTGAAAACAATGAAGGAAAATGTGTCTTGGAAGGCAGGGTGGAGATACCTGATCTCCCTTGGTGGGGTAGATGAGCTTGCCCGTGTCAGGGCTTTGGGTGAGCTCATTTAGACTTGAGCCCTTGAAGTGGCACAAGTGAAGGCTTTGCTCATGTGTACTGAAGTCATCCCGTTTCCTAGGTAGGTGTGCTCCGAGATGGAACCACAGATGGCTGGTTTGGGAAAGCCAGCTGGATGAGGGAAGTATACACCTATCAAATCATAGCTTCTTGCATCTCTTCAGGCAAGAGCAAGGAAAGAGGGGACACAGCTGTGGCTCCTGTGCTTTTTTTTGTCTGTTCTCCTCAGAAGTACATCAAATTCCAAATGACCTTCTGGCATTTCCATGCTGTCTTTCTGCCTACCAAACCTGTGTGTATTGTAGGTTCTCTCAGTGTTTTGAGTAAGGGGGAAGTCTGATTTCAGTGAATAGATCTGAAAGAACCAGAGCTTTTGGGGGCTATATCCTCTTCTTGTTAGAGAAGTAGGATGAGGTCACTGTGGAACTAATCCACCTGGGATTCTGGGATAAAGAGAGAATTGTGTTTGCTTGACACCTCTCTGCTGACAAACTTGTGATGAAAGAATTTTCAGGAAGGACTGAGGCTTTCCCTGCTGGGCTGTGTCCAGCCAGATATCACAGCAGCTGAAAACAGGATCATTCTTGTACATTAGCTTGTTTTGAATCTGCATCTATTTCTGCCCCTGTACTCAGCACTGGTTAGGCCACACCTTGAGTCCAGTTCTGGGCTCCTCAGTTTGAGAAGGACACTGAGATACTTAAATGTGTCCAGAGAAGGGCAACGAGGCTGGGGAGGGGTCTGGAGCACAGCCCTGTGAGGAGAGGCTGAGGGAGCTGGGGTTGCTTAGCCTGGAGAAGAGGAGGCTCAGGGGAGACCTTCCTGCTCTCTACAACTACCTGAAGGGAGGTTGTAGCCAGGTGGAGGTTGGTCTCTTCTCCCAGGCAGTCAGCACCAGAACAAGAGGACACAGTCTCAAGCTGTGCCAGGGGAAGTTTAGGCTGGAGGTGAGGAGAAAGTTCTTCCCAGCAAGAGTAATTGGTTGTTGGGATGTGCTGCCCAGGGAGGTGGTGGAGTCACCATCCCTGGAGGTGTTTAAAAAAAGATTGGATGTGGCACTTGGAGCCATGGTTTAGTTGTCAGGAGGGGTTAGGTATTAGGTACTAGGTTGGACTTGATGATCTCTGAGGTCTTTTCCAACCTGGGTGATTCTGTGATTCTATTTCTGCTGGAGACCTTCATATTCAGAATACTTTGAGCCACTAGAATAGCTGGAAGCAAACTTGGCCATGTCTGCCATGACCAGTTGATGCAACACTACCTGCCCCATTGGGAAGAGGCAATTGTCCCTTTGAGACTTTAAGAACAAAGTGAAAGGAAGGAAAATGTGAAGCTTGCCATAGTCCTTCAGCCCCCTTGGTCCTGCTGCCCTGAGCTCGGAAATCTCTTCTTTGTACTTTCTTTATCGCAATCAGATAGTGACCTGCAGCACTTTGTCCCTCTGAAGTGGGGAATGTCTTGAGTCAATTTGCACTGGGGCAGGCCAGCAGAAGGGTGTGTGTGCTGGCCAAGATAGCTTCCAGAGCAAAATTCCTCCACTGTGACTAATTCTGGGTGGTGAATTTCAAAATGGAGCTCGTGATGGTTCTTCAAGGTGTGCAAAGAGTTCCTGCGGCAAGGAGAGAGGAATCAGTTATTGATTAAATCCTTTTTAGTGGTGTGGTTTCCCCCCCCCCCCCCCGAAGTGGTGATCTTGCTTGAGTATTTAGAGGCTTTGAGTGAATAATCTAAATCCTCTGGGACCCCACAGGAGCCTTTGCTCTCTTGCACACCACCCGGAAAGCAAATGTGCTTCTATCAGCTGTTCCTGTTTAACAGGTGTGTGCTTTCACAAATGCATTTTGATAAGCTCCATCACCACAGCCACCATATGCACATTTAGATGCAGGCAGCTAAATGGCAGAGTCAAGACAGAGCTCTGACTCCATAGGCTTTTCCACTTCCTATGGCTTCTGGGTGGATGTTCTGCACTCCCTCTCCGTGGTGGGTTGCAATTACCCCACCCACCCCAGCTCTTGGGAGAAAACTACCCCCAGCACAAAACTGCCAGACCAGCTCAGGTGGAAGCAAATGAGGCTAAATTAAAACCTAGAAATATGAAATGCAATGAACATGTACAAAATACACAGTATTTACATACAGAAATGGGTAGAGTCAGAGTGGATGTCAGGAAGAAGTTGTTCCCCATGAGGGTGGTGAGAGCCTGGCACAGGCTGCCCAGGGAGGTGGTGGAAGCCTCCTGCCTGGAGGTGTTTGCAGCCAGGCTGGATGTGGCTGTGAGCAGCCTGCTGTAGTGTGAGGTGTCCCTGCCCATGGCAGGGGGGCTGGAACTGGCTGATCCTTGAGGCCCCTTCCAACCCTGACAGTTCTGTGATTCTCTGATTTGATAATTTAGTTAATCAAAATGTTCAGAGAGATCGTTTGCAAGCTGGTAAAAATGTGGTGGGGAAGGTGGCCAAAAAAGAACCTCAGTAGTTTGTTAGAAGTGTCCACTAGGGTCAGGAGAAACAAACCCAACATGTTGAAATGATATTTGTTAGCCACTAAAGTACCATTTTGGGGCAGGAGGCACAGGTAAAACATGAAAATAGATATTGCAAAGCAATAAAGGGAAAAAAAGGCAAAGCTTTTAGTTATTAAACTGTGGTGACAAAGTATGTGAAGGGTCAAGCTGTGATTTGAGATGCTTGGAATGCAGTTGTTCCCTGCATTTCCCTCCATCAAGAAAGGCAATGACAGATTGAGTGGGGTAGTCTGAAGATCAGGTCATGGAGGGGGTGGAACTGTGAGGGTGTTCTCTGGGATTTTGGAAGAACTCAATAGGAAGCTTCAGGCACCAAACCAGGACTAGCAGGGTAATAGCTGGTGGAGAGTTAGGTGAAGGAGCTGCAAGAGTTTCCTACAACCAATGAATCTCTGTTGGGGGATGCTTATCCTTTCACAGGATCACAGGATGTTAGGGTTAGAAGGGACCTCTGAAGATTGAGTCCAAGCCCCCTGCCAGAGCAGGACCATAGAATCAGCACAGGTCACGTAGGAACACATCCAGATGGGGCTGGAAAGTCTCCAAAACCTGTTCCAGTGCTCTGGGACCCTCACAGTGAAGAAGTTCCTCTTATGTCTGGTGAGGATGCTTCTGCTTTCAGCAGCTTGTGGCTGCTCTCCTGGTTTTCTCCCAGTGGATCAGCTCACATGAGCTCCCTATATGTTCTGTCTGCCAGAGAAGCTCAAGTCATCTATGGGACTTCAGCAGACCAGCTGACATGACCTAGGGAAATTCAGTAGGGACTATTTGGAGAGCTGAAGGCTTGGTGCCTTCAGTTAGAAGGGACCTAGCAAGCAACCAGGAGGAAGCTAATGGCTTTGACCTCCATTACCAAAGAGAGCCATCTATTTGCAGCTTGAGTCACAAGGGTGAGGGTTTTCTGGGGGTTGGTTTGTTGTTTTGGATCCCCTCCCCATTAAAATGACTATCACTGTTGTGGTCCATCCATTGAGAGAAGACCTGTGTACCGTGGAAGCCCTGCGTCAAAGCTCTTCTGAACCTGGCTGGGTGCTGGCTGTCAGTAATGGCACCAGCTCTGCTGCTCAAAGGCAGCCTTTGTTGGGACCAGGCAGTGAAGGCAGGTTACAGCCCACATTAAAAAAGCCTCTGTGGTCATGGTGTTACAAGGTGAGTGGTGGCAAGACCACACTGTGCCTGGGAATCATAGAATCATTGGGTGTTTGGGAAGGGACCTTTAAAGGTCATCTAGTCCAATCCCCACGCAGTCAGCAGGGACATCTTCAACTAGATCAAGTTGCCCAGAGCCCTCTCCACCCTGACCTGGAAAGGTTCCAGGGCTAGGGCATCTACCACCTCTCTGCCAGTGTTTCACCACCCTCAGTGTGAAAAAACCTTCCCTAGTCTAAATCTCCTCTCTTTACATTTAAACCCATCACTCCTCCTCCTGCCACAACGAGCCCTGCTGAAAAGATTCTCCCCATCTTTCTTGGAGGCCCCTTCTATGTACTGAAAGGCTGCAACAAGGTTTTCCAGAATGAAATGCTCCATGTGGGGGTCTTCAGCAGAAGATACCATCATGTGGGTTTGCAGTGCTGTGCTTGCAGCCAGCAAGTGCTAAGCTAGCAAGCCGAATCTAGTTGAATCCAGCTCCCTGACATCAATCCAGTTGTGTGACGATGCATCATAAATACTTTGGGCCTCTGCAGCAGTTGTTCAGCTTCAACAGAGGAGGCTTAAGCTGATGTTTTGTGCTAAAGATGTTATCTCTTCTCATTGGAGTGACAAGAAGGGAAATGGCACAAATTCTTGCTCATGTTGCCATCCAGTAGAATAGAGTAGAATTAACCAGGTTGGAAAAGACCTTTGAGATCATCCAGTCCAATCTATCACCCAGCACCATCTGATCAACCAAACCATGGCACCAAGTGCCTCAGCCAGGCTCTTCCTAAACACCTCCAGGGATGGTGACTCCACCACCTCCCTGGGCAGCACATCCCAAGGGCCAATCTCTCTTTCTGTGTCCCCCTATGGCTGTGAGTCAGTTGTGCTTCCTTGTTGAATGGTAAACAATCTCCTGTGCTTTCCTTTCAAATTAACTACCCTGATTTTTCTTGTGTTGTAACTTCTGCAGAACCCTGATCTGTTCTTCTTGGTTTTGCAGTCAAACAGGTTAAAACCCACTTGCTCTGGTTCTGAGAAGTGTGCTGTAGCTTGTAATGGTGAAAAGTTCAGGTTGCTTTGACCAAGTCTCCTTCAGAGGAGCTCATAAAGCAGTGAAATACTCAAAATATGTAGCTGGGGCAGTGGTTATTTGCCAGTGGTTTATGGCAGTCATTCATCCTGATCCAAACCTTGACTTGCAAGGTTGCTTAGCAGAATAGCCAGACAGTGAAATAGCACTGATGAACTCTCTCTAGTTACATAAACTCGGTGTCTTAGCTCTTATAGTGTGAAAAAATAAACCCAGGATACATTTTGCTGCAGACCAGCGAGGAGAGGGCCTGGGGAGCGGAGCTGTAAGTTGGGAATGCAGGTTCTGAGGCCGTGTCACACACTTCTGTGGCACTGAGTAGCATCCCTGCCCTTCACCTGCTGCTGGAGTCTCATCTACATTTATCTTGGTTTTCAAATCTCACTTGGGCAGTCTTGAACTAATAATTGATAGGACAAGAGGAAGCTGCCTCCAGATGCTCCAGCAGGGGTTTGGGTTGGACATCAGGGGAAAAATTGTTCCCAGCAGGGTTTGTAAGGCACTGCAAGCAGGCTCCCCAGGGCAGTGATGGAGTTGCCATCCCTGGAGGTATTCAGGAGTTGTGTAGAGACATGGTGCTTAGGGACATAGTTTAGTGGTGACCTGGCAGGGCTGGGTTAATGGCTTGGCTTGATGAAGATCTTAAAGGTCTCTTCCAACCAAAACTATGATTCTAATATTATTAGCCTGTAACTGGACAGTAATAGCAGTGACTAGATAATGAGCTGGCTGCTCTCTGGGGGACTGGGAAAGCCAGAATCCCCTTGCAGCGAGGCCTCTTCTTCCAAGCTCCGAACTGAAGGCACTTCTACCTCCAGCAAGTGTGAGGGCACAGGTCCTGGCATCTGGGACACAGCCCTCTGCAGCCTTTTTCTGCTGGAGAAGGACCTACACTAGAGTCAGGCACCAAGCAGGATCTCAGGGCTGAAGCTGTAAGAGACTTTTAAGAGTATAGAGTTGCTGGAAGTGTCACAGAATGGCCCATAACTTTTTGTCTGGTGTACTGCACTGCAATCCTGCTTTCCATCTGGCTGATGGAAATGACTGTACCAGACTGCATTTTTATTCCATTTGCTAGAAGTGCTTTGCAGTTTAAAAGCTGTGCATGACAGCTACAGAAGGTTAAGATTTTTGAGTGCTCTGTCAAAAATGTGGTGCTAAAACAGGGGATGAGTGGATAGCCAGCAGAAGGTCATTTTGGCAGCCAAGTTATGATGCAGGAAATCTATATGTGTACTGGATGGCTCTACATCCTTCCAGTGCTGGGACGGATCCTGTTCTCTGCAAGACCAATGCCAGCACTCCTTTTGAGTTCAAGCAGGAACAGAACAGCACCTTCAGTGCATTCTGTCCAAGAAGGATTATGTTACAAGAAAGATCTGGATGTGCTGGAATGTGTCCAGGGAAGGGCCAAGAGGATCAGCAGAGGGCTGGAGATGCTCTCCTATGGGCACAGACTGAGAGAGCTGAGGTTGTTCAGCCTCAGAAGGCTCTGAGGAGACCTTCTGGTGGCCTTCCAGTATCTGAAGGGGGCTACAAGAAAGCTGGGGAGGGACTTTTGAGGGTGTCAGGGAGTGATAGGACTGGGGGGGGATGGATCCTAGTTAGAGGAGGAGAAATTTAGATTAGATGTCAGGAAGAAGTTGTTCCCCATGAGGGTGGTGAGAGCCTGGCACAGGCTGCCCAGGGAGGTGGTGGAAGCCTCCTGCCTGGAGGTGTTTGCAGCCAGGCTGGATGTGGCTGTGAGCAGCCTGCTGTGGTGTGAGGTGTCCCTGCCCCTGTCAGGGGGCTTGGAACTGGAGTATCCTTGAGGTCCCTTCCAACCCTGACAATTCTCAGTAAGTGTGCATCCTCATGTGCTCTTTCCATGAGGATTTTCTTCAGGCATTTTTGGCCAGGCAGCATCTTCCTTTCTTTCTTGTGCTAGGGCAGCAAGAGATGTGGCCACTCTGTCTGGGGGAGGGATCCCAGCCATTGCCCTGCTGTGCTTTGTTTCTCCAATAAAATGAAGCTTTCCATAGGCTGTGTAATAGAGCTATTGGAGAAAGGTGGAGGCTTGGATGTTGGGGGATCACATCCATCCCACATTGCTGATGGGTAGTTAGTATTATCAGATGGTTGTTTGGAGACAGATAGGAAATATCCTGAGGGTGTGAATTCACTGAATGGATTGAGAGGTAAAGACCAGTGCTGCTAGTTGGTGCTGCCTTCATAAGGCTGGTAGGACTGAGTGTCTGCAGAGCTCAGGCTGGAGATGAGGTGCACTTAAAGCAGCATGTGTGGAGGCTTTGCTGCTGCAGCCATGCACTGCTGCTTCAGTCAGAAGTAGTGTTTCACTGTCCACAGCTGTCAGCCAAGCACAGGAGAAGTTTCTAATCATGGATGCCAAAAGATTAACTGGAATATTGCATTCAGTTTTGGGGCTCCCCAGTTCAAGAAGGAGAAGGATCTGCTGCAGAGTCCACTGGAGAGCTACCTAGATGATGAAGGGACTGCAGCATGTGCCCTATGAGGAGAGGCTGAGAACCCTGGGGCTTTTTAGTCTGGAGAAGAGAAGGCTGAGAGGGGATGTAATAAATGTAGATAAATACCTGGGGGCTGAGCGTCAAGAGGCAGGGGACAGGCTCTGCTCAGTTGCACCCTGGGACAGGACGAGGGGCAATGGATATGAACTCTAGCACAGGAGGTTCCACCTCAACATGAGGAGGAACTTCTTCCCTGTGAGGGTCCCAGAGCCCTGGAGCAGGCTGCCCAGAGAGGCTGTGGAGTCTCCTTCTCTGGAGACTTTCCAGCCCTGTCTGGATGTGTTCCTATGGTCCTGCTCTGGCAGGGGGTTGGACTCAAGATCTTTGGAGGTCCCTTCCAACCCCTAACATCCTGTGAACTCTTCAGGAAATGTTTCTTTGGGAGGGGGGTGGAGAGGGTGCAGTGCTCAGCCTTTGTGGTTTCACCTGCAGGTCCGCAACCAGCACTGGAGTCTCATCATGGAGAGCGTGGTCCCGTCCGACAAGGGGAACTACACCTGCATAGTGGAGAACCAGTATGGCTCCATCAACCACACCTACCACCTGGATGTTGTTGGTGAGTAGAACTGGCACCTGTGAGACAGCAAATGAGTTGCTGTGTTAAACCCTTTAGGGCTGAGTGATGCCTTTTGTGTCAGCGTTGAAGATGATTTTGCAGGAGTCTGAAGCTCTGGCCACCTGCCCAGCTGCTCCATAACTTTGGGCATTCACCTCTCTCATCTGTGTCTGTAGGACTGATCTACCCATGCCTTGGCCAAGGTGTAACATCCATCTGTTTAGCCTGGAGAGGAGGAGGCTCCAGGGAGACCTTCTTGCTCTCTGCAACTCCCTGAAGGGAGGTTGTAGCCAGGTGGGGGTTGGTCTCTTCTCCCAGGCAACCAGCACCAGAACAAGAGGACACAGTCCCAAGTGTGCCAGGGGAGGTTTAGGCTGGGTGTTAGGAAGAAGTTCTTCACAGAAAGAGAGATTGCCCTTTGGCAACCTGTTCCAGTGTTCCACCACCCTCATGGTGCAGAACTTGTTCCTCACATCCAATCTAGATCTGCTCTGCGCTAGTTTGAAGCTATTGCCCCAGGTCCTTTCCCTGCAGGCCTTTGCAAACAGTCTCTCTCCATCCTTCTTGTAGCCCCCTTCAGGTACTGGCAGGCTGCTATTAGGTCTCCCTGGAGCCCTCTCTTCTCCAAGCTGAGCACCTCCTAGCTCCCTCAGCCTGTCCTCACAGCGGAGGTGCTCCAACCCCCTGAGTGTTTTCCTGGGCCTGCTCTGGACCTGCTCCATCAGCTCTGTGTCCTTCCCATATTAAGAGCTCCAGACCTGGGTGCAGTACAGAGCTGACCACAGCCTGGTGTGTGGGCTCTGAGCAGTCTCTGGAAACACAGGTGACTAAAATTCTGCAGAGGAGAAATGGTACAAAGCTGTGTGAATTCTTCACGGTAGCAAAGCCCTGATTCACCAGGGCCATTAAGCACAGGCTTTATAATGTTCACTTATTAAAGTCAACAAGATTTTGGCATTATTAAGGCTTACACATTTATTGAAGTGCTTAGCTGAATCAGGACTTGAGCTCTCAGGAGCCAGCTCTGTTCACCCCAGCTCTTGCTGGTTAGCCTGGATGGATGTGAGAGGGTTTTGTTGACTCTGATGGCATTGCTGTCCAAGAGCAATCAGGTTGGCTGTTATGGTAGGACCTACCGGTGGTATAGAAGCATCCAGGGTGGAAGGGAGGTGGTCTGAGCATCACAAGCTCTCTGAAATACACTTTTGGGCAATCAGTGTTGAAAGCTACAATTAATGTGGTTATTGTAAACTAATTTTGGCAGTTGACTGCCAGCCCAGCTTATCTTCTGTCTTACTGTGGGTTTGGGTTTACATGACCAAAACAGTGACAAAACTTTCATTTCATTATTTCTTGATTGGTTTTTGTTTAGCTAAGTGAGTAAATGTGCATCTCCTGCACCGTTGGGGTTAGGCAGTGAGAGTCACACCTTCTGTGTCTGGGTCCACTTCAATATGTGGAAAAGCCCAAATCCAAAAGAAAGAAGGCATCATCTCCCTCAGTCAGCAAGAAATCAGAGAATCAAAGAATCAGAGAATGTTAGGGGCTGGAAGGGACCTCCAGAGATCATCCAGTCCAACCCCTGCCAAAGCGGGATCACCTATACCAAGTTACACAGGAATGCATCCAGGCAGGTCTTGAATATCTCCAGAGAGGGAGACTCCACAGCACCCCTGGGCAGCCTGTTCCACTGTTCTGTCACCCTCACAGGGAAATAATTCTTCCTCCTGTTTCCATGGAACTTCCTATGCCTCAGCTGCCACCCACTGCCCCTAGTCCTGTCTTTGGGCATCCAGTGCACTCCACCAAAATGCCACTGAGAGCCAGAGGAACCTTCATGGAGCAGAGGAGAGGAAAAAGATAGTGTTGTGATGGGGATGTCCTGAGGCTCCAGTGTCCTGAAGTCTTCAGAGTCTGTGACATGAAGCACAGTGAAGCAAGGCAGCCCTTGTGAGCCACCCAGCTCGTCTGTACTTGGGCTTAGGTGTAGTGAAAACCACTGAAAGCAGGATTCTTGTCTCCTGAGTGGTGTTTTGTCATCCTAGGTGGAGTGAGCTGTGGGTATTGTTGAGGTGAAGTGAGTGACTGGCAAAGCTTTTTTTTGGTGGTGGCTTTTGTTTGAACACTTGTTTAAACAAAGTTTATGGAGGGTGCAGCAGCAACGGCTGCCAGAGATGGTAGTAAATTGTGCCCTGCGTGCTCCTGTCCTCCACTGACCACCCTGCCTGGGCTTGTCAGGGGTGAAGCTTGGTTTACAGAGCCTTGCCCAGGAAGAATGTAAGGAAATGATGAATTGTGGGATCTTTGGAGGTGTTTCAGGGGTCTTTTTCTTAACCCTTTAGGGAGCCCTAGTTTGGCTCAGCTTTGGTTTTGCTTGAAACCATTTTGTGGTAGGCTACATGGGAGGCAAAAGGCAGCTTTGCTGTGCTGGGAATTTTCCTTGCTGAAAATTCCCCTTCCCTTCTCTTTGCCCTGCTCATTTTCCTCATTACCTCTCCACTCTGAATCTGGCATGTTTCATGGTGACTGTAAATTCTTTTTCACCCATTTTTTCTATTTTTCCTGGGCAATGTGTTCATGAGCAAATATTTGTCAGAAACCCCTCCTGCCCCCTTTCCCCCTCTGAGCCTTCTGAATGTCTTACATTGAGAAATCTTAAGCAGAGGTTTATTTTTCCTGGCAGCAAGTTACAGTGACCTGCATGAATGAATGGAATGGTAATAAGGATTATGTCATTTATTTAAATGTCTATTCCTTTCCTATAGAGAGGCAGAAAAGTAAATAATGAGGTTTCTCAGAAGTGCCCAGTGATTTGGTGGGCTGGTTACCTGGCTGCTGGCACCCAGCAGAGCCTTGGGATTTCTCTGGGCAGGTATTTATTCAGCGTTTCCTGGTGCTTGAGCCTTGTGAGAGATGAAAGCAGAAGTGCAAAAGTGCAGGGCCTGCGTTTGGAGCTCTGTGTGCTGATTGGTTTTGCTTCTGGGATGGAGTTTGCATTCAATTCTGGGGGTGTAAAGATTAGTTTGCCTTGAAAACGTGTAGGAAGATGCATCCTATGATTCATTGAAGAGTTTGGGTTGGAAGGGACCTTAAGGATGATCTAATTCCAACCCCTCTGGCATTGGCAGGGACGCCTTCCACCGGACCACGTTGCTCAAGGCCTTGTCCAACCTGGCCTTGAAGACACCTGTCTTGAGTCTTGGGACGTTGAGCTGAAAGGAGGATTGACGCGAGAGAGCTCAGCCCCCACTTTGTTGCTGAAAGGTTATAATAATGGTGGAGCCTGGCATAAAATTGCTGAAGCAGTAACTTCAGGCTGGCCAGAAGGGGAAGCTGACTGTTTCTCCATTTAGGAGTGTTCTGCAGAAATGAATTCTGTGCTTTTCTTTCTGTGTCCATATACATCTTCAATTCCCACAGGGCTGTGGAGGGTTGGGGATGTTTGTTTAGAGGCAATGGCATGCCTAGAGCACATCTTACAAGCTTCAGGTTGTAATTTTAGGTCGAGTTGTGTGTGGAAAACTGTCAGTTGCAAGCCTCTGTAATTGCTTTTTCTATATGGTTTAACTGGTTCCAGAGCTGATTAAGTGTAAGTAATAGCAAATGGTATTAAACATGGTCATGTATTACACTAACATGAGCATCTGACTATATGGTGTAATGTAGAGAACCCTCTGATTATGTCACAGGTTTGGGAGGTATTCCAGCAAAAAACCCCGTGCCAAATAATGACACAATGCTAGTTAGGAATATCCAGCATTACTCCATGCCAATAACTTTCCAAACCTTGAACTCTTCTGACAATTAAAAGCTTGGAGCCAGGAGGGCTGAGCGGTTCTCAGTCAGAATGTAGGTGTGAACTGCTCTCGTTTTTACCTTGTAATTACTTGCAAGAACCCTCTTAAAATAGTCAGCTCGGCTCAGATGGTCTCATTCAAATTTACAAACTTGGCAAAGCCCTTGCACGGAGCTTTGTACAAAGGGAGTAGAAAATGCTGAAGGAAGAATGCAGAAAGTCGTTGGCAGGCTCTCTGTATTGCAGGGGATACTGGTGCAGGTTGACTGTGTTAGAGAGGAACAGTTGATCTGGCCAGGAGGTTCTGTTGGACAAAGTTATTCCTTAACTGTTGGGGATACCCCAGTCGACTGCTTTCCCCCCTCTCCTCCTCCTCCATTTCAAAACAGGCTGCATGCAGGGCTTTGCTCAGGGCTACAAAACGTGTCAGGCTGCAGGAGCCTCAAATGGTGGCAAAGCAAAACCCCGCTCGGGTGCTGTGAAAGGGAGACGAGTCGAGCTGGGCTTTGTATCGCAGCGCTATCCAGAGACCTTCATTACTGTCGGATCCTTATTGTCCGAGGCAACGTGCCAGCTCTCAGTAATTGCTTACAACCAAAATGCAGAGAGGCCAGGAGAAGGAAATGTCATTGTCCATTTTATAGATGAAAAACCGAGCTGTGGAGTGATGAAATTTCTTGCCCTGGGTCACACAGGAAGCTGGTGGCAGAGCCAAAAAGCAAAGCTGGTACTTGAATCCTAATCCAGGGCCTTAATTAAAAGGATGTTCTTTGCCTTGTACAGTTTAGCCCATCAGCTGGCTTTTTTACGTGCAGCTGAAGTGCCTTTCTGTTCTTTTGTGTTTAACAGCAGGTAGAAGCTTGCATTTTTATAGTAAGCTTACTAATAGACTAACTCCATTCTCATTAAACATATATAAAGTCATGCAGTCTTAAGGGAGAATGAATGGAAGCAACGTGGTTTGCACTTATTAGTTGTATTGTAGTGAATCCGGGTTGGAGGAAGCAACGTGGGAATGCAGCCACTGAGACTTGTATATAATTAGATCACTCTTGGATTGCAATTATCACTAGAGTGCAATTTCAGTTCTGTTTAAGCATGGAAGTAACTAATTGAATTTATGTTTTAATGGCCAAAATAAAAAAGAGAGGAAAGAAAAGGTTAAGTCTTCAACCAGTGTTAGTGCAGGTAGCCTTTCCTGTCCTATTTAATGTCATCATCCAGGGAAACAAAAGGTGTTTTGGTTTCAGCTGAAGTTTGGCACATTCCCTCACTTGCAGGGTTTTTATAAGCAGCTGTAATAGCATGACACATCTTCCAAGAATGGATAAGACAATCCTGCTGTTTACTATGAAAATGAACAGATTGTCACAAATATAGATATAAAAGAATGAATAAATATCTATATGTCTGTGTATTTGGAAAAGCAGTCCTTTTGCCGCCGGTGTGGCTGTAGTTTGACCACTTCCTACTTTGCCTGATAGCTGTGCCTTTGGCTCTTGTGACCGAGGAGTCAAACTCCAGAGGTGGCCAAGTACCATGCAGTTGTCCCTTAATATTTCCAATTTTCATATGAAAACAAGTGAGAGAATAACTTCTGCTCCGGGAAGCATTTGAAATGACTCTGTTTCAAGCTTGGGCCCCAGAAACCTCCTGTATGAGTGGTTTTCCCTGATGGCTGTGCAGAACAGCCCTTTTCATTCTGAACTCTGGGAGGCTTTAGAAGGCTTTGGATGTGGTTTATTCTTGCATTTTACAGTGCATTAGGAAAAGAAACCTGATTAAAATGGAACCAGCTTTCTGCTGTTGGGGCTTCAGTGTTTCTGTTTCCCCCACTTTAGGGCAGGAGGAAAGGCTTTGCTTCTAGTCACTTTTATTTTGGGATTCTCATGTGCTCTCAGAGCTGCCAACATGGCACAGACAGATGTGTGTTTATTTTCTTCTTTAAAAGCCATGTTTCCATTTTGTCATGCCCCAGTTCATCACCACACATGCATCGTTATTTGCTTTTTGTTGAGGCTTGTTTTGCCAAAACACAGCTCGGAGCTGGTCTGACTTCACCGCAGTAGGTTCTTCTAATTTCCAAAGATTTCTTTTTGGGACTCAGGTTGCCTATGAAGAAGGAACTGACACCAGCTAAATGCATGCCTCGGACGTTGCATCACTAATGTCTGGCAGGAGTTGAGTGTAGGTATTACAACCAAGCCTAAACTTGCATTTCTGGCAGGTGTGCTCAGAGTTGTTGACTGACTCTCTACATGGACAAGCTTTGGCTTGATGTCTTCGCCCGAGAGCTCGCGGCAAGGGACGTGATGAGACAGGGGCTGGAAGCGTGAAGGAATCCACACTGATGCCTGCTTGCCCTCCGGTATTTAGTCAGGCTGAGGGGGAAGAAGATTGTATTTAATGTACTGATAAGCCCAAGTGTGGACTTTACACCTGGCACTGGGCTTTTGGCAAGGCGGGTGCCCCTGAGACGTGACGCAGATTGTTTGGTGCTGCAGGGTGTGCAGTGCGCCCCTGAAGACAAAGACTGCAGTGTGATGGTTCAGCTAAGGGAAAATGAAAGGTGATGCTTCCTCCCACCCCCCTTCTTAGTAAGGTAAAAATATTCCAACCTGCTAGTTTCGTAGTGATAGAGCTTCAGATTTCATTGGAGTGGTCTGGCCATGTTACATTTTATGGCCAAGTGCTAGTGTCATTACTTCATCTGCTGGGCGAGCAGCGGATTTGTCATCTTTGGAATGCTTCCTGCAGAGTCTGCTAGGGGAGGACTGGTCTCCCTGTCCCACTTTCTCTCTTATTACAGCCCCAAGGCAGGTATTTCTCTTTTCTTTTGATGAGTGATGAACAGGATATTGTTTCAGCTCTGTTATTACCATTTTTAATCATGCCTTCTAATTGGTGCAGTATCCTCCTCATGGAAGTGCAAGCAGGAATTTGCAGGAGCTGTCTGAAGATGCTCAGATGTGGAATTGGCAGGTGTCAAAACCCAGGGCTGGGCCTAATTCTTATCATTAATCCTTTTATGACTTGATCCAGTCTCTCCTAACAGTTTTGTTACTGGGAAAACCATCAGTGTAATTAGCGATAAGTTGGTAAAGTTCCATCCCCTTTAAAAAAAGGTGGGGAAAAAAAAGCAGCTTTCAGTCATCAAAAGTATTGAAAGTATGAATGAGTTGTGATTCTGACTGGATGAACACAGGCTTGGGAAGGATGTCTGTCTTATTACTGAGGAGTTTGCACCTGCATTTCTTTGTGTCCACTGTGGCAGGAAACACAGAGGTGGGACAATCCCATGGCTGTGTTGGGATAGCTGCCTGCGGTGGGTGAGATGAATCCACCACAAATCCTTGCTGAGACACCACACTGGTGGTTTGGGGGATTAAATTAGCGTTTAAAGAGATGTAGCAGAGGTGGAAGTGAATGGAGATGGCAGTAGGCGAGTTGTGCATGACTGTGGTGTGATGAGCTGAGGCTGGGGGAGTCTGGGAAGGTCCAAGAGGGTGGGGATGCCCAGTGACAGGACATGGGGCAATGGGTGGAAATTGAGGCATAGGAAGTTCCATGGAAACAGGAAGAAGAATTATTTCCCTGTGAGGGTGAAAGAACAGTGGAACAGGCTGCCCAGGGGGGTTGTGGAGTCTCCCTCTCTGGAGATATTCAAGACCTGCCTGGATGCATTCCTGTGCAACTTGGCATAGGTGATCCTGCTCTGGCATAGATAGATAGATAGATTCCTCTCTGGAATAGAATAGAATTAACCAGGTTGGAAAAGACCTTTGAGATCATTGAGTCCAACCTATCATCCAACACCATCTGATCAACTAAACCATGGCACCAAGCACCCCAGCCAGGCTCTTCCTAAATACTGGAATTGCATTTCATTAGCTGGTTTCAAAGGTGCAAGTCCCTCGATACCCTGGCCACTGCATGGCTGTAGGAGAGAGGTCAAGAACTGCAGGAAGCAACAGAAAGCCTTGGTGTGGAGCACCAAGTTGATGTCCAAATGTGCTGTGGATGCTGCTGCATCTCTCGGACTAGCTGGGTTTACTGAATTACTGGAAATACAGTGACAGATGTGCATTGTCAGGGGCACACACCCAGAGCAGTCATCTTCAGCATCTGCTACAACGTTTAGGACAGATGAGGGATTCTGTGCTGCAGAAGTGAGGGTGATCCTGAAGAAGGAATAACTCCCCTCCTGACATGGGACCGTGGCAAACTTCGTCAGCAGGGCAGGCGAGCCCAAAGGCTCAGTAAGGTCCTACGCAGGCACATCTTGAGGTGAAGCCAGGATGATCCAGCAGAGAGCACTGAAATTGGGCGCTGGAGACTCTCCAGCCCTGAGAGTCTGTGCACTGGGTATGGCCAGTCAGCCAGCTGGGCAAGGGAGAAGGCTGTGGCCCTGCTGATAATTTCACACCTGCATTGCTCAATGGAGCAAGTGTGCTGTGTAGGGGAAGGGGGAGAGTGTAGAAGTATAAGAGGGTTTTTAAGGGTTTGCATAACCTTTTCCATTTTACTTTAAAGGCAGAGCTGTTTTCAGGGAAGGAAATGTGGAGGATGAAAAAATATACAGTCAGGTCACAATAACAACAGCCATAATCAGTCCCAGTGTGTGCTTTATGGCATTGCTGGGTACAGTGGTGAGCTAAACTGCCTGCAGCTGGGAGAGGACATCATCCCTGTGGGGGAGATGCCATTTGCCAGGCATACAGTAAACCTTTGGCAGAACCTGCTGGAGAGCCCACTCCAACAATGTTGGACCCCAGCATCGTCTCTGGTTATTGTAAAGCAGCTGAGGGCTGGGAGCTGTGCAGAGTACAAAGGAGGATATCTCTGAGTGAAAAAAATGGATGCAGTCTCTGGGAAGAGCCAGAACAATAACGTTTTACCACTTGTCTGTGAGAAGGCACAAGTTGGTTTTCATATTCTCTTGTATTCCTTTTTCTCTTAGGGTGCACTGAAAGGAATTTGAATGAAAATCTTGACTCCTCATTGTTCTGCTTCCCATGTTTTTTATTCACACTAAAAGAAAGCCTCTTCCCCCTTTGTTCAGACATGGATGAAGCTTTTGCTTATGCATGCACTGCGTGAGGGACACTGCAAGGGAGCTCCCCATTAGTGTTGTACAACTCTTGCTGCTGTGGCTTTTCTTGCTCCACAGGGCTGATGAAACCCACTCTGTATCGGCCTGACAATGGGGCCTTTGCTTTAAGGACAAACTGTTCTTAAAACCCTGTTGATGGTTTTGTGTTTTAAAACAAGAGCCTTCATGTTGCCTGCCTTAGCCCTGGGCTTGCTGAACGTTCCTGCCTCTCTTAACCCTCTGATAGAGGTGTGATGTGAAAGGATGCCTTTGAAACTAGCCCTGGTTGTGCTTGGTTTCTTTTTCCTCCTGTTCTCACTCACCTCAGTGGGTTTTGTATCAAGCCAAGTCAGGCAGTTTTGTTTGCTTCCTTTGCCCAGCTTGCTGCTGCACGAGGAGGAGGTGTGCAGGTGAGCTTCTGCGGGAAAGGTGCTGTGTGAAGATGGATTTTAGCTGAAATGCACTTAGGACAGCAAGCTGAAGCCATGCTGCAGAGCTATCCAAAGCAGCAGATGGGATAACATCAGCAGGAGCCGTGCCTGCTGCAGAAACAGTGCCATTGCTTCAACTCAGAGGTGAAGGTGGTGAAGTCAAGGACAGAGTTTGAATGCACCTGGTTAGCTTCTGGGAAGATTTGGGTCTCTTTAAAGGCACTGCTTTTTACTTGGCTGGCTGCGGTGAATAGGAGGACTTGGGTGGCAAAGGCTTTGCTGTGAGTAGCAAGTGGGTCTGTTTCTGGTGTCTGTGACAAAATCTTACTCTTTAGAACTAAGGTTCTTTAATGGTGTTCAGATGTTTTGATTTTGAGGAAAGTATTCGGTGACAGCAGGGAATATGTGGAGTCTAGCTCCCTGCTGTCTCACTTGGTGCTGACTGATGATACTCATCCACAAACCAAAGCAGAGGTGGATGTTTGGGCCGAGTAGTTAGCAATGATGAAGTGTGTGAGACAGCAGTAGAAAGAAATGCCTCAGCTTTATTGAAAAGGCTTCTAACCAGCCTGCAGCCTGCTCTAGGTGAGCCCACTTTAGCAGGGGAGTTGGACTGGAAGATCTCTCCAGCTCCCACCAGTCTGTGGTTCTGTAGACTGGAGGACAGAGGGAGTTTAGAAAGTGGTTGTGGAGGTCAGCCCTTCACTTCCACCTTTATGGGCAGATCCCTGTGCTGTTTCAGGTCCTGTTGCATTTGCTTGTGATACCCCTTTGAGCTCTTGGCCTCTGTGATGACTTCTTCAAGTAGCTTTGGGCCAACAGGAAATGCCCTACATGGAGTCTCCTGCTGCACAGGAACAGTGAATAGTAGGAATGTGTCTTGGCTAATGCCTGCTGATAAAAGATGCCAAAATGTGTAAGGCATGATTTAATCAGCACTGCTCTGGTCCATCAGCCAGTCTGCTGGTCTGCCTGACAGGCTCCTGCTCTTTATCAAGTGTTCTTGCCAGGGATGCTCTTTATCTCTTGGTGCTTAACAAGAGTGATCTGTTCTTGTAGCCTTAAAATATCCTCTGAATTTGCAGAGTTTGGGGAGAGAGCTCTGTCCCTGCCTTGCTCCTTGGCTCGTGTAAGTCACCTGGGCAGCGCTGGTTGGAGGGCTCTGTGTGTGTGTACAGAGAAATGGAACATGACAGGTCAGCAGCACTCTTGAACTGCCCATAAACAGCATACAGTGCTTCAGACTATGCAGAAAGAACCAAACTGAGGTGCAGCTGGTGGAAGCTGCTCAGCTCCTGGCTCACTTATGCACAGTGTATGATGTAAATCAGCAGAGCCCTTTTGCCTACACCTGCTTGGTTGTTTCTGGCCTTTTGAAGAGCAGCCAGTACTCAACCTTGCTTCTGCACACCATGGAGGCTAATAGTGGAGTTAGTGTTTGCCTTCCAGTGTTTCCTAGAGGACAGGCACCTGTAAGCAGTTGCTTGCTGCTGTGGAAAAGAAGCCAGGGTTTGGCTTGGCCTGTGTGCAGAATGCTAGGTTGGAGGAGGAAGTTCCTGTGGGGACTCTGACATCTGTTTGGTTAGACCCCTTCTATGCCACTCTACTTGGGGCTGTGGAGAGGAAGGGTAGTTTCAAATTGGGTCCTTTGTGTGACCTTGGACAATGCTGGATTCATAGGGAAATCTGAGTTGCAGTTCCTCATGCCCTGGCTCTTCCTGGACCCCTCCTCAAAAGAGGTCTCTAATTCAGAGATCAAGAATCAAAGCTTCCTCTGAGAGCTTGCGAGCTGAGGTCAGGTTGGCTGCTTGTGTAGGGGAGACCTTCAACAAGGGCAGCGGTCACAGAATCATAGAATTGTCAGGGTTGGAAGGGACCTCAAGGATCAGCCAGTTCCAACCCCCCTGCCATGGGCAGGGACACCTCACACTACAGCACACTGCAGGGACACCTCACAGCCACATCCAGCCTGGCTGCCAAAACCTCCAGGGCTGAGGCTTCCACCAGCTCCCTGGGCAACCTTCTGATCCTTCTGATCCTTGCAAATTGGTTGGTTTGCCGTCAACTAGGGCAGCACAGAGGCGTGGCAGACCTTCATCGCTGAAAGGTTGAGGCACTGACAAATATGTAATCTTGGTTTTAATGGTTAATAGGTAGTGATCAGGCACTGACATCCTGTGGCTGGCCCAGTGGCTTTAGCAAGTGTGGTGACCCAGTGGTAGGTATCTACAGCACCAAAACATCGTCAGAGCCAGCATTAATAGTGTGCAAGTGCAGTCTCACCAGAGAGGCCAAGAGAGACCAGAAAGACAGAGCGGCTTGCAAAGGCAGAGAGAGGCTTTCTCTCAAGCTATGTCTGAAATGGTCCTTCATGCCACTTCTGAGAACAAAGAGTATTTCAGCTTTGAGGTGGCCCTGTGGGAAGCTGGAGCTGAGAGCTTTCACCTTCCTGTCTGTACCAGGCAGTGGTTAAATCACCTGGGAAGTAACCATGCAGCTGCATTTTTCTGTTGAGGCAGTTCTGATAATCCCATAGGTACAGTTTGGATGGAGGGCATGAGAAAGGGTGTTCCAGAAATGGGTAATGCCACACAGGCCTCCCACTCCACAGGGCTTGTCTGTGGGTCAGTTGGTGCCATGAGGGGTGTGTCAGGTGTATATGCATCCATCTGCAAGGTATCTGCCCAGGGAATCCCCAGTTGTGTTGCCCTGCTGGATAATAGAGGACATGCAGAGGTCATTTGAGGGCAGAGCCATGCACCAACAATCTTCTATAAGCAGGTCTGCTGCCAAACCTTGGTGGCCTTCTAGATCTTCTCATGTTAGGTACATCTCTGTGGAAAAGCTGGGAGAGTGGTGTGAGAGGATGAAACAGAGAGAGCTATCCCAGTGCCAATGTGTGAGGAAAAGGCTGAGATCTCTTTTTGTTGAGGTTTTGTTTTGTTTTTTCAAGGCTGAAGAATCAGTCTTGCAAGTCTGGGATGCCAAGGCAGGAGGCTGTGATTACAGTCCAGCCTACAATGCTGTAGCATCCTGTTGAGACCCATAATTTGCAGGATAATTAGCATTATCCAAAGCAACAGATGTTGCAGCAGGAAGGTGGTTGGGAACGGGCAGGGCTTTCACTGAGCAGGGACCAGACTGCTGCTGAGCTTGGAGTCAGGCAGGATAAGCAGCTAGGGCTGAATGTGCTGTGCTGACCAGGAGAAGCAGCCATGGCAGGCCTCTGTTTTCAGTCAAGCAGAGAAACACCTGGAACTGCTTCGTGTTTGTGTTCTGCAGTGACTGAACACGCAGAGCTTGTACCAGAGGCTGTGGATCCAGAGCAGAGGTGCACTGGGAGGCATCATTTGATGGAGCTCTCTGTAGCTTCATGTTGGCAGCCATCAAGGTGACTCTGTAGGAGTCAGTAACTTTTGCAAACTGGTATTAAAGGCTTTGATGAATGTCTCTAATTAGAGATTGTGGAAAAGAATTAGGTAACCTTTTTTTCTTCCCTCTTCTTAGCTGAGGATCTTTCTGTTGTCCCCAGAACTCATGTTTTGTTGTTTTTTATTGCATTTGCTATTCATCTTTTATTTCCCTAGCCTGCACTTGATTCACACATTTGCAAGGAGAGGAAACAAGCACATTCAAAAGGAGAAAATAAGAGTAGTTTTCGTGTTTCTTGAAATGAATCAGATGCCTTATCCAAAGCCCATTGAATTCCATGTGAGTTTCCCCCCTGACTTCAATGGGCTTTGGTTCTGGCTTTTAGCTCCCAGGAAAGGTCCTGAACTGTCTGTGCTGGGGTGACAAGGAGGCTTGGATAGACAATTACCAGAGCTCTTCTCAGCTCCTGGCACAGCCAGGTTGCTAGGGAGACTTGGCCTCAGGATGGGCCCCAGAGCTCACCCCTTCCGGGGTTATTGTCTCCTCTCCCTGCCAAGGCACTCCAGTAGCAGCAGAGCCACTCTTTCAGCCACAATAGCCTCTGCTTTGGCCTCTGGCAGCAGCAGTTCCTGCCCTACATCTTCCCCCTGCCAGCCTGCTCGGCGAGCAGCCTCTCTTCCCACAGCTTTTCCATCGCGGCTGCTGCCGCAGCAGGACCCGAGTGGTGGGGTTGGATCTTCTAGGCTCTGTTGGCTGTGAAACTTGGCACCTGGCATCCCCCTCTGTACCCCAGCTTCTTCACTCATCCATCCACATCATGACTTTTTCCTGTCTCCTCTCTGATTTCCCTCTGTGTTGGCCACAGCTGATCAGAAAAAGATTCAAAAATCAATAAATTGTGAAGTTGGAGACCAAGCCAAGAGGGGCAGAGAGCTGAGAGCCTTTTGCAGGAACCATCTGGCCAGGGGCTCAATCTTAAACAGCCAATTCTCAGGACTCTTTGTGAAGCATGCAGGTTCCAGTAGTCATTTCCACAGTGGTCCTTCCAGACACATTTCCCTCTCCATCATCTGTGGCAGGATGGGTTCCCAGCATCTCCAGGCATCCTGCAGGCCTAAGAGCTTCCTGGACAGCTCCTTCCTTTGTGCCAGGTTGTTGGAATTTTCCAGCTTTGGTGGATTCTTATTTCTCTCTTAAAGGAAGGCATTCTGAAGTTTTAGCATGAACAGGCTAAATGACAGTTTCTTCTAAGCCACTGGGCAGATCATTGTCAGTTGTCTCTTCAGGTAGTCAGCCTGTCTGTCTTCTAGATAAGGGAGGAGAATTTGCTCAAGCCACCCTGAGAGCAGCGCTCAAGCCCTGGGCACTTCTATGATGGTGTGAAATGTAGATGCTCGTAGCCTTGAGTATGATAGCTCCTCAGGTGAGCAATCATTTCTGTTCTGCTTTGTGTAGATAACTGACCCCTGGGGTGGGGATGATGATGGTTTGGCTGGAGGAAGCAAGCAGATGTCTGCCTCTTAAGGTGGGACCCAGCATTAAGGAACCTTCTAAGAAAGCAGGATGAAGTTAAACCTTGGGAAGGAGTAGAATAAAAATGAAACACAGTGATTTAGAGGCAGTTATCAGTTTGAATTGCTCTCAACATAACAAATTCTTTTTTCTGTATTATTTATTTTTTAAAGCATCTGTGGAATTCACTTTTGAGCATCTCTTGCATTTCAGTTGGACCAGGAGGGTCTGTTTGAGAAAGCAGGGCACATCTATTGAAAAAGCCCTGTGCATCTCAGATCTAGTTCACTAAATAACTGATATTTGTGGCAATAAAATGAGTCCCTACAACTTCTTAGGATCCCTATGGTATGCTTTTTAGTCTGCTTGAAGGCAGCTCTTCCACAGGGTGGTTTTCTGTGTTACTACGTGACACTGTTGACTTGGGTTTCAAACATGCTCTGTTAGCAGAGTGGAGCGCTTAAGATTTCAGTGGCCAGGTAGCAAAGAGTTATTTGAGGTTCTGCTTCAATTAAATATTAATGAGTAAAGGGAGTACTGACATCAGTAGGGCTGCAGAGATTTACATTAGGTGTTAGGAAGAAGCTCTTCAGTGTGAGGGTGGTGAGACGCTGGCACAGGTTGTCCAGGGAGGTGGTGGAAGCCTCATCCCTGGAGGTTTTGATAGTCCAGGCTGGATGTGGCTGTGAGCAACCTGATGTAGTGTGAGGGGTCCCTGCCCATGGCAGGGGGTTTGGAACTAGATGACACTTGAGGTCCCTTCCAAGCCTGACAATTCTGTGATTCTCCATATTTAGTTATTTTTCCTGCTACTGTGTGGGTTTGGAGGTTTTTCCTGGAACCCTGCTTAATTTGCATCATGATGGTGATGTTCTGTGCTGTGGGACATAGGAGAGGCCCCTTCTGCTGGAGTAGGGGTGTTGACCAACAAAATCATTGCTCCATATGTTGGAGGGCAGCTAAAGTTTATTTTTAACTCATTTACCCTTACAGAAGAAATGTCACCAGTGGCTGTGTGTGTAAAAATATACATATATACCCCCCCCCCCCCTCCACAAGCACACACTGTCTAATTGTTGAAGAGGAATTTGGGACCAAGAAAGTCAGAACTCTGCTCTTACTTCTTTGCTTTGCCTCCTCCTTTTTTTGGTAGGGGAAATGTTTGACAGTCATCAGTAAAGATTAAATCATTGATGGCTATCAGGGTAAACTAAACACGTTCTGTGTGTTGATGCTGGCATAGTAGGAACTTTTCCAAGCTGTTTCAGGCCTCGTTCTCTGGTTTGTTTAAGGGCAGAGAATAAGGTCACAAAGGAAATCAAACCCTGATGTGGAGAAATGAAACATGAGGCCTACTGACTTCTAAAAAACATTTTAAATAACATTCTCTAAGGTTTCATTTTATACTGAAGGCAGCTGTAATAAGTTTTGGAAGATGGTGTAAGGTTTCTATTAAAGAGAGACTTTTTCTTGCTTGCCGGTTTTGTACCCGAACGGAGGGGCGAGGGAGATGGAATTGGAGCTTATTTGTACAAGGTGAGAAACTGGAAGCTCTCTCCAGGAGTGTAAAATTGTCATTTATATGTCCTTCTGTCACTTCCAAATTACAAGCCATTAAGCTGCTCCTCCATCTCTGACAATGGCACACGTAGCCATGGAATAACTTAATAGCTGCAACACAAATGCACTTTTGCCACAAGTGAAATAAGGCTGCTGCTGCTGCTTTGTAGTATGCTGCCAGCATAGCCTCAGTGAACAAATTCCCAGTAGATGTTTGCTGCATGCCAAATATATTGGGCTGTATAAAAGATCCCATTGTTTCCTGGGCATCATTATTTGCTATTATACTCGCAGTGTTTGCTTGTGAAACAGTTTATTGGCAGCCAGTATGCTTCAGGAGGAACGCTTGACTTGAAATGCAGTTGATTTGGCTCCTAAAGTCAGAGCTTTTACAGTGTACAGCCTCTAAAAATAAATGTTTAGGTCTGCTTCCCCCCCCCCCCCCCAAACTTATCTTCAAAAGAATTCCTGGAGCAGGGGAGAGCAGGCAGCTTGGACTGAGGACAGGCAGTGGGCGTTTCGCTTCACCGTAGGCTGAACGTACATGTGGGTCAGGATTCGCTTTGCATCCTGATAAAAGAAGTGAGCAGAGTTGAGCTGGCATGAAGAAAGTGGGTGGGTCACACCTAGGAGGATGAAACTGCAGCTCTCTGAAGGCTTTCTAGGGTGGGTGGCATCATCCATCCCATTCTGGGTAGTCATGGAATGGTTTCAGTTGGAAGGGAGCTTTTAAGGTCGTTGAGCCCAACCCTTACCTTAACTGTACCAAAAATACAGTACCACAATTTGGTAACTAGGGCTCTGTATTGAGGACTTTTCAAAGAGGTAGTTTTTATGCTATGCCCAATTAACCTGGTCCAGCAAAAAAAAAACCCAGGCTGGCCCTGGTTTTGTGTTGGTGGTTGAGTGGTGGTGAATGGGGTAACGAGGCTGGGGAGAGGTCTGGAGCACAGCCCTGTGAGGAGAGGCTGAGGGAGCTGGGGTTGTTCAGCCTGGAGAAGAGGAGGCTCAGGGGAGACCTCATTGCTCTCTACAACTACCTGAAAGCAGATAGTAGCCAGCTGGAGGTTGGTTCCCAGGCAACTGGCACCAGAACAAGAGACCACAGTCTCAAGCTGTGCCAGGGGAGGTTTAGGCTGGAGGTGAGGAGAAAGTTCTTCACAGAAAGAGTAATTTGCCGTTGGAATGTGCTGCCCAGGGAGGTGGTGGAGTCACCATCCCTGGAGGTGTTCAAAAAAGGACTGGATGTGGCACTTGGAGCCATGGTTTAGTTGTCAGGAGGGGTTAGGTATTAGGTTGGACTGATGATCTCTGAGGCATTTTCCAACCTGGTTGATTCTGTGGTGGACTTGTTGGTAGCCCTGAGGGTTGAGAAGCTGGCTCATGTGCTGCCCACCACCCAGAAGATTTTAGCAGCTTTTGGGCTTGGTGAGGGTGATGTAAAGCTGCCAAATGGTCATAGCTGAGGGCAAGGTTCCCAACAGTGCTTTCCCCAAAGACTGTGGATATCACATCCACACAGTTGACCCAGGAAGGCTGGCTGCAGTGGCTCTGGGTACCCAGGTGATACAGTATGCACCACCATCATAGAATTGTGGAATCATAGAATATTAGAGGTTAAAAGGGACCTCATCCAGACCAATCACCCTGCCAAAGCAGGATCACCACATGAACCCCACAGGAATGCATCCAGGGGGGTTTTGAAGGTCTCCAGAGGAGACTCCACAACCTCTCTGTGCAGCCTGCTCCAGTGCTCCATCAGCCTCACAGTGAAGACCTTTCTCCGTGTGTTGAGGTGGAGTGTCCTGCACTCCAGATGATAGCCCTTGTTCCTTGTCCTATTACTGGGCACCACCAAAAAGAGCCTGGCAGCTTCATCTGACACCTACCCCTCAGCTATCCGTAGACATTGATCACATCCCTCTCAGCCTTCTCAAGACTAAACAGCCCCAGGGCTCTCAGTCTTTCTTTGTAGCAGAGATGTTCAAGTCCCCAGTCACCACTGTGGCTCTCTGTTGGACTCTCTCCAGCAGGTCTCTGTCTCTCTTGAACTGAGGAGCCCAAAACTGGACACAGTATTGCAGCTGTGGTCTCAGCAGGATAGAGTAGAGGGGGAGGAGAACCTCGCTCAGTTTACTCAGTGCAGTAAGCTCAACAAAGCACACTGGAACAATCCCACAAGCCCTTGGACTACAAGCTCCGTTGGCCCCCACTGAATACACTCCAGTTTTCCAGAGAACTCTGTGTTTCCCCGTGTCCTGCTCAGACTAGGAACAAAGGGGTGTTTCTGCTGCTGTGCCTGGGTAAAGCAGAGAGCAGTGCTCATGGCAGTGCTGCTCAGGGTGTTCTAGGAAGTTGAGCTGTCTGGCATGTGCATCCTGCATGGGGAGCTTCAGTGCTGCTGGTTTTGAGAAATTGCCTTTGGTTTATTTTAATACATTAATAATAGGTTTTTAAAACTTAGGAAGTATTAATACTAATTCATAGCATCACAGAACTATCAGGGCTGGAAGGGACCTCAAGGATCAGCCAGTTCCAACCCCCCTGCCATGGACAGGGGCACCTCACACTGCAGCAGGTTGCTCACAGCCACATCCAGCCTGGCTGCAAACACCTCCAGGCAGGAGGCTGCCACCACCTCCCTGGGCAACCTGTGCCAGGCTCTCACCACCCTCACTGGAAAGAAATACTTCTTTCTTACGTCCATACTACCCACTTCTAGTTTTGCTCTATTCTCCCCAGTCCTATCACTCCCTGGCACCCTCAAAAGTTCCTCCCCAGCTTTCTTGTCACCCCCTTCAGATACTGGAAGGCCACAATAAGGTCTCCTTGGAGCCTTCTCTTCTCCAGACTGAAGAGGCTCAACTCCCTCAGTCTGTCCTCATAGCAGAGCAGCTCCAGCCCTCTGCTCATCCTCGTGGCCCTTCTCTGGACACGTTGTAGGGGTATATTCCAATCAGATGTTTTAAAACTCTTAAGGTAGTTATTACAATAGCTTTAAAAAAAAGCTGAGTGCATAAAAGTTCTCAAGCAGGGTTTTTCCCCTCCCCCCAAATAGCTATTCTTGATTTTTTACAAGTGTAGTGCTCAAGCCCTCTCCTTTGGACTGTAGCTTTTGTTACAGGTTTTGGCTGCAGTGTTATTTCGGAGGAGTCAGCCAACAGGCTTGCAGGGCTTTTTGGCTCCAGTTCACTTACAGCTTTCTTGGCAGCTCTGCTTATTTATGCATCTTTATTCTCTCTCTCCCTCTTGCTCCTTCTCGATCCCCCCACCTCACCCGCACAGAGCGATCACCTCACAGGCCCATCCTCCAGGCTGGCCTCCCAGCAAATGCCTCTGCAGTCGTGGGAGGGGACGTGGAGTTCGTCTGCAAAGTCTACAGCGATGCTCAGCCTCACATTCAGTGGATCAAACACGTGGAGAAGAATGGCAGCAAATACGGACCAGATGGGAGGCCGTATCTGCAGGTTCTAAAGGTGAGGCTCCGCAGGTGCCAGCCATGGCCGCGACTGCTGCGAGGTGTTGACTTTATTTGCTGTAAATCCGAGAGTCTTGAGATCTGATCTTCTTGAGAGTGGAGGTGTTTGTGTTCCACAGGAAATGATGAGTTAGGTAAATATTCACGAGTCTAAATGCTAATTGTGCTACTCATAGCCACTGTTTTGCTGGTTTTTTGTGCGTGTGCTTGTATGCTTCTGTGAAGTCCTCTTGTCTCTGAATGTTTCAGGAATGACTTTATTCAGAAAAAAAGCCCCATGAAATCCCTCTCAAAGAACTTCATTGACATCTCTGTATGGGTAAAATGCATCCAAAACATACCCAGGACAATCTTCTCCATTTTCTTCACGTTTCTTCAGCTTGTTTTTTCGGTTGTTTCAAAGTAGCATGACACCTGCTGCCCAAAGCTTGCTGGCAGGTTGGCTTTTCGGATGCTGAACCTGCAGAGAGGTCCATGTTCACCAGTCTGTTGGTGCTTCCACTCCTGCCTGCAGGCCTTTGGAGCAAGCCTAAGCAAGAGAACTCCAGATTTTTCTGAGCTGGGTGGCACTGCCAAGCCCAGCGTGTTGGCAGGCAGGACTGCCAGCTCTCTACCATCTTGTTCCACACAGCTGCTCTGCCAGCCCAGGTGTTTTTTCCCTCCACACTGCTGTTTTCCAACTCCTTGAGTGATGCTTCAGAGACTAAAAAACAAACAAACCCAACAACCCAACCCAACAAACACACCAAAACCAAGCAGCAACGAAAAAAGCCCCACCCAGCCCCAAGCCCTCAATGTTTTGATGCTGATACCTGTGTGAAGTGGAAGGCATATTCTTTATGAGGTGTTGGTGGTGGGACCGTAGACAGATTGGTGTCCCTTCTGGGCAGCAGTGACGTTGTTCTCCTGTGTTATTGGTCTATTCTAGCACTCGGGGATAAATAGTTCCAATGCTGAAGTGCTGACACTGTACAATGTGACAGAGGCGGACGCTGGAGAATATATTTGTAAGGTCTCCAATTATATAGGGGAGGCCAACCAGTCTGCCTGGCTCTCTGTTCTGCCAAGTAAACAAGGTAACAACGTTTTTTAAAGCAAGCTGGATGTAGAAGCTGGAAAAACTGGTGCTTTGGGAGACTGCAGGCAGCTTGTAGGATCCCTCTTTTGGCCTTTGTGGTATATCTGTAATCCTCCTTTGGTGATGCAACTGGTATTGCACCAGCAGCCATGGAAAAATTCCCACAATATCCTGTGTGTACCATAAGCACTGGTTTCTGATGCTGATCTTCATTCTCTCCTGTGTCTTTGTGTTGTCTGTGTGTTTATGTCCAGTTTTGTTGCGAAGTCTGCATACTTTGCAGTTAGGATAGAAGAGAATAAACCAGGTTGGAAAGACCTCAGAGATCATCAAGTCCAACCTGTCCCCCAGCACCATCTAATCAACTGAACCATGGCACCAAGTGCCTCAGCCAGGCTATTCTTAAACACCTCCAGTGATGGTGACTCCACCACCTCCCTGGGCAGCACATCCCAGTGGCCAATCTCTCTTGCTGGGAAGAATTTCTTCTTCACCTCCAGCCTAAACCTCCCCTGGCACAGCTTGAGACTGTGTCCTCTTGTTCTGGTGCTGGTTGCCTGGGAGAAGAGACCAACCCCCATCTGGCTACAACCACCCTTCAAGTAGCTGTAGACAGCAAGAAGGTCTCCCCTGAGCCTCCTCTTCTCCAGGCTAAACAAAAACTGAGATGCCTTCCACCATGCTTCCAAGCAAAGTGGCAAATATCGCCAGGCTTGGGTTCCAAGATTTGGCACCACTGCAGAGCATACACTACTTAACTGTGGTGCAGTGGGTGATGCAAGGATCATATGCTGCTTGAGACAGCTGCTAAGTTGTGTCTTTTGGAGCAGAATTGGCCCTCTTCTTTTAAAAACCCTTTCAGAGTATATTTTGACAGCAAATTCTTTCCTCTGAAGAACTCCCTGGGAAGGACTACATCCTCTACCTCCATGTGAAGGATCCTGTGTTCTGTCCTACTTTGTTTTCTCTTTGCTTTCCTTTCGACTTTGTTTTATTTAAAAACAACATAAAGAAAAAGAGAAAAAAAAAAGAGAGAATAAATAATAATAATAAAAAGCTTTGTGGGGTAATTTTTCCATGTTGTTTGATTGCATGCATGTCTAGGTGGTGAGTTTTTAAGTCTGGTGAAGGGTGTTGATTACTTTCTGAGGTGAGCTGGGACCTGTTGGTAAACGCCTTTCGGATGAGGGACTGTGGATGGGGAAGGAGCTTTGCCTCTCTCCGCCTCTGCCCTGTGGCTCCATCTCCCTATCCACAAGAATTCTCTCAATGTCTAGCTTTTTTTTCCCCCCCTCTCCTTTATTTTTTTCCTCTCTTGCTTCCCTCTTTTGTTTTCTTCTAGGCTGCCGGTGTTAACACCACGGACAAAGAAATTGAGGTTCTCTATATACGGAATGTAACTTTTGAGGATGCTGGGGAGTATACATGCTTGGCGGGTAATTCTATTGGGATATCCTTTCACACTGCATGGTTGACAGTTCTGCCAGGTATACACTGCTCTCTTTCTGTGGTTTTCCCTCTTTTTTTTTTTTCTCCTGTTTGTTTTGGTTTTATTTCCCCTCCCCCCATCTGTGGTGATCGCAGCAGAATTAGCACAGCTTCTGTCTCCGAAAGCGACTTTTGCAATGATTTGAAAGTGCCTTTTGTTTTGAACTCAGTTGTCTCACACTGGTGGCTTGTGGTTGTGTATTTGCAACTCATGATGGCCACAATAAAAAAAAGGGGGGGTGGGGGCTGGGCAGGGAACTGGCTATTGCACTTAATTGAAATATATATGTGTATATATATTTTAACATCTGTTAAATTTTCATCAGAAACGCTGAGGAGCTGCATTTCCTTAGCACTGAAGTGAGAGAACTGAAAACCAGCACATTAATCATTGCAAATGTTTTCAAGAGGAGGAAATCCAAAGTTTCTTGGGAAGCTTTGGGACTAATTTGGCCACGCTCATGTTAAAAAAAAAAAAAGCAAACAACAAAACCAAACCAAACAAAACCACAAACCCAACCAACCAAAAAACCCCAAACCAACCAACAAACAAAACCCCCAACTGTGCTATTCACTGCCCTAAAATTGACTTTTCCCCTATCATCCACAGCCCTGATGGAAATTCTGATCTGAATGCCAGTGGCTTGTGTACAGAAGCAGTGCCTTCCATATCTTGGGAGTGGGCTCCCTGCATCTTTAAACATTGCATGCTCTGAGAAAAACCAAGTAGTCATTTGCTTTTCCTGCAAAGCATGTCTTGCTGTTCTGGGGTTGATGGTGTTTCTGCCCTTAAAAGAAACAAACATCAATGTGCTTTTATTGCCTGAAAATTGTTATCAGCTGTTAGATGATGTAACCAGAGTTGGTTTTGACACCAGTCAAACTTTCTCATTTATAACTGTTGGCAGCTGCCTTAGGAGTTCCTCTGGATGTAAAAAAAGAAACCAAACCAAACCAGAACCATGAACCACCTGAGGTGTGCTGGGTCATCTTGTGCTCTTAACGTGTATTAATCGTTAATCCTAAAGTGAAAAGGTGCAAACCCTGCATGTGCATATTGCTGAGGTTCCCACTTTGTGCAGATAGTTTCTTAGCCTTCATTAAAACACCATTAAACAAAGGCAACTTTATCACCTCCCTTAGGTGGACACGGAGCCTGCGCGGTCTGTCGCCAAGCAGGCACAGCAGTGCTTGCGTGGAGCAGAGCTCGCTTCTGCTGGCGGTGTTTGCCATTTTGCAAGGGCTTGAGCAGCGGTTTTGTAACCAGATTTTCTTGAATGAAACATTTTTATGTCAAGCCTGAGGACGAGGCACAAGGAAAGTTGAGCCTGAAACATGCGTCGCTTTGCGGAGCGACCGCCGCTGGCTGTGGAATGCTGTCTATGCAGGGGTTGAATCCCAGATAAGGGATTAGGGACAGTGTTTGCACAGGGAAGTGTCTTGGAGATCATTTCAAAATGCTTTCAGTCAGAGTAACAGCTCTGCAGGACCACTCCCCCCTAAAACCTGATCTCCTAGACTAGTATGCACTGGTGAGGTTACTGGAAAGGTGCAGTCCTCACAGAAGAGGACTCACCACTTAAAGTCTCATTGGCAGTAAAGGTCCTGCTTGCTTTATGCTTTCAAATCTGACCCTGGTCTCTCGAAAGGACCTCAGCGGGGTTAGGCACCCAGCACAAACTGCAGTGAGTCAAGGAGCTGGGTCCTCAAAACACTCCTGAACCTTAAACCTGAGTTGATAACCACGAGGAGGGACCAGTTTATTCTGCCTTCCCTCTGTGCCTTGAGTTGCAGGTTAAAATTTGGGCTAGGCAGGCAATGCAGTCTCAAGCCTAAACACCTGCTTCCAAATTTGAACACTTTTCTCCTAGGCTAGCTGGCTCAATATTTCACTGTTAGATGTGTGTCTGTGCTAAGAATTACAGTGCTTTTGATTTTTGATGTGAGCAACAAAATGAACTTGAGCCTAGTTTGAACACTTCAGTTTTTACTTCATCCCTAAAATGCTGCTTGACCACCTCCTATTTCAGTGTTTCTGTGTCTACCTAGCTGGGCAGACACATGTATGTGTCTGTATACATGTACTTAACATGCACAAGCTCACACTCAATGGCAAACTGAGAAGTCCAAGCAGTAACCTAGCTAAGAGCAACTCCTCTCAGCCTGCAGGATGACCCAAACATGCACAGTGTGCTCCGTGTCACACGGTCACTGCCCAAACCGCTGATCTTTGACCATTTCAAAGTTGTTCCAAGCAACTGTACTGAACTGTGCCTGTCCTGCCTGCTAACTTTGTGGCGTGGTTGTTCCCTCCTCCACACTCCCAATCCAGCTCCCGAGAAGGAGAAAGAATACCCAACCTCTCCAGACTACGTGGAGATAGCCATTTACTGCATAGGGGTCTTCCTGATCGCCTGCATGGTGCTGACAGTCATCATGTGCCGCATGAGGAACACCACCAAGAAGCCTGACTTCAGCAGCCAGCCGGCGGTCCACAAGCTGACCAAGCGAATCCCTCTGCGCAGACAGGTAACAGAAAGTAGATAAAGAGTTCAAAAAACCTTTTACCCAACCACTGAGCCAGCACAGCCTTCTGATGAAAGCTTGGGAGGAGGGGAATAAATAATCTTTTGACTCGACTGCAGTAGCAGTGGGATCTAACCTGGCAGCTGCTCTGCCCTGGTGAGGCCACACCTGGAATATTGCATCCAGTTCTGGGCTCCCCAGTTCCAGAGGGACAGGGATCTGATGGAGAGAGTCCAGGGGAGGGCTACAAGGATTATGAAGGGACTGCAGCACTGCCTGGTGAGGAGAGGCTGAGAGACCCTGGGGCTGTTCAGTCTGGGGAGAAGAGGACTGAGAGGGGATTTAATACATGTTTCTAAATATCTGAGGGCTGGGGGTCAGGAGGAAGGGGACAGCCTCTGCTCACTTGCACCCTGCATGACAGGACAAGGGGCAATGGATATAAACTCCAGTACAGGAGATTCCACCTCAACATGAGGAGGAGCCTCTTCACTGTGGGGGTCACAGAGCCCTGGAGCAGGCTGCCCAGAGGGGTTGTGGAGTCTCCTTCTCTGGAGACTTTCCAGCCCCATCTGGATGTGTTCCTGTGTGACTTGTGCTGGATTCACTGGTCCTGCTCTGGCAGGGGGGTTGGACTCTGGAGGTCCCTTCCAACCCCTAACATCCTGTGAGCCTGTGATCTAGGAGTCTGGCATGGGAGGAAAGCTCATTGTGACACAGCTATGTGTGTCTCCAGGCTAGGAAGTCTGGGGTAGAGGTGTTAGAGGAGAAATGTGGGAAAAAAAGGGAATATGCTCTCTATTAGCAGTCTGAAGGTGGGGAAAAATGGTATTTACAGGATTTTGGGACCTGGTCCTACAGCTCATTGAAGTGATGGGGAAATTTTCATTGGCTTAATGGACTTTGGAGCAGAATCCTGTTTAATTGTGTATCTAGAGTATCTCTAAATGACTATTGTCTTGGTAACTAGGTACCACATGCCGGGGGGGGGGGTTCAGGAAGAATGGTGAACGTGGAAGGGAGGGAATTTCATAGCCAACTCTCCAGAAACCACCCTAAAAACAGAGAGAAGGCTGTAATGAAGTAAAAATGGGGGAGAGAGCATATCAGACCTCAGACAGTTTGATCAAGATGCTGATGCTTTTGAATGAGGAACAAAAGCAAATGTCAGATTTGAAAGGCACACAACAGCATCACATCAAATAGACTTTACAGTGGCTTCTGGAAAGGGCAGTACCAGGAGCTGCAAACCAGTTGAACGAGTATCAGGACTTTGGCTTTGCCACAGGCAGCCTCCATTCCCACATACTAGCCTCTCCTGAAAGACTCGTTCCTCTGGAAGCTGCAGTTTAATAAACTTTGGTTTGGTTTTGCTTTTTAATGTTTTTTTCCCTCCCCTGCAGTAAGTCTGCAGGATAAACCTCTGAACTCACCAAATCCACCCCCCCAGGTTTCAGCCCTGTGCAGTGGAGGGGTGTTGGCATCCGAGGCTGGGGCTCACCTCGTTGTTCCAAATAGGGACCATCTGGGGGGCTGGAGCCAGGGTTTGGTCAGGGGTGGGTAGGATCTGGGGATTTAATTGAGGTCAATCTGCATCGCGCAGAGGTGGCGCAGAATTCCTGCGGACTGTTTTCACAGCCGGGTCAGAATGTTGTCACTGTCGGGGACGTGCAAGCAGCTTTCAAACTAGTTCTCCAGCGTGGAGAAGTGATTGAAATGGAGATGCAGAGAATTTAGAGCTTGGTCTTGGGATTTCCAACATCAGTACTTCTTTTTTCCCTTTGAGTCCTTGTTTTCATGGTTTCTGAAACTCCTTGGTTGAAAGTGCTGCAGCATTTTACACAGTCTTGATGTGAGGGACACGAGCACAGTTGGTTTGCTTTATGAGGAAAAATGCTCATTTGTGTTTGTTTACTTATTTTGTCATTTCTTTGCCCCATGGGGTTGGGGTTTTTTTTGGGGGGGGGGGGGTTGGCTCTTTTTGTTTGTTTGTTTTTTATAATGTTATGATTGTACTCGTTTGCTTGGGAATCACTGGGGGAAAAGAGGGACTTCTGGACCTGAGTGTACCAGAAAGAGTGATGAGCAGCCCTCAGCTGAATCCACACATCTCTAAGGCTGAAAATCTGTGTAGCTTTTCAAAGGTTGTATTACTTCACCAGGGAAAGAGACACACATCAGCTGCCTAGATAAAAGGAATTGAATAGAATAGAATTAACCAGGTTGGGAAAGAACTTAGTATCATAGTATAAGTCAGGGTTGGAAGGGACCACAAGGATCATCCAGTTCCAACCCCCCTGCCATGGGCAGGGACACCCTGCACTAGATCAGGCTGGCCAAGCCTCATCCAGTCTGGTCTTAAACACCTCCAGGGATGGGGCCTCAACCACCTCCCTGGACAACCCATTCCAGGGCTTCACCACTCTCATGGTGAAGAACCTCCTCCCCACCTCCAGCCT
Organism: Colaptes auratus; assembly: GCA_015227895.2. NCBI lineage: Eukaryota > Metazoa > Chordata > Aves > Piciformes > Picidae > Colaptes > Colaptes auratus. The sequence goes on along the minus strand of CM026886.1, from coordinate 2,506,169 downwards.
GAATCTCCCCACCTCCAGCCTGAATCTCCCCACCTCCAGCCTGAATCTCCCCACCTCCAGCCTGAATCTCCCCACCTCCAGCCTGAATCTCCCCACCTCCAGCCTGAATCTCCCCACCTCCAGCCTGAATCTCCCCACCTCCAGCCTGAATCTCCCCACCTCCAGCCTGAATCTCCCCACCTCCAGCCTGAATCTCCCCACCTCCAGCCTGAATCTCCCCACCTCCAGCCTGAATCTCCCCACCTCCAGCCTGAATCTCCCCACCTCCAGCCTGAATCTCCCCACCTCCAGCCTCATTCCATTCCCCCATGTCCTATCACTACCTGATAGGATGGGGAGGGACTTCTCAGGCTTCCTGTAGGTCCCCTTCAGATACTGGAAGGCCACCATTAGGCCACCTTGGAGCCTTCTCTTCTCCAGACTGAACAGCCCCCTTCAAGATCATCAAGGCCAACCTGGACCCAACACCATCTAATCTCCTAAACCAAACTAATACATTTTTGCCTGCATTTTGAGCATCCCAATGACTCAGAGATAAGTTGACACCATAAAAACAAAAGAAGCCTCAGGTTTGGTGTGAGCTCATTTGGGGCTGGGTGCTGGTGGGGTGAGCGTGATTTCACTGTGTGTGACAGCAGTGCCAACCGCTGCCCTCCGTGCGGTCATTTATCATTGAGTGATGCAGTGTGGACCTTCTCCAGGGCTATTGTTTTCACAGAGGGAAAATTCTCTGCTTGTCAGCTAGGGGCTTATTGGTTTTTCAAAATTACCATTATTTATTTATTTTCTATGTTTTCTTAGAGCATTTTGCTTTTAAAAGTGGTAATAATTTTTCTTCCCCCCCCCCCCCCGCCACAACCAGCATGAGCTTGGAAGTGCGAATCCTATTTCAACCCCTAAGCAAAAATTCCACTGCTCTCAAGTCTCCCAAGTACATTTGTTGTTTTTTATTAGCAGGAGTTTCTCATTGAAGTGCTCTCTGCTTTTGTGTCTCCACAGAGGAAAACAGAACCACTAGAAGTGTTAAAAGAAATCTGTGTTTCTGTTTTGCTGATTCCACTGGTCAGTTCACTGATGGTTTGTGTTAGCTTGCAGAGGCAGGACGAGGTGGGCAGTCCCTGCAGGCTTGCTCATCAGCAGTGGGGATGCCTAAATTTCTCAGTTAGCAGCAAATTCATCTGTAAAGCTGCAGCAGTTCTTCAGTTTCTGTGCTCTCTAAAGCTGGTTTTGGGTTTCAGAATTGTTGTCACGAATCAAGAATTGAAAAATGATCCAGGAGATGGTTTATTTACTATTTCCCCCCCCTGGATTATTCAACTGTTTTCTTGTCCTGTCAGGCTTATTTTTTTTCCAGTTCATTTGTATTTCAGGGAGTTGTATTTAAAACCTGATGAAGTTTTGTCATTAAACCTTTATTTGTCTATTGATCATAGAATAATAGAATGGCTTAGGCTGGAAGAGACCTTAAGAGATCATCTGCTGCAACCTCCCTGCCACGGGCAGGGGTGCCTCTCAACCAGACCAGGTTATTCAAGGCCCCATCCAACCTGGCCTTGAGCACAGATGCTTCTCTCTTGCCTTTGTGCTGCGTGGGAGGAATGTGGCCAAGCTGTTTGGAGCAAGGCTGAGTGCAAACAGCAGAGGTGCTTGTGGCAGGTAGATGGTGTGAGCTAGGTGGAGACCTGGGGCTGGCTGATGGGATTCGTTGGAATTCCAGAGAAATGAGGCCACGGTTTGGGGAGTGCTTGGTACTGCTTCAAAGCTCTCTGCTGCTGGGTCAGGCTCCCTGAGGATCTGGAGATGAAAATAATCCTGGTTCGCGAAGAGGCGTTTGTGTAGCTGTGATGCCATCCTGTCTGGTGGGAGGAGAGTCTTGCTGAGCAACATATGGTTTGGTTTGTAGGCCTGGATTCCCCTGCACTGTTTAGTCTGAGCTACCACAGGATTTTATCATTCCCCACATGCAGGCCTTTTTTCCCTGCCAAAATGCAGTTCTTTTCGCGTTCGTAGGAAGGGTCATGATGGAGTCAGGAATTATCAGTTCCCTCCCCCTCCAACCCTTCAGCCTCACTGGGGTCTGGTACTTGCTTTTTGGAACAGAAACTGCTCACAGGGAAATCCAGCAAGGAGCTCCTTCTCTTCATGTGACAGCAGAGAGGTGTGGTGCTCCGCTGGTGGCATCCGTGCTCTGCAGAGATGTGTGCCAGCTTCAGAGGCAGGGGAAAGAAGTATTTGTAGGACTGAACATCCTAGGATGTTGGAAGAGAAATCCAAAGCTCATCCAGTCCAACTCCCTCTGCAGTCAGCAGGGACGTCCTTAACTAGATCAGGCTGCCCAGAGCCCTGTCCAGCCTCACCTTGAGTATCTCCAGGGATGGAGCCTCAACCACCTCCCTGGGCAACCTGTTCCAGTGTTCCACCACCCTCATGGTGCAGAACTTGTTTCTCACATCCATTGTAAATCTGCTTCTCTCTAGTTTGCAGCCATTGCCCCTGGTCCTATCCTTACAGGCCTCTGTGGACATCACAAGCTGAGTTGCAGTGTAGGCTTTAGGTGAGAATTCACTGAACCAGCAGGTGAAGTGTTGCCTTCAAGAGGTTTTAGATCCATCCTGTAGAACACTTTTCTTTTAACAAACACGTTCTAGGTGAAAATGCCAGTCCCATCTCTTATGCCTTGCCCATCTGAAGTCCAGTGCAAATGGTTGTCATCACTAGAGCATTTACTTAGTGCTATTTAGTTAATCTTTCACATTTGGAACCCCTCAGATTGGGTCTTAAATAGGGAGGAGTGATTTCTTCTGCTTAGTATTTTAAATGCCTTCCCATTCCCTTCCAATCCTGCTGTTGTGGAGTCTTCTCCTTCCTAAAGATGTAAGGAGCATGTTCATGGTGCACATTACAGCTTCCAATGCACCATCTAGCACCAGTTTGCTTATGTGCTGCTGGGCAGCAGCACTCTCTGGTTTGAGCCCAGCCACTGAAATCTGCTGTGGATTTATGCTGATCAAGGGTGGGGGTCAGGAGGATGGGACCAGGCTTTGTTCTGTGGTGCCCAGTGAAAGGACAAGGGATACTGGGGACAAACTTGAACATAATCATAGAGTCATGGAATCAATAAGGTTGGAAAAGACCTCTGAGATCATCAAGTCCAACCTATTGCCTAATACCTAACGCCTCCTGACAACTAAACCATGGCTCCAAGGGCCACATCCAAGCCTTTTTTGAACACCTCCAGGGATGGTGACTCCACCACCTCCCTGGGCAGCACATTCCAATGGCCAATAAGTTCCATCTAAACTTGAGGAGGAACTTCTTTAATGTAAAGGTGACAGAGCACTGAAACAAGGTGCCCAGAGAGGCTGTGGAGTCTCCTTGAGTCATTCCAAACCCATCTGGATGTTTTCCTTTGCGACCTTCTCTAGGTGACCCCTAGACTCAGTGATCTACAGAGGGCCCTTCCAACCCCTAACATGCTGGGAGGTTTTTCCTGGGACAAAAGCTGATGGCTGAGTGAGCTTAATTCGACCCAAAAGAGCTGCTTCAAAGTGAAGATGGCAGCTGGAGCCTGGGAAAAAAGGAAAGTCACCTGGAACATGCAAAGCAACCTAGGAGGCCAGGGAGTACTGAGCTGCTAAAATAGCATTCCTCTTGGGGAACAGACTCTGGGAAACACAGATGGAGACACAAGTCTCAGCAGGATATGTTGTGAGGATTTACCTGAAGAGATCACAGAATCACCACAGAATCACCAAGTTGGAAGAGATGGTTTGGTTGCTTTATCCTTGGAAACCTTTCCTATGTGGAAACCTTTAACTTGCCTTGTTTTGTTATTTTGTTGTTGTTTAGCTGTTTCAAAAGCTCTTTTCTTTTCCATGAAGGAGTGGTGTGTGTCTTGTAAATGTCAGCACTTAGCACTTAACGTCAGGGATCTTCAGTTTCATGTCAGTACTTAACGTCAGGAGTCCTCAGTTTCTTGTCAGTACTTACCATCAGGAGTCCTCAGTTTCCTGCAGTGCCTTCAACCTTGTTTTCCTAGCTGCAGTCACTCGGATGGGCTGCTTGTATGGCCAGCTAATAGCATTATTTGCTAAGTATATACATATATATGCATATGACTTTAAAATGACTTTTATAGCACAGCCTTCAAAAAGACTGACAATTATTATAGATATATAAAAAAATAATCACTTCATGCCTGCTCAAGTTTCCCAGCATGAGTGCCAGAGCTGACAGACCTAGGCTCCAGGACATGGCATAAATCATCAGTGCAGGATAGCTCCCCTCATAATCAATTACAGACAATTACACGCTGCTCTGCAGCTGATTTTACCACATGGCATTTAAGGATTCCAGCAAAGATTTGTTTGTTTTAAATGCTCCACTGCTTAGAAATGCTTGTAGAGCATTATCTTAGAGCTAATGAAATACATTGTGTTGGCGAAGGGAGAAACATGTTGTTAAAGTGGGGATATAATTGTGCAGTGGTGTGCAAGGTTTGGGCACAGTCAGCTTTTCTCCTTTGGAAAGGCAGGCATGGAGCTGAAGGTCTGTCCAAGGCTGGGACTTTTCCCTGGTTCTGGCCTCCTAAAAGCAGAAAAGAAGCCCACAAAGAGAATTTCATGGTGGAAGTTTACCTTCCTCTTGAACTAAACATGTAGATCAAAACAGTCCTTTTAGTGTCCTGCACAAGTCAAGCTGACTTCTGCTTTCCTGGCTGTGAAGAAGTTCTCAAACTACCTGCTTGGTGTAGTTTCATCACTTGAAACAGATGTCACCAACACACTGAGTGAGCTTGGCAGATGTCTAAATTGTCCACATCAGCTGCCCTTGCTTGCTGCTCTGCCCTGGCTCTGCCTTGTTTCTGGGAAACACACATTGGTGAGCTGGGTGATTGCCCCAGTTGTCCATGCATTTTGACTGCTGCTTCTTGGCACCTGGTAGACCCAGGAGTGGCCCTGGAGCCACTCAGTAAGCCATGTACAAAACCTCAGTATGTCCTCTTTGTCGTGCCTGTGTCCTGCATACCCTGAATCTCTGCATAGCGGCCATCAGAAAGAACTGCCACGTGGAATCACAGACTTGTCAGGCTTGGAAGGGGCCTCGAGGATCATCCAGTCCCAACCCCCCTGCCATGGGCAGGGACACCTCACACTACAGCCTGGCCTTCAAAACCTCCAGGGATCAGGCTTCCACCACCTCCTTGGGCAACCTGTGCCAGTCTTTCACCACCCTCATGGGGAACAACTTCTTCCTAACATCCAATCTGAAGCTACCCATTTCCAGTTTTGCTCCATTCCCCCCAGTCCTATCACTCCCTGACACCCTCAAAAGTCCCTCCCCAGCTTTCTTACAGCCCCCTTCAGACACTGGAAGGCCACAATAAGGTCTCCTCAGAACCCTCTTTAATCCAGAGTGAATAGCTACAACTCCCTCAGCCTGTCCTCATAGGAGAGGAGCTCCAGCCCTCTGCTCACCCTTGTGGCCCTTCTCTGGACACCTCCCAGTACATGCTGAATTGTGGGGTTTGTGGCAAGAGTGTCCCAGGGTCTTGAACCTGGTTGGAGGGCAGTGCTGCAAGCAGGCAGCTGCACAGTGACTGCTGTATGCTGTTACTGAAGTCCACATGGAGATGAAAGCTGACCACGTCTGCTGACCTTGGAGTAGGTAGGGTTTTCTTCATTGTTTTATAGTGCACTCTAAGGTAATGAAAAAGAGATGCTTAAGGGAGGAGTTCAAAGGTTAATTCTTTGCTATTGCAGAGAAGGTGAAAGGTCCTTTTTGAAACAAAATCTCCAGCCACAGCCTAGCCTTGGTTGGCTTCATCTTTTCTGGAGCAGATTTTTATAGCCCTGGAGCTCCTGTAACTCCTTGTACTGCTCCAATTAATCAATCAGAAGAATATTCCCTGGGACTAGAGGCTATTTTTCTTCTCCCAGACATTGAGTAATTCCTCTGGATTTCTCATCATTCCTGTCCCCGTTAATGCACTTCGGCTACCTACAGCATCTCCAGCCAATCATCCACTTACTCTGTGAAGTAAACATGTGCAAGAGTGTTAAAAGGGAAACTGGCAGAGTGTTTCATCTGTTTTTCCTATGTCTTACTACTATTTAACTCCTGTGCTTCAAATGCATCACCAGGATGTTCCAGTTTGGTGCAAGTTTACATTCGGAGGTTTTAACCTCGCGAAGGCTGAGCGTAAGAGCTTGTGAAGAGAGGAAGCTCTGGCACAGATCTCAGCTGTCTCACATACAAATATTGTGTTCATGAGGGAAAAAGGGAAAAAACCACAACCCCAGACCATTTCTGAGACGTGGGGGAGATCACTTAGATTTTGTGGTTTTGTTTCCTGACGTCCCATGGAAGCAGTGGCTATGATGACAGAGGAAGGCGAGAGAGGAAAGGCAGGGTTAATGAACTGCTAAGTAAATCAGGAATCCAGTGAAGATTTGGGTAGAATGGCTGGTTGGTGGAGTCTGGAAACATGAAGGGAGAGGCTGTGGATTAGTAGTAGTAGGTTTGCAGTGAGAGAGTTAAGAATACAAACCAGAAATAAGAAATGAAATGCAGGGGAGCTGTGGGGCAGAAGGGTTGCTGCATTGTTCATGGAGCTTTGTCCATGTGTTACTCCTGAGCTGGTTCATTTCATGAAGCCTTCTTTCCAATCTGTAGTGGAATGATGAAAATGAGCAAAATAGAAGTCAAGGCCTAATTCTAGCTGGAGGTGTCATGCTGACCCTGCCATACAGTTCTGAGCCAGCAATTCCACTCCAGCAGGTTGTTCCCCTCTAGGCTGGGCATAGTAGCACCTCTCAGGTCTCTGTCCAGTATTCACTTACTGATTTATTTGGAGCTATGTAATCTGCCTTAAGAGTAGTTTTCTGTTTATATTCAAGTGGTCACTATATTTATTAGCCTAGAGGAGTGTGACAGTTACTTTTATTTGCTGGAAGTAAATATTAACAATTACCATGGTTGGATGGACAAGGGGGGAAAGCAGTCCACCTCTCTGATTTGAATGGTGGCCTTATTTGTGCAGTTATGCTCTATTGATCCATGGATACCACAGCTCACATGCAGAAGCTGGAGCTTCTGCTAGCAGGGAAGGTCTGTCAGGCAGCTGCAAAGCTGATTAGCAAGGTGAAAGTTCTTTTATAGCAGTCCCTAACACTTTCTTCCTTGTGAAATGTCTGTCCAGTTGTGATTGTAGAATGGTTTGGGTTGGAAGGGGCTTTAAAGATCATCCAGTTCCAAACCCCCTGCTGTGGGCAGGGACACCTTCCACTAGACCAGGCTGCTCAAGGCCTCATCCAGCTTGGCCTTGAGCATTTCCAGATGTCTGGTCAGCCAGAAGCAGCCAGCTCCCATTTGATGAGAGGGGCTTGAGGATGCTGCCCTGCAGAAAGAATTTACTGATGTGTTTATTTTCCCCCTTCAACCAAAATACACTGTCAGTCACAAGAAGAAACTTCTTTGAGAGCCCTAGCCTTGTCCTGTCAAAATACATTGTGCAAGAGCATGGCATGGTTGCAAAAGCCTCTCAGCCCCGTTCTGAGGAGCTCAAGTACTTGCAGAGGCTGAGACACTGCAATTGCTGATTAGACTTTATCACAGAATCATTAAGGCTGGAAACGACCTTTAAGATCTAGTCCAGCCATAACCCAACTTCCATGACCCCTAGACTGTATCCTGAAGCACCACAGCTACAGCTTCTTGAACCCCTTCAGGGACAGGGATTCCACCACCTGCCTGGGCAGCCAGTTCCAATGCCTCAACACTCTTTCTGGTAATAAATTTTTCCTAATATCCAACCTAAACTTCCCCTGGCACTGCTTGACCTCATTTCCTCTCATCCTATCACTAGTTATTTGAAATAAGGGATCACTGAGCTGTGCTTAACAGGAGTTTTTCACATCACCATGTGTCACTGGTGTGAAGTCTAATGCTGTGAGGGTCTCTTTGCTTGTAATTGTTTTTGTTTTTAAACCAAGGTATATGACTTCTGGGGCAAAATTGTAGCCTGCTGGCACTTTACATAAGCAAACTGGGTGTCCAAGTTGACTCCAGGTGGTGAAGACTGAGGTTGAGAGGTAGTTGTTCTGATGATCCAGGCTTCCAGCTTGGGCAGGATCTCAACAAGGGCCAAGAAGAATCTCCTGCACCTTGATGCGAGGATGGCTACCAGCAGTGGCATTACAAAACAACCTTCATCCTTCATTGGCTGCCAGATTTGGACTTGGCCAAGACTGTCACAGCCTGAAGAAAGAAGAAGGATTCACACATAGGAGAGGGGAAGGCAGTTGTGGCAGTACAAGCATTTTTGTTTTGTGTTCTTAGTCACTTGAAACTCTGAGGTCAGGAACCAACAGGCTCCTGCTTGCAGGTTTGAGGCAAGAGCTTTATGGCAACTGCACTGTTCCCACCCAAACAAGTTTTGCTGTGTGGCTGGGGATGGCTGCCTCCTTTTCTAAAGCTGTTACCATTAAGTCCCTTTGATGCTCTGAGGAAAGCGTGCTGCTGTTGAGGCGGACCGGCGAGAAACCGTGCTCCAACGTCAACTGCACAGCAAAGCCGTGGACACAGGAAGTTATTTCTGTGAGCTCTCCTCCACGTTGCCTGCAGAATCTTTGGTTAAGAATACAGTTAAGGAAACCTTAAGTATCCCCCAGTTACTGCCATAGCTTTTTTGATGCTTCAATAGTGAATGCTTAGGGAATAAGCAAGAGAATCCAGCCTTTCCTCCACAGTCAGATGTGTGGGGTCTTCAGCATTGGCACCCATGAGAAGTGTGTGAGCCTTTGCCAAAAGACCATTTTCAATTACAAATGTCAATTCCATGGTGAGACCAAAGGGAGAACACATTTTATGCTGACTGGGGAAAGGAAGGATGGCACAAACAGCTGGCAGTGAGTGAAGAGAGTTTGTTGGTGACTGCTGCTCACAGTATGAGCGGCCCACTTTGAGGGTGGTGCTGTAAGTACTCTCAGCCGATTCAAAACACGCTGGTTTGCCAAAAAGAAGGAAAGCTTTATGTAATTTGTGTCCTGACTGAAGTTGTTTAAAACTTACATTTAATTTTATGCATTTTTTTAACCTGTGGGACAGACTTCCAGCCTTGGCAGCACTTGGAGTCAGTGTTGTGCTTAGAAGGGAGGGAAAATGTGTGAGGAGAGTGCACCAGGGCTGTAGTCTCAGTCGCTTTCATCTCCCACCCTTCTGAGCTGGCTTGGTTCTCATGTAGTGATGTTTGTCAGCCATTAGGCCAAGATTACATCTCCATCTTCTTGTTCCTTGTTCCCCTCCTTGTTGCATCTTGCATTGCAACAACAGGTGTCTGCTGACTCGAGCTCCTCCATGAACTCCAACACTCCTCTGGTGAGGATAACCACTCGCCTCTCCTCTGCTGCTGATGCCCCTATGCTGGCAGGAGTCTCGGAGTATGAGTTGCCAGAAGACCCAAAATGGGAGTTTCCAAGAGATAAGTATGTAGCCTCTTTGCCTTATCACTTACCTGTGCACAGCTGTCAAGCATGACACAATGAGAGCCAATAACACAGTGTGGGTGGGGAGAAGCTTCTTTCTTGATGTCTCTCAGGGGGTCTTCAGAAAATCTCAATTACCTGAATCTCCTCTGAAGTTCAAGAGCCAGTTCAGTTATCTGAAAGCAGTTTGTTTTAAATAGGAATTAAATTTTCCTTTGCCTGTCATTCCAGTTTTCAGATTTCCTGTAGGTTTTCCCCATGTAATCCCTCTGTTAGGAAAAGAGTGAATCTGAAAGGGTATTTCAAGACACAAATGATGTACACTGGGAGACGTCCCCACGTGCCAGCACTGTTGAAGGGTAGTTGAGGTTTCCCTAATCAATACCTCTCTATCATTAGACTGTGTTTCTTGGTTGCTTGCTTAACATTTCTTAAACAGGTAACACAATATCATGGAGGAGATCAAGCCTAGAATGTGGTATTGGACAATCTCTTCTTTCTGCCAGGGCTCTGGGTGGGGGTTTGTGTTGGCTTGGTGTTGGCCTGGGTTAATGCAGAGGATGATTTTTCATTTAGGGGGAGGTGTGTGTGTATCTGCAGCTTCTCTGGCCTAAAAGCATTACATCTCAAGCACAACATGCTGAACGTTGATATATGAGAATTCAGATGGCTACAGAATGCTCTCTTCAAGGTCTGCTGGCTAGCATGCAAAAGGAGCTTCTGAACAGCCTGATTGCAGCTGTAACTCTATTTCCTAGTGTAAAAAGGCATGGAAAAGAGAGAGAATATTAAGACAGGTGGAATCAGGATTAATATATTGAAGTTAGTACTACCTTTAAGAAGTCCTTGGGTGGCTTTGGGAGAAGAACAGCTTTTTATCCTGAGCAGCTCTCTCTGAAAGCTCAGGGTTATAACTTTTGGCCAGAACCTTCTGACAACCGCTCTGGAAATTGTTTGAACGATATAGGTGCAAAAACCCCACAAACCCCCTGGTGCAGAATGCTGTAATTGCCACCTGCAGTATCCTAGCCAACAGTGGGGGCCTGTCTGTGTCCTTCTGTCAGCCCCACGCCCTGCGGGGATGCATGAAAGGCAGAGAGTTTGCGAGTGCTGAGCGTTTAAAAACAAGGCTCAGCACAAATGGAGGTGGAGCAGAGCTGCAATGAAAGGAGGCTATTTAGAGGCAGTTTATTAGGTTGGGGGGCAGGAGGCACACAATGAGGGGTTTGTTACTTTAGGGCTAGCAGGGCAATAGCACATAAATTAACCAGTTTCCAATGCAAATGTTTGTTCTCTGCCAAGACCCTAAATTCAGTTTCAGTTCTGCAGCAAATGCAGGGTGACCTCAGCGTGGCACACACTGCCCCCCAGGCTTTGCACCTTCGGCAGCTCGCTTTTGCTGTAGGAACCGATCCAAAACAGCTCCGGGGATTCTCACCCCATTTGACAAGGAGTCTCTGGGCTGTCCTCGGGAGGGACCGCCTCTCACTTCTGCCTTGTGCCTCGGGAGGGACCACCTCTCGCTTCTGCCTTGTGCCTCGGGAGGGACCACCTCTCACTTCTGTCCTGTGCCTGAGCAGACAAGCAAGGTTCTCAAACTCCCTCGCCCTGGTCTAACACTCTTGTGTTGATGACAGTCTCTTCCTGTCCTTCACGGGGAGAGACAGAAGTCCATGCTTTCACAAATAAAGCTCTGTGTATATTCTGCCTGTGAGTCCTGCTTTTGACCATGGAAAGCACGGAGCTCAACAACTTTCTTAATGAAAATGCAAATCTGCCCCCCCACCATTAGCGGCTTCAAACTTGCTGAGCACCCTCCGTGCTTTCTGCCAGGCTTTTGGGTGTTAGATGATATTCTCTGCCAGTGAAAGAGCCCACATTTGGCTCTTAAGTGCTTAGGCTGGAACCAAAAAAGATATTGCCCATGGGCTTTGAAGTTTCTTTTTTATTTTTATCTCTATCCTGGTGAAGTTGAGATTGACATCTTCATGTCTGTTATAGCTGAGCAGGGTTTGCAGCCAGGTATGTGCTCCACAAAACACATTTAGCTCATTCTCTTTTTTTACAGTTTGGGGTTTTTTTTTCTTATGTTGGTGCTGTGATTCTGAGTTCCAGTTTCCCCCAGTCTCTGAGCACAGCCTGGGTGCTGCAGGCAGGAAGCATCTCCTGTTACCCTCATACATGACATATGTGGCAGCAAACAGCCCACAGCCAAGAAGGGCTAGACCCAGCTGTGGGTACATAAAGCATCCAGTCTCACTCCCTAAAGGATCCCAGTGCTGAGGGAATGCTGAAGATGTCAGCAGAGCAGTGTGGCTGAGGGTGGGGAGGCTGTGGAGCAGGCCTTTCATGGGGGACACTCTGATCTGCCAAGAGCTCCGTCCTGTGGAGGTGCTGCCTTTGTGCCGTGGCTGGTGTGGCTGTGCGGGAGCAGGGTCACCCCTGTGGGAGCTGCACTGGGACATCAGCTGAGGAGCAGAGCCGGGGGCAGCTCCTGGCAGCTGCTCAAGGCACAGGAGCCTCTCGCAGGGCTCTCGCGAGCATCACCTCGGGCGCCCGTACCCGGCCAGGCTCCCAGAGCAGCAGTCTCTCCCTCCTTCCCCGCAGGCTTGTCGCCAGCCTCCTTGCCCTTGCCGTTCCCCTCCTGCCCCTTTCCCACAGAAAGGTAGCTCTCTGGCCACCTCCTCAGCCACATGAAAGCCACATGGGTGTTACAGTGCCCACAGCTGCGCCCCAGCACAGTGTCTGCCGACGTGTGCTGTCTCTGTCCTGTCTGATGCCTTCAGCACAAGAGATCATTAGGCAAATGTTCCCAGCCCTCATTCCCCAACAGAAAGCAGGGATATGACCTGTGAGCTGGAATTAAACTGCCTGAGAATGGGTTGGATTTTTCCTTTCTGTTTTGCACTGTGCCATTATATCACGTACACATGTGATGTATTTAATGTCTATTTAAAACGTCTCTTCTGCACTTTAATACCACTCTCTGCCACACAAACCATCAGCCACCACCTGGCAGCACACACAAAGAAACTTTTCTTTCATCTCTTTGCAGCCAGTGTGGCAAAAGAAGACGTCCAGCTGTGCTGCAATGGCAGGAGAAGCTTGTGTGTTGCTGGCTGCTCCTCAATTTCAGCTGCAGCCTGATGCTTTGTGAAAGCTCAGCCCCTTCCTGCTGTCTCTTACCCCCTAGCCATCAAGTGCAGCCACTTATCCCATGAAGAGGCAGAGTTTGAAAGCTGAGTTTAGCAACTGAGGTGCTTGCTAGAGCATCCCTAAGAAAGCCTACTGGGGTGCAGGTGAAAACTGATGTGTGCCCAGAGTCTCATGAGTTCTGTGTGCTAAATGCTTTGTGCTGCAGCAAGTTGTTGAAAGCATTTGATATTTAGCTCTGGAATTTGACTGGCTGCATCCCTTCCACCAGATGCTGTGTGCTTAATCTGCTGTTTACACCCCTAGGCTGACGCTGGGTAAGCCCCTGGGAGAAGGTTGCTTTGGGCAAGTTGTCATGGCTGAAGCTGTGGGGATTGACAAGGACAGGCCAAAAGAAGCAGTGACTGTGGCAGTGAAGATGTTGAAAGGTAAGAAAATGGGTTGGTCAGGGATTGGGATGGGAGATAGGGCAGTGCTCATGCAGGGCAACTTCTTCTGTGGCATCTGAGCTCTGTCATCAGGGGGGAGGTCAAAGAGCACATAGCTGACCTCAGCCTTCAGCAGTGTGGGGTGTACATCTGTGCCCTTGACAGCCTGTTTATCTTGGGCAGGGAGTATTTAGGAACCAGGAGGTGCATTAGCATGGTGTGGGTCTCTCTGCTTTTAGCTCAGTTCGTGTCAGGGGCTGGCCACGTGCAGATCCTGGCCCGCTCAGTCCGTCTGCTTGGTGCCTATTTATTCTCAGCCTCATTGTGAGGTTGGTTTGCAGGATAGACTTAGTGCAGGTACAATAGCTAGGGACAGCATTTTTATGTCTGCTGTTAGTAGTTTTCAACAAGCAACCCTGAAGAGGTGGTCAGCCCATCAAAGAGGTGGAGAGTACTTTGTAGTGGGGACATTGCACGTGGTTTAGTGTGACCTACAGTGTCTGTTGGGAAACAAATGCCATATCCTGCATTTTGAAGCACACTTGGTTTACACCAACTGAGTTCTAACCATCTGAGCCTGAGTGAAGCTCAGGCTGGCACCCTATGAAACGTGAACTGAACCTGTGTCTTGTGCAGATGATGCTACAGAAAAAGACCTGTCTGACCTGGTGTCGGAGATGGAGATGATGAAGATGATTGGGAAGCATAAAAACATCATCAATCTTCTTGGAGCCTGTACCCAGGATGGTGAGTAGAGAGCAGAAGAGTAAAGCAGGACGCTCCAGCAGGCCTGAGGGCCTCATTAATCATCATTTTTCAGGAGGTCTTTAAGGAAGCAGTCATGCCGTGAGGGGATTTTTAGATATTTCCCTAGCTTAGCAGCAATATTTTAACTTCTGTCTCTCATTAGGCTTGCAGCTTTAATATGAGAAAGGGCACTCTATCATAGGAAACCTCTCCAATCCCTTGCTCTGGGGAGAAAATGACATGTTACAGGGCCTTTACCTGTGCCTGTTGCTGTGAATCAGCAGTCCTGGTTTGGTGGGTGCTGTACTCCCTGAACTGGAAATGAGCACACTTACTCTCTGACAAGCACTTTCTGTTTTCCAGCTCAAAGCTAGGCTGTGGCATGTGAAGTGGTACAGCACACAGCTCTGTCTGGAGTTAAACAGAAGAAACCTCAGGAAGCACTTTCCCCTTGTTTGAGATTCATAGAATTGTAGAATGGTTTGGGTTGGAAGGGACCTTGGAGATCATCCTCTTTTAAGACCTTCCACCAGCCCAGGCTGCTCAGGGCCTCATCCAGCCTGGTCTTGAACACCTCCAGGGAGGGAGCATCCACAGCCTCGCTGGGCAGCCTGTGCCAGAGTCTCACCGCCCTCCCTGTAAAGAATTTCTTCCTAATCTCCAGTCTAAGTCTGCCCTCCTCAAGCTTCAAGCTATTCCCACTCTTCCTACCACTACATACCCTTGTAAAAAGTCTTTTCTCTTCTTTCTTGTAGGCCCCTTTCAGATACTGGAGGCCTGTTACAGGGTCTCCCCAGAGCCTACCCCATTCCATGCTGAACGTCCCCAGCTCTCGCAGCCTATCCCCATCGGGGAGGTGCTCTTCCCAGCCCTCCTCTGGACCCACTCCAGCAGATTGATCTTGTGGCATTGTTTTGGCTGAAAATGCTTGCTTTTCAGTACATTGCATGGGCTGGAGGGGATGGGCACTGGGTCAGGATTTAAGTGCTTCCAGCTGCTACTTGTAGCTCTACCACTACCCTCCCATGGAGCTTTGGGTCTGTCATTTTGCCAGGTCTGGACCTCCCTTTCTTTCCATTTCATATTGAAACATTTATTGGTTTGGTTCAGTTATTAGTGAATTGGAGCACTGTGTCTACTTCTGGAGCCCCTATTATAGGAGAGATCTGGAGATGCTGGAAGGTGTCCAGAGAAAGGCCACAAGGATGAGCAGAGGGTTGGAGCTCCTCTCCTATGTCTCCAGACTGAGGGAGTTGGGGCTGTTCAGTCTGGAGAAGAGAAGGCTCCCAGAAGACCTTATTGTGGCCTTCCAGTATCTGAAGAGGGCTCCAAGAAAGCTGGGGAGGGACTTTTGAGGGTGTCAGGGAGGGATAGGACTGGGGGGAATGGAGCAAAACTAGAAATGGGTAGCTTCAGATTGGATGTTAGGAAGAAGTTCTTCCCCATGAGGGTGGTGAGAGCCTGGCACAGGTTGCCCAAGGAGGTGGTGGAAGCCTCCTGCCTGGAGGTGTTTGCAGCCAGGCTGGAGGTGGCTGTGAGCAACCTGCTGCAGTGTGAGGTGTCCCTGCCCATGGCAGGGGGGTTGGAAGTAGAAGACACTTGATGTCCCTTCCAGCCCTAACAATTCTATGATGCTATGATTACAGAACACTGAAAGCATAAAAATAAAAGTCACCCTTCAACCTCACTCCAGTTTTCACACAGCTGTGTTTGTGCCCAGGTCCCTTGTACGTGATAGTGGAGTATGCCTCCAAGGGAAACCTGCGGGAGTACCTGCGGGCGCGCCGGCCCCCGGGCATGGAGTACTCCTTCGATATCAACAGGGTGCCGGAAGAGCAGATGACCTTCAAGGACTTAGTGTCCTGCACCTACCAGCTGGCAAGAGGCATGGAGTACCTGGCTTCACAAAAAGTAGGTAGAGCTGAGCAAAATACTCCTGAGGTGGATTTGTTTGGTGCTTTGCTTTTGGTTTCTTTTTTTATTCTTCGCAGTTTAGTCTCATTCTCACCTCTGTGTTCAAGAATTTGAGGGCAGAAGGATGGACCTCTCTCTTTTCCAACCTGCTTTATTCTCTTCTTTTCTTTTCCTTTCTTCCCTTTCTTCCCTTTCTTCCCTTTCTTCCCTTTCTTCCCTTTCTTCCCTTTCTTCCCTTTCTTCCCTTTCTTCCCTTTCTTCCCTTTCTTCCCTTTCTTCCCTTTCTTCCCTTTCTTCCCTTTCTTCCCTTTCTCCTTTCTTCTTCCCTTTCTTCCCTTTCTTCCCTTTCTCCCTTTCTTCCCTTCTATCCCTTTCTTCCCTTTCTTCCCTTCTATCCCTTTCTTCCCTTTCTTCCCTTCTATCCCTTTCTTCCCTTTCTTCCCTTTCTTCCCTTCTATCCCTTTCTTCCCTTTCTTCCCTTCTATCCCTTTCTTCCCTTTCTTCCCTTCTATCCCTTTCTTCCCTTTCTTCCCTTCTATCCCTTTCTTCCCTTTCTTCCCTTCTATCCCTTTCTTCCCTTGTATTCCCTTGATGAGATTGCATCATCCATGCTCTTGAAAATCAGTGGTGAAAATTCACATGCTGAAAGCTTTTTGTGATGGGTTGAAATTCCCCCCCCCCCCCCGAATTAACTTTGCCAGACCAGCTCAGCTGGGAGCAAATGGAAGCTGTATTTACAAGCAGATCTACACTCTACACTGGAATGCAATTAATATGTACAAAATATCCAGGAGTTACAATAGTTACAGGTATTGACCATTAATGAATAGCACAGGGACCTCCCCATGGGTCAAAGACCAGGGGAAGCTACTAGCTTCTCCTTCCCTGCCATCCCCTTACCCCCCTGTACAATAGGGAGAAGAGAATGGAGCAGAGAAGTTAGACTTAGCCAAAACAATGCAGCCCAGGTGAAGCAGAAGCAAGTCAGTGGCATCTTGTTTTGGGATGAGTAGTTTGAGTGCCTCTAGAATTATCTTGACTTTCCCTTTTTACACCCAGTAGTGATTTGTTTGCATTTTTACTACTTTCTGCTCAAGGTCTGTGAAAAATTTTCAAGGCCTAGCTGAAAACTGCCACAGTTTTTCATCTCTGTTTGGCACTATTGCTAAGAGGAGGCCCAGAGTGGATCGTTTCAAGCAATACTGCCCACAGAGCTGCACTTGGAATTCCTAAGAGCAGGTGGCCACTTGCTTACCCAAGTCACATTACTCCACCCATGGGACCGCAGGCACCATTTGCCTGCTGCTTGCAGTCAAATAGACCAAATCAGCTGACAGAGTGGTGTGAAATGAATGCATTTGGTTAGTGGAAGGCTTTACAGGATAATAACAGTCAGAGCTGAGGTGACCACAGGATGCCTGGGTAAAAAAATGGTGAACAAAGGAGGCGAAAAGCAGTGGAGTGCATTAGTCACTTAAATGAAGCACTTCACTTGGAGCTGATGTTTGTCAGGAGAGCAAGCTGCTTGGAGTCTGTTTAGCTTATCATGTCCCTAGACTCTTATTTCTTCAACTTCCCTTCGGAGGGTTGGGGTTTTTCAAGCAGTAATTTGGTTATATTATAGCTGTGAAATGTTGAACAGCCCTGCACAGCTAACTCTGTAAACATACTGTGGCTTGGTGGGCAAGCAAGCATGAATACTGTGGGAGGTGTTTGGACCCAGTGGCCAAACCAGATACTGATGCAAAGTGTGGAGTGGTTAGTGGGATTTATACTGGGATCTATACTCGTTTCCAGTCAGGTCCCCTCCCAAGTATGGAGCTGTGTTTAACCAAAGCCCTTGAACTGAGTGTAAGCCTCCATTCCTGCTATGGAGAGTCATGACTGTTTTTTGTTTCCTTTCTTGACTTTCTGCACTTGTAGAGGTTAGGAGGAGGGAGACTCAAGATCTAATTTTGCTTTTCTCCTTTTGTTTTGAAATAGTAATTCTCAGCACAGTGGTGCAGACAGGGAGATGTGCCTGACACCAAGACAAAATCTCCTCATAAAGTAAAGCCCAGTACTGTATTAGGTAAAACACCTTAGGATATCTCTTTTTATGTTTAATAGAATACTTTCCTGGCAGTCAGCCATGTCCCAGGAAAACAGAACTGTTGTGAAAGGGGAAGAAATTACCTCTATAAATGGGCAAATCTTGAGAACAAGCATCTGCCTGAGAAGCTCAGAAGTGCAGGGTAGGACACTGGCACCCCAAGAAGGTGTGCACTCAGATCACACAGCAGAACTGCTTCATCCTTGATCCAGCTCCTTTGCAAAAAACACTTGGTCAGCTACAAGTTATCCAAGGGACAGCAATGTGCCCTGGTGGCCAAGAATGCCAGTGGGATCCTGGGGTGTATTAAGAAGAGTGTGTCCAGCAGATCCAGGGAGGTTCTCCTCCCCCTCTACTCTGCCCTGGTGAGACCTCATCTTGGGTACTGCATTCAGTGCTGGGCTCCCCAGTTCAGGAAGGACAGGGATCTGCTGGAGAGGGTCCAGCAGAGGGCTATAAGGATGATTAGGGGACTGGAGCACTGCCTGGGGAGGAGAGGCTGAGGGACCTGGGGCTTTTTAGTCTGGAGAAGAGAAGACTGAGAGGGGATTTAATAAGTCTTTCTAAATCTCTGAGGGCTGGGGGTCAGGAGGGAGGGGACAGGCTCTGCTCAGTTGCTCCCTGGGATAGGACGAGGAGCAATGGATGTAAGCTGCAGCACAGGAGGTTCCAGCTCAACATGAGGAGGAACTTCTTTACTGTAAGGGTCTTAGAGCACTGGAACAGGCTGCCCAGAGGGGTTGTGGAGTCTCCTTCTCTGGAGACTTCCAAGGCCCATCTGGGTGTGTTGCTGTGTGACCTGAGCTAGATTGTATGGTCCTGCTCTGGCAGGGGGGGTGGACTTGATGATCTCTTTGGGTCCTTTGAACCCCTGACATCCTGTGAGCCTGGGATCACAGACCCTGGCAGAATGTGAGGCGTTGCTGGAGGCAGAGGGAAAAGCAAGGCAGCATGACGTACAGCTCTGGGTTCTGGTTCTTTGGACAGCTCACCATTGTTGTATTTCTCTAGTCCTTTTCCCCATGGGGATCCATTTACTGAGCTGGGATAAGAAGAGAGCTGGCCTTCTCGTGGTATTTCCATCACGCAGGACCTGTGAGAACTTCTCTGTTCTTGTTTCAGTGCAACAAATTGGCTCACTGAAACCAAGGAATACACATAGAAGATTTTTTAGGCACCTACTTTTTGCCTTGCAAGCAACTGTGCATTGGGAATGGGCTATTGTTCCTAACTTGGATGCATGCTTTTGAAAGTCCTGTTGGACGTGTCCTTTCTGTTGTTCCAGTACTGCACACAAAAGAACAGGGCAGCTCCAGCTGCAGGGACTGGCCCAGCTCGTTGCAAAGAGACAGCAAATTGTTAGGGCCAGAGAGTCAGCTGTGAAAGCTGTCAGGTAGAGAAGTCCATCATAGCCCCATTTGGAAAATTTTAGAGTCTCTGTTGTGAAACTGCAGGATATGAGAAAGCAGAAATACACTGACAGAGGGTAACAGGGTTTGCATTGTTTGGTAGCACCTCAGAGGTGTTATGTGGCATTTGAGATGCCCTCTGCTACCCCCAGCCTGACTCTCTGGAAAGGTCTGCTGTTGATCCCTTGTCTCATCAAGATCCCTTGCATATCACAAGGCATCTCAGAGGAGGATCCATACTACTTTTTGGGCGACTGAATTGAGCTCTCTGTGTCTCAGAGGAGGTTTGAGAGCAGGAACAGAGAAGCAGGAAGGCTGGTCTGTGTTGCTTCAGTTCTCATAGCGCTGCTGATGCTGAAGTACAGGACTGGTTTGATGCTGAAAGCATGTCCTGGTGTCTGGCTCTGCACACAGGCAGGCATTGCCAGAGCAGGTTTTTTCCTGGCAGCTCCCCATGACTAACCCAGTGAGGAGCAGAAGTGACTTTACCTGTGCAGCATAAGAGATCTCAGAA
Source organism: Colaptes auratus (assembly GCA_015227895.2). Lineage (NCBI taxonomy): Eukaryota > Metazoa > Chordata > Aves > Piciformes > Picidae > Colaptes > Colaptes auratus. The sequence continues at coordinate 2,486,427 of CM026886.1, read as the reverse complement.
CATTGCAGGGGCAAGTTATAATGCAAGAAAAAAAAAATTGGCTGTTGTGCAGGGTTGTGAGAGGGTTTTTGTAGTGGTTCTGTCCAGCATGTCTATACACATGCTGAAATAAAGAGGGCAACATAAAGAGGAACCCAAAATTCAGGAGAGGGAAAAGAAAGGAGGTTTAGCCCTAAAAGAAGTAAAAAAACCTTGAGGGGATTCCAAAAGCAATGTTTCTTACCATGCCCCTAACAGGGCTGCTTAAACACCAGCGTGACATCCAGAGCAGTCACAGCATCATTGCTGTGACAAGAGTCATAGTATCAGTCAGGGTTGGAAGGGACCACAAGGATCAGTTGTAAGTTTTCAGGCCAATGCTGACATGAAGCAAAAAGGTCTGAGGGAGATAACATTATTAGTTTGAGTATCAAAGCTGTTTAAAGGGCAAACAGGCCAGGCCAGGTTGTGTTGGTTCGGTTTGTTTGGCTGGGGTTGTTTAATTAAGTCTCGTGGCTGAAGTAAATACACACACCTTAGACGTCCAGGTTCAAGTTGCATCCTCTGGATTTAGTAAGACCTGTCTTTATATTAAAAAGGGTTGCACTGGTCCAGACTGTCAGGGTTTAGCTGTGATGAGATGATCTAATTGAAGAGAAGCAGCTTAATGAAAGGCTCATTAACAGTTTTGGTAATACGTGTACCTGGGCACGTGTAACAGAGAGTGAATCACAAGCGGCGTGGCACAGCTTGGGTCACTGCCCAAACTTCCAACCTTAGCAAAGTCTGTTTTAACTAAACCAGGCTTGTCTAAGAGGCTTCCTAAGCCTGTTGTGCAACTTGGAGGCTCCAGCTGAAGGGCTGGATTGCACTCATGAAGACAGTTGTATTTCACAGGCTTGTAGTGAATGTATGAGTTCCCCACCTTGTGATGTTGGCTAAAATCTGTGAGGGAGACTTAGTTCTGGTGTGGAAATTCTTGCACTTGCACAGCAGTTGGTTTCAGTGGGCCTCTTTTTCTTCTTTTCTTTCCAGTGCATCCATCGGGACTTGGCTGCAAGAAATGTTTTGGTGACTGAGAATAACGTCATGAAAATAGCAGACTTTGGCTTAGCCAGAGACATCAACAATATAGACTATTACAAAAAGACTACTAATGTAAGTGGATGGTTTTGCTATCTCTTGGAAACAAAGGGGATGGTTTGGTTGGTTTTTCTTTCCAATGATTCACTTCAAAACTCTGGTTATAAACTCCACGGGCTTCTCGTAGAGCAGCCTCACTTTTCATCCCAGACAGAGAACAGAGATCAAGGACATCAACTTCTCTCTCCCCTCTTGCAGTCAGGTAGTTAAAAACATAACCCAAGAGGCTGCATTTTGTGTGGTTTATGAACAAATGCTGAAATGCCAGAGCTGAGTTCTGTGTGTCTCTGACTCCAGTCACCTGAAGTAGCTGGAAATGCTCCTGCTGACTCCAGCTTGCTTAGTACCAAGCCTAGCATCTTGCAAACCACTGTGTAAACAGTGCTAGCAATAACCATAAACAGGAGTTCTATTGTATGTGGAATAAGCCTCATACAGCTTTATACCTTTTGCCTGTGCTTAGCCTGTTAGATACTACTGCCATAACCTGCACCTATGTGAGGCTGGAGGTTGGGAAAGTTGATTATTCTTTTTCCACTCCCTGCCCTGTCAGTGTTTTGTTGTTTAACCCCTTTGTACCAAATCATGAAGGTAAAAACATTGCAGATGGATTTACTGCTGCCTGGGCTGAGCAGCTTGCACCTCCTTCTGAGAGAATCAGTTAAGATCCTGATGAATTACCCCTGGGTCTTGATGGGAATTGTGCAGAACTCGCTCAGTTCCACAGGCTTCAATATTTTGGTGTAAAGATGAATTATTATTAACGATTATATTAAGATGCTTATCTAGGAAAACAAAGCACTAAGTGATAAATGGATTCTTGATGATGCTGTTGGCCTGCTTCCAAAAGACAGAGCAACCAGGTGTGGGGGCCAGTGCTGGAGGGAATTGAACCTCTTGCTATCAAACGTGGAGTAACTCCTGGGCTCTGAGCAGGGCAGGCTTTGTCTGCAAGGCAACAGGCAGCTGTGACTGTGAGCTCTGGGTCACAGCAAAAGGTGGAACAGGAACCCAGCATTCTCTGGTGCAGTGGGTTACCAATTTTGCAGGCAGGCCTATTTTTCAGAGGGTTATTGATTGGGGTTTCTGTTTGTTTGTTTTCAGGGGGTTATGGATTTGCTTTGGGTTTGTTTTTGTCTTTAAAGACCCATAGTAGAATGATCTGTTAACTTTGATCCACTTGCCCTGTTATTTTCCTGGCAAAGCAGGCTTGGGGACTTTCTTGGAGCCCTCCATGCTTTTGGTTTTGGTCATCAACGCTTATATCTAATTTTGAGCCTCCCTACTTCAGCCCATTTCAGTATATCCCCCCCTGAAAATTTGAAAAGTGAATTGTGTGCTTTGCATTAGCAAATCTGTGTGCTGAGAATCGAGTGATCTTCTTAAAAACAAACAAGCAAACAAAATAATTGGTGTTGAAAGACTCCTGTAAAGTGCTACAGCCTTGTGTTTTTTTTTTCTCCCCTTTCAAACTGACAGGGACGACTTCCAGTTAAGTGGATGGCTCCAGAAGCTCTGTTTGACAGAGTTTACACACATCAAAGTGATGTGTAAGTGGCTTTATCTGAGTGGGGGTTTGGAGGGGGTGGGCAGGAAGGTTGTTTGGGTTTGTATTTGTTAAAAGTTTGGGATCGTTTAAAGGTATTTTTTTTCCTCTTGTCCTTTACCTTGAAGAGTTTTCATTCTGCTTCACATATTAATAGATGGAACAGGAGTTGCTCTTAGAAAGTGAGGATTTTATGGTAGACTGCTAACCAGTGCTCTGTTACTAATCTGCCCAGCTTCAAAGCACATGAAAGGTGGAAAATGCTAACCTCCTTCTGTCAGTGCGGAAGTTCCCCCCTTGAACTTATTTACGGATGTGCAGCTACAAAGGGTCTCTCTAATTTGCTTGGCTTTTGACATACACTAGGCTGCCTTCAGGTTTGGAAAAAACCCCAAACAAAATCAAAAAGGGAGGGAGTCAAAAGGAAAGAGAAAAGAAAGCTCCTGAAAACTTGTTATGAAAAATGGTGCTAAGATGAAGTATAATAAAACCCCAGGCTGGCCCTCCTGGCAGGCTTCTTAGAGGTGGTGTTGCTTCCCAGGAGTTCCTCACATGTTGTAGGAAATCACTGGGCTCTGACACTTCAAAAATCTTTTCATGTGTGCTGGGAGTCAGTGGCTGATGCAACTGCTCAGGGTTTATTCTGCTTCCCATTAGTTTCCCGGGCCCGTGTGCAGTTCGTGGCATGTGTTGTGCTTGAACTCGACGTGCGTTTTCTTTCATGCGATGCAGATGAAGATCTTGCATCTCTTCAGCTCTGCAAGAGAAGCTGCTGGCTGTAAAGGGCTGGATGCTTCCCAGCACAAGTGTAAAAGGTTATGCATGCCAGTGCAGGGCTAAAAAGTAAAAGGGTAGGAGATAGCTCTTATTTGATCTCCTTTTTCTTTAAGCTAGGTGCACTTCCCGAGCTGCTGCTCTCCTTACGAAAAGCATTCAGTGAAGCTTTTCCTGCAGCCTTTGCATTATTTATGAAGCAGACTATATAAACAGGTGAAGGGTGGATCAAACTTCGGCTTTAAAACAACATCTTGGCAAACTATTTAAGTGAAGGCGAAGTAAACAGCTTCACCGGTTCAGGGCTACGAGTCAGGCTTAAGCTTCCAGGGAGTACAAAGATTTGGGTGCTGGAACTTTGAGACTCTTGGCCCCATGGTGGCTCTGAGAGGGCTAAAGATAATATTATTGTAGGTCTGGGCAAACAGTTTACTAAAATACAGTGCTGCAAAGCTGGGAGAGCTGCAGAGAATCTCAGGAGCCAGGGCAAGCTCTGTGCTGTTGCTCACCTGGCAAAGCAGCCTGCCAGAAAGCCCTAGGTTGCCAGCAAGGCATAATGAGGCAGGCTCAGGAGGAGGTGGCAGGCAGGCAGGAAAAATGGCTTAAAATTATCCTCCTTCACTTCCTAACACAAATTAGTTGGAAGGGGGAGGGGAAAAAAAAAAAGAAAGAAAAAGGAGCAGAATGATGCAAAATATTTTTGTTTTGGACAGTCTGCTTCTTCCCAAATATCCTGCCCCAGAACTGCAAATCCAGCTCAGCTCTGAGGGCTCTCAATAATTAAGCTGTGAAGACACAGCTCAGCCACCAGACAAAGGGGCTTTGAGAGCAAGCTCAGGTCCTTCCTTACCGCTTCCCACGCACCTGATGCCTTGCACAGGTGGATGGCTGTGTGCGAACCGCGGGAGGTCCAACAAGGCCAAGGGCAAGGTCCTGCACCTGGGCTGGGGCAAGTCTCAGAGGCTGCAAGATGATGGGATTGGGAGCAGCCCTGGGGAGAAGGACTTAGGGATACTGGTGGATGAAAAGCTGGATGGGAGCTGACAGTGAAGAAAGACGGAGACTGTTTTTTAGCAGGACCTGTTGTGGCAGGATGGTTTTAGATGTGGCAGGTGATGGTTTTAAACCAAAAGGGAGGAGACTGAGGCTGGAGAGAAGGAAGAAATCTTTTAAAATGAAGGTGGTGAAACACTGGCACAGGCAGAAGGCCCATGCCTGGAAACATTCAAGAAGGGGTTGGATCTGAGCAACTTGAGACTTTAAAAGTCTCTTTCAACCCAACCCATCCTGCGATGCCCCTCTCGGGGCACTTGGAGCTGGGCAGATGCTGCTTTAAGCACCTCCTGGGAGGGGCTGACAACCGTTGTGTATGCTGCAGAGGTGTCTCTGCTTTCAGCAGCAGGGCAGATCTACTAATGCAGTGTTCTCTTTGCCTTTGTAGCTGGTCATTTGGTGTGTTAATGTGGGAGATCTTCACCTTAGGAGGATCGCCCTATCCAGGAATCCCAGTGGAGGAACTTTTTAAGCTGCTTAAAGAAGGGCACCGAATGGATAAACCTGCCAACTGCACCAACGAGCTGTAAGGACCTTTACTTACTGTAGCAGCACTGAAAGGCACAAACTGTGCTGAATCCCCATGGTTAATTCACTGCCAGATTCGTTTTCAGAACCTCTTGACTCTAAACTTGTGGCTGTGTGTGTGCCTTTGGTGAAGACAAGGTATGAAGGGGTCTTCAGGAAATGTTTGACAGAGGGCTATGGCTTTGCACACCCTGCTGTGATCCCATTGAGGAAATGTTTCTCTACAAGCCAGCCTTTGTCTCAGTGGTTTTTAGACCCAGATTTGTTTTGTTTTAATCTCATTAGCATAAAAATTCCTAACTGGCACACGTACTGTAAGCTACATCAGACTGGCAAATTACATCTGAGAGCTTCTGCATTATCTGGTGCTGATGAGGGAAGTGTGCTTCCATGTGCTCCTCTTGCATGGCCTGGTGCTGATGAGGGAAGTGTGCTTCCATGTGCTCCTCTTGCATGGCCTGGTGCTGATGAGGGAAGTGTGCTTCCATGGGCTCCTCTTGCCTGGCCTGGTGCTGATGAGGGAAGTGTGCTTCCATGGGCTCCTCTTGCATGGCCTGGTGCTGATGAGGGAAGTGTGCTTCCATGGGCTCCTCTTGCCTGGCCTGGTGCTGATGAGGGAAGTGTGCTTCCATGGGCTCCTCTTGCCTGGCCTGGTGCTGATGAGGGAAGTGTGCTTCCATGGGCTCCTCTTGCCTGGCCTGGTGCTGATGAGGGAAGTGTGCTTCCATGGGCTCCTCTTTCCTGGCCTGGTGCTGATGAGGGAAGTGTGCTTCCATGGGCTCCTCTTGCATTGTCAGGTGCTGATGAGGGAAGTGTGCTTCCATGGGCTCCTCTTGCATGGCCTGGTGCTGATGAGGGAAGTGTGCTTCCATGGGCTCCTCTTGCCTGGCCTGGTGCTGATGAGGGAAGTGTGCTTCCATGGGCTCCTCTTGCATGGCCTGGTGCTGATGAGGGAAGTGTGCTTCCATGGGCTCCTCTTGCCTGGCCTGGTGCTGATGAGGGAAGTGTGCTTCCATGGGCTCCTCTTGCCTGGCCTGGTGCTGATGAGGGAAGTGTGCTTCCATGGGCTCCTCTTGCCTGGCCTGGTGCTGGTGAGGGAAGTGTGCTTCCATGGGCTCCTCTTGCATGGCCTGGTGCTGGTGAGGGAAGTGTGCTTCCATGGGCTCCTCTTGCATGGCCTGGTGCTGATGAGGGAAGTGTGCTTCCATGTGCTCCTATTTCAGTGTAGCCCTCCACTGTTTGAAACAGTTGTCACCATTTCAATGAATGCATTGCACGAAGCCCACAGTCCCCAATATGCAAAAGATACTTCAGCATGTGTAAGTTAGTACCTGGGACAGAAGGCTACACAACTTGGCCCACACAAAGGTACTTCAGACACTGGGCAAGAAAGGAGTAAAACCATGCAGCTGGGAGGGAACGAGCCTGGCACAATTTGGGGCAAAGTCAGTGGCCCGTGGCTAGGACTGTGGGTGCTCCTGGCTTTACTTTCCTTGAGGTCAGTGCACGAAGAGGTTCAGGAGAAGGAGCTGTGGTGTGACTGACGCCAAGACAATGTCTGTTTCTTCCAGCTACATGATGATGAGGGACTGCTGGCATGCTGTGCCTTCACAGAGACCGACTTTCAAACAGTTGGTAGAAGACTTGGATCGGATCCTCACTCTCACAACTAATGAGGTAGGTAAATTTGTTTCCCTCCATAAGCTGCTGTTGAGGAGAAATGCTTCAGGAGACAGGTGGAATTTATTCAATTATGAACTCCTGCTCAAGTTCTCTTCTTGTTCAGTTTGCCCTTGTTCTCTGAGGATACAAGCAGCTGAACTGTATCCCGGGTCCAGAGGAGGGGCAGGAAAATGCTCAGGGGGTTGGAGCACCTCTGCTATGAGGACAGGCTGAGGGAGCTGGGGGTGTGCAGCCTGGGAGGCTCCAGGGAGACCTCAGTAGCCTGCCAGTACCTGGAGGGGGCTACAAGAAGGATGGAGAGAGACTGTTTGCTAAGGCCTGCAGAGACAGGACCAGGGGCAATGGCTTCAGACTAGAGAAGAGCAGATGGAGATTGGATGTTAGGAACAAGTTCTGCACCATGAGGGTAGTGGAACCCTGGAACAGGTTGCCCAGGGAGGTGGTTGAGGCTCCATCCCTGGAGATACTCAAGGTGAGGCTGGACAGGGCTCTGGGCAACCTGATCTAGTTGGGGATGTCCCTGCTGAGTGCAGAGGGGGTTGGACTGGATGAGCTTTGGAGGTCCCTTCCAGCCCAGAGCATCCTGTGGTCCTGCGACATCCTCAGTTTCTTGCCATTCTGCCTTCTTTTATGTAACTAACCAGCAACACACCTTTAACGTGGCTTTGTTTGTTTCTCATTGCATCTGTGGATGTTTTTGTGCAGCTGTCTTAGAGGACTGCCCAGGGCAGGCTGGGAGGCAGTGTTTGTTTCAGTGTGAATTTCACATGCGGGGAAGATGGAAAGGCCGTGCTGGTTTTAATTTATCAACTCAGTTCGATTCTCAGCCGTGGTATCTAGGTCAGAAGAGGAGAAACTGTCACTGGGAGATATCAGATTATGAGTCTGAGAGTGAATTAGGTTCATGGAAATAGATCTCTGTGGAGGGAATGAGGACCCACAGGGAACTTGTGAACAGCCATCCAATTATCCAAAGGTCCTGCCTAACGCTGCTTCAGGTTGGGATAGATGAATGCAGAAAGGTTTTATTGGCAGAGCATTCTTTCAGGGGTCTGAGATATTATTAGTTTCAGCCAGGTACACACTGGTGAGGGTATTCACGCAGGAATCTCTCCTCTTATCACTGAATCACATCCACCTTTGAGGAAGATCACAAGTGGAAACTTCTTTTAAGAGGAGCTGCTTGGTGTCCCAGAAATATTTTTACACATTCCTCTCATTTCTGAGGAGTTGATATGGAGAATGGAAGGCAAAAAAACCCAAACCCTAAAAAAAGACCAAAACCTGTACAGAGGAAAGTTGCAACAACCAATTTTGGCTGCCTTCAAAACAAGCTTTTTGGATTTGCTGTGATTAGAGCACTTCTTCAGAAGGAAGGGGGGAAAGGGGGAGGGGGGAGCTTTGGCTCACATTATGCTGGTCCTCAACACTGCTTTCCAAGTTTCCAGAACTATTAGAGAAAGACCACATGGATTATTAAGCAGCATTAGAAGGGCTGTAGGCAGTACAGGAGAACCTGAGTCCGGAGATGCCAGTTTCTAGGATTGCCTTTTGCCCAGCAGATCCAACTGAAGCAGATGCTGGCTTCAGTAGCAGCTACAAATGTATCTGGATTCTGCTTCTGAAGGTTTCCTCTATAGAAAGGTGGCACCCTCGAGGGTGATTCAGAGCTGAGGCAGGAGCATGTGCACCCTGTGGAGCTAGCAACACAGCTCTGCCTGGGGTTACCATTTTCCCCTCATCCAGTACTGGCTTGCATCTTTTCCTGCCTGATTTATATAGGGTTTCACAAGAGTGCTTGGAGGTGGGCTGGCTGCCACCACGGAGTGCTGGGTGGCTTGGCCTGGATGTGTGTGTGCACATTCAAGAGGGAGGTTCTGGGCTGCAGTTCCATGCCTGGGAAAGGAGATTGCTTTCTTTTTGGTGTGCGCTTAGCCCTCTTGCCTTCCCAATTCTCTGCCGCTCAGTGGATCTGGAATGATCTCAAAGGTAACCTGAAAAGGCCTTTAGGGTTCTGTAAATTACTTTAGGCTAGAATCATAGGAAAAAAGGGCTGGAAAAAGCTGAGGAGAGCACACCCAGCCCATCTGACCATACGTTTGTCATTCCTGACAGCTGTTTATGGAACTTGTCCTTAAAGATCTCCGCTGCCCTCTTTCCGCGTCGCCCCTCGACGCTCTCATCCTTTCCTTAGCCCTGCTGCTGGGCAAGATTTCCCTCACCTCTGATGTTTCTGCATAAGCTGCTGCTTTGGTCCTATTTGCCCTGGACACACAACGCAGTTTACTTCCCTTTGCAGCACATTTTATCTCCTGAAAGCTCGCTGTGCTCTCCCTCCGGGTCTCCAGAGCACTCCAGTGTGTCCCATTTTTCCTCCCCCAGCTGTGCGTTTCAGAGCCCTCATTTTGAGTCACCTGCCCAGTTTCCCTGAAGTGCAGGCCCTTGGTGCTTTGCTCTGCTCCTCCTTCTCTAGGCTGCATCATCACCTGTTGGTTTTTTTAACTGGACATTTGGGTTTTGGGGCTTCTGCTTTGGTTTCTCGTTCTTGGGCTTATTGTGGTGGCTTTGGGGTTGTTGGCTTGGTGGTGTCGTTACTGTTGTTCTTTTGGGGGGTGGTGGTTGTTGGATTACTTTTGGGGGTGTTTGTTTTTTCTCCCAAAAAAGACCCCATGCCCCATGTTTCTCACAAGAACATTGATTTGTAAGAGCTGAAGTTGCCAAGAGTCATCCCCATGGCTGCTTTGTTATAAGGACACCAGAAACCATTGTGGTACTGCAAACTTCTTACACCCTTTTATGTGACTTGAGATAGTGGAGAAGGGGATGAGGATTGCACCTTCAGTACTGGATTCATAACTGAATTGCATCAAGTGTTGCTAGGATGAGCCACCCCTGATATCCCATGAGAAATCCTTGTCTCTTCACAGACTGCACTGCTTTCTTCTTGCTGCCTACACAGTGCCAGTATTGCCTGTATTTATAGGTCAAGGTGGTCCTCGAGGAACTTCCGAAAGCCTTGGGAAGAGGGTTATAGAATCCTAGCATTGCTGCCCTCCCTGGGCAACCTGTGCCAGTCTCTCACTACCCTCCTGGGGAACAACTTCTTCCCAACATCCAATCTCAATCTACCCACTTCTAGTTTTGTTCCATCCCCCCCAATTCCTATCACTCCCTGACACCCTCAAAAGTCCCTCCCCAGCTTTCTTGTAGCTTCCTTCAGATACTGGAAGGCCACAATGATGTCTCCTGGGAGCCTTCTCTTCTCCAGACTGAACAGCCCCAACTCCCTCAGTCTGTCTCCATAGCAGAGCAGCTCCAGCCCTCTGCTCATCCTCGTGGCCCTTCTCTGGACACCTTCCAGCACCTCCAGATCCTTCCTGTAATAGAGGCTCCAGGACTGGACACAGAGCTCCAGCTGTGGTCTCAGCAGAGTGGAGCAGAGGGGCAGAATCACCTCCCTGGCCCTGCTGGCTCTGCTTCTCTTGCTGCAGCCCAGGCTCTGCTTGGCTTTCTGGGCTGCAAGTGCTCACTGCTGGCTCCTGTTGAGCTTCTCATCCACCAGCACCCCCAAGTCCTTTTCCTCAGTCCCTGCCCAGCCTGTATCAGTGCCTGGGATTGCCCTGACCCAGATGCAGGACCTTGCCCTTGGTCTTGTTGAACCTCATGATGTTGGCTTGGCCCCACCTCTGCAGATCTTGCTAGTAATCATAGACCCAGGCTGCCTTTTCTTGCTGCCTGCTGTATTTGCCAGCACTTGAAAGCCCAGATTCCCTCCCTCCTTAAAAAAACTGGTGACTGTTTTTCAGCCATAGCATGGTAACAGTTGAATTTCTGACTTAAAATGCATTAACCAAAAAAGAAATGGCTCCAAACCCAGGCACAGCAGCATGAAATACTGACTGAGGTGGAAGATTTGTCTCGTCAGGAGGATCAGAACTTGTGGTTTAGCAAATGAAGAGATTGCATTTAAATGAATGCAGCTGCCTTCAGAAGTTGAAAGAGAAGGAACATTTCAAGGGGGAAAAAATAACTTTATTCTCCTGCCAAAACTGTTGTTTCTAGCTGAAAACCCAAAGCTTGGATTCAGCAGATATTATTTCCTCTATTAATGACTGCTTTGGTCATGGCTGCTCTGGTGTGCACACACACATGAGAGTGTGTAGTGTAACAAGCCCAAGGCCAGTGAATTTGTTTTCCATTCTCCTTTCAGCTCTTCCCTTGCACATATGCCACTGGGGGGTTAAAGACAAGTTTCACGTGACAGAATGCAAAGCAGATACTCCAACTGACCAAGGGAAATATCAACTTGGAAGAACCTTTCCAAATCATTACCATGTGCTAAAGAAAAAAAAATTGGTTCTATTTAGGCTGCAATTTCATTTTTGTCATTGGGAGTGAGAAGCCTGCTTTTGATGTGGTTGGCTTGGTTATTTCCACTGACGTGGCTAACCCTGCCCATGTTGGACTCCAGGAAAGTGCCAGGGACTTGGTAGGGTGTTTTTCTGTCTCCACTCAAGCTCCTCCTTTTCTGAGATACTGAAGCAACGAGCAGTTCTGACTGGAATCACCTCACAGAAATGAGTGCAGGTCTGACCTGTTCTTTGACCCACTGCAGGGTGTCCAGAGAAGGGCCATGAGGGTGAGCAGAGGGCTGGAGCTGCTCTGCTCTGAGGACAGACTGAGGGAGTTGGGGCTGTTCAGTCTGGAGAAGAGAAGGCTCCAAGGAGACCTAATTATGGCCTTCCAGAATCTGAAGGGGGCTACAAGAATGCTGGGGAGGGACTTTTGAGGGTGTCAGGGAGTGATAGGACTGGGGGGAATGGAACACAACTAGAAATGGGTAGATTGAGCTTGGATGTGAGAAAGAAGTTCTTCCCCATGAGGGTGGTGAGAGCCTGGCACAGGTTGCCCAGGGAGGTGGTGGAAGCCTCCTGCCTGGAGGTGTTTGCAGCCAGGCTGGATGTGGCTGTGAGCAACCTGCTGTAGTGTGAGGTGTCCCTGCCCATGGCAGGGGGGTTGGAACTGGAGGATCCTTGAGGTCCCTTCCAACACTGGCAGCTCTGTGATTCCTAGAAGCCAACTCACAGCAGTGCTCTCAACAGCTTTCCTCACTGTCTAACAATGCATTTTCTTTCTTTCATCACAGGAGTATCTGGACCTCAGTGGCCCCCTGGAGCAGTATTCCCCTAGCTACCCTGACACGAGGAGCTCTTGCTCGTCAGGTGATGACTCTGTTTTCTCTCCTGATCCGATGCCTTATGAACCTTGCCTTCCCAAGTACCAACACATGAATGGAAGTGTGAAAACATGAAAAGAAACCCTGCAGAGAGGAGTGAAGAAAGGAGAACGTCAAGCTACCTACCAGGCACCACACAAAAGCTTTTCTCCAGGACCTTAGCGTTTCTGCTTGTACATAGGAAATGTGGGGAGGAAAAACAAAACAAAACAAAACCCAAACAAACAAAAGGAAAAGGAAAGAAAATGAAAGAAGGGGGGAAAAAAACCCCAACAAACAAAAGGAGAAGGAAACAAAATTTAAAGGGGGGGGGAAGCCAAGGAAAAGGAAACTAAATGAAAAGGGGGGGAAAATCCAAGGAAACAAAAGGAAAAGGAAACAAAATTAAAAGGGGGGGGAAAGCATCCAAGGAAATAAAAGGAAAAGGAAACAAAAGGAAACAAAATGAAAAGGGGAAAAAAAAAACCCCACCAAACAAAAGGCAAACCTGGATGGAGGAAAACAGTCAGAAGCTACAGAGAGGATCTCACCATTTGCAACTTCTGGATATTCCCACGTGAGAAGAATGTTTTCCTGGGCTGTGTCCCCATCACTATCCATTTTCTGGCTCCCTGTAAGCTGCAACAAACTCTCTTTTTGCTGTTGTTGTGTTGTTTGGTTTGTACAATGGACCAGTTGGACTTGAGGCAAACTCTGGGTCTGCCTCCCTTGTTTATTTTGTAATATTTGGAGAAAATATATGTTGGCACACACTTACAGAGCACAAATGCAGTATAGAGGTGCTGGATGTATGTAAATATATTCAAAATATGTATAAATATATATTATATATATTTACAATGAATTATTTTTTGTATTGATTTAAAGAAAAGAAAAACAAATGGATGTCCCAATCCACCTAGCAAATTAGTCTTCTTCTTTTTGTCGTTGTTTGTTGTTGTTTGACAGCTTTTTGCTAAAAATGCTGTTTCTTACAGAGAAATTTTCACCATCCAGAGGTGGAGAAAGAAGAAAAGAAATGAAATACTTTGCTTTCAGGGAAAAAGGTCTATCGTTAATTTATTAACTAATTGGTGATGTACACAACCAGTTCAGCCTTTCCAGGGGCCCTGTGCTTGCCTAATTTAAATGGCATTTCTCTGCAGGCAGCAGAGAGAACTGGTAGATGTATTGCTCAGACTTTGCTAGCTTTCAGATCTTTAAAAAAATAATAATAATAATTAAAGAAAAAAGAAGTAATATTTACAGTATATAACTAATGGGGGGTGGGGAGGTCTGGACTCCTGAGTTATTTGTGTTCAAACAAACAAAAACCCCTGCGGTGTGAGATGATTTCTCTTAGCCAAGCCAAATCTTTTCAACAAGATTTCAAGCTGGCTTTTGGGTTCAATTCTCAGTACCTGTCACTTTGACAATGTGACTCCTTAGCCAGGCTTCCCAGGGCCAAGGGGCAAAAAAGGCAGAATCCTTCCTCAGGGCAAGGTTGTTAAAAAGGAAAAAAAAAAAGAGAGAGAGAGAGAGAAATCAGAGAAGAGGAAAAAAGAAAGGGGGGGAGGGGAAGGAGAAGAGGGAAGACAAAAAAGATGGGGGAAAAATAAGAAGGAAAAAAAAAAGGAGCTAAGAAGGGGGGAAAGGGGAAAATAAGAATTGGGCCAAAAAAGGGGGGAAGAAGCAGGGGGGGAAAGGGGAAAATAAGAGGGGGAAAGGGAGAAAGAAGAATGGGGGAAAAAGAGGGGGGGAGGGGGAAATAAATGAAGAGTGGGAAAAAAAGCAGGAAAAGGAAGGAAAGGGAGAGGAAGAGGAGAAAAAAGGGGGAGAGAAAGAATGGAAAAAAGTGGGGAAAGAAGTGAAGAAAAGAGGTGGGGAAAGAGAGGGGGAAAGAAGAGAAGGGGAAAAAAAGAAGGGGAAGAAGGGGGAGAAGAAGAAAAGGGGGAAAAAAGATGGAAAAGGGTGAAAAAGGAAACAAATATGGGGGGGGAAGGGAGGAAAAAAGAAGGAGGAAAAAAGTTGGGGGGGAAGGAAGAAGGGAAGGGGAAAAAGAGGGGGAAAAAGATGAAGGGGGGAGAAGAGGAGGAAGGGGAAAAAAAAAGAAGGAAAAAACCCTAGGGAAGGTCATTTTGAAGAGAATTCCTGAAGTAAGGAGAGAGATGAATTTGTCTTTAACCATAGCAGAAAGTGCTGCTCTGAAAGGAGCTGAGCTGCTACCCTGTGTTGCACATGCATCAGATTAGCAGAATTCTCCTCCCTGAGCAGGATAATGGGTTCCAGATCTTCTGGCCTGGATCTTTTTGCCTTTCAGACTTCTCCCTCTACTGTAACTTAACTTAAAAGGAGAGGAGCTGTTTATAATGACAATTTGCCATAGGAATATCAACATCTTTTCTTTTAAGGGATTAATTCATGCTGACTCCAGGACTTCCTTCTGCTCCGTTCCCTAACAGTAGGTACAGCACTGACCTGTGCTCAAGTGTCACTGGTGTTTTGTGTCTTTGTACTGGAGCCTTTGTGTTTTCCTTTCAGAACACTCACACTTGGTGTGGCCATGCAGTATGAATGCAAATGACACTGTTTTTATCTGGTGGTGTTTTTGGGGTTGGTTTGGGTTTGTTTTTTTTTTAATATAAAACAAAAACAAGTAAAAATTGGGTCAAAGAAGGATTAAATTCTGTTAACTTTTGTACTGACAATAAAAATGTTTCTACAGATATTAATGTTAAAATTACAAAATAAATGTCATGCAGCTTATTTTTCCTAATCCTTTGTGGCACACAACATGGTTTCCCAAACATCAAGTGATGGAAGGGGTCCAGAACTGCTTCCTCTTGACCTTATCCTGGATCCTATATCACAAAGCAATTCTTTCAGGATTAATACTTCTGCCCCTGCCTTATAAAAACGTCTGCTCATGAATAACTTGGGTTGTTTGAGTAAACACATGGACAATCCCCGGGCTTGTGGAGCCAGGACACTTCTTTGTCTGCAAAGTGGCTTCAAGTCTTCCTAGAGTGGAATGAAAATGGTTTATTTAGTCAAGCTGGATCCTTTAATTAGTGAGCTTTGGCCTTCAGACTGGAGAGGCTGAGTGACCATTGCTGGTGAGGTCTGTCCTTCAGGCTGCAGAGGCTGAGGGACCATTGCTGGTGAGGTTTGTCCTTCAGGCTGCAGAGGCTGAGGGACCATTGCTGGTGAGTTTGTCCTTCAGGCTGCAGAGGCTGAGGGACCATTGCTGGTGAGGTTTGTCCTTCAGGCTGCAGAGGCTGAGGGACCATTGCTGGTGAGGTTTGTCCTTCAGGCTGCAGAGGCTGAGGGACCATTGCTGGTGAGGTTTGTCCTTCAGGCTGCAGAGGCTGAGGGACCATTGCTGGTGAGGTTTGTCCTTCAGGCTGCAGAGGCTGAGGGACCATTGCTGGTGAGGTCTGTCCTTCAGGCTGCAGAGGCTGAGGGACCATTGCTGGTGAGGTTTGTCCTTCAGGCTGCAGAGGCTGAGGGACCATTGCTATAAAAGATTTACCAACAAATCTTAACGAAGAGTCATGAGAAGAATATAAAGGTTTGTGGAGGGTTTTGTGCTTTAAAGCAGGGGGCAGGCACAGCAAACTAGCTGTTGCTTGAGACAAAAATGGGAAACTTTTGGTCACATTACTGTTGCAGCTTAGCCAGAAGAGGGTTCTTGAGGCTGGTCTTCACCACGTGCTGTAGACATGCTCCAGACACCAAAGTATTCATTCCTTTCTTTCTGTCTCGCTTGCTTTGACCACTGATCCCACAGCAATCCCACAAAACTTAACTAAAAGAGGTTGGGTTGGGCTGAGAGTTGTCCCCTTGGAAAACTCCCACTGGCTCTACTGAATACTAACAGTTGCCTTTCCCCACATCTATTACTCTTATCTGCAGTGGAAGTGACTCTGACGAGAAACCAGTGTGTTCTGAGTGACACAGCTGGTGGTGAGATTGTCTGAAGGGCTGGTGGAAGATCTCGAATCTCATACTGAAATGCTTTTCAGTGCATCTTGGCTACCTTTGTAAAGTCACAACAGTACCCTCAGAAACGTGATGAAAAGGTAACTGGGCAATGTAAATGTCTGGAGAGGAGAAGGCTCTGAGACCTAATTGTGGCCTTCCAGTATCTGAAAGGGGCTCCAAGAAAGCTGGGGAGGGACTTTGGAGGGTGTCAGGGAGTGATAGGACTGGGGGGGATGGAGCAAAACTAGAAATGGGGAGATTGAGATTGGATGTGAGGAAGAAGTTGTTCCCCATGAGGGTGGTGAGAGCCTGGCACAGGCTGCCCAGGGAGGTGGTGGCAGCCTCCTGCCTGGAGGTGTTTGCAGCCAGGCTGGATGTGGCTGTGAGCAACCTGCTGTAGTGTGAGGTGTCCCTGCCCATGGCAGGGGGGGTTGGAACTGGCTGACCTGAGGCCCCTTCCAACCCTGACAATTCTGTGTTGATTCTATGTTTGGTTACACTGCTTTTGGTCTTAAGCAGTCTGTTTGCCTTCCCTTTCGTTCAGTTTTGGTTTCTCTCTCAAAGACTGAAATTTGCAACTTGGAGACAGAGCAGAATTCCACAAATGCTGCCTGAAGTCCTTTTTGCCTTTTTCCTGTTTGCAGTGGTCCCTGGGCTAGGCTTTTATTCTTGCCTGCTCTCCCAAGACTTTCTTCTCAGTTGCCTGCTGGCTGATTTCCTTCTGTGAAAGCACTGTCTGTGGGGTTCAGATCTGGGTGAGCAGAAGAGGCTCTCTGTGTAAAGCTGCTACTTTAAGGCAGAAAGTTGCAACTAGGCAGCAGAAGATGAAATCTGACATTGACATTTGCCCAAAGGGGAAATATTTATTGCCATGATTGCCGTCATGAGCAGATAGGGTCTGGGATGGGGATCTGTCTCACCTGAAAATAGTATTGCTGTTAATAACAGGAGCAGCAGTGAAGAGCAGCATTATGTCAGGAAATGAGTTTGTATTGATGTGGATAATGAAGATTATGTTCTGTGTGTAATCAGTTTCCTGCAGCACCTAATTGTTTCTTGTGCCCTGTTCATAGTATTGATCCAAATGGACTCTGGGATACCTGAGCAAATATGGATGTAGAAGGCAGGTTTGCTATGGCTCAAGTCCCTAAACCAGTTCATGTTGCCAGTTTTGGTTTGGTTTTTATCCCTCTTCTTGCAAGTAGCACAGGCTGTGACAGCAGATAAGAATCTAGCTTCTGTTCTGTCCCTTCTTTCCCTTGGTGTCACATCACTGAACATTTCATTGTGCTTCTACAGGAGTAAGAGTTGAACTGTGTTTTGAGTGCCAGATCTGCTGGTTTATTTCTGCACACAAGCAAAGCTGTGTACAACATCTGGTTGTGTTCATGCCTAGCCCCTGAGCCCTAGCACCACAACTCCCTGAGTTCTAGAGACCATCTTTTTAGTGGAAGAGTCACTCATCTCAGTCTAATTCATTAAACCAAGAGAAGGTTAATAGAATTGTCAGGGTTGGAAGGGACCTCAAGGATCAGCCAGTTCCAACCCCCTGCCATGGCCAGGGACACCTCACACTGCAGCAGGTTGCTCACAGCCACATCCAGCCTGACTTAAAAACCTCCAGGGATGAGGCTTCCACCACCTCCCTGGGCAGCCTGTGCCAGTCTCTCACCACCCTCATGGGGAACAACTTCTTCCTCACATCCAATCTGGATCTCCCCATTTCTGGTTTTGCTCCATCCCCCCCAGTCCTATCACTACCTGACACCCTCAAAAGTCCCTCCCCAGCTTTCTTGTGGGAAAGAGTTGTCTTGATCAGGGTATATCAACTGCTGTTAAAGTAATTTTAATGACCAAGGTCTCTTCTACAAAAGCTCTATATCCAGTGCCTGAAATGTGGAGCAAGCATCCATCCAGGCTATATGGAAGGGCACACCATGCAGATGGGTGCCAATGACTTGCCCTCAGTTGGAGCAAACTTCATATCCTGTGGCTCAGCAGTGGACAAAATCCATCAGTCAAGTTTGCTGGTGGTACTGCTTCCTCCTGTCCTCCAAGGCTCCTGTTACAGAGATCCTGAGTGGCAGCTTTTGGAGACTTTCCCTAGTCCAGCAAGTTTCCAGTAAGTGCAGGCTGGCTGCTCAAACTGATTGGCACTGTTAGGGAGAGGGAAAGAGCTGCTTGGAGGACAAGTCCTCTAGAAAACCTTTCAGGAACCTTCAGATGCTTTACTCTCATGTGGGTAAGTAGCCTAACATAAGGGTAAAAGTGGAGAGAAGAAGAGGTGGTTGTTCATAGCAGGAAAGCAAGCCATGGCAAGGGAAACAGGAGCCAGCCAGCACCTGTTGTGGAAGGGTCATCTGTCCAGTCTGTAATCAGGAAGTTCCAGATCTGCATCACTTGATCTAATCATTACAGAAATAGTGCAGTGACTGTGTTTTACCCCACAGTAAGTGCATTAAGTCTGCTGTGATGAAGCATAAGCTCTCTCTAACGGCTCGTGCTGGGAAGGGCCATCAGTCCTCCGCCTGTAAGTATGTCTGTGTGCTTCTGAGCTTTGGTCACCCTGAGTCCTGGCTGTTACAAGCAGCTCAAATGTGGAGCCAAAGCTTTTTTTAAACCCCTTTTACTGTTCCATAAAGCTCCTAAGCAGAGGGAGAAGATGAAGGCAGTTGTTTTCTCCACAAGGAAGCACGAAGAACAAGGGGCAAGAGACACCAGCTGAGCCAGGATCTTCCTCTCTCAGTACCAATTCCTTCACTCTAAGACCAGTTGGACGCTGGGATAAGCTGCCTAGAGAAGCAGTGGAATGTAGATGGCTGTAGTTATTCCAGGCTTGGCTTGACAGGGCCATGGATAAGCTAATCTGAAGCCCTGCCTTCAACACAATGTTGGCCAAGATGATCTCTGGGGTCCCTTCCAGCTGAACCCTTTCTGTGATTTTGCAGATCTCTGTTATTGGCCAAAGGTAACCCAGGTCTGCAGAGGAGTCCTGGAAGGCTGCACTGGCTTGTGTTGAGGCTGTCAATGGAATGGGTCCTTCAGTAAATTCCGTGGAGTGATGCATTTAACAAGAGAGAGATCCTCCTCTAGTAAGGCATTTGGATTTTAGAAGCCAGGTCCTGATTTGCTTTGGATTACCACAGCTGCCCCAAGGTTTTCTGATTCAATTCCTATGTTTCCTCAAAAGCCTTCTGAAGCATGAGTGTCTTGCAGGAAGCTGAAGTATTTTGGCTTTACCAGAATGGCATGGCCCCATCAGAGTCATCTTGTCAAAGGGAAATGAAGATACTTTATGATACAAGTATTTAACAGTAGACAATACTGTATAAAATCAGAGAGGGGTACTTTGATTTGATCAAACCAGAAGGCTTAGACTAACTCAGAGTGACAGCCTGTAAGCAATTGCACTTTTACAATGTTTTATTTCCAGTTCTGGCTGCTGCTGAGTTTCCCCAGCCAGCACCAAGTGAGGAATACACTCCTGAGTATCAATGATGTTTATACTGCTCAGAGTACCTAGCAGCATTTCCACAGCAGCAGCTGTGGTGCCCTACAACCAGACAGCTGTGAGCAAGGTCAGGAGCCTGGATACCTCAGAAGGGTTTGTGAGGAGCCTGGTACCATTCCCACTGAACAGCCTCAGGCACTGGGACCAGGTTGCCTGCCCTGAAACAGTGAATTACTGGGGAAGCTTTTCCAAAGCCTCCATGGATCGCCAGGGAGGACTGATCCTTCCTTGTGGCAGAGGAGCAGCTCATCTCTTCTGCTCTGGCATTCTGTACTTGAAGTGTTTGAGGCAGTGAGGACAGAGTGGAGAAGCAGGACAGCAAATGAGATCCCCAGTGTCCCTGCTCTGGAGAAGGGTATGGCCCATTATGCTGGAACCAAAGGGAACTGCAGCTGGTAGGAGCAAAAATCCATACTGCCGTGGCCTGCTCAGAGAAGGTAGCCAAGGTGCAGGATTTTGTCCACATGTGTTCCCTGGGACAACACTAACTGTTTTTAGGGCTGTCCAGCAGCATGCAGTGCTGCCTTTTCCAAAAGCTTGCTGGCACAGGGGTGCTTGGACTGACAGCTGAGTGCTCAGCTGGTGAGGGATCTGCCCTGGGAATGGCGATTTTGGGTGTTGAGAGCAGGCTGCAGCCAGGTCTGCAAAGTGTGAGTGTGACACCACTGAGGGAAATGGAGTTTCATCTTCTTAGCTCCTGCCTGAATTTCAAGCCTGACATGTTGAGTCCTAAGCACTGGGAGCACTTGAGCAGAGTTTGCCACCATGGAGGGGTTGGTGCCAGTGCTCCTGAGCAGCCTGACCACAGGCACCTGCAGCTGGCCGCCATGAGGCTTCCTGAGGAAAGCAATTCAACGCCCAGGCAGGAGGATGCCTTTGCCCTTTACTCCACCAGCTGGGTTTTGGAGGGTGTGAGACAGAGCCCACAGTGTGCAGTTTCTGCTGGTGCAAAATTAATTTGGAGCTGAGGCTCCTTGTTGGTGCAACCTTCATGCTGGTGCTGCAGGAAGGGCACGCAGAGGCCTTCAGCTGCAGGGAGAGCGATGGGCTGCCACGGGCAGGGAACAAACACCCTGCGGGGAGAGGGGAGAGAAGAAAACAACCACAGTTGGCACTGGCTCTTGATTCAAAGATTTTCCTTGTGAAACTATGCATTTTCTCCTCCTCCTCAGCTCCAGGAAGCTACCAACCCAAACACCTGTGCGGTCATCTCCTGTGGAGCTGCCAGTCGGCAACTTGCTCGGCTCGTCCAACTTTCCTGGAGCGT
Organism: Colaptes auratus; assembly: GCA_015227895.2. Classification (NCBI taxonomy): domain Eukaryota; kingdom Metazoa; phylum Chordata; class Aves; order Piciformes; family Picidae; genus Colaptes; species Colaptes auratus. Next base: position 2,465,744 of record CM026886.1, on the reverse strand, counting down.
TTCCTTTCATGAATGCTCTCTGCTTGTGCCAGGATTCATTTGCTTCTAAATAAGTTTGGGCTTGGGTTTTGCTTTGTGTTCTTTTTGCTCGGTGGTTTTGGTTTGGGTTTTGTTTGTTTGGGATTTGGTTTGGTTTGATTTGGTTTTCATGTTACAGCTTGGGGGGAAAAACACCCCACAAACAACCCAACCCCAAGGGTTTCTGCTAGGGAATGGTAAGTAACAACACTTTGCTTCTATATTTCCCCAGACTCATTTTTCCCCCCCTCTCATTTGAAATTCCCAAGGCTTGTTTCCTGACAGCTGCTATAACAAATGGTGGGCTTCTTCAGCTGATGTAATCCAAGACCTCATTCATGTCAGAGGACATGTAACATTGATTTATCAGCTGGGCAATGAACTGGATGAGCCATTGGCTTGCTTTGCAGTTCAGTAGCTTCTTTTTTTTTGGGGGGGGTATTTTCCAGTAAAAATTGTGTATCTCTCTGTAATTATCTGTATCATAGATATGGATATTATTAGCTATAGGTTATATGGATATTATTAGCTATAGATGATAGGTGCAGATGATTCGTCTGTATAGACTAATAGACTATGTAGTCTGCACAGACTGCACAAGGATTTTTGTAGCCCCATCTCCACAGGTTGCCAAATCCTGAAGCTAATGCCATATAAATAGTCAGTAGACAGCTAGCAGACGTAATCATGACAGGTTTCTGGAAGAGTCAAGGCAAATGTTCCAACCCAGATAAAAATTCCAAAGGGGAAATATTTGTATTGTTAGTTAAAAGCATTGGATTGGCTTCCCCTCCCCCCTTAGTATTTGGCAGGACTTTGCTTGCTCCTCATTTGACTCTTTGCTTCATTGTTTGCAAATACTCTGTGGATCCTCATCTGGCTTCATAGCTGAGAAACAACAGCTCCATCCAGGGTGACTCCAGCAAGTCAAAAGTCACCCCAGAATTCTATGCCTGGTCTCTCTTTTGATACCAAGTGCCCCAAATACGAAGGTTCTCAGCTGGATCCAGACTTGGATCTTGCAGTCTCTACTTTTCCACATGTGTAAATCATCTTCCCAGTTAGTGTGTGTGCTGAGCTCTCTTTACTCTTGGTGCTGCAGTAAACAAGGGGGAAACATCTACTGTGGTTTTCTTTAGGCTTTGCTTCACTTGTTGCAGACAGATGAGGAGGGAAGAGGCAGCAGTCCTTTGCTTTTTGTAGTGCTGTGTTAGCTGTCTTTCTTGCTGGAGCTTCTTCCACCTCCTGCCCCCTCACAGCTACACAGCACACACCCCATCAGCAGTTAAACCCCAGACATCCTCGAAGACCTTCCTATTCTGTGGAGGTTTCCTTGTGACTGGAGTGCAGACAGCCATTGCTCCCTTAATCAACTCCCTCTGTTTGACAAATGGGAGATTTATGGTTGCTGGGTTGGTGAAACCAAACTGTGCTTCCACACAATCACTAGGGGTGGCTGAAGTTTCCAGATACTGCTGGCAAAATCTTTTTCAGACTTCATTAGAGTTGGGCCTTTGAGAAGTGTGGACTGAAAACAAAGACAAGATCACTTTCCAGAGTACTTTCAGTCTCTCTATGTGCCCTCGGAGGTTTAAATGTGGGTTTTTTTAAGGAATGGAGGGCCAAAGGGAAGACAAGAATGTAGGGGTTTACTTTTGGTCCTGGGGTAGGAGTGGGGGTGCTGAAGTGGTAGTCACTGGATTGGTGTGGTTTCTGCAGGCACAGCCTCTGCTTTCGCTCTGAGCGGCACAGCAGCCGTGCACAGTATGCTCCTCTCTGGGGGGCACCTTCCCACTTCATTCATTCATAGCAGAGATCTGCGCCAAGCCTGGTGAAGCCGCATGCTGGGTTTGCAAATGCTTTCTTCAACAGCTTCGGAGTTCTGGATCTGCACAGGGGCCCTGTGTGCACCCACGGACCAGCAACTGACTGCCAGGAACCGAGCATCCCCCAGGAGCTGCTTTCATGTCAGTGATTTACTCATTTCTGTGCTGTTGAGTGCGATGCTTATTCCTCACTGCGGCTGCAACATTCACGTGAGGGCTCCAAAAGGGTTCGGAGTTGTATCCCTCCACCCCTGGGGAGAAGTGCTCAGGGTTCCTTGAGCTTCCACAGGTTAAAGGCAGTGTCAGTGTTAGTGGTGTATATATCTTACAATGAAAACCTCATGTAAATTACATCTGCTCTTCCTAGAGCGTGCAAAGGGAGAGCTACTCAGACCTTGAGCACAGCTTCAGTCCTGTGTCCAGTTCTGGGCCCCTCAGTTTAGGAAAGATGTTGAGCTGCTGGAAGGTGTCCAGAGAAGGGCAACAAAGCTGGGGAGGGGTCTGGAGCACAGCCCTGTGAGGAGAGGCTGAGGAGCTGGGGTTGCTTAGCCTGGAGAAGAGGAGGCTCAGGGCAGACCTTCTTGCTCTCTCCAGCTCCCTGAAGGGAGGTTGTAGCCAGGTGGGGGTTGGTCTCTTCTCCCAGGCATCCAGCACCAGAACAAGAGGACACAGTCTCAAGCTGTGCCAGGGCACATTGCTGTCCCTTGGATAACTTGTAGCTGACCAAGTGTTTTTTGCAAAGGAGCTGGATCAAGGATGAAGCAGTTCTGCTGTGTGATCTGAGTGCACACCTTCTTGGGGTGCCAGTGTCCTACCCTGCACTTCTGAGCTTCTCAGGCAGATGCTTGTTCTCAAGATTTGCCCATTTATAGAGGTAATTTTTTCCCCTTTCACAACAGTTCTGTTTTCCGGGGACATGGCTGACTGCCAGGAAAGTATTCTATTAAACATAAAAAGAGATATCCTAAGGTGTTTTACCTAATACAGTACTGGGCTTTACTTTATGAGTATGAGTACTTTATGGAGAGGAGGAGACTCAGGGGTGACCTTATTGCTCTCTACAACTACCTGAAGGGAGGTTGTAGCCAGGCAGAGGTTGGTCTCTTCTCCCAGGCAGCCAGTACCAGAACAAGAGGACACAGTCTCAAGCTGTGCCAGGGGTGGTTTAGGCTGGAGGTGAGGAAGAAATTCTTCCCAGCAAGAAAGATTGGCCATTTGAATATGCAGCCCAGGGAGGTGGTGGAGTCACCATCCCTGGAAGTGTTTAAGAAGAGCCTGGCTGAGGCACTTGGTGCCATGGTTTAGTTGATCAGATGGTGTTGGGTGATAAGTTGGACTTGATGATCTCGAAGGTGTTTCCTCCAACCTGGTTAATTCTAATCTGTTCTATTCTGTCTTAGTGCCGGTGCTCTTCATAGAGTATGAAAAGGGAGAGCTACTCAGATATTAGTGCCTGTGCTCTTCATAGAGTATGAAAAGGGAGAGCTGCTCAGATATTAGTGCCTGTGCTCTTCATAGAGTATGAAAAGGGAGAGCTACTCAGATATTAGTGCCTGTGCTCTTCATAGAGTATGATAAGGGAGAGCTACTCAGATATTAGTGCCTGTGCTCTTCATAGAGTATGAAAAGGGAGAGCTACTCAGATATTAGTGCCTGTGCTCTTCATAGAGTATGAAAAGGGAGAGCTACTCAGATATTAGTGCCTGTGCTCTTCATAGAGTGTGAAAAGGGAGAGCTACTCAGATATTAGTGCCTGTGCTCTTCATAGAGTGTGAAAAGGGAGAGCTACTCAGATATTAGTGCCTGTGCTCTTCATAGAGTGTGAAAAGGGAGAGCTACTCAGCTATTAGTGCCTGTGCTCTTCACAGAGTATGATACTAAGGAGAAGAGACCAACGGCCACCTCACTGCAACCTCCTCTCAGGTAGCTGTGGAAAACAATGAGGTCTCCCCTCAGCTGGCTGTGAGGTTTCAAATGCTGGGATGGTGATCTGTAGGAAGCTATCACTGTGTGCTTATCCCCCATGTAGTTGCTGTTTCATCATCATAATTAATTACAAGAAAGCTCCACATGAATGGAGCCTGTAGACCACTTTCAGACACGCAGCCACCCCGCAGACAGACGATGCCCCAGCAGCTGTGCAGAAGATGGCTCCAGGGCTTGTACAGCTGCAGGAGCAGTCAGAAGTCCCAGAAAGGAGATGGCTCACTGCAGCCAGTTTTGTTTGCCATCATTAACAGGAAAATGTTGGCTTCTCTGGAATGTTGTGGTATCTGCTGTGGCGTGGTAAGCATTCCCATAGGACGTGTCCTTAGCTTGGTGTGCTAGGAGGTGGGAATTCTGGACAGGACTCTTGGTCCACTGAGTCTGACAGTTTGCTGCTGCTAGTACTCAGTACCTTGAGTAGTTTGCTGCCGTTTGCTGTCTCCAGAAGGGCTGCTGGGAGGCTTTGGAGGAAGCACTGTGACACACAAATCAAGTCCTTGAGAGGAATGTTGTTTGTAAGGTTCATCCTCTCTCTGTGAAGGCTTTCTCTGCTCCCTGTGGCAGCACCGACCACCCGCAGCTTCTTTGCCTACAGCAGCAGTCTCAGGTGAAGAAACAGCTAATGGGTGCAACAGTGCCTCCTCCCATGCTTGCTTTTGCCCCCCAGAGGGAATCCCCCCCACTTGTTAAAGCTCCCCAGCTCACACGTGACTGACCTGCATCAGCGCTGCTGGCTGGAGGAACAAGCACCTTACATCCTGGCCTCACTGGCTGCCACTTTACCTCCTAAAAGAAATGAATCTGAGTTTTATTTAAGAACAAAGGCTCACTTCCAGGGCCTCTGAAGTATTCCCTCCAGAAGGCAGCTACTGCATTGACCATATCACCCGGACACAGCATGGGCTCCGCTCAGCTTTGGGTTTGGTTTCAGTTATCCAATTGTTAATTTCTTAATGTGTCCCTCAGGTCCCCTTTATTAATGGACAGCTTGCAGAGGAGGTCTGGGTTACTGTTTACCACAGCCCTCAATGCTTTGGCATCCCTTGAGTCAGATTGAGCTCCCAGGCTGCTGCTTGCCAAGTCAAATCCTTTTAGCATTTTTATAATCTCCAAACACAAGTTCCTTCAGCTCCCAGGCAGCCTCTGCAGTTCACTGAGCGTTTGCTGTTTGAAATCAGATCATGATGAAATCTCTTAATAGTGGCTCTGTGAAAATATTTTGTTAAAAAAAACAACCCCCAAACACTCAAAACTTAATTGGAATGAAAATACCAGCAGCTGGATTGCAGTTTGAAGTCTTAAGCCTGAGGAGCAGCTGGAACAGCAGGACTCGGAGACGGACACTTCCAAATCTTCCTCTTCCTCCAGGAACATTTCAAGGCTGCTTTGTTTTGGCAGGCAATGAAAGGGAGACACTTGAGATTAGCTTTTGCTGACCACTATCCTGTGCTGCTGTCACCTCTGCCACTTAGCTTTGCAGGCAGAGCACACAAAATTTGGAATGGTCTCTGGAAGGTGTCCAGAGAAGGGCAACAAAGCTGGGGAGGGGTCTGGAGCACAGCCCTGTGAGGAGAGGCTGAGGGAGCTGGGGTTGCTTAGCCTGCAGAAGAGGAGGCTCAGGGCAGACCTTATTGCTCTCTACAATTACCTGAAAGGAGGTTGTAGCCAGGTGGGGGTTGGTCTCTTCTTCCAGGCACCCAGCACCAGAACAAGAGGACACAGTCTCAAGCTGTGCCAGGGGAGGCTTAGGCTGGAGGTGAGGAAGAAATTCTTCCAGAAGGAGAGATTGGCCCTTGGAATGTGCTGCCCAGGAAGGTGGTGGAGTCACCATCCCTGGAGGTGTTTAAGAGCAGCCTGGATGAGGCACTTGGTGCCATGGTTTAGTTGATTAGATGGTGTTGGGTGATAGGTTGGACTCGATGATCTCAAAGGTGTTTTCTTCAACCTGGTCTATTCTATTCTATTCTATTCTATTCTATTCTATTCTATTCTATTCTATTCTATTCTATTCTAAATTTAGGTCTTTTTCTGACATATGGAAGATTCTGCTGAGCTCCAAGACCTTGCTGCCGTTACTGCCACCTCTGACCCACTTGCTCTGCTGGAGAAATGATTAATTTTTCTCAGCTTCCCTAATGAGACTTACTGACAAATCTACTGCAAAGAAAGCTTTTGGATGATTCTTCCCTGTCTGGCAGCTGCTTCCTTCCGTGGTATCAAGTGTGGCTCTCAACTTGTCCTAATTAAATGAATACAAACATTCATGGGCTTGTAGGCAGCTTCTGGTGTCTTGTGTTTATACTCAGTCAGAGGAGTTGTCAAGATTCAAACAGCTTGAGACCTCAGACATGCACAGCAGTGTCACTTCGGAGTGCAGCTGGCAAAATGTCCCTTTCAGCCCAGTTCTCTGTCCAGTTTCTACTAGATAAAATTCTTTCCATCCCAAGAGCTAATTGATAAGGATGGAATTAATTGCCTGCAGAAATCTCCTTCTCGGGGCAGAAGTAACCACACACAGCACAGCAGCTTCTTGTTTGGATCTGGAATTAGTGGCTCTTGAATTTCACCACTGTAGAACATTTTGTTTCAGATAAAAAGGAAAAAGAATTTATTATTGAAAAGGGGAAAAAAATCATTTTGACATTGGGGCTGTGAGAGGTACATGGAGGGGGGGAAAGCACCTCCTAAATGACTGCAAACTCATTGGAGCAGCCTTTGGATTAATCCTTCTCACTGGATGTTTACTTCCAAATTCTGGTGATGACCAGCAGGATATCTGATGCCTAAACCATTTTTGAAGTACAGATACAGTAATACAAACTTGGCACAGAATGCAAGAAGAATGTCAGCAAGCTCAGAAGCCTAAAAGAATCCAGTGCTCTTGCTTGGATGAAAGATTCTGCTGTCAGCAGCAATTCAAGAACTCCAGAGAGGACTCTTGGGACTTTAAAGAGGCATCTGAAATCTTAACAGTGCTGAGGGGCTTTTTGCTTTGCTTTGGGCTCTTTTTCCCCCCTCTCTGTCTGGTACCCTGGCAGGCAAACTGGGACCAGGGGGCACTAACAGCTGAGTGTAGTTTCTAAACTACATGGTTAAGATATCCAGCAGTTGGAAGGAGTTGTCCTCATTCTGACTCCTCCTGAACAATCTAGTGACAACTGTGAGAATGAGGAGAAAAGAGGCAAACGTGTTTTAATGCAGAAGGGGAGAGATTATCTCAGCCCACCCTGACCACCCAGCAGATATTTTCTTAGAGGCTCCACACACATTGTGGCTGCTTCTTTCTCAGCAGAATTATTGCACTGTCTATAAGCAATTTAGGAGTTTTTGTTTCAGTTAAGACAAAACTAATCTTTCTTGCCTTTGTCATCCCTCCATCAAGTGCCTGGACGTTGTGTGCCTGCAGATCAGGCAGGGATTCATTAGTGCAGCCAGAACTGCAGCCTTCGCCTTTCCCTAGTAGATTTAGTGGGACTAGAACTCGGAGATGTAACCAGAGCTATCTGCCATTTCCAGAAAGTCACAGAATCTCTCTTCTTGGAAGAGACATTTAGGATCATCGGGTCCAAGCACTACCTAAGCCTACCAGGACCACCACCACACCATATCTAGGTGGCTTTAAGTACATCCAGAGGTGGTAATTCAGCCACTCCCTCGGGCAGCCTGTTCCATCCCTTAATAACCCTTTCAGTAGAGAGGCTTTTCCTAATGTCTGAGCTACAAGTCCCCTGGCATAACTCGATGCCATTTCCTCTTGTCCTATCGGTTGTGACTTGTGAGAAGAGACCAACGCCCTGCAACCTCCTTTCAGCTCGTTTCAGCGGGCTCTGTCTGAAACTCCTTCCTGGGGATGTTCCCTCTCCCTTACAGCACTGCTGTAGAGCAGCTGGCATTAATTCCACAAACTGCCTGTCTGCTTGCTTCCTGCACATCCTTCATTAGCACTGAAATCAAGCTGAGGGGAAATCATGTGCTCGGGCTTCCGAGTGAATGAGGTGGAGGTGGCCTGTGGGAAAGGGTTTTCAGGTGCCTTGGCTGACCCATGTCAAACACGACCCAGGCAGAGGGCCATGGGGCAGGTGTCTCCCTGGGTACAGAAGCACATTCAGCATAAGCAGGGCATGTCACAGTTTTGGATTCCCCTTCGGGGCTCACCTCCATGGTGATGCAAAGGATGCTCAAGCCACGAAGGTCTGTAGCAAATCTAAACAGATAACTTTCAGCAGTGGGCAGTTCATTCCTGAAGGGGTTTGTTGGTTGGTTTGTTCCCAAATGCTGTATGATGAGAATGCCTCTCTGGACAAGGCTGTGGACAGCAGGAGTGTCGGAGCAGGCTGGCGACGTGGGACGGACACATGGACAGATGTGATGCAGAAGGGACCTGATGACTATTTGCTAATATAGTCTGTGAATATTTGTTTGGATTTTGAGCTGGACTCACTTCACCCTTGGTCACAGAGTCACAAAATGTTAGGGGTTGGAATGGGCCTCAGAAGGTCATGCAGCCCACCCCCCCTGCCAGAGTAGGGTCACATCCAGGTGGGTTTTGAATGTCTCCAGAGCAGGAGACTCCTCAACTTCTCTGGGCAGCCTGCTCCAGGGCTTCAGCACCCTCACAGTGACAAAGAGTTCCCTTCTGTTCCTGTGGAAGCTCTTCTGCTCCAGCTTGCCCTCAGTGCCCCTTGTCCTGTCCTTGGACATCCCTGAGCAGAGCCTGGCTCCATCCTCCTGACACTGCCCTGCACATCTTTATAAGCATGAACAAGGTGACCCCTCAGGCTCCGCTGCTCCAAGCCCAAGTTCCCTTAGTCTGTGCTCACAGGGAGATGTTCCACTGCCTGCAGCAGCTCTGTGGCTCTGAGCTGAACTCTCTCAAGCAGTTCCCTGAGGTCCTTCTTGAACTGAGTGGCCCAGAACTGGACACAATATTCCAGATGTGGCCTAATCAGAAGAAAAACTGAGTACAGCACTTCTGGCTGATCACAGCAGCTGCTGGTAAGAAGGAAGGGATTAGTGCTGATCATTTTGCCTTGTAAGCATAGCAGAAGATTAATTTTGTTTGGGGAAAAAAAAAGGGGGGGAAAAACAGTATAAAAAATGGTATTCCTCCTGCCTTTTGCTGAAGTTACATTGCACCCAGGGAGTGGTCACTTCACTTCTTGAGTCAGCAGGAGATACTAAAGGGGGGGGGAGATGTCAAGAAATAATTAGAGGGCTGGAGCACCTCTCCTATGAACAAAGACTGAGGGAGTTGGGGCTGTTCAGTCTGGAGAAGAGCAGGCTCCAAGGAGACCTAATTGTGGCCTTCCAGTGCCTGAAGGGGGCTACAAGAAAGCTGGGGAGGGACTTTTGAGGGTGTCAGGGAGGGATAGGACTGGGGGGGATGGAGCAAAACTAGAAATGGGCAGATTGAGATTGGATGTTAGGAAGAAGTTGTTCCCCATGAGGGTGGTGAGAGCCTGGCACAGGTTGCCCAGGGAGGTGGTGGAAGCCTCCTGCCTGGAGGTGTTTGCAGCCAGGCTGGATGTGGCTGTGAGCAACCTGCTGTAGTGTGAGGTGTCCCTACCCGTGGCAGGGGGCTTGGAACTGAATGATCCTTGAGGCCCCTTCCAACCCTGACAATTCTATGATTCTAGGATGAGAGTGGAAATGGGAAGCTGGTTTAGCTGCCAGTGGGTAGAGGTTCTTTCTGTAGAAGACCTTTGTGTGCTCGTACTCAAGCTGGGTTGAGGGTTTCACCCCCAGGTTGTCTTACATATCGGAGTAAATGCAGGTCCTGGTCTAATGGAATGGAGCAGAACAAACTGGTAGCAGTGGCAGGAAACTTTCACTGGGATGGATATTGATCAGAGCAAATGGGTTTAGCACAGAGTGTTTGGTACTTCTAAGAGCAATCAGTGAAAGAAGGGCAATAAAGAAATGGAAGACAGACAATCCTGCTGCAGATTTAGTAACAACAGCACCTAAACAGGTTGTAATCTCTTCGTGGAGCCTCTGCATTCAGAGAAGTGAAATCTGTCAAAACACTTTACTACTCTGAACACTTGGGTAAGGGAGGAGTTCACTCAGTTCCTGAATGAACACATAAGCCAACAGATGGACATGGATTTCAAGAGCACCCAACTGTCACAGGGCTGCAAGCTGAGTTTCCCAGCTGTGGGCATAGAAACATAGAATCAATAAGGCTGCAAATGGCCTCTGAGATCATCAAGCCCAACCTATATCCTAATACCTAACACCTCCTGACAACTAAACCATGGCTCCAAGTGCCCACATCCAATCCCCTTTTGAACACCCCCAGGGATGGGGACTCCACCACCTCCCTGGGCAGCACATTCCAGTGGCCAATTACTCTTTCTGGGACGAACTTTCTCCTCACCTCCAGCCTAGATCTCCTAGATCCATTTTCCTTCGTCCTTCCAGAGCAGCCAGGATCCTGAACTGCTAGGTTAGGATTACCTTTCAGAAGAGAGTGAATTAAAAACCTGTATTTCATCACACATATTCCAGAGCTAAGCACAAAGCCCTCAGTTGTGCTCTGCTGAAATTCAGGGGAATGCCATCAGTGTATTGATCGCTGCAGATGTTTGGGGGTTATGGATTCTTTCCTGTGATCATCTCAAACCTTAAATTGAGTTTCTGAATTACCAAAGTAAATGAGAGCATCAGCAAGTGCAAATGATTAAATGAATACAAATGAATAACCAAGGCAGCAGCATCAGTTTCTGCAGCTACCTGAAAGGAGGTTGCAGTGGGGTGGGGGCTGGTCTCTTCTCCCTAGTTTCAGGCATAGGAAGTTCCATGGAAACAGGAGGAAGAATTATTTCCCTGTGAGGGTGCCAGAACACTGGAAGAGGCTGCCCAGGGGGGTTGTGAAGCGTGCCTCTCTGGAGATAGTCAGGACCTGCCTGGATGCATTCCTGTGCGATCTGCTCTAGGGGATCCTGCTCTAGCAGGGGGCTTGGACTGGATGATCTCTCAAGATCCCTCCCTCCCATTCTGTGATCAGGTGACAGAATGAGAGGAAACAGCCTGAAATTGTGCCAGGGGAGGGTTAGGTTGGAGATGAGGAAAAATGTCTTGCCTGCAAGAGTGGTCAGGGATTGGAACAGGCTGCCCAGGGCAGTGGTGGAGTCACCACGCTTGGAGAGCTGATCAAGAAATGTGTAGACCTGGCACTGCGGGACATCACTTAGTGGACACAGTGGTATTGGGCTGATGGTTGGACTTGATGATCTTAAAGGTCTTTTCCTACCTTAGTGTTTCTCTGACTCCCTGAATTCACAGAGCCTGAGGTGAGAGCTGTACTATATTTCACGGCAGCTGCACGCTCCTGCACCATTCACTGCTGCCATGGTACCTGGCTGTGGCCATTTGGCTGCAAAATCATTTTGTCACAAAGCCCCTCCCGTCCTCTGAGACAAATCGTGCCTTCAGCGTTCAGCAGTTTCGTCTGCTGGGCAGGTATCAGCTACTGAGCAAACATCTTCTCCACATTTATGAATGTACCCTGGAGCAGAAGGGGGTTGAAAAGCCACTCTAACATTCTGCTGCTGGAACACAGCCTAGCAGGAGGCTGAACGCTGTGCAGCAGCTCGCAGGAGGTGAGAGTCCTGCTTTAGAGTCACTCTGAAACTCGATTTTACAAGTACAGGCAACACCTACTGATGCTGGACTACACATAAAGCCTTTTATGGCATTCATGATCCTTTGAGTGAAATAATGTTGGTGTCTTTCCTGCTAATGGCTGAAGAGGGAGGGGAGAGGGAAAGAGGGAGGGGAAGAGGGAAAAGAGGGAGGGGAAGAGGGAAAAGAGGGAGGGGAAGAGGGAAAGAAAATTAATAACAAAAGAAAAAAGAAAAAGAATTAAAAAGAAGAAAATATTTAAAAGAAAAATGATAAAAAGAAGAAAAAATTAAAAATAGAAAGAATAAAAAAGGAATAAAATTTTTAAAAGAAGAAAAAATAATAAAAAAGGCAAAATTTAAAAAAGAATAAAAAAGAAAAATAAATTTAAAAGGAAAAAAATAAAAATAATACAAAAGAAAAAATTAAAATCGAAACAATAAAATAAACATAATTTTAAAAGAGAAATAATAATAAAAAAATAATTAAACATGAGAAGAAGCCTAAGAAACCAAAAGAATCAGCAGGCCACAAGTGCCAGTCTGCTGGTTTCTCCCAGGTGGGAGCCCCAGTGCCAGGCTGAGCCAATGCCCTCTGCTCGGGGACTGTCTCTGCCACGTTGCAGTCGATGATACTCTTCCCCAGGTGAGTTTCACACCACTGTTGCAGGCACTTTTGTCACACCCCTTTATTTCATCTCCTTATTTTTTTTCTTCCATTGGGGCAAATCTTTCCCCTGCTAAGGCTCTTGTGGCCTCAACCACAATCAGTCAAACGGCAGCACTTGCTCAGCAGGCGCCTCCAAAGCAGCCTCCACACCTGAAGTGTTTGCTGGGGGCAGAAGGATGTGGCTTGGAGAATGGATGCCTGTTAGGATGATTAGCATCAGATGGGGTACAATCGAGGCTATTTAGGTGCTGAGGAGCATCTCCTGTTTCCGAGCACGGTGGTGTGTTTCTGGCAAGCCCCTTGCAGCCTGGCAGGAGTGCTTCTAAGAAGCGTGAGGTGCTGCGGAGGCCCGGGATTGGAGACGCCCTGCGGTGGGATCAGAAAGGTAGGAATCATGCTGCCTGGTGACTTTCATGCTTGCATATTGGTGAAGAGAGTGAGTGCCCGTTGGGATGGGCTGCCCAGGGAGGTCAGTGTCCCTGGAGGTGTTCAAGAAAAGGCTGAATGAGGCTTTTAGTGTTGTGGTATAGTTGATTAGTTAGTGGTCAGTTGGACTTGATGATGATTAGAGGGCTGGAGCTTCTCTCCTGTGAGGACAGATGGAGACAGAGAGCTGGGGCTGTTCAGTCTGGAGAAGAGAAGGCTCTGAGGAGACTTAATTGTGGCTTTCCAGTATCTAAAGGGGGCTACAAGAAAGCTGGGGAGGGACTTTTGAGGGTGTCAGGGAGTGATAGGACTGGGGGGATTGGAAAAAAACCTAGAAATGAGTAGATTGAGATTGGCTGTGAGGAAGAAGTTGTTCCCCATGAGGGTGGTGAGAGCCTGGCACAGGCTGCCCAGGGAGGTGGTGGAAGCCTCCTGCCTGGAGGTGTTTGCAGCCAGGCTGGCTGTGGCTGTGAGCAACCTGCTGTAGTGTGAGGTGTCCCTGCCCATGGCAGGGGGGTTGGAACTGGCTGATGCTTGAGGTCCCTTCCAACCCTGACAATTCTATGCCCTTGGAGGTCTTTTCCAACCTGGTTGATTCTGTGGAGTGGCCAAACCTTCTCCTCCACACAAACCCTCTCCTCCACACATGAATGTGTCTTTTCTTCCCAAAGCTGTGCAACAGAGGTGCTCTTCTCTTGTGTAGTGGTAGTGTCATGCAGCTAAGTTCCTAGCAGTTTACTCTGCTTATGTGTGCTGCAGGAAACAAAGGGATTTGCTTTGGGCTAGTCAGTGGTGGCTGTGGCTTCTGTGGCAGTTAGTGTACATCTGCAACAGCAGTGGCTGTGGTTGGGTCACCCAGCTGCTGCGTGAAACCATGGTGCCCAGGCAGCCAGTGGCCTTGGAGAACAGTGCCTCTGCCCTGTTTCTAAGGGGATGAGCTCATAAGAGTGATGTCACCAGGCATGTGTCGCTCAGGCTACCCAGGAGGTACTGCTGAGGAGGTGTTGCTTGGACCTGCTTCATTGCTAAGTCACTTCTTCTCACTGCTGTGTTTACATGTCCAGCTGCATTGTGTTGCAAGCTTGCCCCTCGCTTTGTGCCCTGCTCTCTAGGAATGCATGCAGAGATCTGCTCTCACAGCCCTCCCAGGAGGAGCTGTCCTGCCGTTCTAAATGGTAGAGTTGTGTCCTGTGATGATGTTGGGCTTTATTTCTGCTGTGTGTATCCTGGCAGTCTGATCCTGACTTCTAATGGCTCGTTATGCTCTAGTGAAGTTGCTATTGATTTACACTGGGAGGAGTGAGAGCAAAGCCAAACCCTTTGTATTGATCATTCCCAATGACAGCATCTGGGAGGGGGTTGGACACTCAGTGTTCACTGTGCCAGTGCAGCGAGATGGCCCTGCTGCTGCGTTGCCCTGCGTGGCTTTGGGTTAGGCTTGCTGGGGCAGGGTGCTAGGCTGAGCTCAGCTCTTTGCAGCCTCCAACGTGTAGCATTCTGCATGAGCCTGAAAACAGCTGAATTTTTCCCTGAATGTGTTCTTTTGGGTGATGGTTGCAGCTCCTACACTGCAGTGCTGGCTAGGGAGGGGGCATGGAAGGGTTGGGGATGTGCTGGCACAGCACATATCAGCAAACACCTTTGCTGGCTGTGCTTTTATGAGACGTCTAAGGAGTCTGTGGAGGGCTGGCCTAGCAGGAGTCAGCCCTTCCTTGGCAGCTGCCTGCTGCTGCCTCCCAAGCATGGCTGCTCACTCACTAAAGGGAGAACTTGCCCAAGCCAGACTGGAGCCTTCCCGGCTGGGAAGATCCAGCCACAGCGTGTGGTCCCTGGTGGAAGCACTCTGCTGCCGGGCAGGTCCCCTACCGTGGGTGACCAGGCAAGAAAAGTTGTTTTCAGCCCTGTTACCTCGTGAGGAGCTCACAGGAGGTCAAAACAGCATTCACTCCTGGGTGCCAGGATGGGGCACTTGGCCAAAACCAAGCTCACACAGGGCCTGAAAAGATCCTCTCTGCCTGCCCCTGTAGCTCTCTGATGATTGTAAATAAATGAAAGAAGCATTGGTCTCCTATTGGCAGGTGATTAGGGGTGGAAAAGGAGTCCTGGGGAGGCAGAAGCAAAGCCTGTGTCTGGTCCTGTGATGCACCCTGAAGATTTGGTACTCTTTTTTTCGAGCACTCTCTCAGCTCTCCTTCCCTTTAAGGCACATTCCTCATTAGAAATCCAAAGGTGGTGATGCCCTCAACAAAACTGGGTTTGATGTTTACATTTAGGTGCTTATTTATCATGCTGAGCAGCCTGGGCTGGGAGCAGGAACACTTGCTGCTAAATTGGAATGAAAACTCTGTCTGCCTGCTTTGTGGTGGCTCTTTCTCAAAAGCTAGGTGGTTTTTAAGTGCTCAGAAAATTCAATGGATTATCCCAGATTTATTGTAGCTCCCCTAATGCACCCCCAAGTCAGACCAGGTGGCTTTGAACTGCTCTGGGAGGAGTGAGCGCTGGTTCTTGGCTGTGACAAATGGATAGGAAAACAGGAACAGCAAATTTATGGTCCCTGGCGGGTTGGGCATTCCTGCTGCAGGCAGAGAAGCTGCTGCTGTAAGTCATCCTGTCACCTAAACCCCATCCCAGAGGTAAGAGGTATGCGCTCCCCGCAAGCGTGACAAGCGAGTGTCTGAGCTTCTCATCGCAGCCTCACCTCTTAGGCAACCTGTGAGAGCCACCAGCGCTGGTGCAATGCTCCAGCGACAGCTCCAAAGCCCTCCTATGTCTTCCTCTCGGCCTGTAATTTGCTAATGACATTTCAATCCCGAGCTGGGGAAGTGGGAGGGAGCATGTGTCTGACCTCCTGACCTCACAGCTGGAGCTGGGCAATTGTACACTTCAATGATTTCTTTTATTCAGACCTGGGCTGGGTTAATTTAAAAAAATAATAATAATTAGTCTGAGTTTTCACAGAGTTGAGAGGCAGGACATGGAGGGTTCCAGCAGTGCTCCAAACAGAAAATGCAAGTAAGAAGGCTTGAAGCACTACTAAGAGAGCTTATACTTAACTTTATTTTTACCAGGACACAAGCATGATTCATGTCTGCCTCTCCTTATCATTGTGGGCAAGGTTAAATATTGCCACTTTGAGCTGCAGCTTTGCTGCTGCCCCCATCAAGCACAGCTCCAGAGCATCTTGAGGCACTGATACGTGCACCCCATCCCGCCGCGGCGGAGGAGGTGGGCTTGGCTCTCCTCTCCAACCCAAACTCTCCTATGCTGTTGGTTCTCAAATAGGTTAAGGCTGGGAGGCTCAGAGGAATCATTCTAAAATACATGGGCGTTATTTTTTTGGTGTTTCATGTTGTAGTGAGACATCAAAGAATTCCCTTGATGTTGAGTAGTGTGCAGCGACCTAAATCCTGCTAGGACTGTGTCCTGTTGTGTCCAGTTCTGGAGCCCTAGATGGAAGGTGGCCAGGGAAGGGCCATGGGGGTGAGCAGAGGGCTGGAGCTCCTCTCCTATGAGGACAGACTGAGGGAATTTGGGCTGTTCAGTCTGGGGAAGAAAGGGCTCTGAGGAGACCTTCTTGTGGCCTCCCAGTATCTGAAGGGAGCTGCAAGAAAGCTGGGGAGGGACTTCTGAGGGTGTCAGGAAGTGATAGGACTGGGGGGATGGAGCAAAACTAGAAATGGGGAGATTGGATGTTAGGAAACAGTTGTTCCCTATGAGGGTGGTGAGAGCCTGGCACAGCTTGCCCAGGGAGGTGGTGGAAGTCTCATCCCTGGAGGTGTTTGCAGCCAGGCTGGATGTGGCTGTGAGCAACCTGCTGTGGTGTGAGGTGTCCCTGCCTATGGCAGGGGGATTGGAACTGGCTGTTCCTTGAGGTCCCTTCCAGCCCTGACAATTCTGTGTGACCCTCTGAGAATCCCATTCTACAAGGACAGGTCTGCTCAGCTGTTTACCTGTATTTTTCCATTCAGCTTTATAACTTCCACCACTTCCTTAATCTCTAGCAGAGCATCACAGGTGGCTGTGATGGGCAATAGAGAGCAACATCAGGCATGTGTGGAGGGTGTGAAAGCTGAAACCTTTAAAATGGCTTTGCTTTTGGAGAAGAATGATGTTGTTACATCCTGATTGCCTAACATCCAATCTAAATCTGCTCTTCTGAGTTTGAAGCCACTGCCCCTTGTCTGATCACTGCAGGCCTTTGCGGTCTCTCTCTATCCTTCTTGTAGCCCCCTTCAGGCACTGGCAGGCTGCTATTAGGTCTCCTGGAGCCTTCTCTTCTCCAGGCTGAACACCCCCTGCTCCCTTAGCTTGTCCTCATAGCAGAGGTTCTCCGAATCCCTGACCATTTTCATGGCCTCCTCTGGACCTGCTCCATCAGGTCCATGTCCTTTCTGTACTGAGGGCTCTGGAGCTGGATGCAGTACTCCAGGTGAGGTCTTGCCAGAGTCACCTCTCCTTGTGCATCTTGCTGGCAATGCAGCCCAGGCTGGCATTGGCCTCCTGGGCTGCATGCTCCCGCTGTCTGCTAGCTGCCTGATGTGTCTCCCTATGAGGAGAGGCTGAGGGAGCTGGGGTTGTTTAGCCTGGAGAAGAGGAGGCTCAGGGGTGACCTCATTGCTCTCTACAACTACCTGAAATGTGGTTTGTAGCCAGGAAGGGGTTGGCCTCTTCTCTCTAGCAACCAGCACCAGAACAAGGGGACACAGTCTCAAGCTGCAACAGGGGAAGTTTAGGCTGGAGGTGAGGAGAAAGTTCTTCACCGAGAGAGTGATTTGCCATTGGAATGGGCTGCCTGGGGAGGTGGTGGAGTGGCCGTCCCTGGAGGTGTTCAAGAGGGGACTAGACATGGCACTTGGTGCCATGGTCTAGTCGCGGGGTCTGTGGTGACAGGTTGGACTCAATGATCTTCGAGGTCTCTTCCAACCTTGGCAATACTGTGAAGGTGCAGTGAGTGCTTTTTCAGTTACCCAGGCATTCACAGGTTATTTTATGGGGAAGCAAACCAAGGGGGGGAAAAAACCCACCCACCCTATTCATCTTCAAGGCTGTCATATGCTGGACACGTTCCTTCCCTCAGTGCCTAGTGAAAATGAGGCTGTACAAATTGCCTGGGTACAAAACTGAGCATTACCCAGTCGATAAATCATGCAAGGAATCTGGTATCTGTGTGCTTAATCTAAATTTGTTAGCACTGGCAAGATAAAGGTCAGTTTGACTCCACGCCGGCTCTTGAAACTGGGAAGCTGTTCAGCAGCTCGAGGTTTCTCCATCCAGCTGTGTACATGTGCCCTGTTATCTAATACTTTAATTGCTAGCACAACAGTGGCTAGTGGAGAATATACCCTTCTGTGTCAATATTTAAGCAGGACTTTGCTTATGGCTGAAGTGTATTTGCCCTGGGGGGAGAGAGAGGATTCTTGCCTCACTTGCATACCTGTCGAAGGAGCACAGCTGCTCCTGGGGTTTGTGCTTACTGTAGGGGCATAGAAAAATGTGAGCTCTTTCTTTTGAAGCCTGCAGAGCTCAGGTCCTGGATATTTATTTTTTCCCTCCCCCTTTTTGAGATTTCAGAAACTGTTGAGTCCTCATGAAGGTCCAGCACCTTTCCCCTTCTTCCTCTCCCCAGTGGTTGAGGCACATGAAACCCTCTGGCTTGTTGCTGATGAACATTTGCCAAGATTCTTAACATTCTTCCACACAGAAGATTAGCAATGGTGGTTGTCCTTCCTTTCCTTCTCATCAGGCCTTGAAAAGTTGATGATGGGGGCTTCTGCAGGCAGGCATGCAAGGGAAGCTGAGAAGAGAAAGCATAAGATGCTCAGGTTTAGGTCCAGAGGTCACCACCTCCACTCTGCACTCAGTGGCTTTTTCCAGAAGCTGTTGCCACTTAAATTCTTGTTTTCAGTGTTCAGAAGTCTGATCCTTGCTGTGGAGGAAGCTAAAACAAGAGCTCCCATCCTGAAGTCCTAGAACAGAACGAGAGTTGAGGAGGATTTCTTTTATTATGATGATGATGTTTTTTCTCACACTGGAGTTGTCCATGTGGGAGAAGCAGCAGCATGGAATTGTGGTGGCTGCCACGGGCAGAGCCTCAGTTTGGGTAACTTTGCCTGGAATCTCTTCACAAGCCTTAAAGGATCTGTTTGGTTTTAATGCCTCATGCTCACCAACCCATGACAACATGAACAAACCAAGTTGTGAGGAAGTTGCATACTTTGATTGTTCCTTTTATGCTTCCTGAAAATCTCTCCTGACTTGATCCTGCTTCAGACTTCCCCTTCCCCATACTGTGAGTTTAATCCTGGCTTCTGCTTTTCAGGTAGTGATAGGACTAGGGGGAATGGAATGAACCTGGAGGTAGGGAGACTCAGGCTGGACATGAGGAGGAGGTGAGATGAGAGTGGTGAAGCCCTGGAATGGGTTGTCCAGGGAGGTGGTTGAGGCCCCATCCCTGGAGGTGTTTAAGCCCAGGCTGGATGAGGCTGTGGCCAGCCTGCTCTAGTGTAGAGTGTCCCTGCCCATGGCAGGGGGGTTGGAACTAGATGATCTTTGTGGTCCCTTCCAGTCCTGACTGATACTACTATGATACCATCTCTGTGCTACACTGGGGCATGGAGTAAATGTGGAGCAAAATGAAAGTCTCCTGTATCAAGACACAGGAGGTGTATTCAGCCTTTGTCTTGTGAAATGAGACAGTGGTGTAGCTTATGGCTATGTGGTGGAGCACAGCAGAAGCTAGGGACGTAGGTACCATACTGCTGCTCTTCATACAAGTCTCATCGTGAGTTTGAGACCTGGATTATGGCCATAAAAGTGGTGGCTTTGAATGTAGGGGTTTAGGTGTTGGGTTGTTTTGCTTGTGTTGTTTATCCTAAGCAGAGGAAATGTGCAAAGAGCGCACACACTGCCAGGGAAAGTGATGTGGAGATAACCGAGGAGAGGAGGAGGAGGTTGAACCAAGAAGCTTTTCTGCACAGATGATGCTCATTTATGCCACACCTTTACAGATACCTGCCAAATTTGACTGAACTTGTTAGAGGAGCTGGCTGGAGCTTCTCCCTGGATGTCCCCAGGTAGATGGGGCTCTAATTCCTGTCTCTCTGGGGGGCAATCGAGGAGCCCTGATACTCAGAATGGTGCACCTGGAGTCTAAGCTGGGGCTTGTAAGTGTAAAGGGAAGCAGAGTGAGAGTTGGATGAACTGCACCCTGTGGATCCAGAGACCCTAAAGCTCTGGAGGTGTTACTGGATGAGTGCTTCAGGGGGAGTATATCTGTAGTAGTTCTAGAAACTCCTACATCAACCCTTGCCTGATTGTGGCTGTCACTAGACAAACACAGCATCATTAGCAGCACTGCCATGGACTTGGGGACAACTTTGACAGAGCCTCAGTTCTGGGGTTCTCCCCTTGACAAGCCAGTAGGTGGTTCAGAGTGGCAATTCCAGCACTGTCCAAGCTTTTCTACTGGATACAAAAATAGTGCTGTAACCCCTGCCCTCTCTGTTAGGGCTAGTACACACTTAGTCCTTGCCAAAGAGCCCAGGGAGTCATGCTGCCCCTCATTCCTCTGCTGTCTCAACAAGCAAGTATTCACCTGGTGGCAAATTATTCTACACAACCTCCTTGTAAAGTAAGGCTCTGGGAATTTCTTATATGGAGAGAAAAAACAAAACAAAACCCAAACCACCACCAAAAAACCCTCACAAGCCTAGACAAAGCTACCAAAACCAACCACCAAACAAAACCCCCAAACCAGCCTAGATCTGAATGTAAACTTTACAGGTGCGCAGCTCTGTGCTCTTCATCTGCCCTGTGTGCTGCAGGCTGCTCTTAGGTCATGTGTTCTAGATAATAGAATTGAAAAGGAATGGTTTAGCTTGCAGAACCTACCACTTAAAGCTAAAATTGTGCCAAGCTTTCTGTTGCTTTTGAGACTTTAATCAGCTCCCTTTTGCTTTTAATTGCTATTTTGGCAGGCTAGGGAAAGGAAATGGATGCTTTGAACAATTTCATATCAACATAAACCAAAAAAGAATTTGATGAGACAAAAGGTCTTTTTCTAGCTCAAAGATGCTCTGCTTGCCAAATATCAGAAGCTTTATGCAATCATCAGAGGTGGGAGAGGTTTTTTTTTATGAGAGAAGCTGCTTAGACTCCTTTTTAGTGGAGGACTTTCTGCAGTGCAGGGAAATGCAAGATCTGCTTCCATTTAGAATGTGTCCTGACTAACACATCTTACCCACCTAACGTTCCACTCCAATGGACCAGCTTCTTGGAGAGCTCTGGGGAGCTCTGCTACACACTGAAAGGCAGCAAACCTGGTATCCCATTTACCTAGGTAAACTCTCCCTATCTGTGTCCTAGGTTGTATTTCCTACAGTGTTACTGACTTCCACCTGCCTGTTCAACACCACAAGCATAGCTGTGGCCAAGCCCATCCTTATCGGCAAGGTCTGTCCTGCTCGATTCGCCCCGTAGAAATCGAATGGCACAGCTGTTAGTAAAGAAAGTGGCTGATTGTCATTAATACCCACTTTGCTTTAAACTTAGTTAAGCACTGGAAACTCAGAAGCTGCTATTCCAGTTGCTTATAATGTGCTCTTTGTTTTCTGTTGGGCTTATCTGGAAGCACAATGCAATCGGGAGGAAGCACGCCCACTCCCCGACGCTTTCCCTGGGAGCCAGCAACGCGCGGCCGCAGCCCAGCGAGAGGGCTGCAGAGTCACAGTGGAGTGGATGTTATGAATGGTGCAGGGGGAAGGCAGCGGTGGGATGCAGGAAATTGTACGCAGCTCTTAAAGGCTGCAGGTCCGTGCTAAAACCAGAGCTGTGACACTTGCTCGGGTTTGAGATTGTGCAGCCACAGTCGCAAAGCTCCGCGGGCGAATGCAAAGCCAGCCGCTCAGCTGGCCCTGCTTGATGGATGGCTGTGTGGGGCTGGTACACCTTGTCTTAGCAGTGCACCCAGCCTTTGGAAAGCTCAGCAGCTGAACTGAAACTAACCATTGTCCAAATACTTTTGTAATGAGAGCACCTTGTTTACTTTAACAGTTTCCCTTCCTGACGGGCATGCTGGGTTGTTGTTTTCCTC
Organism: Colaptes auratus; assembly: GCA_015227895.2. NCBI lineage: Eukaryota > Metazoa > Chordata > Aves > Piciformes > Picidae > Colaptes > Colaptes auratus. The sequence goes on along the minus strand of CM026886.1, from coordinate 2,444,102 downwards.
CCAGCCTCCAATCTTTCTTCTTTCCTCGCAGCGTTTCCAAACCTGACCTGCTCCCTGGCTCCTTGGGTAATAATTCTCTCTGGCTGCTTTGCAAGTTGTGTTTGGGGTTTTTGTAAATTTTTTTATAGTTCCTGATAATTAAAAGTTTTTGAGAATTAATTAAGTTTTGCTTAAGTCTTTTTGATTTCATTTTGGCTAATGCTCAATCTATGAATACAGAAGGCTAGACTTTATACACAGCTGGCTTGGGAGTCCAGATGGAGAGTGTGTGTCCTCCCTGAACTTGTTCAAGGCCAGGCTGGACAGGAGAAATTCCATCATAAATTGTGTGGAGGTTGCTCAAGGCCCCATCCAGCCTGGCCTTGAACACCTCCAGAGAGGAGGCATCCACAACCTCCCTGGACAACCTGTGCCAGTGTCTTCCCACCCTCACTACCTAGGGTTTCTGCCCTGTGTGTGACCGGTTGAGGCTGTGCCTTTAAGAAAGAGAGAGTTGCTGAACACTCTGGCTGAATGTTTTTGATATTTAAACAAAACCAAGATAGTCTAAACTAATTTCCTTGGTAGACTGTAGAATGCAATTTTAAGTTTGGGTTCTGTTAGTTCAGTCTGGTCTGGGTTCAGGCTGGGTGCAGTCTGTGCTTCTCTGTCCTGTGGGCTGGACGGCTTCTCTCTCTCTGAAGCAGGAGTGACCTTGGTTAACAAAGCTAACCAGATAAGAAAGCTAATTCTTGCGTTTTGCTTTGAACTAACAGAATTTTTCTCCTTAATTGCCTTTCTCTCTCTCTCTCTAACCCTTCCTGGGAAAAAGGAGAGGTAGGGAGGGAGAGAGAGGGGTTCAGGGAACCCCCCTGGCCGGCTGGAGGGAAAAGGCTTTTCTGCATTACGTTCATTGCTGTGTGTTTCTGTATACATTGTAAATATTGTATATTTGTGTACATATTCATTGCATTCCATTCCTGCCTGTAAACAGAGCTTGCATCTGCTTTTCCCACTGAGCTAGCTGTGGTTTCTTTCTTTGTGTGTGTGTGTGTGGGGAACTTTCTCACCCCACCACACCTGTGGCAGGACGTAAGAGCAAATACAATGTGTAACAGTCCTAATCCTAGAGGTGTGAGGCATAGCCCCACTGTACATGTCATTAGCCATTCCTTCCTGTGAGCAGATCCCAGTGTCACTGTACATTAGAGGTTAAAAAGGACCTCTAGAGACCATGCAGACCAATCACCCTGCCAAAGCAGGATCACCACATGAATCCCACAGGAACACATCCAGGTGGGCAGCCTGCTCCAGTGTTCTGCCACCCTCACTGAAAGAAGTTTCTCCTCATGTTGAGCTGAAATCTTCCATGTTCAAGCTTGTACCTGTTGTTCCTTGGCTTATTCCTGTGCACCACCTAAAAGAGCTTGGCCCTCTTCACTTGACACCCACCCCTCACATATTGATAGACACTGACTGACCAGATCCCTCTCAGCCTTCTCTTCTCCAGGCTAAACAGCCCCAGGGCTCTCAGTCTCTGTTCACAGGGGAGATGCTCAAGTCCCCTAAGCATCCTCATGGCTTTCCACTGGACTCTCTCCAGCAAGTCTCTGTCTCTCTTGAACTGGGGAGCCCAGAGCTGGACACAGTATTGCAGGTGTGGTCTCAGCAGGGCAGAGCAGAGAGGGAGCAGAACCTCCCTAGCCCTGCTGGCCACGCTTTTCTTGATGCATCCCAGAATCCCATTAGCTCTCTTGGCCAGTAGGGCACCTTGCTGTCCCATGCAGAACTTGGTGTCCAAGGTCTTTCTCCATGGAGCTGCTTTCCAGCAGGGCAGTCCCTAGCCTGTACCGGTGCCTACTCGGAAACATGTACCTGCCCCCTCTAACAGCTCATCTGTGGGGGGGTAGCAGTCTCCTGCTGTGTTTCCAGGGCTGGTTGGTTTTCAACATGCTGAATCTCTGTTCTGAGCATCTCCCTAGTCTGAGATTAACCATATCTGGAGTCTCAGCCTCCACTTGGTTTTGACACATAACTTCATTTTCTACTGCAGTCTGAATACAGTTCCAGAATATCAAAGGAAACATGAATCATAGAATCAACCAGGCTGGAAGATCATCCAGTCCAACCTATCACCCAGCCCTATCCAACCACCTAAACCATGGCACTAAGTGCCTCATCCAGGCTTTTCTTGAAGATCTCCAGTGATGGTGACTCCACCACCTCCCTGGGCAGCACATCCCAATGGCAAATCACTCTCTCTGTGAAGAACTTCTCCCTAACACCCAGCCTGAACCTCCCCTGGCACAGCTTGAGGCTGTGTCCCCTCGTTCTGGTGCTGGTTGCCTGGGAGAAGAGACTGAACCCCACCTGGTTACAACCTCCCTTCAGGGCTGAGTTCAGGAGGGGAAGGGAAGGGCTGAGTTCAGGAGGGGAAGGGAAGGGCTGAGTTCAGGAGGGGAAGGGAAGGGCTGAGTTCAGGAGGGGAAGATGTGTATGTTTTGTGTCCCCTTGCTGCTGCTGCTCTCAATTGTAAACACCGGATTGTGTGCAGGCATCAAGCTATGAGACTGCATTTTAGAGTCCCTTCACACTTCAGTCTTGAATGCTGAACTTGAAAATTCACAGGTGAACGTTGTTGGAGTTCTGTCCAGAGGCTGCTGGAAAAGGAGTTTAAAAGCTCTGATTGTAATAACTATGTCTTACAGGCAGTCCTGAGAAGCTCGTTCAGGAAGTGCTCTAAAAGAAACCTGCCAGCGTCGGCTCAGGTTTACCTTTCGATCCCGAGGTTTTCAGTTTAAAAGCAGGTAGTGAGCCATTGCTGGCTCGCTCTATCTTGATCAAAGCGAGCTGGAGACAAGGCTGTTTTCCTGTAAAATAAGCACTGCTGTTCCACTGATGCTTTTTAAACTGAAAGGGTCAGCCCCATTGTTTCTAAAGCTGCAGTGTGTGCAGCTGAAACGCGGATCGTTAGTATCAACAGTGAAAGCCATCCTGTAGCCAAACATTTGTCACAATGAACGGAAAAATAAACAGCTTGTTCCCCCCAAGACCTCACCCCAGACCTCTGTGCTATTTAGAGCTGAATGAAAACTTCATTGAATAAAATAATCAGCTCGAATACTTTATTTATTTAAAAGCTTGAATACTTCTTTTGATTGTTCTGTGAAGGCTATTTGAGGCTGTGAAGGCTCCCAGGAGACCTTATTGTGGCCTTCCAGTATCTGAAGGGGGCTCCAAGAAAGCTGGGGAGGGACTTTGGAGGGTGTCAGGGAGTGATAGGACTGGGGGGGATGGAGCAAAACTAGAAATGGGGAGATTGAGATTGGATGTGAGGAAGAAGTTGTTCCCCATGAGGGTGGTGAGAGCCTGGCACAGGTTGCCCAGGGAGGTGGTGGCAGCCTCCTGCCTGGAGGTGTTTGCAGCCAGGCTGGATGTGGCTGTGAGCAACCTGCTGCAGTGTGAGGTGTCCCTGCCCATGGCAGGGGGGCTGGAGCTGGCTGATCCTTGAGGTCCCTTCCAGCCCTGACAATTCTGTGATTCGATGATGATCTCTTCTTGCAGGTATCAACACAAAGCACTTGACTTTCAAACGTGTCCTACATGGGACATTAAGGAGGTTTCTTCAATTCCACTTCTACTCCATCTTGATATTTGTAATTTATTGTTCTAGCTAATATGTCTTATAGGAGTGAACCAAGAAAGGGTCCTCCTTGTATTTCTAATATCTCATATTACCTCATTCTTGCTGGAGAGGGAAAGTAATAAAACAAAACCTTGAAAACAGAAGATGGAAAAAAGACATTTTTCAGTTTTCAGAAGCCAAGCTGAAATAGTTTGAACTGAAATGAAAGCATTTTGTTCAGTCAAAAATGAAGAATGGTGGGAAAACCACCCCCCCCAAGCAGATGTGTAGGTGCTGGCTAGCTGCTTCCTTCTGCAGTTTTGCCTGCTAGGGGCAGAGCAGGATGTTCTTTTCTTTATCCCCCTAGTGCTGGAAAAGGCTTTGCAAGAAATGGAACTTTTCCCTTGGCTGCATCTTCCTCTGACTTTCCTGCTGCAGCTCTCTGGGGACAGAACAAACCAACCCAGCAAAAACACCAAGAGGAAATAATCCCTGTTAGAAATATGTAGTGTGCCCACTCTTTTCACACCATTTATTTATTCTCTTTGCTCATACAACTTCAGGCAAATAATCTGCTGTCCAAATCCCCTTCATAAATCTCACCAACAGGAATCAAAATCAGCAGCTTTGCGAGGAGGGAGAGGAAGGCTGCAGGGCACACCTGCCTGTGCAAGATCACGTGTGCCCTCAATGAGGGCCACCTCTAGTCCATTGCAGGCCTTCTGGGAAGCTTGATGGACTGGTGTCTAGGAAAATCTTCAGCAAACAAGGCTTGAAAGGAGTACCTTTGTTTCTCTGGGCTGGAAAAACTTCCTTGGTGGATTTTCAAGCCATAGAGTTGGTAGAGATTGCCTCCTGCCTTTGACCTCCCAGCATCACAGCTACAGTGTTTATATTCACTTGTCAGAGCTTCTTTCATAGGACTTGAATGTAGGAATGGATTTGTCTTTCTAGCCCATTCTTTCCAAGTCTGAGTTGTGGCTGCTGGAGATAAGGCTTGTTGGTGTAGGAAAGCAAATGATGGGCATGTGGCCTGTGCTGATGCTGAGATATTGGTCCCCTTCTCTTAGTCGCTTCCTGGCTTTTGTTGGTCCCTGTGGACAAAGTGCTAACTACCAAGGTTCACCTGTGTGACAGAAAGGGCCTGTACCTGCTGGGGTTTGCATGTGGCCTTGCAAAGAACAAGAACAGCACTTCAATTTCTCCTGTAGTACTTCAAATTCTCAACAACTAGGAGTGCAGAGCATCATGACCAATCTGGTGCTTCAAAGCAACCCACCAGACAGTAAATCCATCCTGAGCAAACACTCTTCAGTCACTGGCTGGCTGTGAGATGTCAGTGACAATCAGAGCCTCCCTGCATTTGCACCCACTGCAAAATGGGGATTTAACTAACAGCTTCACGTGCTTGCAGCTGGGGAAGGGAAAAGAGGATCACAGAAGCATTCAGGTTGGAAAAGCCCCTCAGGATCACCAAGCCCAACCCAGAACCCTGCTCTACAATGGTCACCCCTAAACCATAGCCCCCAAGCACCACATCCAAACCACCTTTAAACACACCCAGGCTTGGGGACTCCACCACCTCACTGGGCAGCACATTCCAATGCCTGACCACTCTTGCCCTGAAAAAATGTTTCCTAATGCCCAATCTGCTCTGAGCAGCAGATGCTCATGGCACCCTTCGGGGCAAAAGCTTTGGGACCTGCAGCAGGAGAAACCCTGCTGTTGTATAGGGAGTTCTTCCAACCTGCCTGGCAAATCCAAGGCTGAGGGGGGACAAATGAGGTGTCCTGAGTGCATTCCCCCTCCCATGGCAACTGTGTCCTTGGAGAGACTGTTGCAGTGGGGCTGTCACTGCTGGTGCCCCCTCTCCGGACTTCTGGTGTGTGCATTGACAAGGGTCTGAGTCTGAGGGGTAGACTGTGAGAGAGGAAGGATTGTGAGTAGATTTGGGAACATCTCAGTGGTGGTCAGTGGTATCATTGAGTTTAGAAGGATTTGGGTTGTGAGGCCAGATAAGTGAGTTCCATTTACTCAGGTTTCCGGTCTCTGGTAGACATCCCTTTGCCTAAAAAGGATGCTTGCATTTACTTTGGTGGTGTCACTACAGAAACAATTTTGTCCCATATTATATTCAATTCCTAGATTAAGAACAATTAAGCAAGAGAGCCTTGCAATATTTCCATCATTAGTGCTCTGTGGCAGTTTGAGGCTGTGCCTAGAAAAATTTTCCACAGGTCTTGAACAGAAAGTGATAGAATGCAAATAAATTACCATTGGGTGCAAGAGAAATAATGATAAGGTCTAAATGATCCCTTTGGTCTCATCTCTTAACATAGTTAGTTGTGTAAGCTAACTCTCTTCTCAGTTTCTTTGCTCTAGCACATACCAGCTGGTGCTTTTGCTTAGCTCTTGCTGCCCTTGCCTGTGTTCTTGTTGTGGCTAAGTGCTAACTTCTCTCTCTTTTACCTTGTATAAGGTGGGGGAAGCTGTTTGCAAGCCCCTGATTTTGTCCAGGGGGGTTCTTGTGCTGCTTATAAATTGTAAATATAAATACAGTATATTTGTACAGCTTCATTGCATTCCATATTTGTAGCTTGCAGTTTTGCTGGCAAACAGAGCTTTATTGGCTTTCCAACTGACCTGGTCTGGCAACTTCATTTTTCGGGGGGGGGGGGGGGTGAGAATCTGGTCTATTCTCCCAGGCAACCAGCAAAAGAACAAGAGGGCACAGTCTCAAGCTGCACCAGGGGAGCTTTAGGCTGGATGTGAGGAGGAAACTCTTCCCAGCAAGAGAGATTGGCCATTGGGATGTGCTGCCCAGGGGGTGGTGGAGTCACCATCCCTGGAGGTGTTTAGGAAGAGCCTGGACCTGGCACTTGGTGCCATGGTTTAGTTGATCAGATGGTGTTGGGTGATAGGTTGGACTTGATGATCTCAAAGGTCTTGTCCACCCTGGTTAATTCTATTCTATTTCAACCCCCCACAGTCCTGTGTTACCTCCATAGACTGAGAACAATTAAGCAAGAGCCTGGTAATGCTTCCATCATTAACTCCCTGCCCAAGTAAGGCAATGCCCTGGAAGCTGCATATCTTTTGAAGCACCTTAGGTACATCAGGGCCTGCTTTTGGCTTTGTTCTCTTGGGCTGCTTCCACAGGCAGACTCTAGCTGGCCAGAAGCTCATAAACAGCTTTGAGTCTCAGCTGCGTGCTGGGGTGGAACAGCATCCATCAGCCCAGCGTCAGGGATGCAGCAGGGTGTTTGCTCTTATCTTTGCGCTCCCGGCAGCCCTGTGCTCTCATACCTAGACGGTTGGCTCACTCAAACAAGTGTGTTATTGCTGAGCAGAGAGAGAGAGAGAGGGAGAGAGCCATGCTGTGTTTGTAAAGACTTGGATTTATAGCTCCATGTTGTAATCAGACATCACAAATTCTTTCACGGGAACTATAAAACAAGTTTTCTCATGAGAAGGGGAAAGAAAAAGAACAAAAAACAAGTAGAAAAGGGAACTAATAGACAGAGGCAGAAGTGAGCATGCTGTCCTCCTGCAAACAATGGTGATTTTTCCCCCCTAGTCTAGTGCAAGCTTGAGGGGGAGGGGAAAGGGCACCCAACAGTAAATCATCAGGGCAGCTCTCGGCCATAAATTTTCCTGAGCAGTCAAAACTGCCAGGGCTTGTTTGGATGACTTACTCCGAGGCCGGGGGGATGGAAGAAAGTTTATAATCCAGCTGCAAACTTCTGCTGTCTCTGGTGTCATTGTTGTTTCCGTGAGGTGATAATGTGCCACAGAAGCCTCCTTCCATTGCAGAGGTGACGCTTTCCACTCTGACCCTCTCTTGAGGTGATTCCCCCCAGCCAATGGAGCAGGGGGCTGCACTTGCCTCAGCACTGGTGCAGTCTTTGCAGAGGACCTTGGATAGGTCTTTGCAGAGACTAGGGGGGTTCAATAAGGGCTGCAGTCAACAAGCCTGGCCAGGTGGAGTTGGAACTGAGCAGAGACCTGTTGGGCTGGCTGGGGTTTGGATTAGGCTCTTGAATTCTTTGCCAGGAGAGGTGGTGTGGGCTGTTATGTGAACTGGGGACTGACTGAGTGAGTGCTTTGTGTGGAGATTGGAGAGGAGCAGGGTGCCAGTTGGCTTGGGTGAGTGGTAGCTCTTGGATAAGTTACCTGCTGCTCTGCCAGCATTTTACACTAAATCATTAGATGCTTTCCCTTAGGCTGAGGCTAAAATGTTTATTGCTTATTTTGATTGACAACATGTGATCAAAGAACTCCACCACTGTACAGTATTCCAAGCTGTTACTGCTGCAAAATGTGTACCCTAGTTGGAAGGACTACCTGTGGAGTGCTCAGCATGAGGACATCAACCTGTTGGAGCAGGTCCAGAGGAGGCCATGTAACTGATCAGAGAGCTGGAACATCTCTGTTATGAAGAAGGGCTGAGAGACCTGGGGCTGTTCAACTTGGGAAGAGAAGGCTCCAGGTGGAGCTTGGTGGAGAAGGCTCCAGGGAGACCTTAGTGTAGACTTGCAATACTTAAAAGGGCCTATAAGAAAGATGGAGACAAGTCTTCATCCCCAGCCCTGCTGTGACAGGGCAAAGGGTGATGGTTTTAAACTGAAAGACACAGACTTGGTAAAAGGAAGAACATTTTTTCCTAAGAGGGTGGTGAAACACTGGTTGAGGCTGCCCAGTGAGGTGATAGAAGTCCCATAGAATCACAGAATTGTCAGGGTTGGAAGGAGCAGCCAGTTCCAAGCCCCCTGCCATGGGCAGGGACACCTCACACTGCAGCAGGTTGCTCACAGCCACAGCCAGCCTGGCTGCAAACCTCCAGGCTGGAAGCTTCCACCACCTCCCTGGGCAACCTGTGCCAGGCTCTCACCACCCTCATGGGGAACAACTTCTTCCTGACATTCAATCTCAATCTCCCCATTTCTAGTTTTGCTCCATCCCCCCCAGTCCTATCCCTCCCTGACACCCTCACAAGTCCCTCCCCAGCTTTCTTGTAGCCCCCTGCAGATACTGGAAGGCCACAATGAGGTCTTCTCAGAACCTTCTCTTCTCCAGACTGAAGAACCCCAACTCTCTGTCTCCAGAGTGCTCCAGCCTTGTGACCTTTCTCTGGACACCTTCCAGCACATCCATAACCTTCTTTTAGTAGGGGCTCTGTCCTTGGAAATATTCCATGCCAAGTTGTCTGGGGCTAGGAGCAGTCTGATGTAGTTGAAGACCTCCCTGCTCATAGCAGAGGGGTCAGACTAGATGACCTTGACAAGCCCCTCCCAACCATTCCATGATTTTTAGTAGGAGAGTGCAGTGCTCTGATGCCAGAGCAGATCAGGGTGATGGAGCAGGCAGGGGTGCAGTCACCTGTGCAGGCTGGCACTGCTTGGCTAGGCTATGGAAATGCTGAAGCAGTGGAAGAAAAATACTCCTGCAGCCCCTCAGGACTTGCCTCACAGCAGACACCTGGCAGGGCAGGATAAATACATCTTTGAAATGTGGTTTGGTGAGCAGCTTGCAGATTTGTGAGAATGATGCTGGAGCTCTCCCTTAGGCTGCAGCAGGGTCTGGGGGAATGGAGGAAACGAGGCCCAAGTCAGGGCTTTGTCCCTCTCTGCTCCTGGAATTCTTCTCCCTGTGTGCACTGCTGCAAGACACGTTCAGTATCCCCAGAGCTGACTAAGGCACGAGATGAGTATCTCTTAAATTAAACAGAACCCAGCCTGACCTCTCTCTGTCTTGGATTTCTTAATCGTATGAAATGTACCCTTTCAGCAATCCCAGGCCTGTGCTTCCCCCTGCTCCCCTTAATCTAAGGTATGATTAGTGCCTAATGGACCTTGAAAAGGACCTTTATTTATAATGGCCACAGGTTGTTCTTGTCTAGATATGATCTCTCTTCTGTTGTCTCTGGAAATTAAACCCAAACTAGTGAGCAAATTCTTGCTTATTTTGGTCATATATGATGCATTTGAATTTTTTTCTTCTCAGAACTATCTTCTCTGAAGGACTCTATGGATACAATACACGTGTGTGTGTGTGTATAAAACATAAACCTTCTTTTACACCACAGACAAGGGACTCCTTTATGCTGAGCAGTCCTGATAACACAGGATCCATTGCACAGATACACCAGGGGTATCAGGTGCCAAGGAGCACTTTCCTTGAAGGAGGACATCTGAATCCAGGACATTTACTCTGCAACCAAGCCCTTGCAGGGGGGGCAAGAGATAGCACCTGCATGCTCCTCAGGTATTTCTGCACAGATGTCAGCCTGTGTGAGCCCCATCTGATTCCCTGCCGTGTCCTGTTGGCTGAACTCCAGGGATAAAAGTAGCAAGGACCCAGGGCTTTAACAAAACCAACCCAAGCAAGCAGAGGCCCAGAGTGTGATTCCAGAAACCTGTCAAAATTATTCATTGTTGAATAAAACCTTTAAAGATCATCTGCTTCCAACTTCCCCATCCTGGGCAGGCACACCTTTCACTAAACCAGGTCTCTCGAGGCCCCATCCAACCTGGCCTTGAATACTTAACAAGGGGGGGGCACCATTTTTCAGCTCTACTAATTCTCTAGTCATAGGACCCCCCAGGCTTGGGCATCCTCTATTTTCCACAGTTCCTATCACCTCAGCACCCAAGGGTAGGTTTAAAAAGCCAAAGCAGCTCATGAGGCATGGGTTTTCACAGAATCACAGGGTGGTCTGGGTGGGAAGGGACTTCCAACAGTCATCCAGTCCAACCCCCTCTGCACTCAGCAGGGACATCCTCAACCAGATCAGGTTGCCCAGAGCCCTGTCCAGCCTCACCCTGAATATTTCCAGGTATGGGGCCCCAACCAGCTCCCTGGGCAACCTCTTCCAGTGTTCCACCAGCCTCATGGTGCAGAACTTGTTCCTAACATCCAATCTCAATCTGCTCTGCTCTAGTTTGAAGCCATTGTCCCTGGTCCTGTCCCTGCAGACCTTTGCAAACAGTCTCTCTGCAGCATTCTTGTAGCTCCCTTCAGGAACTGCCAGGCTGCTATTAGGTCTCCCTAGTGCCTTCTCTTTCCCAGGCTGAACATCCCCAGCTCCTTCAGCCAGTCCTTGTAGCAGAGGTGCTCCAACCCCCCCAGTCATTGCTGTGGCCCTCCTCTGGACCTGCTCCATCAGGTCTGTGTCCTTCCTGTGCTGCGGGCTCCAGAGCTGGAGACAGTACTCCAGGTGAGGTCTCACCAGAGCAGAGCAAAGTGCCAGAATCCTGGTGTTACCACACTGAAAGTGAGTGCTTTGGATTTTTACTTCACTTTATTTTTCCACAGTCCCTCTCAGAACACATCCAGTTTTGCTATCTTTTCTCCCTTGCCCTTGCCAGACCCTGGAAGGTGACTTAATCTGTTGAGAGTCATTCTCAATCACAGTGCTTTAAGCTTAGCACATGACTCAAGGGATAAATATTCAAAACCAGAGCAATTTTTCAGTGCTTCCTCATGAAGTAAGTTCAGCAGGGTGACAAGGCCAGGGGAGTTTTGATTGCAGAAGATCAAGATGGAACCCAGGTAGCCTGTGCAAAGCAAAGGTGTGGAAGAATTGCCGACTGCACGCCACCTCCTAGCCTACTTTAATACCTATTTCCAAATCAGAGCCATTTCAGTTCTCCACAACTGAGAGCTTCTCCAAAAGTGCTCTCTATTTTTGGTTTCACAGATCATTAGTTGCTATTTCAGACTGCTCTACTGTTACATGGTTTAGGTCCATGAAGCAATTACGTCGGCAGGCAGAAAAACACCGCCTGGAAGAATGAGGCCGTTTGGAAGATGTCACTTGATAAGAATGAATGGAGGAATGGAAAGCTGTTTGCCCACAGAAGGGATCTTCTGAAAAGAACAACTGGAGAAGCAACCTGGGGAGCCTGAAGGAACCTAACAGTTCAGATAATTAATGACTGCAGTGGATTGCATGGCCAAATAATGATTAGAGAGAAGAAGGCTCTGAGAAGACCTCATTGTGGCTTTCCAGTATCTGCAGGGGGCTACAAGAAAGCTGGGGAGGGACTTTGGAGGGTGTCAGGGAGTGATAGGACTGGGGGGAATGGAACACAACTAGAAATGGGTAGATTGAGATTGGATGTGAGGAAGAAGTTGTTCCCATGAGGGTGGTGAGAGCCTGGCACAGGCTGCCCAGGGAGGTGGTGGCAGCCTCCTGCCTGGAGGTGTTTGCAGCCAGGCTGGATGTGTCTGTGAGCAACCTGCTGTAGTGTGAGGTGTCCCTGCCCATGGCAGGGGGGTTGGGACTGGGTGAGACTTAAGGTTCCTTCCAACCCTGACAATTCTATGATTCTTTTTATTATGGATTGCTGGTATTTGGGGTGTTGGGTGTTTTTTTGTGTGGGGGTTGGTTTGGGGTTGGGTTTTTTTGGTGTGTTTTTTGTTTGGTTGGTTGGTTTTTTGCATTACTGTGTTTAAAATAGTGCTCACATTGTTTACACTGATAAGGCCAAGGGATGTTTTATTCATTTGTTTATTTTTACTGCTTGCTGAAAAAATGCAAGAAAAAAAAGATGTGCATGGAACTGGTTAGGGCTACCCACATTATAGAATGAATAAGGTTGGAGAAGACCTCAAAGGTCATCAAGTCCAACCTTTCTCCCAGCACCTCCTGACAACTAAACCACGGCACCACCTGCCACGTCCAATCCCCTTTTGAACACCTCCAGGGATGGTGACTCCACCACCTCCCTGGGCAGTCTAGTAGGAGGTAAAAATAAAGTAAGTCCTCTCCCATCTTCCCCCAGTCATATAGGAGAAACAGATTGAGGGTGGTCTCTTTGGGTCCCTTCTAACCCCTGACATCCTGTGATGCTGTGATAGATACTATCAGTCTGGACAGAGACCTGGGCAGGTGGGTGCTGTGACTGTACTAAACCTCCTCAGCTCTGAGTGCTGGCTGTGGCTTTAATCATCTGGGTCTTTGCTGTGCACACAAACACACACATTAAAAAAGCTAACACAATGCAATGAGCTGAAATAGAGGTTTAAATTGGACGTTACAGAACTATGCAAAAAGCTCTTTTGCAAGGGACTGAATTCTCCAAGTATGAGATAGTGAAGACAGAATGGATCCTGTAAGCCTTGAAGAATAACAGGGCAGGACAATTTAAAGAGGATCTTGCCCTGAACACCCAATGCAACTTCTCTAGGGTCTGTTTGAAATGTTCAGCCTGAGTTGTTTTGCCCCTTTAAGAAGAGCACTTGGTTCTGAAGGAATCCTTGCCTGGGTGCGTAGCAGAAAGGTTGGAGAAGCTTCGCTGTCGTCATTTTTGTTCTCATGCCCACAGGCTGTACCCAATAAATCAGAAATCTTTCTGATGCACTCTCAGCCTGCTGGATGGAGACTGTGTTCAGCTCAGGTTGCAGACAGAAATGCACTTGCTGGAGTTGCTGGGACCCATCAGCAGGACTTGTGCTTGGGGTGGAATTGTTCCACCTTTGACCCGCGTGGACGTGGCACATTTCTCACTAGTTGCTAATTGCTGTGATTAGTGTTTATAAATGTTACTTCCTTGATTTATGCTTTGATTTCTTTATACCTTCATTGCTCCTTGAGCTAGCTCAGTGACTTCAGCAGGTTTACTCAGAAGGCAAAAACCCCTAATTTTTAACGGTGGAAGTTTCCCAGACCAAATTACTTCTTGTTTAAGTAACTTGGGTTTTGTGACTCAAACCCTCAGTTGTTTGATATTTATCACAGCACTGACTGCAGTTAACACAGAAATAACTTCTTCCTCGTCATGGGCCTGTCAGTGGTGAATAAACATAACACAAGTTAGGAACACCATACCTCTCGTGGGGCTTCACTTTGCTAAATAGCTCTGCAGATAGAGCAGCTCTTTGGGGGAAGAAAGAAGTTCTTCTTTGGCATTGTTTAGAATAAACCCAACTCTCTGTGTCTGCATTTTTACCTAGTGCTAGTCCCTTCCCCCTACAAAACAAACGAATGAAGGCAATGTTGTCCAAGAGGTGGTTAACACCTGACGTGCAGTGGCCTGTAGTTCTCTGCTCTACACACTTGTGTCGGTCTGACCAATAAATAAGTGAAGGTAATGTTGTCCAAGAGGTGGTTAACACCTGCTGTGCTCTGCACACTTGTGTTGGTCTGTTCAGCCTCCTGCAGGTATTTATTTGTGGGTTTGCAAATGATTCAGCAATGCTGTGCGGTGCTTTGGGACCCCTCACACCCTCCTGTTTGGTGGCATTGCACCTTGCATGGATGGCATTGCAACATCAGTATTAGCACAGTGCCTCGCTGGCAGATTGCTGCTCTGATGATGGTGAGAGGTCTGCAGAATAAATCTTGTGAGGAGTGACTGAAGGAGCTGGGGCTGTTTGCTTTGGAAAAGAGGTGGCAGAGGGGAGACCTCCTTGCTCTCTACAACTGCCTGAAAGGACGTTGTAGAGAGGCTGCTGTTGGTCTCTTTTCCCGGGTAATTAGTGATAGAACAAGAGGGAATGGCCTCAAGTTGCCACTGGGTAGGTTTAGACTGGACAGTAGGAGGAATTTTTTCATGGCAAGAGTAGTCAGGCACTGGAATGTGCTGCCCAGGGAGGTGGTGCAGTCACCACGCCTGGATCGTGGTTTGGATGTGGTGCTTGGGGATATGGTTTAGGGGTGAGCAGGGTTGTGGCTTGGACCTGATGATCCTGAGGGTCTTTTCCAACCTGAATGCTTGTGTGTTTCTAACCCCTGGTTTGCCTGATGAGAGTCCCTCGAGGCTGAAGGAAGCAATTCCTCCGCTTCTGCTGTTCTCTGGTTGAGGACAATTTCCTAAACAATCTTGCTGCCCCTAACGAGAAAAGGCCACAGTGTTTATTGTAACCTGCTTTGAACTGTTAGCAGCTCCGGAGGAGGGAGCCAAGAGGAGAGCGCGGGGCCGAGGCGCAGGAGCGGGGCCGGGAGGGAGCAGCGCTAATCCAAACACTGCGAGCGCTGCGCTAGCGCAGGGCGGGGCGAGAGCTCGGCGGCGTTTTGTTTTCACACATTAGGTTTTGCTTAAAGCAGACAAGTACCAGGGAGAGCGTTCTGAAAAGGGGCTTTGTATAGGAGCTGGGGCTCTATCCATCAGATTTGTCATTTCAGGAATGCAGCCAGATGTATTGACTTACTAGCAATTGCATTGGTGCCATCTGGCCTGCTGGAGGCTGTGCTAAAGATGGAAAAAACTGAGCAGAAAGAAATGAAATGTGTTCATCGTGCCATTACCCTAGCTGCTTATTTAAAGAGGGGAGGGGGGGGAATGTAACTTCTTGGCAGGGGAGTTGTGATGTTTGAAAAGAAAATGCAAGGTTTTAAAGGACCACAAGTTTCAAACCCAAGGGCTGATGTTTAGACATGCTTGAGAGCTGGGGCTTGCTGTTGTCATTTGGTGTGCTTTTAATTATTCGGGGTTTTAATGGAAAAAATGCTTTCAAATCCTACTGTTCTGAGTTGTAGAGCAAAAAGCACCCTGAGCCTCCTGCCTGGTTCACAGCAGCCAGTTATTTTTTTTCTTCAGTCTCCCTGTTACAGTTTAACCATCTCAAGCTAGAGGGCTGGAGCACCTCCCCTGTGAGGACAGACTGAGGGAGTTGGGGCTGTTCAGTCTGCAGAAGAGAAGGCTCCAAGGAGACCTAATTGTGGCCTTCCAATGGCCTACAGAAAGCTGGGGAGGGACTTTTTATGGTGTCAGGGAGTGATAGGACTGGGGAGAATGGAGCAAAACTAGAAATGGATGTTAGAAAGAAGTTCTTCCCCATGAGGGTGGTGAGAGCCTGGCACAGGTTGCCCAGGGAGGTGGTGGAAGCCTCCGCCCTGGAGGTTTTTTTGCAGCCAGGCTGGCTGTGGCTGTGAGCAACCTGCTGTAGTGTGAGTTGACCCTGTCCATGGCAGAGGGGTTGGAACTGGCTGAGCCTTGAGGTCCTTTCCAACCCTGACAATTCTGTGATTCTGCGAAGTGGCTCCTTTCAAGAGGTGAGGTCTGCAGGTGCTGTGCTTTCTGCTGCTGACCTAAGAATGTCTTCATCACTTTGGGATTATTTCTTTCCAAACTTATCAGCACTGGTTTCTAAGCAGAGCAGCTATTCCTAACACATCAGTAGCAATAACACATTCCTGATGTTAATACCAACACCCTTGCATGTACTTACTCGAGACTTGGCATTTATTCATTCAAATACTTCCATGCATTTAATTTAGTAAGATGTTTTTCTTGGTATTAGTAGCATCAGGACCAGTGTTAACATTTGCTGACAGAATAAGAAGAAAAGGTTTTTTTCAGTATAGAAATGCACTATGGGTGTAGTGTGGGAAGTGTTCCCCAGCCTTACTCAGGTATGATCACTTTTGTATTTGATTCTGCACTTTTCCTGAACCAAAGGCTGGAGGCTGCCCTCTTTCCATATGTTTCATAGGATAAAACCATGGGTCTGAACCACCCCCACTGATGCTAATGAAAGTGAGTCAGGCTCCTGTTCAGAGGCCAAGAAGCTGTTCCTAGGTGTTTTCAGTCTTTGCTGAAGATGAGAAGAAAGACTTAGGGAAAAGTAAAACAATGTAGGTGTTGGAGGACTGGGTCCAGTTCTGGAGCCCCGAGAAGGGCCACGAGGATGAGCAGAGGGCTGGAACTGCTCTGTTATGAGCACAGACTGAGGGAGTTGGGGCTGTACACTCTGGAGAAGGCTCCAAGGAGACCTTCTTGTGGCCTTCCAGTATCTGAAGGGGGCTCCAAGAAAGCTGGGGAGGGACTTTTCAGGGTGTCAGGGAGTGATAGGACTGGGGGGGGAATGGAGCAAAACTAAGAATGGGTAGATTGAGATTGGATGTTAGGAAGAAGTTGTTCCCCATGAGAGTGGTGAGAGCCTGGCACAGGTTGCCCAAGGAGGTGGTGGAAGCCTCATCCCTGGATGTGGCTGTGAGCAACCTGCTGTAGTGTGAGGTGGCAGGGGGGTTGGGACTGGCTGATCCTTGGGTCCCTTCCAACCCTAACAATTCTGTGAGTCTCTAAATGAGACTATTTCATTTATTTCTTCAGTAGTCTTTCCTAGACACACCAATTGCTGTACTGTCACAATAAAAGCTGCTGACAAAAAAAGAAGCAAAGGACCAGAGCCCTTTTTACAAAACACTTTTCTGTTCTGGCTGCTAGTTTTACTACTTTTGGTTTTGCCATTTAAGTCAGAAAGCTCTTGAGGGCAAGGAAGTGGAACTTTGTAAAATGCTGAACTACTTGTGGGTGAAGTCAGTGCTTCAGCACTCCCCAACACATGTGTTAGAAGAATACATGATAGCTTCAGGATTTCTACAACCATGAAACCTCCATTACAGCAGCACTGCCAGGGTCTTCACTCTGAGTTTTTTTTTTTACCAACAAGATGAGAAATGCTGGCACCAGTACTGGAAAAGTCAGCAGTGAGCAAAGACTCTTAAAAGAAGATGTCATGTTCTTACTCACAGCAAGTCATTGAGCTGCATGGAAAAAAAAGACCCAATTCATTAAAGGACAGGAGAAGGACTTCTGTCCACTACAGAGAAAGATGGTTTGTGCTTTCTAAGGAAACACTGAGCAGGAGTGTCAGCTGCTCCTGGCACTGTGCTAACGTGGCTATGGCCATAGAGAGCACAGAGCTCCTTCAAGATTGGACTGTGAACAATTCCCCAGCGTCTGAATCCCCTCTGAGAACATGCCTTCCCCTTCTCTGCCTGTAGGAGTGCTTATCATATCTCTGACAGCCCCCATTTGTGGTTTGCTGGGTTGTTGTGCTGTGTGTGTGGTGACACAGTCCATCTCCTTGCATCGGGGTGAAACAGCTCAACGTGAGCTGATGAAGGGAGTTTAGGTTTACTCTGAGCAGCTGCTGCATCTGAATGCCCTGTTCTATCTGCTGAAGAGCACTGAGAGGTTTGGCTGCCACTCATTTTGTATTAATTCTTAACATTCTGGAAATCAATTAATCCATTGAGGGAACAATGAGAGAGAATTTGTATTAAGGGAGGGGGGGAGGGGAGGAAAACCAAAACAACCCTCATTTAAAATTAAAGGACTTAATCTCTGTTCCTTTTGTTTTGTAAACTCATGCTGTTGACATTATTATTGTGAACAGTAATCTCATGATTCCAAGCAGGAAGAGGGGAGGGCTCAGCTGCATGACACACAGGACAAAATGCTCTGCTGGGCAGGAACCCCACGCTGAGCGGAACAGCGAGGGTACAGAATATTCTGGGAAAAGGCAAACGTTGCCATTTCCCTGCGGGGGACTTCTGCCTCTGCACAAGTTGCCACCAGCTAGTGGCAGCCCTGCCAGGAACAGAGATGGTTCCAAAACCCTGTGGACAAGTTCAGAGGGAAAGAAGGCAAACCATAAGCGCAAATGTTTACAGCAAACAAACAAAGGGTGACAGGATGAGTTGTCAGGCTTAGACTCATGGAATTGCTAGGGTTGGAAGGGACCTTAAGGATCAGCCAGTTCCAACCCTCTGCCATGGGGGGCATCTCACACTACAGCAGGTTGCTCAGAGCCACATCCAGCCTGGCCTTCAAAACCTCCAGGCATGAGGCTTCCACCACCTCCCTGAGCAACCTGTGCCAGTGTCTCACCGCCCTCATGGGGAAGAACTTCTTCCTAACATTGCATCTAAATCTCCCTTCCTCTAGCTTGCCTCCATTCCCCCCAGTCCTATCACTCCCTGACACCCTAAAAAGTCCTTCCCCAGCTTAGCATCATATAAGAGGCTGAAAGAACTGCTTTAAGAAGAAGAATTTTCCTCCCCACATTGCTCCCCCTTACCCAGGCGAAGTGGGGAGCAGTCCAGCCTGCTTGAGACTGGAGTGATCTTCAGAAGTGTGTGTCCACGTTTAATCTAGGCGAGTGCCTATGTTACGTGCACGAGATGTGGGCAGACACGCAGAGCACCTGTGCCTGCACTTTCAAGTGTGGGTTAAGAGCTAGTGCAGTTTAAGAGTAACAGTAGCCACTCCCTGGCTCACTCAGCACTGCTAATGGCAGTAACCAAGCTGTAAAAGTAAGAAGAATGAAAGAAAAGTAATAAGCAGTACTACATAAATACAGATAATTAAATATACTGATGACAACAATGTAAAGCAATAGATCTCCCACCATTTTCATCCCTCATTTAGCAGATGGGCTGGAAGGGGCCTTTAATGGTCATCCAGTCCAACCCACCCTCTAACTTATATGTAGATGTCTTATGCCTGCACAAAAGGAAGTGCACAGCCTCTAACAAGGGTAGGAAAAAGGAGTAGGAAAAGGCAGGAAAACTTCTATTCTTCACTATCTAGAATGGTTTATTGCTTGATTTCTCTTTTTGACTGCACTTGTAGCAGCCAGGACCAGAAAGTGATAGTTGCTAGTGAACAGAAAGCAGAGATACCATCTTACCTGAGGATTTTAATATGGGTTTGAAGAAGTTTGTTATAGCCTTAGAAACTGAAGGCCACATGGAAATATTCTTTGAAAGCAGTCTCTAGTCCACCTGTAGCAGCACAGCATGTGTAAATATTGAAACCAGGGTGTTTTGGTAGTCCTGGACAACTCTGAAATCAGTGGATGTTTCCTTCATGAATATGAGAGCAGTGTTTGGTCAGTCTGGTTTCCATTAGCACAAGCAGGCTGGTGGTGGTGACATAGGTAGTGACATGAGGTGTATTTACGATAAAGAATGGACTGCCAAAGGGCAGAACTGTGCTAGGGACAACTTTCATGTGTAGTTTTTGGTGATGCATGACCTGCCCTTACTCCACAGGCTTTTTATCATCTCTGCATGAAAGAAACGTGTTTGGGTCAAGTTCATGTGGATTTGATATCTCTATCTCTTGTAGCCTTTTCTACAGTACTCCTCAACAGGCTGATGATGTGCAGTCATCCACCTCTAGGCCATCACTGTTGGGGCAAATGTAGTCGTTTGCAAATCTTGAAGCGCTTGTATAGGTGGCAAGAGAAATAAAAGCAAGTGTAAGTCCTGGCAAAATAACTAGAGGTGGCCAGAAGTTCCAGTGGCAATCTGAAGCCTCGTTCAAGTATGGTCTCCACAGAGAGGTGTTGACAGCTTGCACTGTTCCTGCTCTTGGTGCTGGTATTCTGCACGTCCAGAGAAAATCCTGCTGTTCAGGCCAGAAACTTTGAAACGCTGTATAGAGAGGAAGGCAAGGCCAAACTGCTGGTTTAGCCCTGAAACACCCCTAGAAACCAATCCTGTGAAGTCGGTGAGAAGGTCCTGGTGCCGCCCTGCTCTGTGTGAAAGTTGCACTGCAGCCACATCAAGACTTTGTCCCTCCTGCTTGGAGGAGTGAAGCTGCACTTCTTTGACAGTTTATATTTATTTATTTCAACTCCAAAAGTCCAGGCTCACAGGGTGTTAGGGGTTGGAAGGGACCTCTGGAGCGTGAGTCCAACCCCACTGCCAGAGCAGGACCACAGAATCCAGCACAGGTCACACAGGAACATGTCCAGATGGGGATGGAAAGTCTCCAGAGAAAGAGACTCCACAACCTCTCTGGGCAGCCTGCTCCAGGGCTTTGTGACCCTCACACTGAAGAAGTTCCTCCTCATGTTGAGGTGGAACCTCCTGTGCTGGAGTTTCTATCCACTGCCCCTTGTCCTATCCCAGGGTGCAACAGAGCAGAGCCTGTCCCTTCCTTCTTGACCCTCCAGCCCTCAGATATTTATAAGCATTTATGAAATCCCCTCTCAGTCTTCTCTTCTCCAGTCTAAACAGCCCCAGGGCTCTCTTAATTGAAACATTAACTGGGTATTAGGGTGCAGATTAAAACTTCACAGCCTAATGAGCACTGGAACCAAGGTCTGTCACTTCTGTTACCCTGTCAAAACCAGAACTTGATAACTGAAATGGCTGCAGTCATTCTCCTCCTCGCTGAAGCTCATGTTCCTATGTCATTAAGTGGTTTATTATGCTTAGGTGCTGTGCTAGATTCGGGGTTTTTAAAGGAACTGCCTGCTTTTCCTTTTTTCCCTGTTAACTGCCCCCTCTGCATGCATCGAACCGTCATGGACAGCAATACTCTGAATTTCAGGAGTTCTGCTTGCTCTTAGTCTTACTCTATTGTTTGTCCCCACAGCAGTGATAGCTCCAAAACGCCTGCATTAAGCAGAAAGCCAACCTTAATTTTGCAATTGAAAGGGAAGTGATTTGACACCGCACACAGCCGGGCCAGGGGGCACGTGTGTGCACACATAAACACCGCAGCGTCGTCTGCGAGCTCCTGACGAAGCCCTTATTGTACTGCTCAGATTACAGTGGCTACAGCTTATCTGTTCTGTGTGGTAGGTGAGAACAGCTCTGCAGTTCAGCCAAGGGAGCAAAGCAATCTCAGTAAACACAATACCTGACAGCAGTTTTCAAATCATTCCCGGAGTTCTAATGCACAGTAATCTCCAAACCAGGCTGTTGGGGGTTTTCCCCAGTCCAATTTCCGGCTTGTGCTGGTGGCTTTGAGCCACTAGTGCCACATTGCTCACCCCCTTAAATCCCTTCAGTCTCAGCATGTGATGCTGAGGTGTGCTGCAGCTGACAAGGTTATAATTTTCTGTCAGAATGCGCTGGCAGTACGCAGCTGATGTGGGAAATGGGGGATATGGCAGTTGGGGCACTCCTGCTCACCTGCAGCCTGAGACTGGGCTATGACAGCTCTCTTTGTGGATCCATGCTGCAGAGGAGATGGTCAGGGAAGCATCACTTACTGTGTTTGTCTAGCAGGCACACAAACTTCACACCTACACAGGATATTGAGAGGCCAAAGGCCTCCTGGATTTTGAGAACACTGTCTCTCTAGACAGCTGAGTTATTGTCTATTAAATATAATGTTTGGTTGCCATCTCCAGCACAGGAACTGCACCAACCACTGACTGCTAGGAGACAAGAAACACTCCATCTTTGGTCTTATTTTGTGTTTAGCCCATTGGCTACTTAGGTATGTACTTCTGGCTACTGTTTCAGATTAAATGAGCATCAATAGACTGAAAGCCTTGGACGGTGCTCTTCATGGCAGGAGAACTTCTGAATATGTGAATGGGCTGGTTCTGAATCACGGAGTTGCTATGGTTGGAAGGGACTGCAAAGATCATCCAGTTCCAACCCCCCTGCCATGGGCAGGGACACCTCACACTACAGCAGGTTGCTCACAGCCACATCCAGCCTGGCCTGAAAAACCTCCAAGAGATGAGGCTTCCACCACCTCCCTGGCAGCAGCCTGTGCCAGTGTCTTGACCATTCCTATTTGGCCTTTCCTACTAACATTCAGAGCTTCCTGGGAGAGGGAGAAACTACATTTTCCCTCTGAGCCAGACTGCAGGTTTCCCCATGTTTGTGCTCCTACATTTTTCAAAGGCTGATATGAAATGGAGGAGAAAATTCATGTCCCTGCATCACTTTACTCTCTTCTGTCTCATTTTTCTGTCTCTAGCCAGTAGGCAGGGAGCAATTGTCCTTACTCTCTCTCTGCTGGTGGGGAAAGCTGCTCAGCTCTTCCCTTCTCATTAAGTACTCTGAGGGCCAACCCAGCCTTTCACTACTGCGATCGCTGCGTCAGGCACCAACAGAACAGTATCAATATCATTCGAAAAGGCACAGTTTTTACTATCCTGACATAAAGTCCTTAGACTATCAAAATTCTTCTTTAACCATGCCAGGAAAATAATTGAAAGCATATTTAGCTGCATGGATGTAGAAACCTAGAGGAATTTCTTTGGTCTTGTGGTTAGCTGAGGAAAGATGCGAGGCGACGTTCAAACCCAGAGCTTGCACAAGCCACATATTCATGTCCCTGAAATCTGAGAGAAAACATTTGACAACAGCACTCACTTTAAACTGGATATGAGCTGCTTTAAGACTCTTCTGTGCCTTTGGAAGGTTTTTTGGAGAGAGAATTTCAGTTGCTGCTCGGGATTTTCTGTTCAGGGCAGGTCAGCCTGGACCTTTTCAAAGTGGATGCACTTCTCTCTCGTCTGCGATTCAAATGCTTTCAGGTTGTGTTTCAGCCTAGCTGAGAGTTTTATTTCGAATTTTTTATTTTATTTTATTTTTATTTCTTTTTCCAAGCAGAATCTCTCCCCAAATGTTAGTCAGTGCAAACTTTCCATCCAGATCAAAGCATGTAGGCTGGCTCTTTGTTATCACCTGATGACACGATCATTGGGAATATTAAGCTGTCAGCAGTAGATCTGAAGGAATCCTTTTCCCAATCTGCAGCAAATTACAGGGGATGGGAGTCTATCACACAGAAAAGTCTTTCCATTTTTCTAAGTCTGCATCTAATTCTAATAGTTTCAATCTGACCTCAGACTGCATTTCCCTATTGTTTTAAATCATGCTCAAGACACCTTCCTACAGCTTAGTTACAAGATGTGTAGCAATTCAACATGTTTGTGTACGTATTTATGTTTTGGTTTCTGAGATGTGTTTACATCTCTGTGTGCCAAGCCTGTGTCTGGAGAGAGAGTGGTGTCTGTTTTTTCTGTTGCTGCTGCTGAAATACCACTGCTCTGTGATAGATCTTTCACTTTCTTGTCGCACCCCTGATTAATAAGTTGTTTGCATGGCGTGATGCTAACACACACATCATCCGGGGCTGAGCCTGGGTCAGTGTCAAGTGGGGCAGGATTAGGATGTGGGAGGTTGTTAGCATTAATACTTAGCTTGTAGGATTAGGATAAAGCTGTAATTGAACAGCTCAACTAACCTGGGATTCATCAAGAGATTTTCAGAAGTGCCTTGCAGTGGCCAAAGAAAGGAACTTATAAGCTATCGAGGCGATGTGGTACCGCGGAGGGGCAGGGCGAAGCACTTTTCTTGCATGTGCAAATGTTAAGATGCTTTGCTGGTTTTGGCATCACAGTCTGTGCTTCCAAATGCTTGAGTGAGACAGTGAGAACTGAAAAAGCTAGGGAAGTTAAAACCAAAAACCGGCAGCAATGCAAAGGTATTTATTGACATCCCATTAGAAAGGCTCTCCCTGTGGAATGGGAAGGGATAATTGTAAGCAAAAAAATTAAGTCTCAAAGGGCCTTAAAAAGGAAAAAAAAGTATTTAAAATGAATCAATAACTTCAGCAATTCACTATTTGCAGAAGCAAAATGTTCTGCAGTTTGCTAATCCTGCGCATTGGTGGGCTAGGGAGGCCACACTCTCTAGCAGGTAAGTGGAACAGGTTGCTCAGGGAGGTGGTTGAGGCCACTTCCCTGGAGATATTCAAGGGGAGGCTCAAGAGGGCTCTGGGCAGCCTGATCTAGTTGAGGATTTAAACTTAGAGACCTTACAGAATTAACCAGGTTAGAAAAGACCTTCGAGATCATCAAGTCCAGCCTATCAGCTAGCACCATCTAATCAACTAAACCATGGCACCAAGTGCCTCAGCCAGGCTCTTAAACACTTCTAGTGGTGGCGACTGCACCACCTACCCGGGCAGCACATCCGAAGGCCAATCTCTCTTCCTGGGAAGAATTTCCCTGTTCATTGCAGGGAGGTTGGACTGGATGACCTTTGGAGGTCCCTTCTGGCCAGGACTATTCTATGATTCTACATGGGCTTCATGATGGTCCTCTGGAGAGTGATGATACATGATAATGCACCATAGGGCTGGTCCCCTGAACCTTGACAGGTCACTCTGGGAAGATAATGGGTGGCACTCTTGAAAACCCCCACAGTGTTGATAAACACCTAAAAAAATGCATCTTAATTTCACCTAAAACTTCACTCCAGCCCCCAGAGAACTGCTCTAGGTCAGTGTGGAGAGAGCAATCTCTGTCTGCAGTTTCTCTGGGCTGTGCTCATTCTTGGAAGGGGAGGCAAAATGGGATTGAAATAATAGCTTTTGATGACATCATGGCTATGGCTAAGATGAAAACTGCTCCCCTGGGGGGTGTTGGTGGGATTCTTGCTCTGTCAGCTTCATGGACATGCATATTTGTACTGCCCTGGCAGCAGGCCAGTTTCTATGATTGTTTTATTGGGTGTCCAGTGGTATTAAGCCTGT
Source organism: Colaptes auratus (assembly GCA_015227895.2). Classification (NCBI taxonomy): domain Eukaryota; kingdom Metazoa; phylum Chordata; class Aves; order Piciformes; family Picidae; genus Colaptes; species Colaptes auratus. The sequence goes on along the minus strand of CM026886.1, from coordinate 2,419,466 downwards.
CTGTATTCCCCCACCCCCACCCCCTCTCACTTTTTACTTCTGAACCACATTTCTGTAACCAATTTGCATTACTTTGTGTTAAGTTTCACGTGCCATGTGTCAGCTGCATCACACATCAGAGCTAAAGAGGCAAAGCCCCTTCTGAGTGGCTACGCTATGGTTACTGCTTGCTCGCTTCTGCGCCGCCAAGGGATTTAACAAGTTTCCAACTGCTTTCCTTGTCTGAGGACATCTACACGCAGGACAGGCTGAAAAAAAACCCCCAACAGCCCTCTAAAGATCCAAAAAGGGAACATTTAGGGATAACTAGCAATGCAATTTATACCCTGCTGTATAACAATCCTCTTGTGTTCTGGCTTTTATGTGCGTTCAGCAAGGGCATTATTCCCTTGATTTATGAGGACCCAGAAGCCCATTCTTTACGTCTGTGAAATGCACAGCACAGATAAGTCTTGATGCTGTCTCAGGAGAGCTAGAAGGATACTGAAACATACAAATCATTAATAAATTATGGTCGTAATAACGGCAGGTTTCTGCGTGCTGGGCTCCAGGACATCTGCACTGGCCTCGAGGCTGTAAAAATGCACATCTCTTTCTGAAAGCCTTCAAACACTTGCCCTGCCGTTCTAGGTTTTAATTTATCCACACCAGTGGATTTCCAAGGTTCAATAAAAATCATGGAATGATGCTGGCTCTTTCCCAGGCCCAGAAAGTATCAGTTTCTAAAGATCACCGTGTCTGACATCTCACTTTTCATCAGTTCTTGCAGTTCCTGGCGGGCCACCCATGAAGTTGTCTACCAGTGCAGAACTTCCTCTGAGGTTTTTTTCCGAGCTGCTTTTTGGTGGGAGTAGAATAGGGCTACACCTCGAGTGTTGGGTCCAGTTTTGGGCACCCAATACAAGAGAGATGTGGAGGTGCTGGAGCCAGGGCAGAGCAGGGCAAGGAAGCCATGAAGGGCCTGGAGAATAAACCTGATGGAGAGCAACTCAGGAGCTGGGGATGTTTGGTTTGGAAAAGAGGAGGCTGAGGGGAGACCTCATTACTGTCTCCAGCTACCTGAAAGGACATTATAGAGAGATTAGTGCTGGTCTCTTCTCACAGATAATTAGTGATAGAACAAGAGGGAATGGCCTCAAGCTGTGATAGGTTTAGACTGGACATTAGGAAACGTTTTTTCAGGGCTAGAGTGGTCAGGGTCTGGAATGTGCTGCCCAGGGAGGTGATGGATGCACCAAGCCTGGATGTGTTTAAAGGTGGTCTGGATGTGGAGCTTGGGGATATGGTTTAGGAGTGAACCTTGTAGAGTAAGGTTCTGGATTGGACTTGGTGATCCTGAGGGTCTCTTCCAACCTGAATGTTTCTGTGCCTGTGTATATTGAGTATGTTCTGGTTTTTAATGTCCTTTTCCTGTTTCTGTAAATCACAGATAACAAATTGCTGTGAGCATCTTAACTCCTGTCTTCCATCCAGCTGAAGTCAGCAGAGTAAACATGGTGTAAACAAGAGCAGAGTCAGGCTTCATAGTCATGATAAATGCCCTTATGCTAGCGGCACTATGTTCAGAATGCTTTGAAGTGCTGGTTTGTCAGAGTTCACAGCAGTTCATTTCGGCTCCAAATAAAATATTATCTGACTCTTGCTGGCTCTCCAGCACCGGTTGGTGTAACAGTAGAGCTGCTCCAGTTCATTTTATGAACCCATTTCTCTTACACTGGTTTCTTTATTGGAATTGGTACAGAGCTTTCTTTAAACATAGCTTTTTCACGGAAGAAAAACAAAAGAATGTTTACACAAGACAATAGGGCAGACATCATTTACTGCAGAGGGTCGATTTTGGAGTTGATGCAGCTAAGACAAAGGGAAATGAACACCCCCCTGTGGTACAACCTCTGCAAGAGCGTAGCTTTGTTGTTTTAAGGCTTGAAATCCTTTTTGAAGGCTGAGCTATTAAGGAATAGCCTCTACAGCACACACTTTGTTCTGCAGAATGCAAGCACAATGCTTCCCTTGTGCTTTTTAATGTAGAACGCGCTCAAATCAAGGCAGCTTCCACCTTTCCTGCAGCAGTTTGCAGAGCATGAATGTAATTTATCCCAGTTTTGAGTCTTGACAACTTTCAGCAGCTGATTTTTGCTGATTTGTTTTTGAAAGTCTAACAGTGTCAATACTGAGGCTTAAAATAAGCCTCACTGCTCAGCCCAAATCCTTCAACAGTCAGTCTTCAATTCTTGTGTCTCTACCTGCTCTCCCTCTCATTGTCTGCTTTGAAATTCTGAGTGGAGTAGCCCCTTGGGCCTCTTTCAGAGATGATGAACCTGTGTGCAAGAAATGGTGAGGACAAAGAGGGATTTCAGGCCCTATGTACGTAGCAGGGGATCCAACAAACTGCAGCTTCTTCCACTTTGGTCTTCCATCTCCTTATTGCTTTTGAGTTAACAAACAGTGTCCCAAGGTGATTAAAGCATAGAAAAATCACAAACTAACTTCTCTATTAGTGGGATAAAAAGGGAAATTTCCCTGGATATGTTAGTGGCTGCAAAAAACATATATCTGACTGCAAAGAATAAATCCAGTCTGTATTAGAGCTGATGATTGTGCAGCCCCTTGGGACTAACCTCAACACAACACCACTGTGAAGCTAGAGAAAATCCAAAGGAATTAGTGAACAATGCCTGTGAGGTGGAGAATTAATTTTTCATAGTTTTGGTTGTGATAAGTTCAAAGTTAAAAGAGGGGAAAAAAAAAATCAATGCCAGGAAAAGAAATGAGAGAGGAGCTAATAGTTGGGAGAGATAGGATAGCTTAGATGTGAGGCACAAAGATGACTTGGTTTTGGTGTAGACCAGACTGCTTGACTCCACCTTCCAAAGTCCATGTAGTTACTCGGGTATGATCATTCTGAGAGAAGAAATGAGAAGCTAAGCCTCTTCTCTTAGGAATAGTCCTCTGAACCACTTCCCCTTCTTTGGGTCTGAAACAGTCTAGCTCTCCTATCCTGCAGGTCATTAATTGGTTATCTCAAGTGCCTATCTGCACAGAGGTTGGGATATGTCTTTATGGGTAGCTCAGGAACTAACATCCAGGTCTGGAAGTGCCAGCCTAGCCTGAGTTCAGCACCAACAACCCGAATGCCATTTGAATGAGCAGTGCTGTACTTAGCTATACAGGCAGCATGTTTGCCAGTCTGAAAATTCTCAGAGTCTTGACAGGGTAAATGGAAACCTGGAGAGGTCATCTAGTCCCCAGCAGTCAGCTACTGCAAACTATTCCTGACAGAGATCTGCAGAATTCTTTAGCACTTGTTTTTAGTTATTTATTGTTTGTTTGTTTATTTATTTATTTATTTTTTAAAAAGGGAAGGTGGAGGAAAAAATATATTCCACATTGTCTGTTCTTCATGCTGGAGTCAGACTTCCCTCCCCATGCTGTATTCCTCAAGCATAGACTAGAATAGAATTAACCAGGTTGGAAAATACCCTTGAGATCATCAAGTCCAACCTCTCAGCCAGCACCATCTCATCAACTAAACCATGGCACCAAGTGCCTCAGCCAGGCTCTTCTTAAACACCTCCAGGGATGGTGACTCCACCACCTCCCTGGGCAGCACATCCCAATGACCAATCTCTCTTTCTGGGAAGAATTTCTTCCTCACCTTCAGCCTAAACCTCCCCTGGTGCAGCTTGGGACTGTGTCCTCTTGTTCTGTCAGAAATTGCCTGGGAGAAGAGGCCAATAGATATGGCAGACCCTATTTGTATTTCCTAGCAAGGTCTGATGAATCTTTTCTGTCCTTGGAGACAAGCCTAGGTGAGAAAGGTGAAAATTTTCAGGAGGTTGCTTAGTGTAGTCTTTTGGATGCATTCCTGGGTGACCTGTGCTGGGTTCTATGGGGCTGCTCTGGCAGGGGGTTGCACTCGATGATCTCCGGAGGTCACTTCCAATCCCTAACATGCTGTGAGCCTGTGAGAAAGCTTTGGCTGAGTAGCAACAATCAGATAATGTAGCCTGCAGCCACCCTGCTTGAAGATTACCAGTTAAAACATCATTTTGGTTCATATGGAGAGATCATCTGGCTTAACTAGCCACCCTTCCCCACAGGCGAGAGATGTCTGAATAGGAACGATGGTGGAGTAATAACCCAAGAGAACTGAGGCTATGCTTTGATGAGCTTCCTCACAGCTTAAAGTGTAAACCTAAAGGAAAAAGAAATATAATGTTTATAATGAATGTTTTATTCTAAGGGATGCACTGCACCTATCAGTGCCTCAACTGTTAATAGGTAACTGAGATATGTGGTATAAGTATGTACAGAATGTGCATTTTTCCACTGGCAGTGCTGAGCTCCTCAGAAAATGGGCAGGCTCTGCAAACCCACTTCACAAATCAGCTTCAGCTGGAGCATTTACTGCTAAGAATCTGCAGAATTGAAGCTTAAGTATATGGGAGTCATGCTTGCTTTCTATGGAAGGGAAGAGTAATCCCTCAATTGTTCTTCTCCTAAGGGCTGAGTGCTCCCGCTTTGCCTGCGTCAGCTGCCTCCTAACCAGCTCTGGCAAGTTTATTTTTAGTGAGGGGGAGACTGAAAGTTTCATTTTGAGAACTTCAAACAAAGTATAAATCAAGATGGTTTAGTGATTAAAAAAAAAGCTTGGCAGGGGAGCTCCTATTGGCTTTTCTATATGAAATGCAAGATGAGAGGCTTTTGGTGTTTGGTTGGTCGGGGGGTTGGCTGGTTGGGTTGGGTTGGGTTTTTTGGGGGAGGGGTGTGTGTGTGTGTTCTTTTTATGGTCACAAATGTTATTTTTCCCTGGCTGTCAGGAATGGCCTGTTTCAGCTTTCTTGTACAATTGACCATTGTGACAAGTCAGTGAGTTTGTCCTTTTCATCCATTAGACTGAATAAACACTGGGATTTTGTTCGTCTTTTAAATCCATTACATGGCATTTCCCAGAGGAGGCAAGCTTTTTATTGACTTGTGTGGCAGCTCTTTGAAAGATGGCATTTGTGAATCACCTCCTTTGCCCCAGAAGAGTGTTCCCAGCAAGCCAAGGTTTTGGCTTTCCAAGCAGGTTTGGAGGATGCCTCCATGCGAAGATGCGCTGTAAATTTAATCAAACACAGGACTACTGCAAGATTAGATCAGGAGATTGTTTATATCAACAATGTTTTCCAGGAGGGAAAAAAAAAAAAAGAAGTTTTGAAAACCAACTGCTGAAAATAGCTGCAGAAAACTCTCAATGAAAGCCAGCAGTGGGGGGAGAAAAAAATCCCCAAGACGAATTCACTCGGCGAAGGAATAGCTGAAGACCCTATCTCCGCTGAGATTAACGCTGGCCTCTTTGTGGCATGATTCTTTTGATGATCTAAGGGAGCTGCCTTGGTGCTTTGCATACTTGTTATTTTATGTCTGTTTTAAGCTCCAGCAGGGATTGGAGTGTGAAATACTTTTTCAATTTGAGAGGAGCCCTGGATGAGGCTGTGCAAAGAAGCAGAGATTTCAAAGGGACACGACCGCAGTGTTTCCATGTGCGATGGCTGCTCCTTTGGGAAAGGTTTTTGCAAAGCCAGAACAAAACAGAATAGAGGACAAACAAATAGCCAAATACTTATTTCCCAGGTTGTAGCAGATCCAGTGATGTTAGTCTGGAAAAGAGAAGGCTGAGGGGAGACCTCATGGCTCTTTACAACTACCTGAAAGGAGGTTGTGGAGCAGTTGGTGCTGGTCTCTTCTCACAGGTAATGAGTGATAGAACAAAGGGAACAGCCTCAAGCTGTCACTGGGCAGGTTTGGACTGGACATCAGGAAGCATTTTATTTCCAACGAGAGTGGTCAGGCATTGGAATGTGCTGCCCAGGGAGGTGGTGGAGTCCCCAAGCCTGGATGTGTTTACAGGTGGTTTGGATGTGGTGCTTGGGGCTATGGTTTGGGGTGAGCCTTGTGGAGCAGGGCTCTGGGTTGGACTTGGTGATCCTGAGGGTCTCTTCCAACCTGGAAGTTTCTGTGAGTCTGTGATGCTGTCCTTGGTGTTTGTAAAGGTGTTTGATCAACAGCTATGACAAACTTTAGGAAATGATTCTGTCTTGGTACTGTGTTAGATTGAGGGGAGATTCAGTTAACACAGACCTGTCCTGCACTGTGAGATGCTTTCAACAGCTCCAAGCCAGAATACTCTAAAAAGCCTTTCCCCCCAGAAGTAGTACAAGTGATTTACAGCCCCTGTGATGGCTTCTCAGATGATCTGGAACATCTTGGGTAACACGAGGTGCTTCTATTTAAGCAGCTGGCTGTTGTGCTAAGTTATGCACTGAACTTTAGACTCTTTTTCTCTGGAAAGTAGTCTTGTTGGGGAAGAGGATTTTCATTTGACTGTTGGACACATCTGAGTTAGTCTAAAGAAGCTAGTGAGGTTGCTTCCAGGAATATAGTCAAAACAGAGCATGGCACCAGCTAAAGCTTCAATATTTGTTCAGTTTCTTGTGAGGACTGAACATGTCCTTGGTGAGTGCTGCAACGGTTAGACCAGTAGCAGTGTTTTGATGAGACATTTAGTCAGCCAGAAGTTGTCTGGAGTATGTGCTTTTGCCATGATAAATATCCATCTCCTGCAGTCTAGCTGTGCATCCTGAGGGGACAGCACAGCCATCCACAGCAGCCTATGAGCTCACAGCTCCTCTGGGTCTCAGTATGGCAACAGTACCTTGGGCATTGCTTGAGAGCTGACCAGCGAGGTCAGCAGAGTACCTGGAATAGCAAAGCTGTCAGATGCCTGCTTAAGGAAAAGAGATATTCAGGCTGACAAACTGCAGTTATAAACCTGCCATCAATCTACTTTTTATGGCAAAAGTGAACACTGCAGCAAGCAGCTCTGGTAACACTTGGATCTCTTCCCCATCAGGCAGCTGGTTTTGGGGACTGCTACAGCACAGAGCCCTTAGTAATTGGGTCAGTGATGTACTCCTTGCAGTGGGTGCAGAAAGAGGTCTTGCAGCAAGCTATATAGATTTACAATAGCCTTTGGCACCCGAGGGATAGAATCATAGAATGCTTTGGGTTAGAAAGGACTTGAAAGGTCACTTGGTTCAAGCCCCTGCAGAGAGCAGGGACATCTTCAACATGATCAGGTTGCTCAGAGCCCTGTCCAGCCTCACCTGAATTGTTTCCAGAGATGGGGCTTCTAGCACCTCTCTGGGCAACATGTGCAGCATTTCACAGCCCCATTGTGAGGAATGTCTTCCATCCAGAGGATGAGCACGCTGGAGGGGTGGGCCTGGTCATCTTAAGCTTGTAAAAGAGGGAGAAAGAGCAGGCTGATTATTAACATCACAGTTCGAGTTATAAAGCTGCAGTGAAAGAAGGATTTAAAAGATACTTTCTGTTTAGTGGAATCATCAGAGTTGTTTGTCTTGTTATAGATTCTTCATCTGAATGTTGATGCTGCTGGTTTGGAAACCAGATCAGGCTAGAGTAAAGTTTTAAAGGACCACTCAGGGCTAGAGCCTTGATTGCTTTGCAAGTATTCATTTCAGACATTGCTAAACTTTGCAGGCTTGGACTTGAATTGTGTTTTAGTATCGTGTGTCCAAAATGCAAAATAGGAAATCCCTCTTGAAGCCTAAGTTAATGCTTCATAAGAGGTGAGATGAATCTTTGCATTTCACCACAATTCTCTTCTTCTACTGTTGGTTCCTTAGAAAAGCATCAGGGTGGGCACATAGTTATGTGTGGGACCCCCAATCTAGTTCCAGAAGCAATCAAACCCTCAGATAACCTCTCTCTCCAACCAATGAAAACCTCTCCACCTCTCTTAGGCATGCCTCAATGCATCTGGCTGACTTCACACAGGGAAAGAAAATAAACAACAGAGACCTGAAGCAAAGTGAGGTGTGTAGTTTTGTCGTGGGAAGATGCTGAATGCAAGGGGTGGGATGTACAAAAGCGAATGGCAGGTGTCTGGGTGCTGCAGTAAATCATGGGCAGCCAGGAGGATGTCTACCTATCCCAGGACAATAAGGTGCAGGTAACTCAGAGCTGACCCTGGGTTAAGCTGCAAAACAACAGAAAAGGGCTATAGGTGTGCTGAGACTCCACTGCTGCTGCTAGCTTTTAATGCCTTTAATGAGATGTTTCATAAGCCTTCAGTGAAGCACCTGGTAAGTGGATTGCACTGCTGTGTTACATGCCTATAAACTGAGGGAGATGCAGGATCCAATTCACTGGGAGCGGAGAGACTTCAGAGGAGCTGAGCCACTTAGGTCAGATGTTTCTGATCATTTAAAAGATTAAGGCTTTTCATTTAACTCATTCTTCCTTCCAGTTATCAACAGCTGCTAGAAAGCTGTGTTTGAGCTTCCAAAATACCAATTAGGCAGTGTGCTGTAGGCTGACATACAAACTTTTCTGCGTTATTGGTACCAGCAGTGCCTGGGTCATATATTTGCCATCAACTTCGTCTTCCCCATTCTGCTTTTCTATTTTCCTGTGCTGGCACGAGAACTTAATCAGACAAATATGATAACTGTTGAGAGAGGAGAAAGGACTCGGCCTGGGCCAGGGCACTTCTAGTTCCAATATTACCTGTATTTAACCTTTCTCTGCATAGGTTAGAATCTCATATTATCCTTTCAGGACTTTGATTCTTGTTTTCCTAAGTAATTGTCCGGACCACCTGCCTTTGTGCCCGGCTCGCGGGCTTGCCGAGTTAGGAACGCCGAGGCGAGGTTAACGCGTTCTCCTGCTGCTGATTGTGTCGGAATGGACTCAGTCTGTGAAACACAAATATCCTGGGTGCCAAAGCAAATACTGTGATGCCCTTGAACTCATTAGCAAAGGTTTATTTTAGATGGGATGGGATGCAAGCTATTACTCCGGAACAGAATAGATGGATAGATAAGGGCAGATGAAATTCATGCCTGAAGCAGGTCAGTATCTTATTGGAACGTAATACTTCCTTATTGAAAGCTCAAAAAATGGCTTAATTTATGAATGCTTTCTCAGATGCAAATGTTTTATTTGATCTTTCATCACTTACAGGTAGAACTTTTTGCCTTTCAGTCCTTTCTGAGTTTCTGCCTTGAGAGGCAATAAGGTAAATCCATTAAGTGACTCATATTTCACACTAAAAGGGGGAACGGCAGCAATAACTCAACGTAAGCGGCGTACAGGAGCGGGAACACCGTGGAGAAAGTTCTGTAGTTTAGGGAGCTCAAAGGTAAACCAGGAGCAGCACATCAGAATGTGAGGCATTAGCTGGTGCATTTTTGTTCCTGTGAGTCTGATCTCGCGCTTCGCCAGCGGCGCGAGCTGCCGCTCCGTCCCAATTAAGCTGCGAGAGGGCAGCAGGAAGCCCTTGACAGATAAATTCAAGATGGTAGCTACAAGTGGGCTTCTCTCACACTGGTTGCAGCTTTAATTACCTTGTGAAACACATCACAGGGGAGCTGGAACATGCTTAATCTTTTAGGAAAAGGAATGGCAGAGAGAAACCTCTTCTCTCGCTTCGCTTCCATGCCGTACCCGATCCGCTCGCGCCTGGGCTTTGTTTATGGCTTGCGAGGGACAGGGTTTGTTCCAGCTGCTTGTGTTCTGAGCTCGTCTGGCTTTCTACCTTCAATGTAGAATGTACTCCACAGCTCCTCGTGTCACTCTGCCTGGCTATTCTTTCTGTTGGCCTGCCAGGGTTTATCACCACTCACTTCTGGACAGTGTTAATGGGGCAGTCACTTCCTCTCTGCCAAACAACCCCAAACGCTCCCCAGACTCCCCTGCCTGCTAGGGAGCGAGTCAAGAATCGTTACCTGAAAGGGTGAAAAAAATCAGAAAACACAGAAAGCTGACCCTGTTTACAGAAGGAATTTTGGTAGGTGCTGAACACCCTCCTGAAAGATTAATACAAAGAAAAGAAGTCACTTTGGATATCTGAGCAGGGTTTCAGCTGAGGGATCACCGAATTTTTGAGGCTGGAAAAGACCTCAGAGATCATCAAGTCCAGCCTATGACCCACTACCACCACCATCAGCTAAACCCTGCCACCAAGGGCCACATCCAAGCTTTCTTAAACACCTCCAGGGATGGTGAGTCCACCACCTCCCTGTGCAGTCCATCCCAGTGCCTCATCAGCCTTTCCCTGAGGAAATGCTTCCTAACATCCAACCTAAATCTCCCCTGGCACAGCTTCATCCCACGCCCTCTTGTCCTGTGTTTTTAGGCAAGAAGGTGGTGTAGGTGAAAGTTGTGAGAAAGGAGATTTGTAGTGAGGTGGGACTTGGTCTCTTCTTCTGAGTAACCAGTGAAAGGATGCAAGGAAATGCTCTCAGGTTGTGCCAGGGAAGGTTGAAGTTGGCTATTAGAAAGATATTATTTCCTGCAAGAGTGAACAGGCTGCCCAGGGAGGTGGTGGAGTCCCCAGCCCTGGAGGTGTTCAAAAAACATGTATGGATGTGGCACTGTGGGACATGGTGCTGTTGGGCTGACAGCTGGACTTGATGGTCTTCGAGGTCTTTTCCAACCTTAATGATTCTGTGATTTCAAGTTGCCTGGGAGAAGAGCCTCACCCCCAGCTGACTACAGCTTTCTTTCAGGTAGTTGTAGATTGTGATAAGCTCCCCTCTAAGTCTCCTTTCTCCAGGCTCCCTCAGCCTCTCCTCATACGACTTTCCCTCCAGCCCCCTGTGATGCTGCACCGTGCTTGAGTTTTTTGTGGGGGTTGTAGTCTCCTCCTGCAGCCAGCTCTGGGTTTTTGAAAGAAAATGAAAGCCAAGCGAGCTGGTGGAGGGATGAAATCAGTGCTGTGTCATTGCCCAGTGCAGTGTCAGCACACTGCAGCATGGCTGAGACAGAGGATTCTCACACCACTGCAGCTCCCAAGTCACTTCTTTCCCTCCCTAACACCCCCCCACAAAATGTTGTTTTATTAAGGGGGCCACAGTGGGAAGAAGTGGGAACCTATAAAACCTTACAGAGGATGCCAAGGCAGACAGAAGAAAAATGTGTTTATGCAACTGAGATGAAAACAAATGGGGGCAAAAAAGAGAGAAAAATCCAACAAAAAAACCCCAAACCAATCAATCAACCTTCACCCCACCCCCCCCCCCAAAAAAAAAAAGAAAGAACCAAAATAGGGAAAAAACCAACCAAAACAACCTCCCCCCCCCAACAGAATAAACCCAAATCAAACCCCAAAGAACTCTTTCAGGAAGTCTGGAGAGATAGCTGCAGAACTTCTGCCACAGGTACCCAGTTTTACCACCACCGAGTTCTTAGCAATTGGTTGCAAATGAAAGGCAATCCCAACACAGCCCCACTCTGCTGCCTGCTGCAGCAGTTGCAGCACAGTGCCAAATATGACATCTTCTTATTCACTGAGGCTTGACTCCATGCAAGAAAATAGCTCCCATTCCTCACAGCTGAAGGGAGAGGTTGTAAGTCAGAGCCTTCCAGTCCTCTGTGATACCAAATTGAGCCAATTTAATGCACTGGCCTGGAGAAGTCTTTCTGTCTGTCTCTCTTCCTTTTACCTTCCTTTCATCTTCCTTGGTTTCCTTTCCTTGACTGCAGCATGGGGATAGTTACAGTCCCTTGAGTTTGTGGCAGAAGAACTCCTTGCAAGAGCTGATGACTCCTTCCCTGAACTATTCTTTACACAAATGTAGCCACATAGAATCCACAGAATCAACCAGGTTGGAAAAGATCTCAGAGATCACCGAGTCCAACCTATCACCCAGCATTATCTGATCAACTAAACCAGGGCACTAAGTGCCTCAGCCAGGCTCTTCTTCAACACCTCCAGGGATGGTGACTCCACCACCTCCCTGGGCAGCACATCCCAAAGGCCAATCTCTCTTTCTGGGAAGAACTTCTTCCTAACATCCAGCCTGAACCTCCCCTGGTGCAGTGTGAGTCTGTGTCCTCTCCTTCTGTCACAGGTTTTGATCTCAGGTGGAAGGCTGTTGCCTGAGGATGTCTGTTGGGTGAAGTAACCTTGCAGAGAGCCTGCTGCAGAGAGACCTTTGCTGTGTGGAGACCAAGAGAGGCCCAAATCTGCAATGGGAGGCAGATCCTTCTGTCATTGTAGTGTTTGGTTGTTTTTGCAAAGCCAGGTTGAAAGGGAATTTAGGTCTCTATGTGTGTTCAGAGAGCATTCTGAGGAAGGTTGGTTTGTTCCCTTTTGTGTTTCTTTGAATGGAATCATTCTCTTGGGCTTGTTCTGGGAAATCAATCTCAGACCAAAGCAAGCTTCATAATGGAAACTTTGTCCAAGCACTAACCTTGTTCAGGAAAATTTTCTCTCTCACCCAACCTGCAGGTCATGTATTTTTGTCCAGCTGTGTTGTGCAAGCACATTGCTTTGAGGTCCTTCTTTTGTGCATTCAGCAGTTATTGTGTCTGAGGGTATGAGAAGAAAGCAAAAGGTTTCTCCAAAGGAAAAACTGGCCCCTTGCAGAATCTCAGAGTGGTAGGTGTTGGAAGGACCTCCGGAGATCACCTAGTCCAACCCTGCTACCAAAGCAGGGTCACCTGGAGCAGATGGCACAGCATCATGTCCAGAGGGTTTTTGAATCTCTCCAGAGGAGACTTCATGATCTCTCTCAGCAGCCTGCTCTAGGGCTCTGCCATCTACAGACTGAAGCTTTTCCTTAGAGCAGATGGCACAGCATCATGTCCAGGGAGGTTTTGAATCTCTCCAGAGGAGACTCCACAATCTCTCAGCTGCCTGCTCCAGGGCTCTGTCATCTTCTGACTCAAGTTTTTCCTCATGTTCACATGGAACCACCTGTGTTCCAGTTTGTGCCCATTGCCCCTTGTCCTGTCACTGGCCACCACTGAAAAGAATCTGTCCCCATCCTCTTGCCCTCTGCCCTTTAGATATAGATAAGCATTTGTGAAACTCCCTTTCAGTCTGCTCTTCTGCAGGTTAAACTGTCCCAGGTTTTTCAGCCTTGCCTTGTCAGAGAGATGCTCCAGTCCCCTCATCATCTTGATAGTCCTCTGCTGGACTGACTCTGCCTCTCCTGAGCTGGGAAGCCCAGAACTGGACACAGCACTCCAGATGTGGCCTCACTAGGGCAGAGCAGAGGGAGAGGAGAACCTCCCTCAAGCTGCTGCTCTTAGAATAGAATAGAATAAACCAGGTTGGGTGAGACCTTCAGGATCATCGTGTCCAACCTATCATCCAACACCACCTAATCAACTAAACCATGGCACCAAGCACCCCATCAAGTCTCCTCCTGGACACCTCCAGTGATGGTGACTCCACCACCTCCCTGGGCAGCACATTCCAGTGGCCAATCACTCTCTCTGTATAGCACTTAATCCTAACCTCCGGCCTAAACCTGCCCTGGTGCAGCCTGAGACTGTGTCCTCTTGTTCTGGTGCTGGTTGGCTGGGAGGAGAGACCAATCTCTGCCTGTCTACAACCTCCCTTCAGGTAGTTGTAGAGAGCAATAAGGTCACCCCTGAGCCTCCTCTTCTCCAGGCTAAGCAACCCCAGCTCCCTCAGCCTCTCCTCACAGGGCTTGTCTTCCAAACCCCTCACCAACTTTGTTGCCCTTCTCTGGACACGCTCCAGCAAGTCAACCTCCTTCCTAAACCGAGGGGCCCAGAACTGGACACAGTACCCCAGGATCCCATTGGCTGAAGAGCACATTATTGGCTCATTGTGAGCTTCCTGCCCTCTAGGACTCCCCATTTCTTCTCTGCAGAGCTGCTTCCCAACAGGTCAACTCCTAACCTGTTGTTCCCATGTCTTAAGGGTCATGCAGACACTGTCTGAGATGAATGTACTATAAGTTCAGTCTACTTCAGTGTTGCAGTTCCTGCAGGAGCAGCTCTAGGAGGTTTAGATGGTCACTGAAAAACCTTGCAAAGCCCCTGCACAGCTTGGGGTGATGCCCACTGGATTTGAGTAAAGCCTGCTGCAGTACGGATCAAAAGGCATTACTGATGCTCAGGACTAAGACTAAGCTTCATTTCATTAGGGTTCTGGGGAAAGGGAAGACCACCAGAAGCTACAGTGGATTTCTTTAGGACTATTCTTGTAAGAGCTTTCTGTAGCTCCCTGAAAGGAGGTTGTAGGGAGGTGAGTGCTTGGTCTTTTCTCCCTGGTAACAAGTGATAGGATGAGAGGAAATGTCCTCAAGTTGCACCAGGGGAGGATTAGTTTTGGACATTGGAAGAAACTTCTTCACTGAAAGGGGTTCTCAGCCACTGGCACAGGCTGCCTAGCAGGGTGGCTGAATCCTCATCCCTAGAGGTGTTTAAAAGATGCTGAGGTGTGGTGGTGAGGGACCACCTAGCACCAGCTTGATAGAGTTAGAGAATGGTTAAACTTGATGGTATCAGAAGTCTTTTCCACCTGAAATGGTTCTGTGATCATAGCATTTGAATTTATTCTTCATTGTTTCAATAACCTTGCTGCAAACATTTATTCCATCCCCCCCCCCATAAATTGTGATACTGTGAACAACCAAGAATCTACTTAGATTAGTAACAGCCTTTACCAGGTGCTTGCCCAAGTCCTCAGGAGCCTGGAGTGGACTGCAGTCGAATAGTGGAGCGAAACATGGGCACAGAATTATTGCCATCAGCCAGGTGAAACTCACATCCCTGCTGGAAATGTCACTGGGATGAGTCACCAGGCAGCAGAATGTTTCCTGCTAGGGATAGGTCGAGTACCCTGCTAGGATGCTCTCAGTCCAGCCTCTTATTCACCCCACAGGCATGTCTTGGCAGAGTTTGGCAGGCTTTGGAGGAAGCCTGGGAAAAGCACACAAACCCTTGCGTGAAAACGCCCCTGGGACCTCTCCTTTCTCTCAGCTGTGTGCTTGTGTGGGACCAGGACCCTCTGCTGTGTGCTTTGACCTTCACCTGCAGCATTTACTCACAGAATGTCTTCTGGAGAAAGCTTGCAAGCTGCTGCTCTGAACATGATGGGTCTCACCTTGTGGTGGGTGGAAATTACCCCCACAACTGCCTGGAGAGGATTACCCCCCAGAGAAAACTGCCAGACCAGCTCAGTTTGGGATGGAAGCAAATGAAGCTCCAGTTACAAGCAAACTACAGTCTAGGAGTGTGCAATGCCATGAATATGCACAGAATATGCAATAGTGCACAATAGGATATACATACAATTTACAAACAACACAGAAACTCCTAAGAACCCCCCTGGAGGGATCCAGGGGACCTGTTCACCTCTTCCCCCACTCCCTCCCTCCTTCCTGTTACCTCACACAGCAGTCGAAACAGAGATACCCCTGGCAAGGCCATGGAAGAGAGAGAAGGTGCAAGCAGAAATGGCAGAAGAAAGAGATCAAGAAATGTTTCTGCCTCTGCTCTATATCCCATTAGCAATCCACTGAATTCTATAGCACCGTGTCCAGTTCTGGGCTCCTCAGTTGAAGAAGGATATTGAGCACAGCCCTGTGAGAAGAGGCTGAGGGAGCTGGGGTTGCTTAGCCTGGAGAAGAGGAGGCTCAGGGCAGACCTCATTGCTCTCTGCAACTCCCTGCAGGGAGGTTGTAGCCAGGTGGGGGTTGGTCTCTTCTCCCAGGCAAGCAGCACCAGAACAAGAGGACACAGTCTCAAGCTGCACCAGGAGAGGTTCAGGCTGGGTGTTATGAAGAAACTCTTCCCAGCAAGAGAGATTGGCCATTGGAGTGGGCTGCCCAGGGAGGTGGTGGAGTCACTGTCCCTTGAGGTGTTCAAGAGGGATGTGGCACTTGAAGCCATGGTTTAGTAGTCATGAGGTGTTGTGTGACAGCTTGGACCTGATGATCTCTGAGGTCTTTTCCAACTCTGATTCTATGATGCTGCAACTCCATGATTACTTTCCTTTTACATCCAATGGTAATTCATTTCACTCTCAGTCTTTGCAGTCAGGGATTAGGCTAAAGTTCCCCCTGCAATCTGTACCACACCTTGTGGGGGGGGAAAAAGGACAAAAATTCTTCATGTGTGTGGTCAGAGGTCTGAAAGATCATTGAGTGGCAGCAGTCCTGTGACTCAACACTAAAGCAGGGTCAAGGTTGGAGGGAGGATGGATTTTTATCTGAGGAGCTGTTTCTTTGTGTCTTGTTTAAACTTTCTCTTCATTTTTTAGAGTGGAAAAGGCAAACATGTATCAGGGAGCTAATAGTTTGGTAGTTAATCATTGATGTCTGACTCAGGTTTTAGTGCATTCAGTCTGACAACTCACAGTCTCAACCCTTCCCCTATTTTTTCCATGTGTGTCACTGCAGGCAGGTAGAGCTTGTGGCTTTTGTCACCAGGGGAGCTGCTTCCCTGGTACTGGTGCAGGAGGTATTTGATTCTTTGGGAGCTTATTTCCTTGCAGTCTCTTGCTGCACTTTTCCAAGGGATGGTGTTCAGAGAGCAGCTTATTGTCAGGATGCCGCTACTTTCAGTCAGCGGTTTGCTGGGTTTGCCAGGCAGAGCCTCCTGGCTAAGTAGAAAAAATTGTGCTGGTGTGTGATACACAGGGGCCAAGAGCTGGGCAGGGAGGCTCAGGCACCCAGGGAGAAGCACTGAGCAGGATGTGCCGGAATCTGACTAGTGGAGACTGCTCTGTCGTGGTGGGTGTACTGCTGCCACTCCCTTGGCATAAACCTTGTGCCGTAGCCTCAAAAGCAGCAGTTGGCCCTTGCTGCATCGGTGGGGGTGGTCTTGTCCTGTGCCTGGGCTGCACATGTGGATTTCCATCCTCCTGGATGTGGAGGGAAGCATTGCTGCCCCCTCCCTCCTCTCTCCCCTATGATGTCTGAACAAGAAGAGGACTCCTGCATGAGGGCAGAGCCCTTTTCTTTTGCGTGGAAGTGCTGTGCTGCCCGGGGCAGTGGTGCTAAAAAGGGAGCTGTCTTCCTGGCACTGGCACTCCTCACTCCAGCTCTGCAGACACAGCCAGGCTTCTTACCCTTGGAATCAGTGACTGTGATCATGCAGGAGCAGTTACTGATGGAGTAGCCCTGTTCCCTGGCTGGGTGACTTAGAGGCCACAGGCAGCAGCAGAGTGCTCATGATCCCAGGGAAGCTCCCACTGGAATCCTTGCAGAGCTGTGTGTGTTGAATTGTTTCTGAAGCTTGCAAACAGAGCCCAGTGCCCAGGAAAAGTGCTTTGTTATGCAGCTGTTACAAACCAAAGGGTGTAGCAGTCTGCTACTATAGCCTCAAGACCATCCTTTTCACCAAGCAAAGGTGGGTTTGTAATTGAGTCTGGCTGGGAGAGAGAGGTGCACACTGAAAAGGGTGTTGAGTACAGGAGACCCTAAGCATTAGGACCAAAAGAATGGCTTCTGTTTGCTTTTGCTGTACTGTAATGATGATTTCCTGAAATACTTAGCATCAGGTTAGGAACCTGAACATCCTACACACTTCATCTCCCTTCTGGGCGAGGCACCAGGTCCTAGTTGAAAGAAGGTGCAAGACCAAATAATCTTGGGTGAAGGAAGTGTCTGGAACCAGCTGTTCGCTGAGTCTGTTGGTCGGTAGCTGTCCCTCTGTTCTTTGTTAGGAGACAGGGTGATGAGCTGTGAGGATCCCCTACTGATGCAAGGAATGGGGGCTCATCCAGTTTTGAATCCCCAAAAGCTCATACAAGGCTTGTTGTGATTTGGGGTTGATGTTGTGATTTGGGGCTCCTGCCTGGGAGCAAATATGTAGACAGTTCTATGATTTTTATTGGTGGGAACTGTGGGATCTGCCTTCCCAGTTGTCTCCAGGCAACCAGAGCTCCTCTGACTTTGCTCAGAGCCCTTAAGATGTGAGGCAGCTTTGGACTAGAGGTAAGCCAGATGCCTTAGTCCCAGCCATACACCTTCTCAGTTAAGTTAAAATGAGCCCCTCTGACCCCTGGGCAGCACAAGCCTCTTCTCTGTCCTTTGTCACTGTAGCCATACCTTAGGTGTTTTAAATACCCACTAAGCTCAGCAGTGTTCCAGGGAATGAGATTCTGCAGGTGCCACTGTAGGGATCAGCTTTCCTGAAAACAATTATTAAGTGAGAGACTGAAAGAGAAGTAGGACTGGGAGGAATGGGGGAAAAATAGCAATGGCTAGAATCAGATTGGATGTGAGGAAGAAGTTGTTCCCCATGAGGGTGGTGAGAGCCTGGCACAGGCTGCCCAGGGAGGTGGTGGAAGCCTCCTGCCTGGAGGTGTTTGCAGCCAGGCTGGATGTGGCTGTGAGCAACCTGCTGTAGTGTGAGGTGGCAGGGGGCTTGGAACTGGCTGATCCCTGAGGTCCCTTCCAGCCCTGACAATCCTGTGATTCTAAGTACTCAGCATCTTCTTATGATGCTCTTTTGTATGGCTCTCCCTGCATTTATTTTCATCTATTTGGGTTTACAAAACAAACAAGCAAACAAGAAACCAAGAACAACAACAAAACCCACCAACCAACACAAAACCAAACAAACCCCAAACCAAAGGAGCACCAAAAGAAGCCAACCAAAAAAACCCTGTCCCAGCCTTGGCAGAAGTAATTCTCTTTGCATAGATGCCTTCACTATTTTTCTCAGCAGGAAGGCTTTGGAGCTGTTCAGAATTCTATAGGAAGGATGCCAGAGCAAGGGACCAACCAATGGTGTGTGAACTTGCATGAAGCAAGAGGAGTAATGCCCGAGCTTCTCTCCTGGTGGAAGGTCTGCTCTGCAGGACACCCTAGCGGGGCCAGGAACTGCAAAAACAGGATACAGCAAAATCCTGTAGGATACACAAACCTGCTGCTCTCGTGCTGGAAATATGGGAGAGCTAAGATGATGTACTCCATGGTGAATGTCATAGATGGGGGGGGAGATAGAGGAAGGAAAGACAGACACATGAACTGCCTGAGTCCCTTTGGGGAGAGTATGACAGACTCAAGACAGATGCACAGGCATAAATCTTCCTCTAATGAACGACACTTGGCTCTGCTGGGCTGCATCAAAAACATTGCCACGGTGTCTGTGCAGCCTCAGCAGCAGGAAGCTGAGTTGCCAAAGAGGTAATATCCTGAGTCTGATCAGTGTATCATAATCAAGCAGGCTCTAAGCAAGAAGGATAGGGTGGCTCTCAAACCACACGGGGCTAAACAAGCTCGCTAACTCTGCGCGGCGCTCGGCGGGCTCCCGAACTGCCTTGCAGGGCTCGACAGGAGCAGGAGCCTGGAGTGCATCGCTCTGGGAGCTCGCTGCCTCCCTGAACGCTGCCCTTGCCCTAACGCAGTGACAAATGCACCACTCCAGTTAATATTCCATTATAGGCCTCGTTTTCCCAGGGTCTATAACTCACCCATAATAATTTTGCTGAAGGTTGGAACTTGGCAGGCAGGGCTGCGGAGCGGGAATTAATTTTGGTAACACTGTAATAAGTGCTCTTTAATTAATGTTAAATGAAAATGGAATTCCTGAGAAATTACACACAGCAGTCCTGCCACAGCCTGAATGAATCCAGCGTGATTAATGGCACGAAAACGAATATCAAACGTGCTAAGTGGGATTTGCCTCTTATTAAAAAGTGTTGCCAGCATTCTTGTGCTGTTATCTGGCACCAAGCTGAGCTTTAAAGGGACAGCACCAGGCAAGCACCACCTGCTCAAAAAGGAAGAGGCAAGTGAGCAGGCAGGTCCTGTGTTAGTGTGTGCTTAAGTGCACTGTAATCCTGTGAGCCCTGCTTTCTCCTGCGGTCTGGAGTCATTCAGGGTAGCCACCTACTGCCTGAGCTGCTGCTGGTGACAGCTCTACTTCAAGTAGACCTTAGACAGTCCCTCCCACCCAGCACACCTGTGCCTGCATGAATAAGAGTAAAAGTTAGGGGCTGGATTGTATGGGGCTTGGTCTCTTCTCTTGGGCAACCTATGACAGGAGGAGAGGACTCAGTCTCAAACTCAACCACGGGAGGTTTGGGCTGGATGTGAAGAAGAAATTCTTCACAGAAAGAGTAACTGGCCATTGGGATGTGCTGCCCAGGGAGGTGGTGGAGTCCCCATCATTGGAAGTGTTCAGAAAGAGCCTGGCTGAGGCACTTGGTGCCATGGTTGAGTTGATTAGATGGTGCTGGCTGATAGGTTGTATTGAAGGATCTTGAAGATCTTTTCCAACCTGGTTGATTCTGTGAATTCTATGTGGCTGTGTTTGTGTAAAGAATAGTTCAGGGAAGGAGAGATTAGCTCTTTCAAGGAGTTCTTCAAGTGTACAACTATCCCCATGATGCAGCCAAGGAGAGAAGAAAGCAGCAAGGAAAAACCAAGAGGCACTGTCCAGGGAAGTCAGCCTTTTGGTGACAGCCAGCCCACGTAAGCTGAACTTCTCTGCCTCGTAACACCTTTGACCACCATGGCTGAAAAGCTTTCTAAGCTTCAGAGAGCTTTAAATTACTATTCACTGGTAAGAGAGAAACATTCATTCATTAATTTGGGGTCAATGTTATTAATCTCAGGCAACTGCACTACAAAGCTGGTGGAAGGAGGCTTGGAAACTCTTTATGGAAATGCATTGAGGGTCACTGGATGGATCCAAAGTGGTCTGATGAATGCTGCTATGGTTTCTGTATAGGACTGCTGTGGGATTATCTGGACTGCCAGATTTCCCTTTGGTAAGGATGTAATGAAACTGCTACGTAGACTGGTCTGGAATGCAGGGAAGAGACCACCTGGGAAACAGCCAACTTCATTAGCAGAGGATGGAGGAATAAATTTCCCCCTAGCCTCCAAATAGTCTTTTGTAATAGCCTATAAAGAATCAGTATTCCCAGCACAGTAGGTAGTGGAGTACCTGATGCAAGAAATCCCTGTGAGCTAGACCACAGCTTCAATGAGGTAATAATGACTCATCTGCTCCTTCACTTGGCTCTGCCAGCACCTCATGCTCTACCCAAGACAGGATCTCCTTAGAGAGAGAGGCCATAAATCACCTGAACTGCACATTCTGGGACCCAGCATGACAGATGAAGTTTGCTGATGAGCTGACTTGAGGAGAGTTTATCAGGCAGTCCACAAAATGAAATAGTTTGGGTTTGATGGAATTTGCCCAGAAAGAAATAATCCAGTTATGTGGATCATGGGATGTCAGGGGTTGGAAGGGACCCAAAGAGATCATCAAGTCCAACCCCCCTGCCAGAGCAGGACCATACAATCTAGCTCAGGTCAAGGGGAATGCATCCAGACAGGCCTTGAAGGTCTCCAGAGAAGGAGACTCCCCAGCCTCTCTGGGCAGCCTGTTCCAGTGCTCTGTGACCCTTACAGTAAGGAAGTTCCCCCTTGTGTTGAGCTGGAACCTCCTGTGCTGCAGCTGACATCCATTGCTCCTTGTCCTATCCCAGGGAGCAAGTGAGCAGAGCCTGTCCCCCTCCCCCCCTTAACCCCCAGCCCTCAGAGATTTATAAACATTTACTAAATCCCCTCTCAGTCTTCTCTTCTCCAGACTAAAGGGGGGTGGGTGGGTATTGAAATGTCTGCATTTCAAGTGGCAAAATGTTATTTTGCCAAAAACCCCCAAACAAAGCAGAAACCAACCAAAACATCCCCACACAGTTCCTACAGAAGCAAACTCCCTATAAACACCTTTGCCCCTGCAAGTCACTGCTGCTGCTTTAGGTAAATGTTAAAACTTCTAAACTGCCTCTTTCTTTAAGAGTAAACAAACAACAATGCCTTGCTCAGGCTGTTGATGAATTGTCTGCTTGCACAGCATTGGTGGCAACCATAGCAGCCAGGCCATGCTCCTCCCTAGGCAATCACAGCATTTCCACCTGATTGCACTGATTTTAGTAGTGGGTTCCTCTCTTCAGCAGCTCTGCAAACATCTCTCCTTCTTCCTTTCTCTTTCTTCACTGCTAATTTAAACAATGTGTATGATATACAGAAGAGTCATATGGTTATCCTTACCAATATGTTCTGTTTTGTCTCCTGCGATGTTCCTGTTATCCCTCCAAACATCCCCAGTCTGGCAGTAGGACATCCCACTAAAGACAGACACACTGGTGCCAAAGAAAATAAAACAAGCCCACTGATAGTGTCTCAGGCTGTCTCTCTGTGAGTGCACACTATGTCTTCTCTTGCGAGTACCATGATAAATGGAGACCAAGACGGCCTATAGGGTTATGGGTTGGGGGTTTTGTGGCAGATGTAGGTGTGCGAGAGCTTGGGCAATTCTGGTTATTCAGAGAGGATCTTGTTCTGAGCCAGAGGGTTTGAAATCCAGAAAGATTTAGGAGGAATCAAATCACACCACCAGCACCACTGTGTCAAGGAAAGAAAACACAGTGGAAGAAATGAATGAAACTAAAGCTCTGTTGACAATTACTGCTGACACACAACATCAGCAGCTGAACCAAACAGCAGTCATCTGGAACTCTCTCTCTGCTTGATAAAGCAAAACAAAGGAGCTATCGTTACTTTAGCTCTTCCATAGTTTACCCAGCCTAGGGGAAGGGAAACTATGTCTTCCTCTTCAATTTGCATTCAACTTAATTTGCCTCAAATAATCTGTTGTGGCGATCCCCTTCCTTCCTCCTTGCTTCTCCCCCTTGCGCTGGGCAGCTGGAGCAGAGCGATGCGGTAGGATGCATCACCTCATGCTGCTCTGCTCGCCTCTGACCCACACTCTGCTCACTGTGTTCAGTCACCTGAACTTGTAGCTGGGCTTTGAATTCATTCCCCTCACATCCCAGGGGAAGAATTTTAAGAGTTTTGGTATTTACCAGGACAACAGCAAAATATTCAAGAGCAGCCAGTGGTGACATCAACATGCACTTAGGTGCTGTCCAGTGTGACTCCAGACGGACAGCAACACATCTCTGCTGTCACAGAATTGCCAAGATTAGGGGAAAAAACCCTTTAGGACCATCAAGTTAGGCTAATGCCTAACAGTGACGAGTCCTTAACTAACCCATCTCCCTAAGCCCTGCATCTGCACAACTCTTGGAGGCCTCTAGGGATGGGAACTCCACCACTTCCCAATTGGCAAACTGTTCCAATGGATCAGAGGTGACTTTCTGTGGCAGGTGACATTCTCCTTGTTCCTCCTGGTTTGTTTTCTATGATGGTTCCCTAACGTTTCACTAGGTTTCCTTCACTAGGTTTCCTTCACTAGGTTTCCTTCACTAGGTTTCCTTCACTAGGTTTCCTTCACTAGGTTTCCTTCACTAGGTTTCCTTCACTAGGTTTCCTTCACTAGGTTTTCCTTCACTAGGTTTCCTTCACTAGGTTTCCTTCACTAGGTTTCCTTCACTAGGTTTCCTTCACTAGGTTTCCTTCACTAGGTTTCCTTCACTTTATTTTTGTGCTAATTTGTGCTCCATAGTCTACTATTTTATAGTGATATAACAGTATGTTAAAAGCCATATGGAAACATAGCTACATCCTCCTCCTCCTCCTCCATATCATTAAGGGGGGGGGGGAGGGGAAATTTTTCAGTAGCCTCTAGGCAGGATGATTTCTTCAGATAAACAGCTTCTCTCCTAAGATTTATTCTGCTCTTGCAATCATCTGTGTATGAATAGACCAAGAGAAATCAAACAAAAGAAAAGGCCAGCCTTCAGCAGGTGGCTTTGGGGTCCCACAGGTACCCCTCTGTCCAGCAGTCTGTTTATGCTCCATGTTTATTTTTCTAGTGATCATTTATGTGGACAGAGATAAATGTTGCTTTCCCCAAAGAGTGAGTGATCTGATCTATGTGGTGGAGGAGAAGGCTGAATGATTTTGGCCTGGGAATGCTGATTTTGCTGTGCACAGAACTGTGCATTCTCTGAAACTAGTGAAAAGCTGAGGAGAGTCTGTGGGAAGTGGGAAGATAAAATTGCTGTGCCAAAGGTGTAGACAGGATTCAGAAGAACCTCTCCCAACCCCATAGAAATGCTCAAATGGAGCCAGCTCATAGGCTTGTCTGTCATTCATCTTGCCCTGCAGTGTGGGGGACACCTGAAGAGTTTAGGACAAGAAAAAAGCATACAGGAATAGGACTGCAGGCATTCAGATTTTACTAGCAAGAAGGAAAGAGTACCAGGGACACCTGAAGAGTTTAGGACAGCCAAAAAATATGTAGTAATGGGACTGTAGGCATCCAACTTGTACTAAATATCATAGTGTCAGTCAGGGTTGGAAGGGACCCCAAGGATCATCTAGTTCCAACCCCCCTGCCATGGGCAGGGACACCCCACACGAGATCAGGCTGGCCAGAGCCTCATCCAGCCTGGGCTTAAACACCTCCAGGGATGGGGCCTCAACCACCTCCCTGCACAACCCATTCCAGGGCTTCACCACTCTCATGGGGAAGAACTTCCTCCTCACCTCCAGCCTGAATCTCCCCACCTCCAGCTTCATTCCATTCCCCCTAGTCCTAGCACTCCCTGATAGACTGAAAAGTCCCTCCCCAGCCTTCTCGTAGCCCCCTTCAGATCCTGGAAGGCCACAATGAGGTCACCTGGGAGCCTTCTCTTCTCCAGCCTGAACAGCCCCAACTCCCTCAGTCTGTCCTCACAGGAGAGGTGCTCCAGCTCTCTGATCATCCTTGTGGCCCTTCTCTGGACACGCTCCAGCACCTCCAGATCCCTCTTGTAATAGGGGCTCCAGAACTGGAGGCAGTACTCCAGGTGGGGTCTCACCAGAGCTGAGCAGAGGGGGAGAATCCCCTCCCTTGCCCTGCTGGCCACACTTCTCCTGATGCAGCCCAGGATCTGATTATATAGGAATAGCACTGTAAGCATCCAAATTTTACTAGCAAGAAGCAATGCAGAGGGAAAGAGAGTGCCAGGGACACCTGAAGATTTAAGGACAACCGAAAATATATTGGAATAGGACTGCAGGCATCCAAATTCTACTAAATATGTGGGAATGGGGCTGTAGGCATCCAAATTCTACTAAATATGTGGGAATGGGGCTGTAGGCATCCCAATTTACCTAGCAAGAAGCAATGCAGAGGGAAAGAGAGTACTTGGGGACACTTGAAGAGTTAAGGATAACAGAATATATAGGAATAGGACAGTAGGCATCCAAATCTTAGTTGCAAGAAGGAAAGAGTACCCTGAGTTGACACTGAATTGTTTCTGTCTTGCTTGCCTTCAGTGGTACACAGTTGAAAAATAATCCCTTCAAGGAAAGGGGGTGGGGGGCAGTGGGGGTGGGCGTGGGGAAGGATTCTGCATTCGAGTGCTGAACGCCTGAGATGCAGCCTGTCTTGCACACAATCAGAGGCAGTGGAATGCTAGTAGGAATTCATGTCTGGAAAACCCAACCACATGTCATTTCCAATGTCTTCCATCAGACCACATGTCAGTATCTAAGGTTGCACGCTCTGGAAAGGGAAGTTCACCATCGTCTGTGACACTAATGAATGAATGAAAAGTAAATAAAGACTAATATCCCATTTTAGCTTAAAAAATCAAGCTCACAGCAGACCACATTTGTCTTCCCTGACTCTGAAAGTATCCTACATGTCCAGAAAAATGACATATTGAATAAAAATAGCCTCAATTCCTTCTGACTGCTTGAGCTTACTCCACTATAAAAAGCTTGCAAGAAAAGGGAAGGGAAAAAGCGATGCCAGACGGGCCTGGGTGTCTCAGTGTAGTGAGCTGGAAGTGGAGGGAAAGCTTTGTTGTTGGCTTCTGTGTGCTGTGGCTGAGAGACTGGGACGAGATCAGACCTTAAGAAAGCTTCAAGCAGCGCTGCAGCAGAAGGCACATTGCACAACACACAAAAATGTGTTCCTGTTGAGTGGAACAGCTCAAGGGTGCAGATCTTACCGAGGGTGGAGTTCCCAAGGAAGCAAGGCTGGAAAAGGCTGGGCTGGCTGGGGACCCAAGGGGCTCTGTCTGCCACAAATGAGTAAGGAGGAGAAGGCAGTCTGAAGGTTGGACGTAGCTGGAAAGGCTCCAACAATTTGAACTCATTGGCATGGAAAATAATTACATACTGACAGGTCTCCAGGGCAAAGAGAGACAAGGGTTTATATTAACTCTTGCTGGTTTCAGCAATCAATCAGTTGTTATTTAATTGGACAGTATTCATAGGCACTTTCATACTGTGTGCAGGAAATGGCACTCAGGTTTATTTCATTAGGGTACAGGACATCGAGGTGTTGAGTGGATAGCAGGAGGAATTAAAACACAATGGCTTTGGGAAACCCAAACTTCCCTGTACCACAAACTTAAAGAAGCACTTTGACTTGGGTAGAAATCTTCAAGTAATTATCAAGTGTGGCATATAAAGCTGTGAGCAGAGGGAGCAAGGGGAAGGGAAGTGAGCACCGTGTGAGCCAAGCTGTTTGGGAACTTAGAGCAAGTGAGAAAATTCAGCTGTGGGTTTGCCCCCAGGGTTCAGTGGATGGGCTAAATTGCTGTGAAGTCTGAGGCTTCTAGAGCACATTGCAGGAGGGGTTTTTTCCCTTGCTCTGTTAAAAGCTGAACTGAAGAAAATGCACAAAGTGCTTAGTAAATAAAACTCAGATTTAGAATCACAGAATTGTCAGGGTTGGAAGGGACCTGAAGGAGCAGCCAGTTCCAACCCCTCTGCCATGGGCAGGGACACCTCACACTACAGCAGGCTGCCCAAAGCCACATCCAGCCTGGCTGCAAAAACCTCCAGGGATGAATTTCTTCCTAACATCCAATCTGAATCTACGCACTTCTACTTTTGCTTCATTCCCCCCAGTCCTATCCCTCCCTGACACCCTCAAAAGTCCCTCCCCAGCTTGCTTGGAGCCCTTTTCAGATACTGGAAGGCCACAATTAGGTCTCCCTGGAGCCTTCTCTTCTCCAGACTGAACAAGTCCAACTCTCTCAGTCTGTCTCCATAGCGGAGCAGCTCCAGCCCCCTGCTCCTCATCCCTCCGTATCACTCAGGAAGATGCATGCAAATAAGCCCTCAGTTGCCAGGCTTCTTGATCCTGGGTTATTATTTCTTAATAATGATGTTAGGAACAACAACACTTGGTGAAATGAGATGCAGGCCTGCTTCAAGGCAGAGTGGAGCACGTTGCCATTAATCTTTGTCTCAGCACTGGTGCCAAAAGCTCCAAATTCCATGAGCACCCTTCAGAGGTTTATCTGATTGTCCTCCCCGGCGCTCGGCATGCTGCAACCTATCGCAAGCAAATTAAGCCTAATCATATCAGTGCACTGAAATTATAGTCCTTTGCCATATGGGGCCTGTGGGCAATAATCATCTTGTTATCCATTTATCTGTTTCCCTCTAGGAAGTTTTCAGACTAACTAGCCAGAACAAATTCGAAGGCTCTGCCATAATTTCAGGAATTGCAGCGCCGGAGGCCTTCTAACACCTTTGGTATTTCTTGCTTTCCTGCCAGGGAAGGAGGGGCTTCTAGAGGTGCTTGGGGGGTGGGTTAGGTTGTATTTTTTTCCCTTTTCTCCCCACATAATATTTTCTCATATTCTATTCTCAAACCAGAGGAAAATAAGGCTGCAGTGTTTAGCTTATGCCCACGGGGTCACCCTAACAAACATGTTTCCTCTCAGCGCTGATATTGTGCAAGCTGAATGACATCACATTGCTGCTTCTGGTTCATTCCTCCCTCACAAGAGCAATATTGTCAGAGATACTGAACAAGAAAAGGCTTGGGAGCAGCAATAATGGTGACTAGGGTGAGTTGCTTCGCTGTTAGGACTTGTTTCAGGGGCTTAGCATTTGGAAAACAGCCCAAAAAAATATCCATTTGAAGGGTGGGGGGAGGAATCAAACCTGGGATATTCACTAGGGCCAGACATTGGTTCCATTCAGACCCTGAACCATTCCACACTTAATTGTAGGTCTGCTGCATTAGCTTGTAGGAGCAGTAAAAGCATGCCATCTGAGCTAATCAGATGGGCAGAGGAAGTGGTGCTCGGTGCCAGGCAAGCCCCTGGAACAAAAGGACGAATGTGATGCCAGCAAAGCAGTTTCACAGCACCCTAGGAAATTCTTGCAGGACTAGTTGAACAAAAGCACCTAAGAAAACCTTGGTGTCTAAGCTCTTCTGGTCCTGTCTCGGTAGGACACCCCCTGAAGTCCTCACAGAGCTCTCCTTGAATGAGCCTGCACAGCCCGGCCCTCGGTCCCCGGTTTTCTGCCTCGCTCGGGCTCGCTTGCCTGAAAGCTGGGTGCCTCTGGGCGTTCAGGGATGGCTTCAGCAGGGAACTCAGGTTCCCTGCTAAACATCACTTAAAAGATGTACCGGGAGCTGTCCTCTGCAATTGTCAGTCACTCTTGATTCACTGAAAGGAGCTTTGATGAGCGCTGGCTGGCTGCCTCATGGGGGCTCCCCTGGGACAGCTGCTGTGTGCAGTCACCCCCCACTTTATTAGGAATTAACTCTCTCGTGCCAGCAACCTGCAGATGCATCCTCACTGTGAAAGCAGAACGCTCTGCAGGCCGTGTAAGTTGTGCCTAGGAACAGATAGTGCTGGGAAATTACCTTGTACTAAGCAGCTTTCCTCTAGTCCCTTAAATACATCATATGGGGGCATGACAAGTTTCTGAAGTGATAAATGCTTGCCTGAAGCTTTTATTGGGGAAACTCTTTGTGCATGTGGAAATTTTAGCCTCTCTTGAGCCTTCTCCTTTCTCTGCTTTCTGTGATAACCTTCTCTCCTTGCTGAGATAGGAAGTTTTATGTTGTCAGTGGAGATTAAGATGGCTTATCAGCATCTTCAGCTACAGTGTTGCTTTAGATGGTCTGTATCTGCACTGGCTTGTTGACATTAGGAATGGGTCCTTTTGGTTCCCTCCCCCTCCCCCCCTCTCTAGTTTAAACATTTACAATTACAGATTCCATGATTCTATACTCAAGACCTGTCTGGATGTGTTCCTGGTAGAGGTGATCCTGCTCTGGCAGGGGGGTTGGACTGGCTGAGCTTTCAAGGTCCTTTCCAGGTTCTGTGACTCTCCTCTGTGATGTTCTGTGATGTGGGAGGGTTTGGTCTGAAGACAGGAGGCTGAAGGGAGACCTTATCACTCTCTACAACTATCTGAGTGGAGTTTATCATGAGGGGGGTGTTGATCACTACTCCCCAGTAGCGGTAGAATAAGAGGGAATGGCCTCAGGCTGCAGCAAAGGAGGTTTAGGCTGAACATGAGGAAAATAATCAGGCATTGAACAGGCTGTCCATGAGATACTTGAGTCACCACCCCTGGATGTGTTGAAGAGCTGTGTTGATGCAGTGCTTAGTGGTGGACTGGTAGCATAGGATGAGTGGTTGGATTTGATGACCTTGAAGGTCTTTTCCAACCTAAATGTCTCTATGAATATAAGCACAGAATGAATGGAGTGGAGCTGTCTCTAGAATACTTGCAGTCACCTGAGACATTCTTAGAGCTGCAGTGGAATGGCTCTGCTGGTCATGGCAGACAGCTCATGTTAACATTTAAATGCAAGTTTCAAAGGAAGAGCTGAACAAAGGTAATTTCTCTCCCTATGAAACAAATGCAGACAGCAGAAGAGCAGTAATTAGCAAAACTGCAGTGGAATTAATTCCATGTCAATAAGAGAAATAACAAGGGGACAACAGCGAAGGAAGCTGTTTGCTTCTAAGCTGAGATCTCAGCTGAAAAAAAGGAAACAAACCAAGCCCCAGCAATCAGAGACCTCTGACAACAGAGAGCACAGTCTCTGTATTCCTTTTAGGGGAAGGAGAAATGAGCACTTATAACTTTTTTTGTCTGCCACTCTTCACCAAGCAATTCAATTGAAGGTGAGAAGACCTCTCCACTCATAGGTCCTTTACTGAAACAGAAAATCAAACCAGAGTTCAGTGAGTTACTAGGACAGAAAATCTCTTCAAATGGGGCAGGCTCTGCTGGATGGCAAAGGCTTGGCTGTGGTCCCAGTCCTTTCACCAGTAACCTCAGGAGGTCAGCCCCACCAGCCTCCTGGATGCCTCTCCCTGACCCACTGGGGGTTGCACACTGCTGTATCTTGGCTGCTTCTCCCCTGGCATTAAAGGGATTTCCTCTGCATCTCTGCCACTTCTTCCTCTCTTCAGCCTGCCCTCATTGGGGCAATTATAAGATGGCCTTTAAATGACAGCATCACAAAACCTGACACTAGGATTATTTAGGAATACAGAGTCAACCAAGTTGGAAAAGACCTCAGAGATCATCAAGTCCAACCTATTACCTAATACCTAACCCCTCCTGTCATCTAAACCATGGCTCCAAGTGCCACATCCAATCCCCTTTTGAACACCTCCAGTGATGGTGACTCCACCACCTCCCTGGGCAGCACATCCCAATGGCCAATCTCTCTTGCTGGGAAGAACTTTCTCCTCACGTCCAGCCTAAACCTCCCCTGGTGCAACTTGAGACTGTGTCCTCTTGTTCTGGTGCTGCTTGCCTGGGAGAAGAGACCAACCCCCTCCTGGCTACAGCCTCCCTTCAGGGAGTTGTAGAGAGCAATGAGGTCTCCCCTGAGCCTCCTCCTCTCCAGGCTAAGCAACCCCAGCTCCCTCAGCCTCTCCTCACAGGACTGTGCTCCAGACCCCTCCCCAGCTTTGTTGCCCTTCTCTGGACACTTTCCAGCATCTCAACATCTTTCCTAACCTGAGGAGCCCAGAACTGGACACAGGACTCAAGGTGTGGCCTGACCAGTGCTGAGCCCAGGGCAGAAGGACTTCCCTGCTCCTGCTGGGAACAGATTAAGTGGAGCACTTAGAAAAACTAAAAGAGAGAACAATCTGATCTGTGAAAGCACAATGCCAGATCCTGTGCTTGGGAACAATGAGCATATTATAGATGTGCTCCACATTTGCTGGGCAGTGCATGGTTTGTGCAAACATTCTTAGCTCATTTACATGGAGGTTCTGCCTTTGTCTGCCTGACACTTTTGTTTCTTGCAGCCTAAAAAGAGTCCATTAAATAAAGCACAAATTAAAGGGGAAAACCATGACTTTGATTGTGAGATAATTTGGTAGGCAGTTACTTGGTAATTAAAGGCTGGGGGCTGCCTTAGCCAGGGCTGCTTATTTCTGAATGTTTATGATGTTATACATTAGACTTAAGGAAGTGGGAAGATTTTCAACAGCACTGAGCAGCCTTTGAGGCAGAGCTGAGAGTGAAATAGAGCTTTTGTATTCTCATGTTTCAGCTTTTGTTTTATTCCAGTTTGGGAGGAAATAACCCTGAAATGAAAATGCTCTATCAGGAAAACAAATGGCCTATATTAGGGGGGTGTGTGTCTATATCTATCTATCTATCTATCTATCTATCTATCTATCTATCTATCTATCTATATATCTAAAAGCCTAGTTTGGGGATCAGAATAGTACCTCCAGACATGTAATTGAGATGATGTACTTCCCTGTAACTTTGCTATCCAGCTGTGCTCTAGATCCTGGATAAGACATGAGGTCTTTACACAGAGCTGAATCACCAGAGCACCTCATTAACATTGATTTAATTGATTCTTCTTTCTCTTCATTTCTTTTACTCTTACTATGTTGTCAATCAATTCAGAATCTTGCAGATTCTGCTGTAAGAGATCACAGCCATTTGTCTGATTTGCCATTTGTCATTTCAGCTGAAACTCACAGCACACTTCTCAACTGCTGTAACTTTGGAAACCTTCCTGCAGGGATGGAATGCTGTTATGGAACCACCTCTGTGCATTTAAAGCCCTTACTTAATGTTTGATCCTGCCCCTGGTTAGCCTTGGTGACAAGTTGCCATTGTTCTAGCAGTTGAAAATGTCATGACTTTCCCAAGGGAGAGTCACAAGGATGCTTAGGGGACTTGAGCATCTCCCCTGTGAAGAGAGACTGAGAGCCCTGGGGCTGTTTAGGATGGAGAAGAGAAAGCTGAGAGGGGATCTGATCAATGTCTATCAAGATGTGAGGGGTGGGGGTCAAGTGGAGGGGGCCAAGCTCTTTTTGGTGAGGCACAGTAATAAGCCAAGGAGCAAGAGTTACAAGCTTGAACAGAGAAGATTTCCCCTGAACAGGGGGAGAAACTTCTTTACAGTGAGGGTGACAGAGCCCTGGAGCAGTCTGCCCAGAGAGGGTCTGCAGTCTCCTTCTCTGGAGACTTTCCACACCCACCTGGATGTATTCCTGTGCAGACTACTCAAGAGACCCTGCCTTGGCAGGGAGTTGGACTGGATAATCTCTTGAGGTCCCTTCCAACCTCTAATGTTCTGTGATACTTAGTAGACAGATTAGGGGGAAGATCACTGGGGGAGGGAAGAGATGCTTGGACATGTATGGTGGTTTCCATACAGGCTCCTAGTCCAAGGAAGCAGTTCCTGGTCTCATGGGGACCAAAGCTCTACAAAGGATGTGGCTTGTGTCTGCTCTGTGTTCAGGCAGCTCTTTCAGACAGGGAGGTGGAACTAGCAGATCCTTCCCACCTGCCTTACCGAGTCAACAGGAAGGCTTCCACTCTGCAGTGGGTGTGGAGCCAAGCAGTGTCTGTGCTCTTCAGCCATGCTGTGACTTACCCCTGGACACCCAGGGAGTTTTAATTTCTAGCTCTTTAAATCCTCTGAGTGCTACTTCTGTTCAGTTCTGTTGTTCTGACAAGGAGAAGCCGTGCCCTGCAAGGGTGCTAACCCCTGTCTGGAGAAATCTCACAGGTCACTTCACACATCAGCTTGGAGTTTGGCTGCTGAAAGTGAAGTAGTTTTTACATTGAAGTGCAAGTCCGAGTAGAGTAGAGTAGGGTAGAGTAGAGTAGAGTAGAGTAGACCAGGTTGGAAAAGACCTTTGAGATCATCCAGTCCAACCTCTCACCCAGCACTGTCTGATCAACTCAACCATGGCACCAAGGGCCTCAGCCAGGCTCTTCCTCAACACCTCCAGGGATGGTGACTCCACCACCTCCCTGGGCAGCACATCCCAATGGCCAATCTCTCTTGCTGGGAAGAATTTCTTCCTAACATCCAGCTTGATGCCTCACTTGTCCCCGGGATGTAAAGCTTGCTGCTGCAGGAGCATCACCCTGCCTTCCATTGGCATTTTTAGTACTCCCTGCAGAGATTATTTTTTTCTTTTAAATGTTTTTCTTTCTTTCAAGCTAGCAGATAGGAAACATTCACTTATTTACCCTTTGTTCTGACTAAGGGATAAAGAGGGTGACAAGCCAGTCAACAGGATAGATGTTGGTGATGTCCACAGATTATGGAAGAAGTCATCAAAAGGGAGCCAGAGGAAAACCAAACTTGGGCTACCCTGGTACCAAGAGGCATTTGTGCTGTAAGCAACGTGGGAGGAGATGTTGGACTTGATGATCTCTCAGGCCTTTTCCAACTTTACAGATTCTGTGAATCCTATGTTTGCAGTGCCATTCTGGGTTTGAAACTGCCCTTTTCCTCACAGTCACCATCTTATTTCTGGTGTTCTGTAACAAGTTCACAACAGCTCAGCTGAAAAAGCCTACAAAGCAGTGGTAGAAAAGGCTGCTGGGCTGGGGACCAAGACCTGGAGGCCTTGGAAGCAGGGAGGGAGAAATGCACTTCTGAATGCACACCTTTGCTTGTAGATTGGCACATGGTGCATAAACTCAACCCCATCTGATTAGAGGAAGATTGATCACCACGCTGAGTTTGAGCCCTTCCATGTACTTCTGGGCTGAGTTTCACACCTGGAGTTGGTCCAAGCAAAGCCTTCATGGTTCAGTGAGTCTGTAGAACTCAGCAGACTGCCTGCATATCAAGAACCTGCTCTTTTAGAAGCACTGGGCTCCTTAGACAAACATTTTGATGCATAATTAACTTCTTGTTGTAGAGCCACTGGAAAATATCCTACTGCTGGTGAATAAAGAGGAACAGGAGCAGACCTACGGTCAGGGGCTGCACAGCACTAATGGTAGTGTGAGAGTAGATGGGGCAGTGCTGCCTACCTGGTAGATGTGTGAAATTTGATCCCACGTTGCAAAACAGGCTCCCACTGTATGCCCTCCTGTGCTTTCACCCTTTAATTTCAGCAGCAGAGTGACGCCAGGTATTTCAGAACAGAAGCGTTGTGTTGGAGCAGAAATGCCGGCACAGCTGGGCTGTGGGGCTTGGGGGGGGGAAGGAGTTGCCCTTCAGAACTCAATTGAGTTTGGTGTATGTGATACACATATGGAATGAGTTCATTTGAGAGTACCAAGTTCCCTGTCACTGTGCCTGTGGCTGCTCTGCGTCTGGGTTCTGGTCATGATAAGGAAATGGACCGACTCGGACGGAATCAACGCCAGGCGCACCAAGTGTGCATGGAAATGGCAGCTTTGGGGCTGGCTGTCCCTGAAACCTCCCTGCAAAGCCATGTGCAGGCTCAGGGAATCTCTCCCTGCCAGCCAGCAGCTCCTCTCTAGCTTCTGCCTAAAGGGTAGCCAAACCTCTTTGTGCTGCAGCAAAACCTGCTGCTGGCTCTGGAGGTCTTTGAGTCCAAGCCCCGCTGCCAGAGAAGAGAAGGCTGAGAGGGGATTTAATAAATGCCTATAAATAGCTGAGGGCTGGGGGTCAGGAGGGAGGGGACAGCCTCTGCTCACTTGCTCCCTGGGATAGCACAAGGGGCAATGGATGTAAGCTGCAGCACAGGAGGTTCCAGCTCAACATGAGGAGGAACTTCTTCCCTGTGAGGGTCACAGAGCCCTGGAGCAGGCTGCCCAGAGAGGTTGTGCAGTCTCCTTCTCTGGAGACTTTCCAGCCCTGTCTGGATGTGTTCCTATGGTCCTGCTCTGGCAGGGGGGTTGGACTCATGACCTTTGGAGGACCCTTCCAACCCCTAACATGCTCTGATCCTGTGACTCAGTGACAGAACCTACCCTGCACAGGTGCTGCCCTTGTAGTGCTCACTGTAAAATAAGCGAGAGGGCCATGGAGTCGCCACGGCGCGCTCTGTCTGCTTGGACTCAGTTTGGATCTGCTTTAAAGCAAGCAGGCAAGGCAGCATTCATCTTTCTAGTCCATGTATATTATTTTTTTCAGGGAAATTTGTGGCTAAGTTACATGAAAAACTGCAACTGGGAAAAAAAAAGGCAAGGCAGTGTTATCTGCTGCAGCAGTTTTTGCTGCTGCTGTACAGCTCCTCTTTATTTCATGTTTGCTAAGTTTACATTAATGTCTCAGGATCATTGTGGCAGATGCTGAATAAGCATAGCCAGGGGGTGGTTGTGCTCCAAAGGCAGAAAGGGACCTGGGGGTACTGGGGCACAGCAGCTGAACATGAGCCAGCAGTGTGCCCAGGTGGCCAAGAAGGCCAATGGCATCCTGGCCTGCATCAGGAACAGTGTGGCCAGCAGGAGCAGGGAAGTCATTCTGCCCTGTGCTCAGCACTGGTTAGGCCACACCTGGAGTCCTGTATCCAGTTCTGGGCCCCTCAGTTTAAGAAGGACATTGAGATGCTGGAAGGTGTCCAGAGAAGGGCAACGAGGCTGAGGAGGGGTCTTGAGGAGAGGCTGAGGGAGCTGGGGCTGCTTAGCCTGGAGAAGAGGAGGCTCAGGGGAGACCTTCTTGCTCTCTCCAACTCCCTGAAGGGAGGCTGTAGCCAGGTGGGGGTTGGTCTCTTCCCTCAGGCAAGCAGCTCCAGAACAAGAGGACACAGTCTCAAGCTGTGCCAGAGGAGGTTTAGGCTGGATGTTAGGAAGAAATTCTTCCCAGAGAGATTGGCCATGGGGATGTGCTGCCCAGGGAGGTGGTGGAGTCCCCATCCCTGGAGGTGTTTAGGAAGAGACTGGCTGAGGCACTTGGAGCCATGGTTTAGTTGATCAGATGGTGTTGGGTGATGGGATGGACTTGATGATCTCTGAGGTCTTTTCCAACCTGGTTGATTCTGTATTCTGTATTTCTGTATAGAAAACTTGCAATCAATATGGCATGTGTTAAAAACACAACCCCACAGAATGATGGTGCTTGGAAGGGACACCTGGAGATCATCTCATCCAACCCCCCTGCTAAAGCAGGTTCACCTGGAGCAGGTTGTGCAGGGTGGTGATGGCCAGGCAGGCTTTCAGTCTCTCCACAGAAGGAGACTCCCCAGTGCCTCTGGACAGCCTATGTCAGTGCTCCAGCACCCTCACACCCAAGTATTTCCCCATGTTCAGATGGAACCTCTTGTGTTCTCCCTTGTGCCTGTTCTCCCTTGCCCTGTTGCTGGGACCACTGAAAAGAGTCTGGCCCCATCCTCCCCCCCCCCCCCCCCCTTCAGCTATTGATCAGATCCCCAATCAGGCTGCTCCTCTCCAGGGTGAACAGCCCCAGGGCTCCTGTCTTACAGGAATCATGGAATGGTCTGGGTGGGAAGGGACCTCCAAGGGCCATCCATTCCAACCCCCTCTGCAGTAAGCAGGGACATCCTCAACTAGATCAGGTTGTCCAGAGCCCTGTCAAGCCTGTACACTGTCATAGCCCTCCACTGGGCTCTGTCCAGTAGCTGCTTGTCTCTGTTGAGCTGGGAAGCCCAGGACTATACCCAATACTCCTGATGTGGCCTTGCTAGGGCAGAGTAGAGGGGGAAAAGAACCTCTCTCAACCTTCTCATCAATCTCTTTATGCACCCCAGGATATCCTGGCCACAAGAGCACGTTGCTGGCTCATGATTAACTTGCCCACCAAGAATGCTATAGAGATATTCAACAAGGCTGTGTGTAACTTGCTCTCTGAGCCCCCAGGATTTATCAGAGGGGGATCATCTTCTCAGCAGAAGTTTAGAGCCATGCACTAGGATAACCTTTCCCCTTGCAGGGTCGTGCAAAACGATGGAAATGTTGGTATTTGTCATGAGATGCCTCAGGACTCCTCTGTGCAGGAAGAATTGTTGGCTACATTGTGCTCCTGCAGCCCTGCCAAAAGCTTATCTGCAGCAGCAAACACCCTCTGGGCTTTGTGTCTGTTGTAGGAAGGACAGCTCTGCTTCAGAGAGCGAGCGAGCCAGCACCAGGGCTCTGTGGATACCAGAGAGCTTACAGCAGCAGATGCTGTAAACAGAGCTACATTTTCCAGAGCAGGAAGAAGAAACCCAGAAGG
Source organism: Colaptes auratus (assembly GCA_015227895.2). NCBI lineage: Eukaryota > Metazoa > Chordata > Aves > Piciformes > Picidae > Colaptes > Colaptes auratus. The sequence continues at coordinate 2,382,569 of CM026886.1, read as the reverse complement.
AAATCCAGGTTCCAGCAGAATTTAAGGCAGCAGAGGGCACGTCCGCAGGCCGCCGGGGGCTGGGCTTGCATTTGCACCACGCTGTTAAGGCCAGGCTTAATTGTAAACACATGCTTATGCAGGTCACCGGCCGGCAGAGGCCTTGCACAAAGGATTGATTTACCAAAGCAGCTTGGCAATAATGGTTTCTTGTGCTTCTCCACCTAGAAATCTATGGCTAACATAAACGTAAGCAGCAGAAAGGAAACATGCAGGGCTTTGTCTCTCCCTGGCAGCAAGGGTCGTAAAACGGGAGAGGTCATGTGGCAAGTGTGATTTACCTGAACTTTAAGTGCTTTGAAAATGAAACACCAGGAACAGCATAATCAGTCAGGAGAGCAATTAGGGACTCCATTACCACTCCAGAGAAGCAACAGAGCCCATAATCACTTGCCTGAGGAAATGGTTTTCACCGAGGTGCTGAATTCGACTTGCTTTCTCTGCCGATCGGCAGCGTGTAAGCAAGGGAGTGTCTCAAGCTCTTGACAGGAGTAAGAGTAATACCTAGGGAAGGGGCTGGTTATGTAGGGAATCTGTCTGCGGTCATTTATTTGCCCTGCTTCATATCTGGGAGCAGTTGCTAAAAACGTTCCAAGCCTGGGCTCGCTGAAGGCGTGGGGAATGCTCCAGTTGCCTGTGAGGTTTGCAAGGGGTCCCGCAGGCAGGGGACAGCCAGGAGCCTCTGACTCCTGTTAGAACAGAATAGAATTAACCAGGTTGGAAGAGACCTCAGAGATCATCGAGTCCAACCTATCACCCAGCACCATCTGATCAACTAAACCATGGCACCAAGTGCCTCATCCAGGCTCATTTTAAACACCTCCAGGGATGGTGACTCCACCACCTCCCTGGGCAGCACATCCCAATGGCCAATTACTCTTTCTGGGAGGAATTTCTTCCTCACCTCCAGCCTAAACCTCCCCTGGCACAGCTTTGAGACTCTGTCCTCTTGTTCTGGTGCTGGTTGCCTGGGAGAAGAGACCAACCCCCACCTGGCTACAACCTCCCTTCAGGTAATTGTAGAGAGCAATGAGGTCTCCCCTGAGTCTCCCCTTCTCCAAAACAGATTTGCTTGTTGCCTAACTTTTGTGTTGGCACACAAAGTGCAGCAGTGCTTCAGACTCCCATACAAAGCTTCTGCTGCTCAAAAGAGGCATCCTGAAAGCTGGAATTTTGGGAACAGGTTTGGTAGATGTGGCTGTGATGGAAAACTGGGTGCTCCCTCTCCAGAAGTGGTGCTAGACAAGCTTCCTTCTGGGATGTGCTGCTGGAGGACTTGGAGCAGCACATAGGCTCTGGAAGGAGTCCAACTGTGTCAGAATCACAACCCCAACAGCTTGTGAGAGTTGTCCAGATGGCTGCGTTTCAGGACAGGGTTTGTGCCACCAAAGGTGAGGGCTGCTTGCAACTCTTGGCTTCGTTTTGTGGCTCTGAATCGATATTCAGGAAAAAATTAATATTCACCAAAAGTTAGCATTCACCCCCAAAAAAATAGTATTCACCCCCCAAAATTAACATTCACCCAAAAAATTAGCATTTACCCCCCAAAACTAACGTTCACCCAAAAAATTAGCATTTAGCCCCCAAAAAAATAACATTCACCCCCCAAAAATTAGCATTCACCCAAAAAATTAGCATTCACCCCCCAAAAATTAGCGTTCACCCCCAAAAATTAGCATTCACCCCCAAAAATTAGCATTCACCCCCAAAAATTAGCATTCACCCCCCCAAAAATTAACATTCACCCCCCAAAAATTAACATTCACCCCCAAAAATTAGCATTCACCCCCCAAAAATTAGCATTCACCCCCAAAAATTAGCATTCACCCCCCAAAAATTAGCATTCACCCCCCAAAAAATTAACATTCACCCCCCAAAAATTAGCATTCACCCCAAAAAACTGACATTCACCCCCCCAAAAATTGACATTCACCCCCCAAAAAATTGACATTCACCCCCCAAAAAATTGACATTCACCCCAAAAAATTGACATTCACCCCAAAAAATTGACATTCACCCCAAAAAATTAGCATTAATCCCTAAAAAAATTGACATTTATCCCCCAAAATGTTAACACTCACCCCCAAAATATTAAAATTCACCAAAGAAATTGACATTCACCCAAAAGAAATTTAACATTCTCACCCAAAAAAGTTAACATTCAGAAGAAAATTTAGCATTTACCCCAAAAATTTAACATTCACCCAAAAAACTTAGCGTTCACACACACAAAAAGTTGACATTCACCCCAAAATAAATTAACCTTCACCCCAAGGAAATTAGCATTTACCCCCAAAAAATTAACATTCACCCCAAAAATATTAACATTCGCCTCCTAAAAATTGACATTCACCAAAAAATTTTGACATTCACGTGAAAAAAATTAACATTCACCAAAAATAAACATTCACCCCAAAATATTAACATTCACCCCAAAAATATTAACATTCACCCCAAAAATATTAACATTCACCCCAAAAATATTAACATTCACCAAAAAAAATTAACCTTCACATCCCAAAAAATTAGCATTCACCCCCAAAAAATTAACATTCACCAAAAACTTCAGCCTTCACCCCAAATAAGTTGCCATTCACCCACCAAAGTTAACATTCACCACAAAAAATACCATTCACCCCCCCAAAAATAAGCATTCACCAAAACCATGCAACATTCACACCCACACAAACATACCGCTCCCCCCAAGATAGATTGACAGTCACCCCAAAGACAGTAACAGGAGAGGCACATTCAGCCATGAGGTAGTGCTAGGACTAGGGGGAATGGACTGAAGCTGGAGGTGGGGAGATTCAGGCTGGAGGTGAGGAGGAAGTTCTTCCCCCTGAAGAAGCCCTGGAATGGGTTATCCAGGGAGGTGGTTGAGGCCCTGTCCCTGGTGGTGTTTAAGCCCAGGCTGGATGAGGCTCTGTCCAGCCTGATCTAGGGTAGAGTGTCCCTGCCCATGGCAGGGGGGTTGGAACTAGATGATCCTTGTGGTCCCTTCCAACCCTGACTGATACTATGATACTATTGGGAAGGGATCTGTAGCAGCCAGAGCCCAGCCAAATGTGTGCACATCCCCAGCAAATGACTTTGGCGTCTGGAGGGAGGAGGCTCAAACACTTGCATGTGCCTAGCCTTTTGGGTTTTCATTTTGATAAGGCAAGGGAATGATTTTTAATGCTCAGGAAAAGTCAATAAAAATTAGAGTAGAGTAGAGTAGAGTAGAGTAGAATAGAATAGAATAGAATAGAATAGATAGATAGAATAGAATAGAATAGAATAGAATAGAATTAACCAGGTTGGAAGAGACCTTTGGGATTGTCAAGTCCAACCTATCACCCAACACCATCTAATCAACTAAACCATGGCACCAAGCACCCCCTCCAGGCTCTTCCTAAACACCTCCAGTGATGGTGACTCCACCATCTGTGGAGTCGCTCTATGGTTGCACTCTAAAAGTGACTGAAGGTTCCAGACAATGTTTATAGAGAATTTACCACCACGAGGGTGGTGGAACACTGGAATGAGTTGCTCAGGAAGGTGGTTGGGGCCCCACCCCTGGAGATATTCCAGGTGAGGCTGGAGAGGGCTCTGGGCAGCCTGATCTAGGGGAGGATGTCCCTGCTGACTGCAGAGGGGTTTGGACTGGATGAGCTTTGGAGGTCTCTTGCAACCCAGACCATGCTATGACTCTCTGGTTTGTATGATAAATAGGCTGAGAACAACTACAGGTCCATAGTTTGCTTGGTAAAATTTCTGCTTAGATATTTTTCTTTCAGTGTAGGTTTTGTGCATTCATCAAAGATCCTCTGACATCTCATGGCCCTGCTGCTCTGCCAGGGCTGCTGGACATCTGGAAGTCTGGATGAGCCAAGTGCATTAGCATATATGTGCTCTGCAAATCTGGGGCGTCCAGGAAGCCTCTCCTCAGGTCCCGTGAGCCCAGCTGTGCATGTGCCCAGCAGCTGTTGGCACAGCAGTGGCTTCCTGGCAACTTCCTGGGAATTTGTCAGAGAAACAGGAGAAAAGGGCCAGGAAAATGCTCAGGGGGTTGGAGCACCTCTGCTGCAAGGACAGGCTGAGGGAACTGGTGGTGTTCAGCCTGGAGAAGGAAGGCTCCAGGGAGACCTAATAGCAGCCTGCCAGTACCTGAAGGGAGCTACAGGAAGGATGGAGAGAGACTGATTGCAAAGGTCTGCAGGGACAGGACAGGGGCAATGGCTTCAAAGTAGAGAAGAGAAGATGGAGATTGGATGTGAGGAACAAATTCTGCACCATGAGAGTAGTGGAACCCTGGAAGAGGTTGCCCAGGGAGGTGGTTGAGGCCCCATCCCTGGGAATATTCAAGGTGAGGCTGGACAGAGCTCTGGACAACCTGATCTAGTTGAGGATGTCCCTGCTGACCGCAGGGGGGGTTGGACTGGGTGACCTCTGGAGGTCTCTTCCAACCCAGACCACTCTGTGCAAGTGGGGCAGAAGGAGCTCCCTGTCCTGAAGCACACGTGCATAAGAGAGTGTGTGGCAATTTCCAGGACAAGGTTTATAGTGAAGGAGAGTTATTTAATCACATGATTTATGCCTGGACAGTGGTTAGAGGGGATTTGAAAGGCAAACCAGAGCTGCACGTGCAGGCATTTTGACTGTGAGTCTTAGTCCAATGCTGTAACTCGGCACAAGCTCAACTTCAGGCTCAGAAGTGGCTTTCCTGCTGAAGGTCAGCACGCATCAGGGCATCCAGCAGCAGGCAAGGTTAAGCTGATGAGACTAATCACAGGTACACACAGTGAAGAAAAGGGGGGGAAATACTGGTAGAGCAACAATTATGCTATCAATTGCTGGCTGAAAAATACACTCTGCCTTGCTTGGGCTGGTGGTCACTCATGAAGTGTAGCCCTGTGGCTTTTCTTCTGTTCTGCTATAACACATTCAAAATGCACTCACAGACTTCCCAACCAGCTTTGTGTTCTGAAGGAAGGGATATTCCTGTACCTCCATACTCTTGCAGTGCATTTTTTTGTTTAGCAGTCTCCCCTTGAGCAGTAGGAGAAAGAGTCAGGTGTGGATCAGAGGATGTTAGAAGTTGGAAGGGACCTCCAATGATCTTTGAGTCCAACCCCCTGCCAGAGCAGGAGCAGAGAATCCAGCACAGGTCGCACAGGAACACATCCAGATGGGGCTGGAAAGGCTCCAGAGAAGGAGACTCCACAACCCCTCTGGGCAGCCTGTTCCAGGGCTCTGTGACCCTTACAGTGAAGAAGTTCCTCCTGTGGAACCTCCTGTGCTGGAGTTAATACCCATTGCCTTTTGTCCTATCCCAGGGTACAAGTGAGCAGAGTCTGCCCCCTCCCTCCTGACCCCCAGCCCTCAGATATTTACAGACATTTATTAAATCCCCTCTCAATCTTCTCCTCTCCAGTCTAACCATCCTCAGGGCTCTCAGCCTCTCCTCACCAGGCAGTGCTGCAGTCGCTTCAGCATCCTTGTAGCCCTCCCCTGGATTCTCTCCAGCAGATCTCTGTCCCTCTTGAACTGGGGAGCCCAGAGCTGGATGCAATATTCCAGGTGGGGCCTCACCAGGGCAGAGTAGAGGGGAGGAGAACCTCCCTGGATCTGCTGGGCACACTCCTCTGAATGCACTCCAGGACCCCCTTGGCCTTGTTGGCCACCAGGGCACATTGCTGTCCCATGCAGAACTTGCTGCCCCCCAGCACTCCCAGGTCCTTCTCCACAGGGCTGCCCTGCAGCAGATCTCCTCCCAAACTGCACTGGTGCAGCTTATTCTTCCTTCCCAGCTGCAGGACTCTGCACTTATCCTTGCTGAACCTCATTAGGTTCCTCTTTGCCCCGCTCTCCAGCCTGTCCTTTCGTCAGGCCTGAGTTTGCCCGGAGGTTCCAGCTGTGTGGAGCACATGCTGCTGGGAGGGCAGTGGACTTGTTTCACACACTCCTCAGGTCATTTTTTCCTTTTGTCTTTAGCAGGATCTTATTGTATCACTTTTCCTAGCTGGCTCTCGGCAGAGTCGGTGCTCTGCAGCTCCAAGTGTCAGATTGTGGGTGGTCCCTTCCATTTGAGGTCTTTTGAGCCAAATGTGAATAGAAAACAGCTTTTGTTCCTGCAGTTTTGGACTTAAATACCTACCAGACTGCAGTCATCCACGCGTCGCCCGCTGCCAATAAATAACCTCTTGTAGGATCCAAGTCTCTAGATGGAGAAGAACAATTTTTTCCCTCCCTGCATTTGACTAGAGGCAGCAATATACTGGGTCATCATTTCTGCCTTTTTTGGGCTTTTTTCCATGTGAAAGAGTCAGCTATTGTGGTGGTTTAAGGTTCAGGTACCTTTAAGAAGCCCACAATGAAAGTCCCCCCAGAGGGAGACAGAGTGGCAGCACTGTGGTTGGCTGTTTTGTCGTGCAAGAGCACCGATGGCCAAAGCCAAGAACATAAAGAGCTGCTTAAACCTTTCTGTGTTGTACACTGGCATAAAGTAGAGCAGAATCTGCCCAACATCCTTTTGCACACAGACGGGGCCAGGATGTGTGTGCAGCACGGAGGTTAGGCGAGCTCAGAGCCCGACAGCCACGCTGACATAATTTTACAGGAGCACTGAGGATGCTCAGTGAAATCCTAGGCTGCGTGCAGGAGCTGTAGTAGAAGTGCCTAAAATAGAACTGCTCTCCAGCTCTCTGGAAGCTCATAATCGAGGTGTCAGGTAAAGGCAAGCAGGTGGATGAGGGAGGTAAGCAGTGCAGGGGAAGCTGGCAGATGAATGAATGCAGTAACAGGCAGAATTTAACAGAGAAGCAGATGCCTGCAGCAGCTACTCTCCCAGCACAGTTCAGCAGCAGTAGCGCAGAGCCACCCCGGCAGAGCCAAGTTGAAAGCAAGCATTTCAAAGGGTATAAATGTCAACTTAACCTTCAAGTTGTCTTCCCCCCCCCCCCCCGCCCCTTCAAATATTTAGGAAGTACACAATGTTTTCCTGTCTTCCCAAATTCCCACAAGGATGCTGACAGGGCAGTGGGTGGTAGCTTGACCACAGGGCTACCACAGCTCCTGACTGGGAAGGGTTTGATCAGGTTCTGTTTTCTTTCCCAGGGGGCTTCTCTATTACTTTTATGGTACATCTGAGTTATCCTTGTGATGCTGTTCCCCTTCATACGGTCTCACAGCTCTGATTTGTGACTCCCAAGAGAGTCCTCAGAGCACAGGCAGAGGGCACTGGGTTAAATCTCACTTTCCCAGGCAACCTGCTCTGTATAATTTTCCATTTTTTCTTAGGTCAAGAATGTGGTTTTGGCATATTGTGCACAAACAAATGCTGGCCTGGGTGGAAGCCTATCTAGTAGTTAAAGCAATGGCTTGTGACTCAGTGAGCGATTGAGTCAGCCTCTGGATTCCTAGCTGAGCATTCTCTGTTGAGTTATTGTGTGGCCTTAGACGAGTAGCTGGCATCTTTCTGTCTCCCTTTATTCTCTCTCTTACTAAGTTTGTGTAGTATAATTGCAGCACACAGACCCTTCTCTTTGCTTTTTAAAAAGCCTCTTTTAGGTCAGATGAGAGACTTGGATGGAGTGTCCATGACCTAGGACTGCCTGTTCTCTGGCCTGGGCAGGGTTTCTACAGTGCAGGTGCTGTGGCAGACTATGGCAAGGGACCCCTTTGCAAGTGTGGGTGCAGGGTGCTCATGTCTTTGTTACAGGGCAGGATCATGATCCATTCCTGGGTTCTCACTGTTTGCTTTGGAGAGATCCTGGCTACATGTTCTTCCAGGCACAAAATTGACAGACACTATAGATACAGCTGCTGTAGCCCACTCCTGTGGTCAGGGAACCACTAGTATAGGTAGGGCACAGAGCAGAGTGCACTTACCTGGCTGCTGTGGCACCAACACACACTGATGGGGGGATCTCAGAGATGTTCAATGAGTCAGACAATCCTCAGCAGCTTTGAAACTGTACTAAGGCAGTAGGGGTCTGGAAGGCAGGATCACAGTCCCTCATCCTTATAAACTGCAAGTCTGTGCTGCCCAACTCCAGAGCACCAACTCTGCCCTGCAACACATACTTATGAATTAGTCTGCACACCTTTCCCTGAAGAACTATACTTCCCAAAGGAAAATCCCAGGAGCAATTGAAGGAAAGTTCCCAGCTGTGTTAAAGGATGATGAAGCCAGCAGTCACTGGACTTGCAATGTGCGTGGCACAAAACTGATTCAAGCACCTGCACTGGTTACAGGCTCACAGGCTCACAGCATGTTAGGGGTTGGAAGGGACCTCTGGAGATCACCAAATCCAGTCCCCCTGCCAGAGCAGGACCACAGATCCACAGAATCTAGTGCAGGTCACACAGGAACTCATCCAGATGGGTCTTGAAAGTCTTCAGAGAAGGAGACTCCACAACCTCTCTCGCTGTCATGCAGCAGGTACAGGCAGTGCTCAGAACCTCAGCCCCCTAAGGCAGCCCTCAGACGATGCATCTGGGTCTTCACACCTCCTGGCTGCCTCTGAAACGAGCCAGGTCATTTGGTGCACAGATGAGGGGTGGCAGATCAACTTGTGGCCTGGAGACAGCTACTGAGAGCCAAACTGTCCACTGCTACAAACCTTTAGATAGGCAAAAAGGCCCTGGAACTGCAATATGGAAACGCTGGGGGGTTGGTGGCTACTGAAACGGATGTGCTGTACAACGAGACAAGCCTTTGTGGACCAAACAGGTGTGATTGCTGACCTCAGGCTGGTATATGCTGCTTACACTGATGGCATTTCTTGATGGGTAAGGACATTGATCCGCTGAGCTTTGGATTACTCTTGCCCTCCCCCGGGCATGGAGGGCATTGAGCTGTGAGAAACGGAAGGTGACTCAATGTGTGTCAGCAGGTCCCAGGTCTGCTGAAGTTACTGCCTGCTGCAAACTGAGCTCCTGTTCATCACATCTGAGTGGCTGTTCTTGAGATGTGATATGGAGAGCTGTGTCCCACCATTTCTGTCAGAAGCTAGGGAACAAACAAAAGCAGTTCTGACTCAATGGAGTTGTGAAAAGGAGGTCCTTCATCGTGTCAGGAGCCAGAGCACTGAGGCAGCAAAAAGAGTCCTCTGTGTCAAGTTGCCTCCACAAAACTGTTCAGAGCTGTGTCCATGTGAGCCCCTTGAAGTCAACAGCAGCGACCAGAAAACTTAGTATGAAGTGAGTTAGTGTAAAAGGAGTGGAAACACTCTGCCATGGCAGCCTCTGCTGTTAAAAACAAACAGCTTCTTTCTTTGTTTGTTTGCAGTAGGCACTGACAAAGTCCAAGCATTTGGTACTTGCATCAGCTCATGCTTTCCTGTTCAGATTTCATTTGCAGGTTTTGAGGCTTTGCATCTTTCAAACCCACAAACATCAATCTGAATGCTTCTAATGCAGGCAGAGAGCGACCTGGGGGTACTGGGGCACAGCAGCTGAACATGAGCCAGCAGTGTGCCCAGGTGGCCAAGAAGGCATCCTGACCTGCATCAGGATTAGTGTGGCCAGCAGGAGCAGGGAAGTCATTGTGTCCTGTGCTCAGCACTGGTTAGGCCACACCTTGAGTCCTGTGTCCAGTTCTGGGCTCCTCCATTTAAGGACATTGAGACTCTTGAAGGTGTCCAGAGAAGGGCAACAAAGCTGGGGAGGGGTCTGGAGCACAGCCCTGTGAGGAGAGGCTGAGGGAGCTGGGGTTGCTTAGCTTGGAGAAGAGGAGGCTCAGGGGAGACCTTCTTGCTCTCCACAACTCCCTGAAGGGAGGTTGTAGCCAGGTGGGGGTTGGTCTCTTCCCCCAGGCAAGCAGCCCCAGAACAAGAGACCACAGTCTCAAGCTGTGCCAGGGGAAGTTTAGGCTGGATGTTAGGAAGAAATTCTTCCCCGAAAGAGAGATTGGCCATTGGGATGTGCTGCCCAGGGAGGTGGTGGAGTCACCATCCCTGGAGGTATTCAAAGAAGGCTTGGATGTGGCACTTGGAGCCATGGTTTAGTTGTCAGGAGGTGTTAGGTATTAGGTAATAGGTTGGACTTGATGATCTCTGAGGTCTTTTCCAACCCTATTGATTCTATGATTCCATGACAATGGCAAATTCCATCAGTCACAGCAGAGCTCTGCCTCAGAAGCTGGTGGCCTTGCAATGAGAAGATCATGTCTAAAGCCAGGAGCCTAAAAACTGTAGCTGACATGTTTCATTTTTACCTCTTGTATGGTGTAACATATTTCATGCACAGTGCCAGACAGTTTCTCCTACTGCCATAAAAATAATTGTGCAGTAAGCAGTCTCCCACTTGACCTAGAAAACCTCTTTCTTGCTGTTTTGAATTCATTTTTTTTTTCAATGCTATGGAAATTCAGCAGATAAAAATAAATTCTTATCCTTCAGCTCTGCCTTATCATTAAAAATAAATTAATAATCTGGGCAGTGCAAGGGCTACAAACTGCTGGCTGTGTCAGGAGGTTGGTGTTCACACTTCATGCCTTAGTTACAGCACTTGAACAAACAACTCTGTGATAAGTGATGACTCTGTTACAGCCTGCTCCAGGATCAGCTTGCTCTCAGGGCGAGCTGCTCAGCTTTGATGTGAGGATTTCCTCTCTTGGCTAAGCCATAGTGGTTGGTACCTTGAAAACATCAGTTAAATTACACAGGCAGGGAGGAGAAGAGATAATGTTCTGAAGTGCTAGCAAACAGAAAATTGCTCCAATACTGCTGCCTGCTCTGGGTCTTCTAAAGGAGAAAGCTGTAGGGCTGCTCAGAGCTTTGACAGCTCGATGCTGTTTACTGTCATAGTGGTTTGCTCACTTCACTTCAGAAGGCATTGCCCATTCTGATCCATAAAAGCCTTTACCTGCTCACTTTGAAGCCAATACCTCAGCCCCACCAAAATCAGTACAATTTAGTCCTTAAGCATTTGATCATTAGGTTTCAAACCAGGAGGAAGCATTAGTATGTATGGGCTGACCTGCTGCACAGGACAGAGTTGTAACATTTTCCCACAAGCCAATAAATTCATCCTTGGCTAAAGAACATCGAGAAGAAGGTTGTTTGATCTTGAGTGGAAGGCTATGACTAACATGCTCCAACTGTCAGTTATCCTCCCTGCTTCAGACATGTTGCTTTCTGCCACTTTCCCTTCGTTTGGCTTCATCCCCCTGTCACCACCTCTTGTTTTTCTTTCCCCAAAGAGTGTTTTCTCTTTCTTGTATAAATGATCAAACTACTCCTGATGTTACCTTTTGCAAGCTTAAGAGTGAGTCTCATTTACTTCAGCTGGCTGTGCAACTCTATTCCTTTTACTATTCAGAAGTAAAGGGGGGGTTGGAGCTGGGTGATCCTTCCAACTCTGGTGATTCTGTGAGATGCCTACCCTTGGGCATGGGGATGTATGGGCTGGGAGCATGGCTCTGTACAGAATGGAGGTAAATCCCCACCTCAGATCCATGGAAATAGTTGTGGGTGACAAAAGGACTGCATCACTGGAACTGCATGCCACGGGCACCAAGGCAAGCTTTTGCCATGGCTTCAGTGCCTTTTCTCATCTGGGAAGTTCTGAAAAAAACCCCAGCCCTACACAATTTAATTCTTCTGTGTCCCTGTGTGTTGTCTCTCTTAAAGCCTATCCTTTTCCCATGAACTCCCCAGTAATTTGCCATACAGCATCTCTAGGTGATTCTGTGGTGTTTCTTTTGTCAGGTGTGACATTGCTTTGACAGGGCTGCAGGGAGAGCAGTAAAGTAGAGGAATATTTTGAGAGTACCATTCTGTGGTGCTCCCAAGTGTCAGAACATTATGTGGTGGCTGATGTCTTGATCAGCCCTTTCCCTTTCCCCAAGCAGTTCTCTCTTTGTGAGGAGACTCAAGCAGAAAAGTAAATCCAGCTCCCTGTCAAGTGATTGGCTTTAATAACAAAAGCTGTAGATCAATGACATGCTGAAGGCTATTTGGAATACTTCTCGTGGTGATGTGTGTTCATGTCCTCTGCCCAAGAGGGGCTGCACAGCAGATAGAGCAGGTCTGTGTGTCCAGTCAGAGGAAAGCTGCCTCTGCATATCAGAGAAGCAAATATTTTCAGGCTGGTGCTTCAGCCTATTCTTCAAAAACAAGCATGGAGCAATGTGAGAGTTTTAATCAGAGTGAGATGTTACTCCACAAATCATTTCCCAGAGTTGTGTGGGAATAAATTATGGACCAGTGTGGAGGAGGCATGAGGTGAAAATGAATTCACAGGCAGTTACTAAGCACTCTAATAGCACAAAAATATTTATTAGGTGGGGTGGACTGGACTGGAGGGGGGAAAAAGATTGTGGACATGCCTAAATCGTGGGTCTGGAAACTGTCCAGAGTGTCCTGGCTCCATTAACAAGCTGGTACGTTTGTGTGTGGTTCCAGCTTCCTCTGTCTAGCACAGGTTGATATTTGCACCTCTTCTCCTGCTCCTCTGCTGGTGTACCAGTCTGGTGCTGCATCCTCTGGGACCACCCTGCCCGTTACCCCAGCTGCCTCTGGTTAGAAAGGCATGGGACTGGCCCACGGGTTCATGATGATGAAGGTATTCATAACAAGAGTTTATTGGACAGCTCACTGAAGTTTTGAGGGAAACTCTGCCCAAGAAGAGTTTCTTTGTTCTGGTCAGTCTCAGGTTAATGCAAACTGCAGAGCAGGGCATGCCCAGAAATACCTCCTGATAGCAAACACTGCTCAGAAATACCTCCTGATAGATGGCAAACGCTGCCCTGAGAAAGGAAGGTGCTGCTGGAGGTAGGACCAATTCATGACAGAGTTACAGGCTTGTATTTGAGGGCCTGTACTCTGTGTAGAATCACAGAACTGTCAGGGTTGGAAGGGACCTCAAGGAGCAGCCAGTTCCAACCCCCCTGCCATGGCCAGGGACACCTCACACTGCAGCAGGCTGCCCAGAGCCACATCCAGCCTGGCCTTAAGAACCTCCAGGGATGAGGCTTCCCCTACCAGATTCTGGGCAAATTTAGTGGTGAGTCCCATCTGGGGTTGTCCCCAGTCCAGCTCTCCAGTGCTCTCAGCTAGCTCTCCCATGCCTTGGGTGCTTAGAAGTAATGGGTTTTGGTAATGTCCTGAAAGGTGCAAACTGCAAGACTTCTCTAGGAGAAGTCTCTGCTTAATGCCACTCACTTTTATCTCACCTCTAACTAAAGCCTTTATCAGTGTGTTGTTTTCACGTCTATGCTCAACACATCCTCTGCCACCGAGGTACTGTGTCCTTTACCTGGTGTCTCTGTCTCACACCATTGAATGCTGCTGCTGCAAGTGAGAAGCAGAGAGCAAATTGCGCGGGGGGAGGTCATCAGGCGTGATGACAGTGCTCTATGCACAATGCAATCGTTCAGCAGTGTCATGAAATCTCGATCTCACCTCGCTCTCGTCACCCTCAAGTGTCCCAAGCTCCCGAATCAGGCCTGATAAAAACCCCACGAGCCACTGAACAGATATTTTTCAACTAAGCTAAATAAGTTTGGGCCCTCTGCCTCAATGGCTTGAACTTGTCACACATGCCTCACGTTGTTGAGTTTCCTGCCAGCAGCTGGCCTCCAGGTTTTGCTTCGACACCGAAAGGTGTAAGTGGGCAATTGCCTGAGCTATTGTTCAGGCAATCTCTTGACTGCAGAAACCTGCGAGTGTCCCAGGCCTTGTGGTGGGCAGTGGCTGATAATGGATGGCATCTGGTGGAGCGTGGGGATTGTCAAGGGATACTTGCCCTGAACGCAGCGTTTTTGTGTCCTCTTTCCCAGTTTAGAGTGGTGGAGAGGAGCAGAGATGAGGCTGCTCCTCCTCCTCCTCAGATACGACAGGAAAGGAGGAGAGAGTGAGGAATCCTTAGACTCCTACTCCTCCTCTCTCTTGCAGCTAGCGGTGGGTCAGGAGGAGGATGCTTTCCCCCCACCTCTGTCAGCTGCCTGAGGAAAAGCATGCAGCAGCAGAGATGTGGCTCTTCCTTGTGCATTAGCCGAGCCACTAACAGAGCTTCTGGGGGAGGGCAGCCTGCTGCAGATCTAGGGCCAGAAAAGTGATTTCCACTTTTACCAGTGGTTGCATCAAAGTCCTCACTCTCAAAAGAAAGGAATAAAGCTGCTTTCCACTACAGCTCACAAACAAACCCATCTTCAGGTCTTGCCTAGAAATGCCCACAGGACAGCACCAAGATGAAAAGCCTTAGCATTAGCATCCGTGCCTTAGCCATAGCCATTAGCACCCAGCCTTAGCCTCCACGTAGGTGCTCTTTCCTTTGGTCTGTGCTACTCACCCACATGATATACAAAAATCCAGAACAGCAAGAGAGAGGCCCGAGAAAGAGACCCTCTTGTTATGTAAGAAGGACAAAAGCTAAATGCTCATCAGAACGACTTGTGTTAAAGCCTAATCCATAAAAGAGTGGCCACTTCCAGCAGTTAATGACCTGCTAGTCTGCTAACCATCGGGAGAGGAAGCCAGCAGCAGTTAACACTTTCAGAAACGCAGTTGTGGCTAACAATAGTAATGAGCCGTACCTTGGAGTTGTTTTTGTGCATGGTGCAGGAGAAACACAGTTAGTGAGTGCTTCAGAATGACAGTGAATAATCGACATATTAAGACACAGAGGTGAGAAGAACTCTAGCTGTGATCCAAGAATGGAAATAGAACGTTACAAATATAGCAAGCAGCAAGAATAGCGCTGGTGTGACCCAGCTGACTTTAAAGCTGGGGGCTGAACTTTTCCTTCCTGCAGTAAACACACAAGAAGAGAAGGAGGAAGGAAAGGGGAATGCAAGTAAGTGCTGGCAGTCACTTTCTGGGCTTGCTGTTTCCTTGCCCCTCTGGATGCCAGCACAAAAGATCTTACAAAGCTGTGGTACCTTGGAGAGTCCAAAGCTTCCCATAATTTATCCCTCCTGAAAGTCTCTATTCAGCAGCTCGCATTTCTCTGCCTCCAGACTAGGTTCCTCTAGAGGTTACTTCTCCAAAAGAGAGAGATGTAGGAGTTCCTTTTGCCCAGTGTCAAGCCCACAGCTTTAGAGAGCACTTGCCTTAAGAGAATGATGTTCCAGAGCTATTCATGATCTGCTTTCGGCCTCTTTTTTATTTTCTTGTTTTATGGACAGAGCTATAGGGTGCAGAGGAAGTATAAAAGGATATCTCTGGGGGTTGAGTGCTTGCCTGTGAAGTTTCAAGGACTCCTTTTTTATGCTGTATGTAGTGACCTGACCTCGTGCTGCTCAGTATTTTTGAGGCTGCAGGCTGAATGCTTCCATACCTTGTAAAAGTAAACCTCTCTGATGACTGAAGTAGGACCTTGAGTGTCCTTTATTCCATTTGCCTCTTCTTTCAAGAAGTACAGTAACCAAAGGGTGGCCACTCCCTCTTTACAAGGAATCAGACGGCAAAAGCAAGGGGTAATGGGTACACTTTACTCCTGGGGAGATTCCAGTTGGACTTCAGAAGAAAATGTATCACCATGGGAACATTCAGACATTGGAATCACCTCCCAGAGGAAGTACTGAGCTCTCCTTCATTGGACACTTTGAAGACTCAGCTTCACAGGGTGCTGAGCCAGCTCATTTCAACTACACCATCACCTAGAAAGGTTGCCCTCGATGATCTTTGGGGTCCCTCCCAACCTGGCATGTTGTGGTTCTGTGAAATTGTAATATTGTGTGTTTGAAACCTCCACACACACATAAACTCTTCCATCCTGCTCTTCCCAGTCAGCGTGGCTGTCAACAGGAGCCTTGCTTTGGAACCTGTCAGGCTCTGTGAAGGTACTCTCTGAGGTTAGTGGTGTAGATGGCTCTCTTCTTCCTGGGAACCTTTCCTTTGTGTTGGGTACCAACATCTGTGCCAAAACCCACTCCTCATTATTCCGTGTTAGATCAGGCTCTGTGAAGGCAGTCTCTGAGGTTAGTGGTGTAGATGGCTCTCTTCTCCTGGGAACCTTTTCTTTGTGTTGGGTACCAACATCTGTGCCAAAACCCACTCCTCACTATTCCATGTTAGATCAGGCTCTGTGAAGGCACTCTCTGAGGTTAGTGGTGTAGATGGCTCTCTTCTTCCTGGGAACCTTTCCTTTGTGCTGGGTACCAATATCTGTGCCAAAAAGACTCCTCACTATCCCATGTTGGATCAGCTGTGTTAACAGCACAGGGATGGAGACAGCAGAAGCAAGGGGAATCCAGTCTGGAGTTGGTATGGAGTCAAACATGGGCTTGTGTAAGTTTCTCCTCTACTTGAAGCTTCAGAAACTAGGAGGAGTGATTTATAAGCTTTTGACAAATTTCCATCTGCTCTCATTCCATGTAGGTTTTTTTCCCCTCAGAGTTCAAAGGCTGTCTACTGCCGGGCTGCACTGCCTCTGTGATATATAGCTGTCTCTGGGGCTGTCATACCTTCTAATTTTAACACTGACAGGGCTCTATGCCTCAATTCAAGAACCACCCCCAAACAGCTCCAACAAGCAGGAAATCCATTTTTGCTCAAACCCACTCGACTGATCAGTTTGTGAACTCCCCTGCAAAGCTGCACGGGGGACAAGGAAACTACCAGTCAGAAAAGTTGGAGTGATAAAGGTTCTTGGGGGTTGGAAAGAAATTAATGATGATATCATTTTGTGTGAATTTTTTTCCCCCCTTACTGCTACTTTCTGCTGCAAAAATTCATTTTAATTTGTTGACTGCATGTAGCAATCAGCATTTAGCAAAAAAACCCCAAACCAACCCAAAGTGTGGATTTTATCCCAGCTCTGCATTTTTAATGTTTCTGACTTGTTCCTCAGTTTTTCGCTCCTGTATTGTGGGAAGTTGTGCATCCAGACATGGAAAAAGGAGCAGTGCTTAGTCATTTTTTCCACCTTTATTGGTTGAACATTCCTTATAGCAAGGATGGGGAAGTTTAGGCTGGAGGTGAGGAGAAAGTTCTTCACTGAGAGAGTTGTTAGCCGTTGGAATGTGCTGCCCAGGGAGGTGGTGGAGTCACCGTCCCTGGAGGTGTTCAAGAGGGGATTGGATGTGGCACTTGGTGCCATGGTCTAGTCATGGGGTCGGTGGTGACAGGTTGGACTCAATGATCTTTGAGGTCTCTTCCAACCTTGGTGATTCTGTGATTATATAACACATGCACACACACACAGAGAAGTAATAGACTGTAAAAACCTAATAATGATTTAACTAAGACTACTCAACCTGAGGCAAAGTTCTCCCTCAATTACAAATATGCCATTCCCAGCGTGACAGTAAGGGATGACTACAGGAAAAATCCATCGCAGCCAGTCGTGATCCCGCTGTGGCAGGGGATGTACAGCAGACATTCACCTCCTTTACTAACGTTTAGTTACTTTAAAAATTAAATATTTTCCCCAGCTAGTGCTAGAAAGGCAAAATAAAGGGGTGTGGGGGGGTGGGCATTAATAAAGATAAACATTATTTCTCTCATCTCTTCCTCCCTCTCTGCCCTCCAACCCAAAGATGAATGTTTCTAGAGTCCTGCACAGGGAAAAGAACTTCCAAATTGCTGGAAAAAAAAAGCTTTTCCAAGTTTTGATCAGATTTCACAACCCTGCCAGCTACGATTTCCTTTCCTTTCTGCTCCTGATGCACACCAAGAGAGCCATTAGTAGCTGTTCCTTTCTTGGTGCAAAATGCAGAAATGATCTCAAAGATCTTGACCTCTGGTGCAGCCCTGTTTGCCTAGAGGATTGCTGCTACCTCCTCTTGCCCCGAGATGAATGAATCGGGAAGCAGTGTGTAGCAGCCGGCAAAAGAGCCAATCACGGGGCGTAAGAAGTGGCAATTTGCAGCTGAGCCGAATTGCTCGGAGGGAGGGCAGTGATGGGGAAGCAGAGCTTTGTGCGAGATAAGTCCTATTAGACAGAAGGTAAAGGAGTGCTTTGAACTTGGGCTGGATGTAAAACGGATGAGGGCTACCAGGGCTGACCTTTTTTTTGAGTTATGATGATCCTAACAGAGACAGCTAAGTGAAAACTGATGGAGGGAAAGCAGGACTGCAGTTAACGGGGGGAGGGGGGGAAGGGAAAGGAACACATTTGGTCGTTTGAAGGTCCATATGTAAAAGCAAAAACTCTCAGTGGTGATCCACAAATGAGAGGCATGGTTTTTCTGAGAAACTAACCTTGCAGATGACAGCCACAGGAATACAGCCATGGTCTGTGCTCCCCTAAGCAGACCCTGGGCCTAGGCTTGCTGCTTCTCTCGGCACAACAATCTTTCCGGCCACAGCTTCTTTGCAATGTTTGGGTTTCAAATAGCTGTTAGAAAAGTTCATAAGAAAAAAAAAATGATTAAAATGAAGTCTCTCCTACCTTCTGTTTTCATGGCTTCACATTTCATTTCCAGAAAGTGCAACAGAATTTACTGCTATGCTCCCAAGTGCTGCTGGGGGTGTTACTGCTGTGTTTGCTGTGATGACACTGCTTCATAATTGGAGTATCAGAGAGTCTCAGTTGTAATCCCTTCATGAGAAATAGTATCTTATGAATAAACCCAGTTTTCATTACTGAAGAATAATGCTGTAAGCAGCAGTAACTTTGGAGGGCAACATAGAGATCAAAGGTGCAGAAAAACAAAAGGCCAGGGAGGTTCCTAAAAGATTCTAAAAGGAATACAAATTATTTTGCATTTTAACTCTTGTTTGTTATTTGAAGCAGCAGGAGTCAGCTTCCAACCCAAAACTGCCTGATGCACTTTAATTGCCTGTTAAACTCTACAGATTTTCACTAACATGACTCCAAACCTTTCATGAAATCATATTCTGACCATCTGAAACCCTTTGCTTAATAAGGCTCCACCGATCAGCCCTTTTATATGCTGCAAATAAAGTGCTCTGCTGCTAAGCTGGACAGAATTAGGCACAAGCTCTACAGGATTCCAGAATTAGTTCCACTGCACGACAGATGTTGTCAGAAGTGGAAAAGCACAGCGTGCAGCAGCATGCCTGGGATTTCTAGGAAACTCAAAAGAGGCTTGAGAAAGTTGGTATTGCAGGCACCATGCACAGGGTCCTCCTGGGTTCTGCTGCAGAGAAAGCTTTTGTCAAAGAATTTCTATGTAGAGCCTGCCAGGTTTAGTACTTCTAAACAATTTGTAGAACTCTAGGAGGTAAATATCTGAGCAGGCTCAGCCATTAGAGCAGTCACAATATTGTGTAGCAGGTCAGGTTTCTATGTTGTAAAGGGAGTTGAAACATTCAGGTTGGAAGAGACCCTCAGGATCACCAAGTCCAGCTCAGAACCCTGCTCTACAAGGCTCACCCCTAAACCATAGCCCCAGGCACCACATCCAAACCACCTTTAAACACCTCCAGGCTTGGGGACTCCACCACCCCCCTGGGCAGCACATTCCAATCCCTGACCACTCTTGCTGGGAAAATTTTTTTCCTACTGTCCAGTCTAAAGCTACCCAGTGGCAGCTTGAGGCTGCTCCCTCTTGTTCTGTCACTAATTACTTGTGAGAAGAGACCAGCACCGACCTCTCCACAACCTCCTTTCAGGTAGTTGTAGGCAGCAATGAGGTCCCCCCTCAGCTTCCTCTCCTCCAGACTAGCCATCCCCAGCTGCCTCAGTCGCTCTTCATCGGATTTGTCAGGCTGTGGCACAGAAGTTAGAACTTCAAGCCCAGGCTCTGCCTCTGAAGTTCAAGTGTGGTGTAATATATTGCTTGTCTGGTGCAGCTAGTGTGGGTCTTCTGTGTTCTGACTGGAGGTGGCTATTTGACTAACAAGCCAGGCTTTAGCCCATCTGCCCTTCTGCTTATGCCTATTGATTTCCTTATCCTTGCAAGCCTTCAAGAAGTTTTATTGGGGAAAGGCAAATGTCAAAAGTGTAAAGTTACTTTAATAAAAGTGACCGAGCTCATGTTTCCTTGCTGGCCGCCGGCCACTGAGAAGCCCTTTGTTAGCTGCTCAGAATTTCCTGGGACAAACACAACCCTTTGCATTTCTTGCTATCAGCCCCAGCATGGTTAATTAAAATGTGAAAAACCTGACTGAAAAATTTCATAGCCTAGAAACCTCAAGGCCACCCAGCCTTTTGGTGAAACCTGCCTGAGCTTGAGGTTATCATTATTTTTTTTTTTAAAGGATAGATCTATAGCTCATGGATGTAGAAAAGAAACAAGGTCAAGGAAAAAAGGGGGAGGGGGGAAAGAGATATTAATTCTGTTATGAAACTTTAGAGGGATTTTTATCTTCCCACTTTCCAGGAGTGTTGATGAAACTTCCATGAAAAGCAGAGAGTATGAGCTGCTGTGAGGAGGAAAACACAATAAAAATAAAGAAGAAATATGGCAAATGTGAACAGAATGAAATGATTAAAGTAAAGGAAAGCATTGCTGTGCAGCTGGAACCAACGATTGATGTACTGTGCGCTGGACTGATAGCCACGGGAAACACTCCTTGTCCCCCAAAGCTGCTTTGATTGGCAACATTGAAGTTAGTGTAGGAAGCTGGCAGGATCAAATGCAGCATCCAAATAAATGTTCCAGTTTTGACTGGAAATATTAATGGCTGTAGTTTTGGACATCCACTGTTTAAATCACACTGGGTTGCTCTGACATACAAAGTACTCGTCGTGGACAGGTAGCTTTTTTACCTCATTTTAGACCCCTTTACAACAGAGTCTTTTCAAATGCTTGGCTATGTCAAAGAAGAAGTGATAGTAGATTAAATGTGTTTTTTTTAATATCATAGGCATATAAAAAATGTAAAAAAACCCCAAATAGAGTCTTTTCAGATGCTTGGCCCATGTCTTCATGTCTTGTTCATGAATAAAAGGAGTGATAGCAGAGTAAATACATTTTTTATTTCATAGGCATATGAGAAGTGTGAAAACCCAAATAGAGTCTTTTCAAATGCTTGGTCCATGTCTCAATGTCTTGTTCATGAATAAAAGGAGTGAGAGCAGAGTAAATATATTTTTTTCTATCATAGGCATATCAAAAAAGCAAAACCAAATAGAGTCTTTTAAAATGCTTGGCCATGGGTTTAATGTCTTGTTCATGAAAAAAAGAAGAAGTGATAGCAGAGTAAATGCTTTTTTTATATCAGAAATATAAAAAAAAGAGACCCAACCCCCAAATTGACAAAGTGCTTAAGCACAAGTTAAATTCCACGACAAAGTGACTTTCTTTATGGCAACAAGGCAGTGTGTTTGATTTCACTTAATGATGTAGTGCACGGCAGGGCAGGTCGTTGAAACCCCCAAGAGGTTTGGCATTTGGTCTCCCTTACTCTCCACATCCTGCAATTTTATTTCTTTCTTTTTTCTCCCCCCTGTTCTGCTGCTGTGCGTTGGCAAAGTTGTGTTTCAGAGGGAGCACCACTGCCAGAGAAAACCTGTTCTGGCACCTCTGGCCCCTTGCTAACGGCGTGCGCTTCGTCTGGGACTGAGTTGGACCTATTCAGAGTGACTCTGGGCTCAGGAAGAATACATTAATGGTGAAAATGATGCCTGGGCTCAGGGCTGTCATTGTGGCAGATAACAAAACCCGAGGCCCCGGCCAGATAAGGCACTTCACAAAGAGTGCCACAAGAAGCAGGAGATAAAGACAAGCCTAACACAAGCCAGTGTGGACTCATTCCAAACATACTTTCTTTTTATCTTCTAATCACCCTTATTGGATCCTCTTTGTTCCCTTCTCCTCCAAAGAAACAAAATGTCCGTGTGGT
Source organism: Colaptes auratus (assembly GCA_015227895.2). Taxonomy (NCBI): domain Eukaryota; kingdom Metazoa; phylum Chordata; class Aves; order Piciformes; family Picidae; genus Colaptes; species Colaptes auratus. The sequence continues at coordinate 2,360,841 of CM026886.1, read as the reverse complement.
CCTTCCCAAATGAGGAACAAATAAGGTTCAGGGGAAGGTTTTGCCAAAGCCAATAAACAGCAGTGGCAGAAGCTGTGCTAAAATCCTCTCCTTTTTGGAAACACAAAAGGAGAATTAAGGTGGCCTAGCCTCGGGCCAAATCTGCTAATTTTCTGCAGTCTGGTGTCACTGCAAATTTGGGAAGGATCTCAGGAGTTGATACAAACCATCTGAGCTCAGAGCTGTAGAATCACAAAGGCATTTCGGTGTTTCTGATGAAAGGAATGAAGAGGGAGACCAACACAGAGATGGGAAGCCCAGACAGAGCTGGATGCTTGTGGGAGGCCCAAAAGGCATGGGGGACCGTGACAGAGGTAGTGGTTGAAAAGATATGGGAGGGCCAAAACCTGTGGCTGACCCTGATGAAGGTGAAGGTCAAAAGGTGTGGAAGGCTCAGAAGTTGAGGGAAAACCAGACAGTGGTGTAAGCACTATGATGGAGGCTGAGGGAGCTGGGGTTGCTTAGCCTGGAGAAGAGGAGGCTCAGGGGTGACCTTCTTGCTCTCTACAACTACCTGAAGGGAGGTTGTAGCCAGGCAGAGGTTGGTCTCTTCTCCCAGGCAGCAGTACCAGAACAAGAGGACACAGTCTCAGGCTGCGCCAGGGCAGGTTTTGACTGGATCTTAGGAAGAAGTTCTATACAGAGAGAGTGATTGCCCACTGGAATGGGCTGCCCAGGGAGGTGGTGGAGTCACCTTCATTGGAGGTGTTCAAGAAGAGGCTTGATGGGGTGCTTGGTGCCATGGGTTAGTTGTTTAGTTGTTTAGGTGCGTTGTATTGTATTGTATTGAGGTGGGTTGGATTGGTTGATGGGTTGGATGCGATGATCTTGAAGGTCTCTTCCAACCTGGTGTATTGTATTGTATTGTATTGTATTGAAGGGAGGTTGTAGCCAGGTGGGGGTTGGTCTCTTCTCCCAGGCAAGCAGCACCGAAACAAGAGGACACAGTCTCAAGCTGTGCCAGGGGAGGTTCAGGCTGGATGCTAGGAAGAAATTCTTCCCAGACAGAGAGATTGGCCATTGGGATGTGCTGCCCAGGGAGGTGGTGGAGTCCCCATCCCTGGAGGTGTTTCGGAAGAGACTGGCTGAGGCACTTGGTGCCATGGTTTAGTTGATGGTGTTGGGTGATAGGTTGGACTTGATGATCTCTGAGGTCTTTTCCAACCCTATTGATTCTGTATTCTGTATTTCTGTATAGAAAACATTTCCCCATGTTTTGTGGAGGCTAAACAAAGAATGTTCTAAGTTTAGCTACACTGAATGAGACTGAAAACCCATATCCAAGAATACCTCTATGTTCTTCATCTTGGGTATATCAGATCAAAGGTAAATACAGAGAGAGTTCAGAAATGTATTTCTAGGTAGGATATTGCTTTTCCCAGAATACAGAATTAACCAGGTTGGAAAAGACCTTTGAGATCATCAAGTCCAACCTATCACCCAGCACCATCTAATCACAGAATCATAGAATCAGTAAGGTTGGAAAAGACCTCAAAGATCATCCAGTCCAACCTGTCACCCAAGACCTCATGACAACTAAACCATATCACCAAGTGCCACATGCAATCCCCTCTTCAACACCTCCAGGGATGCTGACTCCACCACCTCCCTGGGCAGCACATCCCAATGGCCAATCTCTCTTGCTGGGAAGAATTTCTTCCTCACCTCCAGCCTAAACCTCCCCTGGTGCAGCTTGAGACTGTGTCCTCTTGTTCTGGTGCTGGTTGCCTGGGAGAAGAGACCAACCCCCCACCAGGCTACCTACACTGCTGCTACATTTACAACAGTTTAATTCAGTGGAGTAATAGTTTTCTTTTAAAAAACCCCTCTATTCCTCCCTTAAAGATGAAAATCCTAGGTGGAGATTCTTTCTTCCCTGTTTCCTTCAGGAAAGGGGAGAAAACTGTCCCACGGCTAAACTGTCAGCTCGTGGTTTGGACCGCAACACTCTGTGCTGGGTTAGGAACTGGCTGGAGGGCCGAGCCCAGAGAGTGGTGGTGAATGGTGCCGCGTCCGGCTGGCGGCCGGTCACCAGCGGCGTCCCCCAGGGATCGGTGCTGGGTCCCATCCTCTTTAACATCTTCATTGATGATATGGATGAGGGGGTTGAGTCAGTCATCAGCAAGTTTGCAGATGACACCAAGTTGGGAACAGATGTTAGTCAGTTAGAGGGTAGAAAGGCTCTGCAGAGGGACCTCGACCGACTAGACAGATGGGCAGAGTCCAATGGGATGGCATTTAATAAGTCCAAGTGCCGGGTGCTGCACTTTGGCCACGGCAACCCCATGCAGAGCTACAGGCTGGGGTCAGAGTGGCTGGAGAGCTGCCAAACAGAGAGGGACCTGGGGGTGCTGATTGACAGCCACCTAAACATGAGCCAACAGTGTGCCCAGGTGGCCAAGAAGGCCAATGGCATCCTGGCCTGTATTGGGAATAGTGTGGCCAGCAGGAGCAGGGAGGTCATTCTGCCCCTGTACTCTGCATTGGTTAGGCCACACCTTGAGTACTGTGTCCAGTTCTGGGCCCCTCAGTTTAAGAAGGACATCGAGCTACTTGAGCGTGTCCAGAAAAGGGCAACAAGGCTGGTGAGAGGCCTTGAGCACAAGCCCTATGAGGAGAGGCTGAGGGAGCTGGGATTGTTTAGCCTGGAGAAGAGAAGGATCAGAGGTGACCTCATTGCTCTCTACAACTACCTGAAAGGTGGTTGTAGACAGGAGGGGGTTCGTCTCTTCTCCCAGGCAACCAGCACCAGAACAAGAGGACACAGTCTCAAGCTGTGCCAGGGGAGGTTTAGACTCGAGGTGAGGAGGAAGTTCTTCACTGAGCGAGTCATTCGTCATTGGAATGGGCTGCCCGGGGAGGTGGTGGAGTCGCCGTCCCTGGAGGTGTTCAAGGGGAGATTGGACGTGGCGCTTGGTGCCATGGTCTAGTTGTGAGGTCTGTTGGGACAGGTTGGACTTGATGATCCTTGGGGTCTCTTCCAACCTTGGTTATACTGTGATACTGTGAAATACCTCTGTAGTTTTAGCTACATGTGGGTGAGCTTCACCACATCAGTTAAAACTAAGAATAAAATACCTAAATAAGTAAATAAATGAATAACCCCCTAAGACTAAAAGACTGCACACAGTCTTTTCACCTTCAAGCACCTCAGAGCACTCTAAACGCACCAAAACCTCCTCTCCCCATGCAGGCAGAGTGCCGCTCCCAGACACAATGAAGCTGTTGTTCAGCTGCTTGTAGCAATGCTCCATGCCACTGGAAGGTAGGAAGTTCAGAATAATGCAGTACATTCAAATGGAACTTTCAGGAGTATTTAGGTAGGCTGAATGTAGCTACCTGGAATTTGGCCACAAGACTCGGCTCAACAGCCCTGCTCTTGTCAAAAGTGGAATAAGATCTTTAGTTTTTCCACTCAGTTTCCATTAATCACCACGAGTGGTCAGGAGGTTTTCCACTCCAGCTAACAGTCAAGCTTTCCAGCAGCCTGCTTCCTTTCAGCAGTGCATTGCACTAGGTCAGTGGTGCTTTAGAGCTAAGAGTGCCTCCTGCTGAAGTGCTAACCCAGTGTCCCCTCACAGTTCAAAGCTGACCAGACATTCTGGCCATCTAGAGGGTGATCTGGGAGCCTAAGTTGCACTGATCACACAAGCTTTCAGCCTGTGTCTTTTCAGAGAGGCCTTTAGTCCATCTTCAGGAACTCTTACAGGAAGTTTTCACTTCTCTGACAGGCTAAGATTACAGAATCACAGAAACATCCAGGCTGGAAGAGACCCTCAGGATCACCAGGTCCAACCCAGAACCCTGCTCTACAAGCAGGGTCACCCCGAAACCATAGCCCCAAGCACCACATCCAAACCACCTTTAAACACCTCCAGGCTTGGGGACTCCACCACCTCCCAGGGCAGCACATTCCAATCCCTGACCACTCTTGCTGGGAAAAAAATGTTTCCTTATGCTCAGCCTGAATCTACCCAGTCACAGCTGGGTAGGGTTAATGTGAAGCACCAAAATCCCTAATCTGTGATAATTTTCTATTTCAAATGTAAAGGGAATTTGGATACCAAAGGAGATATAAGAGAGAGGTAAAATTATGAAGGTTGATCTTTATGTTGTTTTTTGTCTTGCACCAAATCCCCTTAGAGTCTTGAGAGCCTTGGCTGCGTTCTGAATGAAAAGCTAATCTGATGCCTGGTGCAGTGTTGGGTGTTCCTGGTCGTGGGAGTGGGCTTGGAACTGGATGATCCTTGAGGCCCCTTCCAACCCTGACAATTCTGTGATTCTGTACAGTTTCTCTAACTCACCTGTGCCTGTGTACAGCTGAGGTTATTTCCTGTGTAGAGATGAGGTTATTTGTGTAGGCACTTCAATTATGAAGACCAACATTTTTCACCCTCAGGAGTACACCTCGGCAGGTCCTGTGAGCTGACCTCCTCAGGGCCTGGTGTTCCCAAAGATGAAACCCTGACACTGAATATGGATTATTAACTACTTGGGTTGTGAAGTTAAAAAACACAGGCATAAAATTTTGTGTTCAGTGTGCACCTCTGTGGGACTTGTGGTCTCTTTGCCATCTGACACTGCCTCTTGGTGAAAATGGTTTTGTTGACCTTTGTGGGCACTCTTGACTGACCCATCATGCAACTATGTAAAATACCTGGAAACATCCTGCTGCTTCTAATGCTGCTTCAGAATAACTTCCACTCCATTAACTGTGGTCAGTTTAATGTTGCTGAGTCATATTGTTCAAGCTTTCCTCTTTATGGTTGAACTTCCTTAGAGCGTAACCTTACTGACTCCTGTGCCAAGAGCCGAAAGGCTCTGTGACAGGATTTGGCCGTATGTAAATGCCCTGAAGAGCTACCTCACAGAATTACTGAGGCTGGAAAAGACCTCTGAGAACATCAAGTCCAGCCTCTGACCTAAGTTCCCTCAAGGTAAATGCTGAAGTCCACTTCAATAAGAGTTTAAAGAGATAGTTTCCATCTGAGGTCGTTTGACACAGGTATTCGTTGGCAAATAACTGCAGCGCAAGATGAGACGAAGCACTTCTGCAGAGCCATAGCTCATCTCTTGTAATTGCATGTCCCAGCCTGGTGTACATGTCTTTGAACTACACAGGAAGAAAACAGGCTGCTCAGAGAGGTGGTGGAGTCACCATCCCTGCAGGTGTTCCAAAACCATGCAGACGTGCCACTCTGGGACATGGGGTGGTGGGCATGCTGGTGCTGGGTTGATGGTTGGGCTTGATGCTCCTAGAGGTCTTCTCCAACCTTAATGATTCTGTGATACAAGCAGCTGTGGCCAGGGAAGCAAGTACTAGTAAAGATATTGGCAGAGGCCAGCACTGACCTCTACTTCTGCTACATCTGCCCACCAACAGGAGGGAAGGTGGGACAGTGCAGGCCCAGCAGGGGACGTGGTGGGGTGAAGAATTGCTTACACAGGCAGACACTGGAGGCAGCCATGGTGTTAGAGATCACACTCTGGTGGACACCAGTGCTGATTTTGCTGGCATTCTCCATTCCAGCTCAATCTCTTCCAACCTGGTCTATTCTATTCTATTCTATTCTATTCTATTCTATTCTATTCTATTCTATTCTATTCTATTCTATTCCATTCCATTCCATTCCATTCCATTCCATTCCATTCCATTCCATTCCATTCACTTTTTAAACTGTGTGTGACTTGAGTCCTGCCTGCTTGGCTATAGATTTGAGCAGAATTTAGGAGAAGCCTTAAGCAGCTGTCAAGTGTCTCATCTGCCAGAGATCTCTCAGTTAAACCAGGACATCACTCTGGCATTTAGCATCTCCCAGCTCAGAGATACATTTGCCTGCCTCCTAATCTGGGCACAGCTACAGTGAATCAGGAGGCTGTACTGAGCTAATCCAGTGCTCATGCTCGGATCCCACAGTGTATAGGTGGAGGCTGGGAGAGTTGCTGTGCCTCTGGGCTGCAGAATCAGGCCCTGTCCATTATTCTGATGTAACCTGGACATTTTGCCAGGCTGATAATTTTGCAGCAACCAAGTATGGCAATGCAGTTGCTTTACTTTCTCCTGTAAGGAGAAGAAAAGAGAAGCAGCAACCATTTCAATCCACCTGTGAGCCCTTTCTGCAATGCTTCCACAACACTGGGAGAAGATCCCATGCTCAAGGGTGCTCAGTCTGTTGTCTTATTCACACTGAAATGAGCTTGGACTCCTACCTCACATGCTCTGAGGTAACTTGTGCCTCTTATAAAATCAGTATTTTGTCATAGGTGCTGAAGTTCTCTTTTCTCTGTCACAAGGACAGCAGTGGGAGGAAATCAAAGCCTTGCAAAACCATGTTTTCCCAGTTCCCTGTTATTGCCAGAAGTTACTCCCTCCCTTCCTCCTGTTGTGTCTAGTTCAAAAAAGCAGGTTGGTCCCTTCACAAGCACTGACCTGCACTGTAACATGGAAAAACCAACCCAGTGCAGCCCCTCTCCTGTGAGGACAGACTGAGGGAGTTGGGGCTGTTCAGTCTGGAGAAGAGAAGGCTCCCAGGAGACCTCATTGTGGCCTTCCAGTATCTGAAGGGGGCTGCAAGAAGGCTGGGGAGGGACTTCTGAGGGTGTCAGGGAGTGATAGTACTAGGGGTGATGGAACAAAACTAGAAATGGGTAGCTTCAGATTGGATGTTAGGAAGAAGTTCTTCCCCATGAGAATAGAATTAACCAGGTTAGAAAAGACCTTTGAGATCATCAAGTTTGAGATCATCAAGTCCAACCTATCATCCAACACCATCTAATCAACTAAACCATGGCACCAAGTGCCTCATCCACTCTCTTCCTAAACACCTCCAGTGATGGTGGTGAAAGCCTGGCACAGGTTGGCAGGGAGGTGGTGGAAGCCTCATCCCTGGAGGTGTTTGCAGCCAGGCTGGATGTGGCTGTGAGCAGCCTGCTGCAGTGTGAGGTGTTCCTGGACTTGGCAGGGGGATAGGGACTGAGTGATCCTTGAGGTCCCTTCCAACCCTGACAATTCTGTGATTCTTACCTCCCACATTATCTTGGAGCGAGCTGCTCTCCAAGGGTAGCTCTCTCTGTTGTCCACAGAGAAGAGCTGCTCTTCATTCCACTGTCTCTATGCCACGAACTGCCTTCCAGTGAGGTAATTGTTTTGACAGTTTGACCAAAACCAAAAACCCTAAAAAACCCCAAACTGTTCAAAGGTAAACAGTCACACATTGCTGGTGGCTGGGAGAGTTTGTAAATGGGAGATGAAATGTATCCAGAAAACTCTCCTTAAAACCTCAAGACTCTGCTGAGTATTCTGCTTGCACTGAACAGCAACACTCTACAAACCTGCTATTATTAGCTGACAGTTCAAATCCCAGCCCCTATTTCACAGCTGTTGTTCTTAACTGCTGTGCTGTTAAGGTGTTTAAACCTCCATTGCTGCACTCTCTCTGTATTTGAGGGGAATAAAATAATTTCATACCTCAATAATTGTTAGTTCCACTTAGGATGCTGTTGGCAAAGTATAAATTGCTTTTCTTGGAGCTCTGCAGCATTCTTAAACTGCATCCAGGGTTCTGCCTCTGTTGGGTCATTTGGGTGGCTGTGTGAGACATTAGCAGTGAACTTTGACCAAGCTTAGGCTTCGCTTATGTTCAGTGCTTGCTGCTAATATGAGAGCCTGGGTTGGCAGGGTCTCTGGGTACCAGCTGGGACTTCTGTTTGCCCTCGCTCACTAATCACATCCCACAGGCCATGTGTGCCCTCAGTGCTCACTAACATTCTGTGGGATTGGATTCAGTCTGGAGAAGAGAAGGCTCCAGGCTTTCCAGTATTTGTAGGGGGCTCCAAGAAAGCTGGGGAGGGACTTTGGAGGGTGTCAGGGAGTGATAGGACTGGGGGGAATGGAGCAAAACTAGAAGTGGGTAGATTGAGATTGGATGTGAGGAAGAAGTTGTTCTCCATGAGGGTGGTGAGAGCCTGGCACAGGTTGCCCAGGGAGGTGGTGGAAGCCTCATCCCTGGAGGTGTTTGCAGCCAGGCTGGATGTGGCTGTGAGCAGCCTGCTGCAGTGTGAGGTGTCCCTGCCCATGGCAGGGGGCTTGGAACTGGCTGATCCTTGAGTTCCCTTCCAACCCTAACAATTCTATGATTCTATTCTTTGACCTCTTGGGGGCTTTGCTGTTTTCAAGGCAAGGTGTGTTTTTCTCTCTCTTATCCAAGAAAAACACAGTTAAGGCCAGAGAGGGAGGCAGAGGCTTTTCTCAACAATTTCTTCATTAATGAAGAGCTTGGATACTGATATGGAGTTTCAGAGGCAGGTATGTGGGAGCACACACACACATCTGGAATGTGTGCCTGTGAATCTCAGAACACACTGGGTTGGAAGGGACCTCTAGACGTCATCCAGTCCAGCACACCTGCAGTAAGCAGGGACATAGCCAGCTAGATCAGACTGCTCTGACCCCCATCAAGCCTGACCTTGAATGCCTCCAGGGAGGGGGCCTCCATCACCTCCTTGGGCAATTTTTTCAGTGTTCCATCACCCTTATAGTGATGAATTTCTTCCTAATGCCCAACCTAAATCTGTCCTCCCATTGCCCCTTGTCCTCGTGGTACATGCTTTTGTAAATAGCCTCTCCCCAGCTTTTTGTAGATCTGCTTCAGGTACTATCAGCTGCTCTCAGATCTTTCCAGAGCTTTCTTGCCATTTACAATCTCATCTGACCAGAGTCACTTCTGCTGTACCACATGCTGTTGTGTGAGGGTGCATGAGAGGTGGTGAATGAGGCACCACAGAGACTTACAGTGTTTATGAACGCCCAGATTCGCGCTCAGATTTCCAGTTCTCCAATGCCTTTAGATCAGATTTTCATGTCCCCAGTTCCTTTAGCCAGGAAGATCCTGATGCTGTTTCTAGGAATACAATTGTCTTGGCTGACCTTTACTGTAGCTCCATAGCTTGGGTAGTCAAGGTGCTGAGGAGAAAGTTCTTCCCAGAGGGAGTTGTTAGCCTTTGGGATGTGATGCCCAGGGAGGTGGTGGAGTCACCGTCCCTGGAGGTGTTCAAGAGGGGACTGGACGTGGCACTTGGTGCCATGGTCTAGTAGCCATGAGGTTTTGGGTGATAGGTTGGACTTGATGATCTTTGAGGTCTTTTCCAACCTTGTTGATTCTATGATTCTATGATAAATGATGCTCCAAGGTTCCTAATATCCTCTGTTGCATCTGCCAGCACTGAGGTTATCTCAGTATGCTTCCAGGTTCTCCACAACTTCAGCTCCATCACACCTCCTCAAAGCCTGCCCCTGTTCCCGGTGACACTGATGGTGCAGAGTTCATGGAAATCTCACCACAGTCCAGTCTGCAGGTTGTTTGAAAATGCATGGCTGTATTTATTCTCCTGCTGGGAATCTGGAGCTGGGGAGTGTGGTGAATGTTTTGGGAACAGGATTTGCTGAGTTCCTGTCAGGTGCTGTTATCTCTCCAGGCTTGAAGCCAGCTTGAGTCTCTGAGGCTCTGTTTCTGCTTGTTTCCTGTCCTAGACAGGGTGGGGGCTGGATACCTGTGCCAAAACCCATCTTCTGCTTGTCTTAAGCTTGGGGAGCAGTGTACTACTCTTAATTGGGTCTTCTGCAGCTGGCCTAGGGGCTACCTGCTTACCCATGGAGGTTTGGCAGCTCCTGCCTGGTCTTCAGTCCCCTTAGGCAGTAAGTGCTGCCTGGGGCATGGCCCAGCACCGCTGGCTGCTGAAAGCTGTGGCTGCGGGCATGCTAGAGGCATTCATCTGAGTCTCTGCCTCCAGGCAGGATTAGCCCCAAGCTCTACAGCTATCCTACTATGCAGACAAAACTTTGAGGGCTTTATTTCCTGATTGCAGGAACTTCACCTGACAGTCCACCTGGAACTGCCAGCTTCAGAGACCAGGGAATTTTAGATGGTCAGCAATAAGGGGCTGCAAGGCCAGACTGCAAATGAACTCATCTCCCCTTCAGTCCCCCAAAGGAAAGCTCTTATGGAAACATGGAAGGAACAGCTTCATCCTCTGGACAAACTGAGATCTGCCCACATGAGACCTTCCAGAGCTCCTAGCTCAGTAGACCTCGAGGCAATGGGCTGCTATGTTCTCTGTGCAGTCCTCATGCATGGTCTGTCTACCAAGCTTTCTTACTCTCCAAATCCTTGTTTCTCTCTGCAGAAAATCCATGATCAGGTTTGATTAGGTCTATGGAACTTTCAAGTTAATCTCCTTTCTCCTTTACATCTCTTCCCCAGTTATCCCTATTCCTTATCTCTCGGTGGGACCACACCCCTTAGAGGCAATTCTTATGATAAAAGAGCTCAGGCTGAACAATTCTAGAAGGAATTGAGCAATAGGTACTGGAAAAGGCGGCTCAAGTAGCTGCTGCTTTTTCTAATGCTTCCCAGGAATGGCTGCACTTGTTCCAGGAAAGGGCCACAGCTATTCACCCCTCTGACCTAGCCAAGAGCAGGCACAAGGCTCCAAGCTCCAAACAAGGCTGGCAGAGTGCACACAGCCATCATGGGGGCAACAAGCAGACCCAAGGTGCTTGGCTATCCTGTTGCATGTCAGCAATGATTTCATCCCTCTCTGCACTGATTTCAATGTGAATGCTCAGGTATAGCCAGTAAAAGTGTACAAGATATTGATTATGACTATATTCATGATATGACAGATCACACATGCTGGAAGGGAGCAGGGAGGTCATTCTGCCCCTGTACACAGCACTGGTTAGGCCACACCTTGAGTCCTGTGTCCAGTTCTGGGCTTCTCAATTTAAAAAGGACATTGAGACACTTGAATGTGTCCAGAGAAGGGCAATGAGGCCGGGAAGGGATCTGGAGCACAGCCCTGTGAGGAGAGGCTGAGGGAGCTGGGGTTGCTTAGTTTGCAGAAGAGGAGGCTCAGGGGAGACCTCATTGCTCTCTCCAACTACCTGAAGGGAGGTTGTAGCCATGAGGGGTTTGGTCTCTTCTCCCAAGCACCCAGCACCAGAACAAGAGGACACAGTCTGAAGCTGTGCCAGGGGAGGTTTAGGCTGGAGGTGAGGAAAGTTCTTCCCAGAAAGAGAGATTGTGCTGCCCAGGGAGGTGGTGGAGTCAGTGTCCCTGGAGGTGTTCAGATAAGGCTTGGATGTGGCACTTGGAGCCATGGTTTAGTTGTCAGGAGGTGTTTGGTGATAAGTTGAACTTGAGGATCTCAAAGGTCTTTTCCAACCTGGTTGATTCGATGGTTCTGTGGCCAGGACACTGCAAGCTTTGTGGCACTGTGAGGTTCACCAGGTACTGCTAAGTCAGATTGCACTTTTCATGTAGTTTAAATGTTTAACTTGGGAAATGCCTCCCTTAAAAATACATTGACTGTAAATCTTCAGTGCAGGTGATGGCAAACAGCAAAGTTTTGGGGCTTTGGTTTTGTTTTGCAAATGGACCTTTCTTGAGGAGCATTGGCTTCTAGCAGGTAGTTTCTGTCTCAGCCACGAGTTTGGAAGCCAAACAAGCCAGAAAGGAGGTTGCCTTGGATGGTAGGTGTGCCACTCACCTAGACATACCTCAGTAACCACCAAGTCCAGAAGACTCAAGCCCCTGATATGTAAAACGTGTCTGGTGCCTTGCCACAGACCAGTTTTCAGTTTTGCTGGCAGCCTTGCAAGCACACAAGTAGCCAAAGGAGTTTGGAAGCTAAATGGGCTGAAATGTTTTCAGTACTCAAGGTAAAAGCTGTGGGCTGGCTGCACGGCTGTGAGTCCAAACCCAGTGCTCTTCTGCCAGAGGACACCCCAAGAGCAGACTAGGGGGTTTTGAGTCGTGACTCAACCAACAATTGGATGGTTTCTGGAGGGGCTCAAGCTTGAAACTACTGTTCTGCTGCAACTGCTTGTGTTCATTAAATGACCCCACTAGCACATTTTGCAGGGCTTTGGGTGTTAGTCCCTGTGTTCTGGCTGGGTTCCCAGGTGCCTTTGCCTAAATTCCCACCACATTTTCGACTGGAGATGTTATTTCTTCTTGTGCTCCTTATGAACACTGTGCTGTAATTAATAAGGGCTGCATTAGCACCCCTTGGATCAGCTTGTGCTGGGTGAGGTCATCCTCTTCAGTGCAAAGTGCCCTGAGATCCTCCAAAATGGAAGTAAAATGTAATGTAAGGAGGCCCTTACTGCTTCCTTTTTGCCATTTCAGAGCACCAGAATGCTCTCTTCAACAACAAGGCTGCATCTTCACATCACTCATCACATGTCGTGTAGCAGGCTTAACTTCAGCAAGCCATAAAGCACAGGGCTTAGCACTGCCAAAGCCTGCCAGGGCTGGGTTTATTCTCTTCTGTTTCAGGTAGATCCAACACAGTGTATGTAAACCAAGAAAGGTTAAACTAAACAATCAGACTAGTGCCACTTGCTTTTAAAAGCATACTGAAAGATTGTTCTGGGTTTATAGCTGTTGGAGTTACAGTTCCTGCCTTCTGTCAGGAGGGGTAGAGTTAGGGCTTCATTTGAAACTGTCAGCCCTGCATCAAAAGCATCATTGAAGAAGACACTTGGTTCAGGCATTGTCATTAGAATAGAATAGAATAGAATAGAATAGAATAGAATAGAATAGAATAGAATAGAATAGAACAGAACAGGTTGGAAGAGACCTTCAAGATCATCAAGTCCAACCTATCACCCAACACCATCTCATCAACTAAACCATGGCACCAAGTGCCTCAGCCAGGCTCTTCTTAAACACCTCCAGGGATGGGGACTCCACCACCTCCCTGGGCAGCACATCCCCATGGCCAATCTCTCTTGCTGGGAAGAATTTTTTCCTAGCATCCAGCCTAAACCTCCCCTGGCACAGCTTGAGACTGTGTCCTCTTGAAGCCAGTGCTTGCTCACCAAACCTGCCCCTGCACTGATTTAGGCCAAGAAGATTGAAGAATGGTTTTAAGCTGAAAGTGAGTAGATTTAGACTGCATATTAGGAAGAAATTCTTCCCAGTGAGGGTGGTGAGACACTGGAGCAGCTTGCCCAGGGAGGTTGTGACTGCCCCTTCCTTTGAAGTGCTTAGTGCCAGGCTGGATGAGGCCTGGAGCAACCTGGTGGCAGGTGTCCCTGCCCATGGCAGGGGGCTGGAACTAAGTGATCTCTAAGGTCCCTTCCAACCCAAATCATTCTGTGAATCTGTGAGGAGTGGTGCATCGGTAAGTAAATCACATGCTCTAGAGGAGGAGACGTTCACCAGTTTTTCTGTGGGGTGTGTCCTCCTCCTAAACACCTTGTGAGGTTTTGGTAGGTGTTAACCCCCTCAAAACCTCCTGAATTTATGAAAGACTACATGCCCAGAAGTTCTCCAAAACTATCTTAATATCCACCTTTGGATGCTGCCTCCTCTGATTTGAATTTGGTTTTTAGGGCTCCAGATCTGGTTAGGAAAAGCTCAGTCTCAGTTTCTGTTTTTCTGAACTATGAGCCGACCATTCATCTTCAGAATTTACTGTGATGCATTCTCCTTTTAATTTGGAGTGGCAAGGGGGCAGGATGAAAAGAGAAATAACCAGAGAGAAGCAGAATCTCAGCTTGCACTGGTGAAACTTTATCCTGTTTATTAACTCTGCCCTGCTCACCACAGTCTATTGTGCTTGGATCTTATAACACTCCATTTCAGAGAATAATAGTCAAAGTGAGTGTTTTAACCAGAGTATGAGGGGTTTAATAGAAAATGTGCCTTTCCCTTAAATTGGTTGCAAATGTGCTTTCCAAATATTTGACTTTGCAAAAAGAGTTCTTGGAGGAATTCCAGTGACTGGTACTTTCCAGCCAGCTGAATGCAGATAATTCCCCCTTTAAACACTCCTTGAAAGCTTTCACAAATCCTGGCTGTATCCTTTGGAGCAATGGCCTGTACCAAAGAGGGCAAGTTAATCCCTGCAGCTCTCACCCCTGGCTGAGAGGTGAGGTTCCCACGTGGAACACAAGGCAGAGGGTCTGCCTGTGGGCTGGGCTGAGTGCAGGGAACAGACAGGAGGTGCCGGCGCGTGGTGCGAACAGCGGCGGGTACAGCTGCACGGTGTCTCCCCAGAGGCTGTGGCTGCTCCTTGGCCCAGCCAATCCCATGGAAACACTGCAGATAATCACAGCAGAGACCTCAGAATCTGTGATTATTCCTGGGCTGTAGGTGTCCAGTAATCCCAGGGGGTTTATGGTGAAACTCCCAGTGATTCCTTAGAGCTCCTTGAGAAGTGCAGGGGAAGAGAAGAACCTGGCTTTCAACCTCCAGCTCCAAGGACAAATGAACCCTCTTGGTGGTGTAGGCATTACACAAGGCTGAGAGCCCTGGGGCTTTGTAGTCTGGAGAGGAGAAGATTGAGAGGGGATTTAATAAATGTCTATCAATATCTGAGGGCTGGGGGTCAGGAGGGAGGGGACAGGCTCTGCTCACTTGCTCCCTGCGATAGGACAAGGAGCAGTGGATGTCAGCTGCAGCACAGGAGGTTCCACCTCAACACAAGCAGGAACTTCTTCACTGTGAGGGTCACAGAGCACTGGAACAGGCTGCCCAGAGAGGTTGTGGAGTCTCCTTCTCTGGAGCCTCTTAGGACTCAGCTGAATGCATTCCTGTACGACCTGTGCTAGATTCTATGGTGCTGCTCTGGCAGGGGGGTTGGACTTGATGATCTCTGGAGGTCCTCTCCAACCCCTAATATCCTGTGAGCCTGTGAACTGAAAGCTGCATTTCTGTCATCCTGTATTATTTGCAACTAAGGGGAAAACAGGGGATAGTGATCCATTAAAACAAATTTTCTGTCACACCTGCTTTTGACCAAGTCTCTCTAAGGGTGTTGAAAGAAGGCAATTTCTCCTTCCTGAAATATTCAGCAAAGCTTTCATCAAACAGATGGGTGCATGTAGGCAGGGCTTCCATCTCCATGAAGTCAACATCAGGCATTTGAAAAATCAGCCCTCTAATAACACATGAATATTTCCTTCTTGGAGTAAGTGCCTGATTCTCCCCACAAGGACCTGATTTCTGCTTTTTGGTAGTAAGACCAGCTTCTGATGGAAGAGCTGCCAGTGCATGTGTGCTTGCAGATGTGTTCTTAGATAAGACTTAATTAGCCACCTTGGTGATTTAATGTGTTTTTAACATTCTTTAGAGCTTGAGCTGAGATGTATCTGGGTTAAAGAAAACAGGCTGGCTATCCATCATCTTACCTTGCTGATCATTTAACTTGGGTTAGGCTAAATGCAATATAGAACGTGGTTTTCCCACGCTGGCCTGTTCTTAGTCCTGCAAAAGAAAGTGGATTCATAGAAGGCCAGGTGGGGAGGGACCCCAGGGCTCATCTGGTCCAACCTTACTAATAGAGAAACACAGAATTAACCAGGTTGGGAAAGACCTTTGAGATCATCAAGTCCAACCTATCACCCAACACCATCTCATCAACTAAACCATGGCACCAAGTCACAGAATCAAGCAGGTTGGAAGAGACCTCCCAGATCATCAAGTCCAACTGACCACCTAACCCTAACTAATCCACTAGACCACAGCACTAAGAGCCTCATTCAGGCTTTTCTTCACCATCTCCAGGGACATCGACCCCGCCACCTTGTCAATAAATTATCTAATATCCAAGAGCAGTGGAACACCCTGAAAGTAGCCACATTAAGCAGCTAGCAATCTCTAAAAGTCAATAATTCATATTTGAATATTACCACTGGTCTCACAGGCTGCCCCTTTTCCACCCCATTTTCCCCCTTTTTCCCCTTGAACCCAGAGCACCTGGGCTCTGTTGCAGTCTCCTCCCACCCCAGGTGTGGCCACTTTGCCCTCCCCACCCACTGCCCTATTTAATCCCCCCCAGGAAGGGCAGCAGCCCTAAGCTGAGCCCATCTGGGCTGAGGATCCTCCTCTCATCGCTGGTGAGTGCCCCTGGTGCGCACTGGGTGATGGTGGTGGTGACAACAAAGGCCGGGGGGCCTGCTGGCCCCCCGGTTGTTAGGGCAATGACTGATGACCACTCCAATGTCCACAACAGGTGCTGGCTGGGGCTGAGCTCCTCTGGGTGGTAGCTTGGCTGGTGAGGGTCTTGCCCCCAGCTCTGGGATGGGTGCAGGAATGGTGGTGCCTCATCCAGGCTCTTTTTAAACACTTCCAGGGATGGTGACTCCACCACCTCCCTGGGCAGCACATCCTAATGGCCAGTCTCTCTTTCTGGGAAGAATTTCTTCCTCACCTCTAGCCTAAACCTCTCCTGGCACATCTTGAATCTGTGTCTTCTTGTTCTGGTGCTGCTTGCCTGGGAGAAGAGACCAACCCCCTCATGGCTACAACCTCCCTTCAGGGAGTTGGAGAGAGCAAGAAGGTCTCCCCTGAGCCTCCTCTTCTCCAGGCTAAGCAACCCCAGCTCCCTCAGCCTCTCCTCACAGGGCTGTGCTCCAAAGCCCTCCCCAGCTTTGTTGCCCTTCTCTGGACACCTTCCAGCAGCTCAACATCTTTCCAAAACTGAGGAGCCCAGAACTGGACACAGGACTCAAGGTGTGGCGAAACCAGTGCTGAGCACAGGGCCGAATGACTTCCCTGCTCCTGCTGGCCACACTGTTCCTGATGCAGGCCAGGATGCCATTGGCCTTCTTGGCCAGCTGGGCACACTGCTGGCTCATGTGCAGCCTACTAGGTGATAGTGTAGCTGAAATGAACTGGCCCAGCATCCTGTCAAGCTGAGTCTTAAAACTGAGCAGTGTAGGGGACTCCACTGCTTCCTTTAGGAGATGATTCCAATCTCTGTCTGTTCCCATTGGGGGGGAAAAAAATCAGTCTCCTGAATTCCACAGCAGAGCAACTTGCACCCATGGCCCCTTGCCTTTCCCAGGATGTTTGTAAGGTGGGATTCCTAGGCTAAAACTGAGAGACGTCCGTTTCCCTGGGGATAGGGCTGGGGAGTAATGCAACCTCCAGTGCCCAAGAGGGTTGCATTCTGACTTTGAAGAGCTCCCTCCCCTTAATGCTTAATTCCAAACTGATTTGCAGATTTTCACAGCAGTGCAGTGGAGATGAAACCTAAGCATTGCCAAAGGAGAACCAAAAAGAAGTGGAAAATACATTTTCAGGTACATTTTGCATAGTCAGTGGGACGACAAAATGTGGAAGAGTTGCTCCATCATCCCCAGCTAATGTGTGTGTGTTTCACTGCCTATGCATATGATGGCATGAGAACCCACCTAAAAACCAGCTTTAACCTCTCTCTGTGAAACAATTTCTGACTCTTTCACGTAGAATAGAGGTAAAATTTCCTTGATGGGCTGGATGTGCTGAAACAGGCAAATCAACCAAGAAACACTTTGCTGTGACTTCATCTCAGGGCTTCAAGCACTGTGCCACCACTTAGAGCAAGTCAAACAAAGCAAAGCAGTTTGCTGTCTGACTACCCAGCTCTATAACCATGTACAAGTCCCAGCTGCTTCAGACTGCAGCTGTGCAGAAGGGGAAGAGCTGTCAGCACCAGTGAGGCTGTGCAGAGCCTGGGAATTTCGCACACTCACCCTCTCAGGGTGCAGCGTGTCTTGTTGACTCTCTACATCTCTTTGCTGCTGTGAGGAATGAAAGGGAAGGGGATAAAAGTGAGTGGAACAAAACCAAACAAGCACTGGGAACCGCTAGGCCTGAGTGCTGGGGCTGCATGCCTGGCCCCTGCTGACTTCTGCCCTCAACCAAACCATTCTGTTTCATTAAGGCTTTCCAGTGAACACTGGCTTGTGGTTTATGCAGAAGAAAACAGCAGCTGATGGCATACCCAAGATAACAATTCTCATGCAGGTTCTGTGTTGGCACTGAGGGTGGGTGGCTTTGGTTTGCAAATCAAGTTAATTTGTTCCAGAGAATGTCTTTTTAATGCTCTGGTCCAGGGACAGCCCAAGCCCGTGCTTTCATGCTGTCCAGAGACTTCCCTGCCCATTTTGCTAACAGACATGGGAAAAACTGCATCTGTAGGGACAGCTGATCTTGTATGCTTGGGCTGGCTGTCCTTGGTCTTTTCTGACCCTCTTCATGCCCATTTGGTGAAAAAGATGATGAGTCTGATGGACTCTTCCTTCTGAGGGAATTGGTCATGGCCCACCTGGCAGATGCCTTCCTCTGAGACCTGTCTGCCATGCTACTGTCCAGCTGGGCAAGCTCCTTTATTGAACTCTTTGTTAAAGCACATCTTATGATCATCAGAGCAGTTACATAGGAAACAACTTCTCTAATTACTTAAATTGTTTTCATACTGTAAAGCTCTACTGGTAGTACCTTCCTCACTAAAGCTCTCAGAAGGGTTTACTGAAGTTCTTTATGTTGCTTCTTCAGCCTTGATACACTCCATACCCTTCACCCACCTGTGCCATGAGGAGCCAGGGCCCTGGTGAAAGGCATGGATTGCTTTTGAACTTGCTATCTGGAAGGTGGTGATTGCTGAAGAGGCCTGTGGCAAGGAAAGAAGCATCAGTATACCTGCACAGAGGTCCTTAAATGTGCCGTACCTAGCCACGTTAAGAGATCATGAGAAGACAGCTCTGCATGGCCCCTCTCAGGCTTCAGGTCAAGAGAATACACAATTAACCAGGATGGAAAAGACCTCTGAGATCGAGTCCAACCTATCCCCCAACACCATCTCATCAACTAAACCATGGCACCAAGTGCCTCAGCCAGGCTCTTTTTATATTCAGTCTGGCAGGCCTGTGCAGCACAGTTATTTGCTTTCCTCCACCAGAAGTCACTCCTCTTTCACCATGGCTCTACTTTCAGCCCAGTGCTTCAGCACATCTCATCTCCCTGCAGGGCTCATAGGCACAGGGACATGAGGGAAGGAAGCAGGCTGCTGGCTTCTCTTTGACCATACTGCTCTAAGGGTTCCTCACTGGAGACCCAAGACACCCTGCATGGCTTTCTTAGCAAAGCAGGTGGGAAACAAAGGGTTCAATTCACAGCTAAGGATAAATTGCAGGCTAAGGTGTTCCTTTTCGTTTTTCCTTTGCTTTCAATGTTGAGATGGGTTTTGCATGATCATCACCTCCTTTTCCTTTTGACTAGCATTGTCTACATTATTCTGCTGTATTTTCACTTCTGGGATAATAGACTCGACCCAGGCAGGGGCTGGTACTGTGTGCCTCAGCTATTTCCCAAGAATAATGTTTTCTGAAGAGCAACAAAAGAGTGACCAGTGAGCTATAAAAAAGTCCTCTCACCCCTGTGCCCTGTTAAATCGGGAGCTGCTGCTCAGCAGAACAGACTGGAGCAGGTTGCTTGAATCTCTTCTCGTTGAGCATCAAACACCGTTAAACCTTACTGAACTAAAATTAAGCTCTTTGGGGTCTAGAAAGACCTATAAATACAAGCTTCACTGCCCAAAGCTTTTATGTAATTAGAAGCAGAAGAAACTCAGCAGCAAATCCAGGTAAGCTTAGGAGCATAGTCTTACCAGAACAGCAGCAGCATTGCATGCACAACGCTTTTTGCATGGGCAATAGATAAACCACAAAGAAGCTGTCACGTAAAGGAACTTCTAATTGATTCAGACCATGCATGCAGTACCTGAGACAGGGTTTGGTGTGTAGGAGAAATAGGGCAATCCTGTGGTATGCTGGAAAACCAGCAGTGTAGGAGTTGGTGGAAAATGCCTGAGGAACAATTGACAGATGAGAAAGACCCAGCAACGACACTGACAGCGCCGCTGCAGTACTCGGGGCTCGCTTTGTCTTCTCGCCTAGGAAGCTCTGAGCTGTCAGACCCTTGTCTTTCCTTTTGTCTCCCCAAGCCTCACACTCCTTTTGTCCTGCCCGTGGTGAGGTTCCAGGCTTATCTCTCCCAAGCCTCTTTCTGTTTCAAATAATCTCCCTTTCCTCCACCTTCCCTCAGTCTTGCTTCCAGCCATCTCTGCTCAACACAGTCCTGCTTCTCCGGTGACACCATCCTTCCCTCTTTTCTAAACGCAGCCTCCTACAACCGCTGCTCGTTCACAGATCTCTGCCGCTTCCTACTCCTTGTTTTTTAACCATCTCACAGCATACTGCTGGCTTTATTATTCCTGAAGGCTGCAGATCCCTGTGAGGCTGTTCTGACTTCAAAACGCAGGCATAAACAACTTACTCGGACGTTTCATTCAGCTCCAGCCGGCGACACTTGTGATGACCTCCTGCCAGTGTCTCCTCAGGATGCCCAGAAGGGCTGGTCTGCTAATGTGTTGCAGTGGTTGTGCCGTTCAGAGGCATGCAGGACCGTCAGCTGTAGCTGACAGAAGGCATACCTGAACATGGGGTAGCTGTAGCAGGATGGTTTGAGTCTGTCACTGCTGGAGTTTGTTGGAGAGGTAAATTTTGGCTCTGAGCTCTGCAAATGCCCCAAACCTTGTGTTCTGTTGCTGCTTCCCTTCGCCTGTCGTGACTGAAGCCTATGTTCAAGCACATGCATGCAGGTCCTGCCTGCTGCTTCCAAATGCATCTGGAGGAAGAATTAGTCCCATACCCACAGCGAGTTCAGTTTCAGCATAACTCACACACATTTTGCTTGCACGTGTCCCTTATTACCTCCATCGCATTGGCACACATCCTTTATTCCTTCCTTCCTTCCTTCAACCTTAGGCTCGATCATGAAAGATGAATCACTGATAAAAAGGTATTTTGGGAAAGAACCTGAGAAGCAAACTCCCGTTTATTGGATAAAGAGAACAGGTTCTGTCTCCTGACAGTGCCAATATGGAAGTAGTTTCATTCTAGCAGGTAATCTAATCAGTAATGTCACAAAAGTGTTAGCAACACATCAGAAAAGCTCTTCTGGAAAGGAAACAGCTTGCTCCACGGTGTTGCACCCAGGTATTATGAGCAGAACACAACTTCCAAGTACTTTTCAGTGATCTGGAAGGTACTGTTTAACGAGTTGATGATAGGGCATTCATGCACACACTCATCCATTAAACTTAGGCTAGAGAGAGACCAAGGACAGCTGCTGAAGCACATCTGGACCATTTAGGAGCTGAGGAAGGGCTATTTAGTAAAGATGAAGAGAGAAAAACATGCACAGATTTGAGGGGCTGGTTGTGTGTTCAGAGCACCAGCAAGGGCAGCTGTTTACAATACAATACACCAGGTTGGAAGAGACCTTCAAGATCATCGAGTCCAACCCATCGACCAATCCAACCCACCTCAATACAATACAAAGCACTGGAGGTATGGTGTGAGAAACACACACAGAGAGATAAATTCTAACCCCATTGCCTTTGTTTTCAAGGGACTTACTTTCTTATTCACAGTTTGGTTTAATTTACTTGCTTTTAAATTATTTTGGCAGGGCCTGCTGGAATGTAGTGAGGGGAAGCTGTGCATTGTCATGCATGCAAAGCAGCAAAAGCAGGTGATTGTGGACAAACAATGTCTCCCATTGTAAGCCCTTTGTTTTTCTCCCTGTTGTTAAACCCTTTGTAACTGCAGCAGGCACTGTGATCTGAAAGCAGTTTGGTGCCAGTGGTGCATTTTGATAGCAGAAGCATATCTTGCCTCCACCACAGGGCAGCGTTGAGGCTGTCAGCCAGCAGGGCTGGAGGCCTCCCTCACCTGCAAATCCTCACATAGACCAAGTTTTTGCAGCCTCTCAAGGGAAGAGAGGGTATCAGTGGAGTAAGGGACTGATCAAGCACGAGTCTATGGCGTGCCTCTGGTCTCTGGCTTACTGGGGCTGTTGATGCCAACATAAATTAGAGCTCCCTGGAGGCAGCTCTGAGCTATACTGGGATGGTGGGAGTGTGTTTATAGCATGACTCTTGGCTTGGCTCTTCCTTCCCCACTGCCCTTTTCTCGGCTGCCAGACCTTCATTACAGAAAACAAATTGTTGTTGTTAGCAGCACAGTGAGATGTGGCCTAACAAGTGGTACTGTTTAAAATAGGATTTTAATAGATATCTATTTGTTTTTCACCACAGGCTTCAAAAGATGTTCTAATTTACCTGGTCAAGCACCACTAGCCCAGCTCCAGTGAGAACTCTGCCTTTGCATGTGCTCAGGAACTTCCCTGCTTAAATGCTTGAGTAAATACAGACCAAAGGAAAAGCCTTCTGCACACACACACAGAGAATGGTCTTTATTTACCATGTGTATATTTAGAGAGTGTGATGCACAGAGAGATGAGCATTTTGGTGCAGATGTAGATCTTCTTTGCTCTCATCACCTCCTTTTATCTATAAATATAACTTTTAAAGGAAATAGGCTTTGAAAGAGGAGAGAGAGGCTCTACTAAAAGTACTCAATACACTGAAATCTTTTTCTTCCCCTTTGAAAGGAGCAGTCAGTCATAGCTCTCATTTCAAGCTTAAGCTACAAAATGTCTCTGAGGAGTGTTTCAAACTGTCTTTCCAAATACCATTGAGCCAAGTGTGGTTATTATCTGAATTTAATTCAAATCATATGAACTTGCATGGCTTTTGCCATGCTGAAAGGTTTGGGGGTTTTGCTCCCCCCCCTCCCCCTCCCCCCGCCCTTTTCATTCTGGCAATACATTCATCAAGTTCTGGGCCAACCCCACTTACATAAAGGAATATTTTTATGAACTTCATAGCTTACAGCATTTTCCAGCTTCCACACACATTTATGGCTTTTGGTTTGGGTTAGAAAAACTACACAGTAAACAGTCCCATAACTGCAGAGCGAGAGAACATCACCATGCAATTAGCTTTGTGTGAGTCAGAAATGAAAGAAAAGGAAAGAAGGAAAAAAAAACACCCAACCCAGGAGTCTGAAGAGTTATTCTGAAACTCCAGTATCCAGACAAACATTTCAGCCCTTCCAGCACAGCTCACATTCTCCACATCCTCTCTCCTTCTCTGCCTACTGCTCAGTTCAAGAGCTGGATGAAGACAGGTGGTTCCCCACAGCCCTGAGTCCTCCTTCTGGCTGGGATGCTCTCCAAGGGCAAGTCTTCTCAATTCTCCGGTGTTTTGCAAGGGGATAAGAGTAATAATTGCCTACCTACTCCGCTGCATCCCTGTCAGGCTGAATCAATGTCTTCTCAGTGCCTGGGATGTGTAAATTGCTATATAAAAATGCAAAAATAATATGACTTCCTACCCATGCAGCCAGAGTTTACACTGCTTGGAGGAAAGAGGATGGGGAGCAATTACAGCCCCAGCTTTAAAAATGAGGTGCTCAGGAAGGGCAGCGTCAGCGAAACAGCAGCCACATCCCGGATCTCCAAAGGCTTCTGTGTTTATGGGCACTCCATGGTTAGAGGTGATGGAAGTTTTCCAGACCTGTTCACTTTCCCTCTACAAGTACCTAGAATATTTTCAATTAATTCTCCTTGTGTGGAAAGTATGTTGGAAATGCTTTCTCAGCACACTGAGTAGCCACAGTCTCCATTCCACAGGCTTCCCTGTTTCGCCTCTCCACATGACTGTGGCTGTGGCTGTCTCTCAATACAGAATTAACCAGGTTGGAAAAGACCTCTGAGATCGAGTCCAACCTATCACTCAACACCATCTAATCAACTAAACCATGGCACCAAGTGTGTCATCCAGGCTCTTTTTGAACACTTCCAGGGATGGTGAGTCCACCACCTCCCTCGGCAGCACATTCCAATGGGCAATCTCTCTTTCTGGGAAGAACTTCCTAACATCCAGCCTAAACTTCCCCTGGCACAGCTTGAGACTGTGTCCTCTTGTTCTGCTGCTGTGTACCTGGGAGAAGAGGCCAACCCCCACCTGGCTACAGCCTCCCTTCAGGGAGTTGTGGAGAGCAATAGCATCTCCCCTGAGCCTTCCCTTCTCCAGGCTAAGCAACCCCAGCTGCCTCAGCCTCTCCTCTCTGCTCAGCTCTGGGGGCTCTGGCAGGGCAGCCGGGTGCTCTTCCGGCACTTTGTTCTGCCCACTGCCCTTTTGCGTGCTCCTGTGAGCCTTGTTTCTTCTGATGGTTGTCACATGTGTTGGGCTGGATTCATACCCTCTCACTAATTCCCAGTTCAGCCTGTTTGCACTGCTGCTCCAGCAGAGCCAGGCTTATGCAGTTTCTAAGGAACAGCTACTCTTTATCCCTTTGGATGCTGCCTGCGCTGCCAGCTTGCAGAGTCGTTTTTGTTGGTGATGGATTCCTGTCAGTGGATGTTTTAATACAACTAACTCTAAACTAAAAAACGTTGCTGTTGCATCACAGCAACACCACAGTGTGCCTGGCTAACTTGTATCTACCAGGGAGCTGCACAACCTCCACGGATTGCAGGATATCATAGAATCACAGAGTCGTCAGGGTTGGAAGAGACCTCAAGGAGCAGCCAGTTCCAACCCCCCTGCCATGGGCAGGGACACCTCACACTGCAGCAGGTTGCTCACAGCCACAGCCAGCCTGGCCTTACAAACCTCCAGGCAGGAGGCTTCCACCACCTCCCTGCACAACCTGTGCCAGGCTCTCACCACCCTCATGGGGAACAACTTCTTCCTAACATCCAATCTCAATCTACCCACTTCTAGTGTTTTTTTTCCCCTTCCCCCCCAATTCCTATCCCTCCCTGACACCCTCAAAAGTCCCTCCCCAGCTTTCTTGGAGCCCCCTTCAGATACTGGAAGGCCACAATGAGGTCTCCTCAGAGCCTTCTCTTCTCCAGACTCAACAACCCCAACTCCCTCAGTCTGTCCTCACAGCAGAGCAGCTCCAGCCCTCTGCTCATCCTCGTGGCCCTTCTCTGGACACCTTCCAGCACCTCCAGACCCTTCCTGCAATAGAGGCTCCAGAACTGGACACAGAGCTCCAGGTGTGGTCTCCCCAGAGCCGAGTAGATGGGGAGAATCACCTGTCTTGCCTTGCTGTCTCTGCTTCTCTTGACAGGAAGGATAATTAAATACAAAAGAACCCAAGAACAAGGCACACACACACACCACCCCCTCAAAAAAAGGGGGGAAAAAAACCCAACCCAACCAACAAAACCCAGAACAAACAATCCAAAACCAAACCAAAGCCCAAATTCCTATATAAGGACTAAAACAAATCCCTTGGGACTGCATTTAGGCGACAGACCTCAAAGAAAGTCAGATCAGATCAGGCTGCTCAAAGGTCTCCCTGCTAGAAGCTGAGTGCTGCTCTGGTCTCTCTCTGCAGCTTTCTGGCTTCAGGCTTTTAAAGCCACCTTGGGAGTCCAGACACCCAAATGCCTTTAACATGAGGAGTGATTCCACGTCCTTCAGCCTCACAGCTCTATTCTGATGTGCTGTAGTGCAATAATCTTCTGCTTGGAAATGTTCTGCCTCATGTCATGGAGCAAAGACTTGCCTCTGCAGGGCCTAGGCTGATATTCTGCTAACAAAAGAAGTGGCACACAGTGTGGAGGGTCACGTTTGAGAAGTGATTTAGGCTAACCTTCTCTCAAGAAAAGGCTCAAACACCAGCAGGAATGAAGTGCCCAAGAGAGATTTTAAGAGGGAATCTATATTCCCCTCCCACACTGTGTATTAGTCCCTCAAGAAAATCATCTGGGACCCAGCAGTGAAAGGCTGTTCAAAATGTTTCTTACTACGTTTGCCAAGCATAGGTTTAGCTTAAGCTAGACTTTGCCTTTATAGGGTATTTTACAAACTTCTCAGTGGGAAGGCTGCAAGCTGACCTTTGGCAGTGGCTGGAAGGGGCTGAAGGCTCACACCATGGGCAGTTCTCTAAAGCTGGCAGGACTTCTCTTCATCTTCCACACCAGTGCAGTTGGAAGGAAAGGTGTGATTGACACTGGTTAATGCAATCAGCCACCTTATTTCATTAAAGTTAAGGGCTATAAAGCACAGCTCTCACTGGCCAAGGCAAGGCTGCCTGCTCTATCTGACACTCTTGGAGACATTTCCAGCACTTCATTAGTGAAAATCCTGTGTTGAATAGAATTAACCAGACCTTTGAGATCATTGAGTCCAACCTATCACCCATCATCATCTCATCAACTAAACCATGGCACTTAGTGCCTCAGCCAGGCTCTTCCTAAACACCTCCAGGGATGGTGACTCCACCACCTCCCTGGGCAGCACATCCCAATGGCCAATCTCTCTTTCTGTGAAGAAATTCTTCCTAATATCCAGCCTAAACCTCCCTTGGTGGTGCTTGAGACTGTGTCCTCTTGTTCTGGTGCTGGGTGCCTGGGAGAAGAGACCAACCCCCACCTGGCTCCAACCTCCCTTCAGGTGGTTACAGACAGAGTGTCACAGCAGTGCAAGGATTGTGTACTTTCAATGCACACTTTGAAGATGAAGAAAAGAATAAATCATCAATTAGTTCTTCTTTGCCACTTTCCTTCTGTGTGTGACCCCCCTGCTCCCCTTGTGACTTCTCACACAGACAGAAATGTCAACGCAAGTTTGTTTGTTGTTCCTAATGCTGTGGTATCTGGATGCTTCCCTATCTCCAACATGTTTATCATGAGAGCATCTATGGGAAATGAAGCACTTGGAAACCTTTATCCCATTTAGGTAGCAACAAAGAGAATAAATTAAAGTGTGCACATAGCCTTCCTCATCTCCTCATTATCCTTTGTAGAGATACTCTGGCTTGGGGAGGGGCTTGAAGTATCTTCAGGGCAAGGGAGTGTGAAAGGTTGGAGTAATTATGCACTAGTTATGTTCAGGAGAAATTAATAGAATGAATCAAATTGGCATTAAATCTACCATTATCTTCAGGTATTTGTGTTCCTTTCCAAACAAACCTTTGTGATTGGTCATTTGGGGAGAAAGTTCTTCCCAGAGAGAGTTGTTAGCCATTGGAATGTGCTGCCCAGGGAGGTGGTGGAGTCACCATCCCTGGAGGTGTTCAAGAGGGGACTGGATGTG
Source organism: Colaptes auratus (assembly GCA_015227895.2). NCBI lineage: Eukaryota > Metazoa > Chordata > Aves > Piciformes > Picidae > Colaptes > Colaptes auratus. Next base: position 2,334,003 of record CM026886.1, on the reverse strand, counting down.
GCACTTGGAGCCATGGTCTAGTACTCATGAGGTGTTGGGTGACAGGTTGGACTGGATGATCTTTGAGGTCTTTTCCAACCTCATTGATTCTATGAGTTTTGCAATGGGGAATATTTGGATGCAGAGTTATTGCTGCAGTGGAGTCTGCCAGACTCCTCCTGGCAACTAGTGCTCCCTCCACCTTGATTTCTGACTGCCAATGCCACCATTCTAAGAGAAGAGGGCACCCAAATTGCCCACTGTTAGAATCAGCAGGGGGACTGAGGCAGCTGGAGCTGCAGCAGTCTGTATTTAACTAAGTGCCACATCCAATCCTTCCTTAAACATCTCTGGGGACAGCGACTCCAGCACCTCCCTGGGCAGTCCATTACCAGGGCTAGTTTAAGCTTGCTGATTATATATGTTAATCATTAACTATTGGTATTTCATAGACTCCTGACCATGAAGCATAAATGATTTTTGGATCAGAATGCCTTCTATCCAACTGAGACACTGTATGCACAGACTGAAGGACTGTGCTCTTTATTTTCCTGGGGATTGTGTTTCAGACTAATCACTTAGTATCATAGTATCAGTCAGGCTTGGAAGGGACCACAAGGATCAGCTAGTTCCAACCCCCCTGCCATGGGCAGGGACACCCCACACTAGATCAGGCTGGCCAGAGCCTCATCCAGCCTGGGCTTAAACACTTCCAGGGACAGAGCCTCGACCACCTCCCTGGACAACCCATTCCAGGGCTTCACCACTCTCATGGGGAAGAACTTCCTCCTCACATCCAGCCTGAATCTCCCACTCTCACTTGAGGCTGCAGTGTTAGGCTGAGGTCTGAGCAAACCCTAAGAACATCCTGCTGTACCAAGTCCCACCCCATCTCCTCATCCCAGAACTGCAGGATGCTGCAGCAGCTCTTCCTCTCGCTCACATTTGCCTCCTGGCACACTGTGAGACAGAACTACACTGCCACTCCTTGTCCACTTAGACCTCTCCCCACTCCAACATCATGCATTGTGCAGGGGTGAGATAAGCTCTGGGGGAAGAGAGAGGATTTTCATCAACTAGTAGACATGGTTCATAAGGCCAGGTGTTAGGAAATATTGCTTCCCAGAGAGGGCTCTCAAGCACTGGGATGCTCTGCCCAGGGCAGCGCTGGAGTCACCATTCCTGGAGCTGTTCAAGCACTGTGTGGACCTGGTGTTTAGGGACCTGGTTTGGTGTTGAGCCTTCAGTGCTGGGTGGAGGGCTGGACTGGATGAGCTTGGAAGTCTTTTCCAGCTGGCTGTTTCCTGTGATTCTGATCATTTCAAACTATGTGCAATAGTTTATCTTTTCCCCCCCCCAAGCTTTAAAAACAAGAATTTAATTACTCTTCCCTGTGAGTTTGGGTGCATTACAACTAGGTGGGAGTTGGGTGTTCTCAGTCTGTGTTCAGGGCACACATTTTGGGCTTTACATTTGGGCTGAGCTGCCTGCAGGTCCGCTGCAGCCTTCCAGGAGAGTGCATGCTTTTCCTTTCCTGCCAAACCAGCCATGTGGCCCTGAGCCAAGGTTTCCTTGCTAAGGGCTGAATGAGCCTTTCAGACACTCTTGGCAGGCCTCACAGTAACACACACGTGTACAAAGAGGGAAAAATCATCGTGAGGACATGGGGCAGATGAATGGAGCTGTGGGCCACTTTCAGTCCCCAGCTTCATAAGTTTCTTGAACATTTCCTAAGCAATTATTTGGGTGTGAGGCCGGACCGCTGAGTTTCCTCCCTTCTCCTCGACCAAAGCTGTTTGCTCTCTTGTCTTACTGTTCCTTGTTGAAGTTACTTGCAACCCTACTCCTCCACACCCTGGTTTTGTACCAGTCTGCCTTCCTATAGCAGCCTCAGGCTCCCTGTGGACAAAGTCCATCAAATCTTATCCCAGCCTTTCCTGTTATTCAGAGCTCACTTGGTTATAATAGTTCAAGTCCCTCTTCCAAGGAGCTTTTTAAGGTAATCCCACAGCTCATGTCAAGCAGCTTCTCTTAGGAGAAAAGGGGATGCTTAAAATAAGTCCTCACTCTGGTGAGACCCCACCTGGAGCACTGTGTCCAGTTCTGGAGCCCCTATTGCAGGAGGGATCTGGAGGTGCTGGAAGGTGTCCAGAGAAGGGCATGAGGATGAGCAGGGGCTGGAGCTGCTGCTATGAGGACAGAGAGGGAGTGGGGGGTTCAGTCTGGAGAAGAGAAGGCTCAGAGGTGACCTTTATGTGGCCTTCCAGGATCTGCAGGGGGCTCCAAGAAAGCTGGGGAGGGACTTTTGAGGGTGTCAGGGAGTGATAGGACTGGGGGGGATGGAGCAAAACTAGAAATGGGTAGATTGAGATTGGATGAGGAAGAAGTTGTTCCCCATGAGGGTGGTGAGAGCCTGGCACAGGTTGCCCAGGGGAGGTGGTGGCAGCCTCCTGCCTGGAGGTTGTTGCAGCCCAGGGGATGTGGCTGTGATCAACTGCTGTAGTGTGAGGTGTCCCTGCCCATGGCAGGGGGGTTGGAAGTGGCTGCTCCTTGAGGTCCCTTCCAGCCCTGAAAATTCTGTGATTCTATGGTTCCTACCTTCTTGCTCATCTTTCAGTCCTGCTGGATGTCTGTGCAGCAGAACCATGATGTGAAGTATCCACTCCACACATTCAAGGTCATGTTGATCAGCATTTTAATTCCATACTCTGCTGCTGGATAAGGCTTGCAGCTGCAGCGAAGGAAATGCATCTTGATTTGTAAAGACATAAATAATTTAATGTGAAAGGGATTTAACCAAGTGTGGCTTCAGTAACGTTAACTAAATGTCCTTGAGAACAATCTGGAGCTGTGAAAAACTCTGACTTTTGTGTTGTTTGGGAATATAGTTTTGAGTCAACTTTACTGTGTCAGCAGTGCACCTATGGCAGGTGTTTGAGATGACAGCTTAGGATCATAGAACTGTCAGGGTTGGAAGGGACCTCAAGGAGCAGCCAGTTCCAACCTCCCTGCCATGGGCAGGGACTAAATCACACCTGCAGCAGGGTTGTGCACAAGCAAATCCAGCTGGCTGCAAAAGCCTCCAGGGATGAGTTCCAGCACCGCCCTGGGCAACCTGTGCCAGGGGCTTCACCACCCTCATGGGGAAGAACTTCTTATAATACCAATCTGAATCTCCCTATTCTACTTTTGCTCCATCCCCCCAGTCCTATCACCCCTGACACCCTCAGAAGTCCTCCCCAGCTTTTGGAGTACCCTCAGACTGTAAGGCCACAATGAGGTCACCTCTGAGCTTCTCTTCCCAGATGAACAACCCCACTTTCTGTCTGTCTTCATAGGAGGGCAGCTCCAGCCCTCTGCTCATCCTTGTGGCCCTTCTCTGGACAACTTCCAGCACCTCCAGATGCTTCCTGCAATAGGGGCTCCAGAACTGGACACAGTGCTACAGGTGGGGTCTCACCAGAGCTCAGTGGAGGGGGAGGATCACCTCCTTCAACCAACTGATCTGAGTCCTCAACCTGGAAAACGCTTCTGAAACTTGGAAATGTGGGGAAACTGAGAATAAATGCAAGGGCAAGTGGCCTCGATGCAGTTGTGTCCCTGGTGCTGCCAGGCTAGGCATGCACAGCTTTGCTTTGGGGTGTGACAGCTCGGAGCATCGGCAGCCTGCTCTTCCTCAGTGAGCAGTGCCAGGGGCCCACCTCACACAGTGCAGAGCCAGCTGTGCCACTGCCTTTCCTAGGCAGACATTGCTGGTGGTTACACAGCAATCTCTGGGCTGAGCAAATACTATGTGGAAACATAAACACCTTCTCCAGGTGGGGTCCCAGTGGGAAAAGGTACAGAACAGAATCTGAGTTGCAGCCTGAGCTGCACGTTCAGCCCATGAGCTGCAGCAGCAGCAGTTTATGATGCAGGTTGCTAAGGTGTACAGCAGCCCTCCAGCCAAGCCCTCACCTAGAGATATAGCCCAGCTCCCCCCATTTACTTGCCCAATATATAATCACATTTTGTGTGTCAAGTCTTTTTATGCTACCCTTTTCCATCTAACAGTGGCAAAATGAGAATAGAATAGAGTTAACCAGGTTGGAAAAGACCTCAGAGATCCTCAAGTCCAACCTCTCACCCAACACCAACTAAACCATGGCACCAGGCACCCCATCCAGGCTCTTCTTAAACACCTCCAGGGATGGTGACTCCACCACCTCCCTGGGCAGCACATCCCAATGGCAAATCTCTCTTGCTGGGAAGAACTTTCTCCTCACCTCCAGCCTAAACCTCCCCTGGCACAGCTTGAGACTGTCCTCTTGTTCTGGACTGTTGCCAAAGGCCTGCAGTGATAGGATGAGAGGCAGTGGTTTGAAATGAGAGAAGAGTGGCTTTAGATTGGATGTGAGGAACCAGTTCTGCACCATGAGGGTGGTGGAACACTGGAACAGGCTGCCCAGAGAGGTGGTTGGGGCCTCATTCCTGGAGATATTCAAGGTGAGGCTGGAGAGGGCTCTGGGCAGCCTGATCCAGTTGAGGCTGTCCCTGCTGAGTGCAGAGGGGGTTGGACTGGATGACCTTGGAGGTCCCTTCCAACCCAGAGCATTCTGTGATTCTATTGTTCTATGATTCCCAATCCTTACTTGCTTCTATTCTGGGGCTCCTGCACAGGACTGGGTGACTGCTGACACGACACATCCAGCCTGCCACACGGTTCCCAAGTGGGGCTTTTGATTTCATTTGTCTGCTTAAATTCTTTTGGCACTAGAAAGTTTTGTTAGACTAAGATATGACCAAACCCCTTTGAGAAACATCTTCAGTGTCTGCCCAGCGAGTTTCACCCAAAGCTCTCCTGCTTCCTCCTAGGTTCTATGGCTAGCAATTAACTTTATGATACAGTAATGAACCATGCAGGATCTAAACTTGACCCAGGATTTATTTCAGTGGATGATTAGCTTGTCTCGTTCCCCTTTCTTTCTCCTTCCTGCTCTTTTCTTGTCTTGCCAGAGTTCTCATTATGCCAGCCATCAATCCGTTCAGGCACGTTGGACAAGGATGTATGTCATTAAGGACCACTTAAAAATTAATGATCTCACAAATGAGAGTCTGCTGGAAAGGAGCAGAATGCAAATGGGATAGGAGTTTTATTTACCCTCCACAGGAATGGCTCGGGGACAGGGGGGGAAGCTGAGGGCAAAACCCTACTCACTCAAAAGCCTGTCCAAAGCACTTGAAGTTTTTCTCCTGACTTCAGTGGTTAGTTCTACAGAAGCTAGACAATTATTAGAAGCTTCTCTTTCCATAATGCTACTTTAGCAATAATATTGCAGCTCGACCACAAAGGGAACTGCCATAAAACTGTCAGCTGGCCTTTCCATTCCTGCAGGCTGCAAAGGAGGAGGCTTGAAGTGCAGTTCTGTTGGAAGAAAGCACTGAGGCCAGAGCAGCTACTGAGCAACCTCCCAGCTTGTCCCTAGATTTCCTAGAATGTGTGATCAAGTGCTGAGGACCTAGCTTTCCTAGAAAGTGTGACCAAACACTGCTGAGTGTTTGGAAAATCCAAGTAACAGAGTTGCCTTGGTCCTGTGTGCTCAGACACCAACCCGCAGCAGGAGTGCAACCCAGGGGAAAGTCACTGCACCAGGCTCGGGGGGGGGCATAATTTGTGGGTTTATCAAAGCATGCATTTATAGGCTGTAACTAATCAATTGCTTTTCCCTTTCTGTACACACTTCCCAGAAGGCACCGCTGGGCAGAGCTGAACTGCCATGCATGCACCCATTGTCCAGGGGAGGGTTGCAAGGATGATGAAGGGATTGGAGCACTGCCTGGTGAGGAGAGTTGAGCCCTGGGGCTGGAGAAGACTGAGAGGGGATCTAACAAATGTTTATAAACATCTGAGGGCTGGGGGTCAGGAGGGAGGGGACAGCCTCTGCTCAGCTGTACCCTGTGATAGGACAAGGGGCAAGGGATGGAAACTCCAGCACAGGAGGCTCCACCTCAACATGAGGAGGAACTTCTTCCCTGTGAGGGTCCCAGAGCCCTGGAGCAGGCTGCCCAGAGAGGTTGTGGAGTCTCCTGCTCTGGAGCCTTTCCAGCCCCATCTGGATGTGTTCCTGTGTGACCTGTGCTGGATTCTCTGGTCCTGCTCTGGCAGGGGGTTGGACTCAGTGATCTTTGGAGGTCCCTTCCCACCCCTAACATCCTGTGATGACTGCTTTCTGAGGGCTGTGCTGTTCACCATCTCTCCTAGGGCAGCAGTGTCCCACAAGAGCTACCCCAGCATCACTAATTCTGTGACAGCCACACTTCAGCACGATCAGGCAGAACCTATTCCCCCTCCCCCTTTTTCCCCCTTCTATGTTGATCCACTCAGAAATGTGTTACTGTAAAGGGTCTGGGGGGCTGTGCACACATGTCAGCATCCTCATCAGTTTATTATCACTCTTGCTCACACAGTAGCAGCCCTGTACGAGCTATAAATATCTAATAAGTCTAGATGATGCATTCTGCATTCATGACAGATGTCAGAGTGTCTGTGCTGCACTGCAAACAAATTCAGAGTCACTTAGTGCAGTGCTTGCCGGGTGGTGGCACTGGGAGAGAGCAGGGCAGGCTTGGATGGTTTCAGGTGTCGCGGAGGCGGAGGACCAAACGCTGTAGAACAAGTTCCTCACTGTGAGGGGGTGCAACACTGGAACTGGCTGCCCAGGGAGGTGACTGGGACCCCAGCCCTGGAGATACTCAAGGTGAGGCTGGACAGGGCTCTGGGCAACCTGATCTAGTGGAGGTGTCCCTGCTGACTGCAGGGCGGTTGGAATGGATGAGCTTAGGAGGTCCCTTCCAGCCCAGACCATTCCATGAACTGTCAGTGAACTGGTACCTCCCTGGTGGTGTGCACATCCAGCCTGGAGAAACTCTTCTGACAGCTAGTCCCTGAATTTGATGGATTTGGAAATTCTATCCATTAATCTCATTTGCTACATATTTGATCTCTTCTTGAGCAGGATTCTTCTGCTTGCTAAGAGCAGCATTGTGATGTGTACTGACTTCATGCCAGAAGGAAATCTAGCTACAGACTACAGACTCCATGAAAAAGAAGCCCCAGTGTCTTATAAATGAGCCACAGGTCTGGCCAGGTCTCCAGTCTGACCTGTTAGAGAGCAATTCTCTATGGAGAGAATATGGCAGTGCACCTTCACTACTCTGTAAGCCCTGTGAGGAGAGGCTGAGGGAGCTGGGGTTGCTTAGCCTGGAGAGGAGGAGGCTCAGGGGAGACCTCATTGCTCTCTACAGCTACCTGAAGGGAGGTTGTAGCCAGGTGGGGGTTGGTCTCTTCTCCCAGACAACCAGCACCAGAACAAGAGGACACAGTCTCAAGTTGCACCAGGGGAGGTTTAGGCTGGAGGTGAGGAGAAAGTTCTTCCCAGAAAGAGAGATTGGCCACTGGGATGTGCTGCCCAGGGAGGTGGTGGAGACCCCATCCCTGGAGGTGTTCAAAAGGGGATTGGATGTGGCACTTGGAGCCATGGTTTGGTTGTCAGGAGGTGTAAGGTAATAGGTTGGACTTGATGATCTCTGAGGTCTTTTCCACCCTGGTTGATTCTGTGCCTCTACTCAGTATGACAAAACCAGTGTCCTGCAGTACTATAAACCATGGTCTGTGCACAGAGCACTGTTTCACCAGCCACAGCAAGAGGGAGGCATGCAAAACTGGTGCAGCTTATCTCCCTTGGAGCAGAATGGCTGTAACCTAGCAGGTGTTCCCCTCCTTTCTGACCAATAATACAGGATCATAGAATCACAGAATGGTCTGGTTTAGAAGGGACCTCCACAGCTCATCCAGTCCACCCCCCTCTGCACTCAGCAGGGACATCCTCAACTCAATCAGGCTGCCCAGAGCCCTGTCCAGCCTCACCTTGAATATCTCCAGGGATGGAGCCCCAACTACCTCCTTGGGCAACCTGTTCCAGTGTTCCACCACCCTCATGGTGCAGAACTTGTTCCTAATGTCCAATCTTCTCTACTTTGAAAGCACTGCCCCTGCTCCTGCCACTGCCTCTGCAATCAGTCCCTCTTCATCCTTCCTGTAGCCCCCTTCAGGTACTTTGCAGGCTGCTATTTGGTCTCCCTGGAGCCTTCCCTTCTCCAGGCTGAACACCCTCAGCCTGTCCTTGTAGCAGGGGTGCTCCAACCCCTGATGATTGTCGTGGCCCTCTCTGGACCTGCTCCATCACATCTATGTCCTTCCTGTGGTGAGGGCTCCAGAGCTGGAAAGTGTGGCTTGACCCAGGGTATGATGCTGCATCTTCTGAATGCTTCACATCTGCATTGTGGCTACTTTCCTCTTCCCCTGAGTGGATATTCCCTCAGTCACACACGGGGCTTATGCTTCTAACAGGGCACACTGCTGCCATCTGAGCTTGCTGGAGCAAGAAGCTTCCCTTGCTATTGGCTTTATGTGAATGCCTCTGATAAATTCCATCTATAAGCTTCACCCTGTTCCTCTGTATCTGTGAGTTAGCCTTCTAATGAGCACAAAACCATCTCAGCAAGCCCAGGACCTAAAAATGACCTGCAGTCATCTCACAGGCATCTGTGCTCAACCACATCACAAGTCCTTCTCCCTTTCCAACAAGTTACAGACCAGTGGGAATAAGCAAAACACTTCTCCCCATAATCCCTCACACAGAGGCTGGAGGCAAGCAGTCTCAACAGGGTCCAAGGTTTCAATGCTTTCATCTTGAGGCTGCACAAAACTACTTAGGAGCTCTGTCTCCCTCACTTTATTCCTTTCAGGGGTTTAATGTGGGTTCCTGGAGCCATTTCAAAGCACGTTCTTTCAGCAATAAAATTATAATATTAAAAGGAAAATAATAATGCAAGCTCAGAGCCACAGCTTTATGGTGCAGACTGGGGGGGGCTGCTGCCAGGTCACCTTTCTTGCCTTTAACAGCAGGCCTAGAGCTCAAAACCTCAGGCAAACTGCAGAAAACTGAGAGCAGGGGAGCAGTAAATTCCAGCTTGGTGGCATTCATTGGGGTTTGCTTCCTTTGAAGCTATTTATTCCCTCTTGGAACGAACAGAAGAAACAAACCAGGAGAACGTTGCAACGTGTTTACCAAAGTTAGGTGGCCTGAGTTTGGCATTCAAGGGTGGCAGTCTGGAAAACAGTGCTGCTTTTCCCATCTCCTGCCCTAGGCAGCTCCACTCTGCTGCTGAGCAGGGCAGTGGCCCCATCTGTGCTGGGGGTAACAGCAGCACCGACTCCTGGCTGACAGCAGCTCCCTACACCTCTGGCTGACACAAGATGTAGTGAAATGGATAAATGCTTCTCTAGAGGTCTGAATGAGCTGAGGAAGTTCACTGGTTACCTCAGTCCTTGATCTTTGCTACTGCTTTCATGATGGACTTGAAATGCCTGTTTGCAGAGCCTGCATTAAAGCACCTGAACGAGAAACAGCTCTTTGTTGCTGCTTCTCACCTCTAGACCTTTCCAGAAAGGATCCCCTGGGGATGAGAAAACAAGTAGGTATCTTTTAGAACCATCTCAGAAACCCCAGAGAAATAAGAGATTATTAGGCAGCTGCATTTTATTCTTTCCTGTATGTGTACAGAGATTAGCTCATCCTTTCTTCATCCTTTGCTGTCATCCTCCTCAGGTTCCAAAGCTCTTCCTGCCTATTTGAGAGCAGCTGAGGATGCTGACTTTGCTCTTTCTCTACTACTAACCTCAGATCTACCAAGCTTCTAAGATGCCCTGGTTTGCATAACTTTTCTTCTAGAGCAGACCCAAAAAAACCAAACAATGAAGCCTGAATCTGAGAGCTAAGATTAAAGGGGGAAAAGCCCTATGTGATAAAATTGTCACTAGAAGCACAGAATTGGCAGGGCTGGAAGGGACTTCAAGGATCAGCCAGTTCCAACCCCCCTGCCATGGCCAGGGACACCTCACACTACAGCAGGTTGCTCACAGCCACATCCAGCCTGGCTGCAAACACCTCCAGGCATGAGGCTTCCACCACCTCCCTGGGCAACCTGTGCCAGGCTCTCACCACCCTCATGGGGAACAACTTCTTCCTCACATCCAATCTCAATCTATCCATTTCTAGTTTTGCTCCATCCCCCCCAGTCCTATCACTCCCTGACACCCTCAAAAGTCCCTCCCCAGCTTTCTTGCAGCCCCCTTCAGATACTGGAAGGCCACAATGAGGTCTCCTGGGAGCCTTTTCTTCTCCAGACTGAACAGCCCCAACTCCCTCAGTCTGTCCTCATAGCAGAGCAGCTCCAGCCCTCTGCTCATCCTCGTGGCCCTTCTCTGGACACCTTCCAGCACCTCCAGATCCTTCCTGTAATAGAGGCTCCAGAACTGGACACAGAGCTCCAGGTGTGGTCTCACCAGAGCGGAGTAGAGGGGGAGAATCACCTCCCTCGACCTGCTGGCAGTGGAATATCTATGTCTGACTTCAGCTAAGTCCTACTGTGTGGTAGACACCCAGGGATGCTTGGAAATAATTCAGTTTCTGCAGTTTAAGTGAGGTAAATAAGATTTCCTCCCAATAGATGGAACAGCTGTTAGAACTGTCTAAGCCACAGGTCGGTATTCCTTCCATGTAATTTCACTTTCAGTAGTTATTTCCTCTGTGTAAATTAATGTATGGTCCATTATGCCTCACGTGTATGACATTACTCTCAATTCCTCCACTGCTCCGCGCGGTGAGGATGTAGGTAAAGCTCTTTTCCACCTGCTGCTCCCGAGGCGCTCCTGCTGCCAGCCGAGGTGAGAGCCGCACCAATTGGGGTTTCTAAGAGGCCGGTGGCTAGAAAGACAACAAACCAAACACTCTCGAATGATCTGAAGGAAGCCTTTGCCTCCCAGCAGTGAGGTTCTTTGAAAGGCTGCGTTTGCAGTAGTTTGTACACATAAAGCAAGAAGATTTCTCTTTCCCCCCCTTCAACTTCCGAGGGAGGCTTTCTACCCTCAGCTTCTTTTCATAGCAAGGCAGTGCCTGAGATGCAAGTTAGCTGGAGCCCACAAAGTGCCTCTCCAGCCACAGTACTTCAGAGATTCCAACGGCGATAATTAAGGAACGAGCCCATCAACGGTGCTTGATTTCCCAGCGCTAAGGTACAAAGGGATCTGAAAGGGTCGCGACTCCGGGCAGTGGCCATGAGGAAAGCGTTGTGTGGTTAGCAGCATTTCCCCCGCGTACAAACGCCTTGCTCTTGACCCCTGCCCGAGGGAAATCTGCTCTGCGCTGCAGGAATCTTGCGCGCAGGTCCCTCGGGCGCAGGCGGCAGAGGTGGGCACCTCGCAGGTGGCAGGCTGGGAGCGGGTGTGCGCTCCCTTGACTTATGCCCGCTGCTGACCAGCTGCCACATAGCTGTGGTCAGTGCGGCACTGAGCCCATGCTGACGGCGTGGGGAGGTGAAGCACGTTGCCTCTGCTTGGCACCGTGCAAGCATCAGCACAGCTTTGGGCAGCCTGCAGCACAGGCACGACCAAGTGATGGCTTTAGGGTCTCTTGGAGATCATGGAATCATAGAATTGTCAGGGTTGGAGGGGACCTCAAGGAGCAGCCAGTTCCAACCCCCCTGCCATGGGCAGGGACACCTCACACTGCAGCAGGTTGCTCACAGCCACATCCAGCCTGGCTGCAAACACCTCCAGGCAGGACTTCCACCACCTCCCTGGGCAACCTGTGCCAGGCTCTCACCACCCTCATGGGGAACAACTTCTACATCCAATCTCAATCTATCCATTTCTAGTTTTGCTCCATCCCCCCCAGTCCTATCACTCCTTGACACCCTCAGAAGTCTCTCCCCAGCTTGCTTGGAGCCCCCTTCAGAGACTGGAAGGCCACAATGAGGTCTCCTTGGAGCCGTCTCTTCTCCAGACTGAACAACCCAACTCCCTCAGCCTGTCCTCACAGCAGAGCAGCTCCAGCCCTCTGCTCATCCTCGTGGCCCTTCTCTGACCCTTCCAGCACCTCCAGATCCCTCCTGCAATAGGGGCTCCAGAACTGGACAGAGGGCTCCAGGTGGGGTCTCACCAGAATGAGGACTTTTGTCACCAGCTTAGCTCTGCACAAGTGTGTTGCAGGAGGAGAGAAAAAGGAGCTCTCTCCTACATCCTGAGCTGATACACGTGGCACAAGGGCATCCCCTCCTGCTGCAGTTAGAATGACTCCTGACCCTGCAAGAGCCTCATGCAAGGGTTGAGTTGGGGAAACAGCTTTGCATTTCTCCTCTGAGCAGCTGGAGGTGGTTGGGCAGTCTCTGCGCTCCATGATGCCAGCACTCCCAAGGCAGCAAAGTGCTCCAGCTGAGGAGCGAGGATGAAATTTTAGGGCTGCCAGTTGTGTTTAGAGCACTCAGGTGTTGAAAAATTCTGGAGGGGGAAAAAACCCCCACCCTCTCTCCCTTAGAGGTGAACCTAGAGAGCTGAACCTTCAGCTATGGCCATACAAGTGTGTTGCTGTGTGTGAAAATTTAATGGCTCCATTCTCACCTGTGTGCATCATCAGGACTGTTTGTACAAGTTGGAGAACATGCTTCCAATTATTGACCTAACCTCCCTGTGGCAAGGAAGTGGGAGAAGTTTGTCCTTGCACATCAGCCTCTGGACCTGTAGGCTCATCACTTCAATAGTTTCAGAATTCATCCTGTGACTCAGAGCAATTTCTTCAGTTCTGTGCTGCACCTTGTTACGTTGGAAGAGTGCATTTCTTCCTTCAGCTGGAGCTCTGTGTCCAGGTCTGGAGCCTCTATTGCAGGAAGGATCTGGAGGTGCTGGAAGGTGTCCAGAGAAGGGCCACAAGGATGAGCAGAGGGCTGGAGCTCCTCTCCTGTGAGGACAGACTGAGGGAGTTGGGGCTGTTCAGTCTGGAGAGGAAAAGGCTCCCAGGTGACCTTATGGTGGCCATCTAATATCTGAAGGGGGCTGTAAGAAAGCTGGGGAGGGACTTTTGAGGGTGTCAGGGAGTGATAGGACTGAGGAGGGGATGGGAAAAACTAGAAGTGGGGAGTTTGAGATTGGCTGTCAGGAAGAAGTTGTTCCCCAGGAGGTTGGTGAGAGCCTGGCACAGGCTGCCCAGGGAGGTGGTGGCAGCCTCCTGCCTGGAGGTTTGCAGCCAGGCTGGAGGTGGCTGTGAGCAACCTGCTGCAGTGTGAGGTGTCCCTGCCCATGGCAGGGGGGCTGGGACTGGCTGCTCCTGAGGTCCCTTCCAACCCTGACACTTCTATGATTCTATGATGTATTTCATGTAGTCCCATGCTCCCCTGGGGAAGTTTGAACCTGAAAGAAACATACAGGGGGAAACGATCTGCCCTTCCCCAACTGACTAATGAGAGCCACAACACTTCAAAATGCAAAGGAGACTTAACATCTGGTCAAGTTTACTCATCATAAACACACCTGAACAAAAATCCTTCCTGTTGTGTGGAGCAGAGTCAGATGAATGATGGATGAAGGCAGACATTCCGTGTTGTTGTAGCAAGAGCTCTCCTCTTGCATGTCAGTGGCTTAACGAGAGGTAACTTGATAGTAAAATATGCAGGTAGCCTCAGGACACATCATACATTCTCTTACTATGAAACATCTCTATAATTAAGACTGAAAGCCCATTCCAAACACTCCATTCCTTCTCTAAAGTGTCTCAGGATGGCTGTTTTTCAGCCTGGTGTCAATGCTGCCCAGCAGCTCTGCCAGCCACGGAGCCCTGATGCAGAACTTGCTCTTCTTAATAAGATTTCTGCTTGGGAATTAGAAAGAAAAGGCAATGATAGAGATGGCCACACCTGATCTATTAGCCTTACTGTCTGCATGGTTCTTGTTTCCTGGTGGTGTTAGTTGTCCCACTGTAGAAATAAAGAGCTTGGTGACAAACGTTTCTCTTTTTCCTATCTTTCCCCAGACCCCCTCAGGCAGGCAGCTGACTGCTCACCAGCACTGCCAGCGGTGCTCACAGGAAGCAAACTGCCTCAGCCAGCAGCACTGCCTGGCCAGAGCCCTCCCAGCCCTCTGACCAGGGCTACCAGGGAAGTCCTGGACCAAGGAGGGGACCGTGGCCAGGAGGGGAGGCTCTCTCTGTGCAGGGTTTTGTAGCCCACCCAAGCAGAGCACCAGCCATGGTTTTCACGAGGCTTCTGAGGGGATGCTCTAACCTTGCTGCTCTGGTCAGTGGTGTCCTCAGGTCCTTCTCTGCCTTCCAGGGACTTGATCTTGTAATCACAGAATCACAGAAACATGCAGGTTGGAAGAGAGCCTCGGGATCACCAAGCCCAATCCAGAACCCTACTCTGCAAGGGTCACCCCTTAACCATATCCCCAAGCACCACATCCAAACCATCTTTAAACACATCCAGGCAGAGAAGGCCTGCCCAGGCTTGTTAGCAAGGTTTTATCATCCCAGAACTCATGGGAGATGTTCCATTTTCCAGTGGGGGAGACACGTAGCAGAGGGCTGCCCCGAGCTGGCAGAGGACTGTGACAAGGCAGCCTCGAAGCTGGCTGGTGGGGAGCAGGCAGCCAGCACCGAGCTTAAGGCAAGGGGCTGCTAGGGCAAAAAAACCATCCTTGTGCTACAGCAACACCCAGCTTGTGTTTACTGGTGTGACAATATCAAGTGTGATTAAGTCTGGGGAGCAAGACAAAGAAGGAGAAATCACTTTTGTTCATTAGTTCTCCGAGGCGTCCTGCTGGAGTCAGGTTAATTCCTGCTGCTCACAGCAGCCCTGCTGCATTTATTTGGATTGTTTGCAAACTAATGGAGGACTCAGCAGGAGTAAACATGCCTGTGTCTGCCCTCACAGAGCTGCAGACCGGCCCGGAGGCTGCAAAGGCAATGCAAACAAAATTCCTTTACTTCCAGCTCCGAGCAAAAGGAGGAATGGAGAACGGCTGAACTGTTTTATTTCCCTTCTCTCCACCAACGTATAAGTAAGCACTCCTCTGGAGTTGAAAAGTGCAATATTTAGATCTTATTTCTACTAACCCCCAAGTTTATATCTTTCTTCAGAGAAAGCTTGTGTGTCTGCTGCTCTAGCCTGCAGTTCTTCCTGCCCCTCTTGAGAACCACTGCAGGCACTTAAATCCCATGCCCGGGCAACTGTGCTGCCAATGCATCATCCCTCAGCAGCATCCTCAGGTCTGGCTCTCCCCATGCCGCTTTCCTCAGCTGCCTTTTGTCATTCCAGCAATAAACTCCGGGCAGAGCAGTCTTTGGTCTGTGTTCTCCAAGCCAGTACTGTGCAGGTTTGGCCTGTGAGTGGGGCACAGCTACGCAAGGAGCACGCCTGCAATTCGCCCCCAAAGAGCTGGTTCCGTCGGCAAAGTGCGGTGGGCTTAGGCTCTGCCTGTAAAATTCAGTACAGATTTGGGGGCAGAAAATGTAGAGAAACATAAATAAACCACTGTTGGGTGTGACAAGGAAAACAAAAGATTGCTCTAACCAAATTCTTTGGGTAAATATCTGCAATAAAAGGAGCTGTACCATAACAATTCTTCCCTTTTCTGATCTCTGGCCGGTTTTGCTTTGCTCAGGAGAGATAATCTGTGTGCTTCGGCTGGCCTTGGCTAAGCCTAACTCCTCTGCTCCTTTCTCTTGTCCCTGTTGTGCAGGGGGGTAGGGAGGTATAGAATAGAACAGAATGAACCAGGTTGGAAGAGACCTTTGAGATCATTGAGTCCAACCTATCGTCCCACACCATCTAATCGACTAACCCATGGCACCATGGGGAGGGGGGGAGAAGCTTGTAGCTTCCCCTGGTCCTTGGCCAGGGGGATCCTTGTGCTGTTTATTCATTGTGAATATCTGTAAACACTGTAAAGCCTGGATATTTGTACACATTCACTGCATTCCATTGTGGAGTGTAGATTTTGCTTGCAAATGCAGCTTGCCTTTGCTTCTGAGTTGGTCTGGCAAAGTTAATGTTGCGGGGGAGGGAAACTCCAACCCACCACAAAGAGGAATGATAATAATAACACAAAATAAATACCACCCCACCCCCCCAAAGAGCAGAAAGCTTCAACTTGTGTGTATTTTGCAAGACCATAAGAAAACAACCTCATCCAGCCCCAACCAAGCTGAGCAGTACCCTTCAGGAAGGAAAACAGTCCCAAATTAAGAGTGGAATTTTAGCCTCAGCTTTGAATTTCCTGGCTTTTTTTTTCCCCCTGTTGGGTTCTTCTATACCCTCATTATTTCGGCAGTGTGTTGGTTTTGGTCTGACTAATATTTAGAAATTGTTCCATCCAAGCCTCAGATGTCTACTGTTTGGGAATGATTCATTTCTCGCTGCCTTTCTGGGCAGAGTTTGCACAGTGGGTCTTTTTCCTGCTGTCGCTGTGTCTTTCCCTGCGCCAGGCTCCATTTCCTTCTGTCATAACAAGCTGGTGCGGTCGCCTCGCAGCTCCAGGGCGGTGTGCATTTCAGACTGGGAGCTCTACCTTTGCAGGGATGTGGGTTAGGGAGGGTGGTGGGTTGAGATTTCCCCACCACCACCCCCCTGCCTCCAACATTAGCTTTGCCAGACCCGCTCAGCTGGAAGCAAATGGAAGCTGTATTTACCAGCAAAGCTACACTCCGCAGTGGAATGCAAGGAGCACGTACAGAACACACAGAAGGTACAGAGAGGTACAGTTAGCAAACACCAAGAGAGCCCTCCTGGACAAAAGAGCAGGGAAGCTGGCCCTCTGCCCCCACCCCCTGTCCAAAAGGGAGAAAGGAGCAGAGAAAAGTAGCAGAATACAGAATTAACCAGGTTGGAAAAGACCTCGGAGATCATCCAGTCCAACCTATCACCCAGCACCATCTGATCAGCTAAACCATGGCACCAAGGTACTCATGGTACTCATCCAGTCTCCTTTTAAACACTTCCAGTGATGGTGACTCCACCACCTCCCTGGGCAGCACATCCCAATGGCCAATCTCTCTTGCTGGGAAGAACTTTCTCCTCACCTCCAGCCTAAACCTCCCCTGGCACAGCTTGAGACTGTGTCCTCTTGTTCTGGTGCTGGTTGTCTGGGGGAAGAGACCAACCCCCAGCTGGCTACAACCTCCCTTCAGGTAGCTGTAGAGAGCAAGAAGATCTCCCCTGAGCCCTCCTCCTCTCCAGGCTAAGCAACCCCAGCTCCCTCAGCCTCTCCTCACAGGGCTGTGCTCCAGACCCCTCCCTAGCTTTCTTGCCCTTCTCTGGACACATTATAGAACCATAGAATCAATAAGGTTGGAAAAGACTTCAGAGATCATCAAGTCCAACCTATCACCCAACACCTCATGACTAACTCAACCATGGCTCCAAGTGCCACATCCAATCCCTTTTCAAACACCTCCAGGGTTGGTGACTCCACCACCTCCCTGGGCAGCACATTCCAGTGGCCAATTACTCCTTCTGGGAAGAACTCCAGCAACTCCACATCTTTCCAAAACTGAGGAGCCCAGCACTGGACACAGGACTCAAGGTGTGGCCTAACCAGTGCTGAGCACAGGGCAGAATGACTTCCCTGCTCCTGCTGGCCACACTGTTCCTGAGGCAAACCAGGATGCCATTGGCCTTCTTGGCCAGCTGGGCACACTGCTGGCTCATGTTCAGCTGCTGTCAGCCAGTACCCCCAGGTCCCATTCTGCCTGGCTGCTCTCCAGTTAGACTTCACCAAAACAAAACTCAGCAGTTAGACATCACCCAAACAACACAGCCAAGGTCAAGCAGGAGCAGATTAGTCTCCCACCAGAGCACCAAGCGAGCAGAGAAGAGACCAGAAGAAGAAAGATTGTTTTGGCAGAGCCAACCTTATGGCAGGTATTTCTCCAATGGAATCTTTGAGAATGATTTTCTTCTTCACACCCAATAGTGATTGATTTATAGTTTTCTACTTTTCTGCTTGAAATCTGTAACAAAATGTTAAAGGCATAGCCTAAAACTACCACAGGGCAACAGACAATCATTTGGCTGGCCCAGGGTGAAGGGTGAGAAAGAAATGCACCAGCAGAGAGGCACAGCTGGGACTCAGAGGGAGTGCTGGCAGGAGGTCTGGACTCAAGTCCTCTTATTCCACTTCTTCCAAGCATGTTGAATGAATGCTTGAGGGAAGATTTTTTTTTCTTTAATGGTGAAAATATGATTTCAACCCCCCTGACTATGTAGTTATTTTTCAGTTATGAAATCATTCATTCATATTTTCCAGTCATTGTGCAACAACAGCAGGGACTGGGGCTCCCTATCCCACTGGGTAGGCTTCTGTTCTTCACAGAAAGAGAGTCTGGCCACTGGAGTGTGCTGCCCAGGGAGGTGGTGGAGTCACCATCCCTGCAGGTGCTCAAGAAAGGCTTGGATGTGGCCCTTGGAGCTGTGGCTTAGTTGTCAGGAGGGGTTAGGTATTAGGTAATAGGTTGGACTTGATTATCTCTGAGGTCTCTTCCAACCTTATTGATTCTGTGGTTCTAAGATTGTGTCAGCATTAAGAAAAACAGTCCTTGTTTCCTGGTGCAATTGTCCTGAGCCTACATGAAGCATCCAGAGTGCTCTGCTCTTTGGCAGCAGATTATGGATAATCTCCTAATTTAAGTTTATGAATGCCAGGGATCATGCAGTATCCAGCAGCAGAAAATTGATGGCATGCTAAGAGGTGCAGTGTCTTCCTGATCTGTATAACCGAGGCAAGCCTCAGCCTCTCCTTCCTTAGCCTGCCCTGCTTGTTGGGAGGGTTATGTGCAGCAGGTCATGTCCTCAGAAGGAGAGGAAAGATCGCTGGGCACAGAGCACCCAATGCAAACAACACTGCCAGTGTCTCTTATGTACATCTTCTCCTGCAAGGAGCTGCAGGGCACAGGGACCCTGCTCCTGCAGGGGCAGCCAGGATGCCAACTGCTAGTTTTAGGCTATGCCTTTAATTTTTTTTCACGGATCCTGAGCAGAAAAGTACTAAAATGTAAACAAATCACTGTTGGGTATGAAAAGGAAAAGAAAGGAAATCCCATTGGAGAGAGACTACCATCAGAATGGTTGCACCAAAAACATTCTCCTCTCCTCCTCCTCCTTCTCTTTCTCCTTCTCCTTCTCCTTCTCCTTCTCCTTCTCCTTCTCCTTCTCCTTCTCCTTCTCCTTCTCCTTCTCCTTCTCCTTCTCCTTCTCCTTCTCCTTCTCCTTCTCCTTCTTCTTCCTCTCCTTCTCTCTCCTTCTCCTCTCCTTCTCCTTCTCCTTCTCCTTCTCCTTCTCCTTCTCCTTCTCCTTCTCCTTCTCTTCTCCTTCTCCTTCTCCTCTCCTTCTCCCTCTCCTTCTCCTCTCCTTCTCCCTCTCTCTTCTCCTCTTCTCTTTTCTTCTCACTGGAGAGAGACTAACTTGCTTCTGCTTGACCTTGGCTGCATTCTTTTGGTGAAGTCTAACACAACTTTCTCTGCTCCTTTCTCCCTTTGGTACAGGGGGGTCTGGGTAGGCAAAGAGAGAGCAGCTAGAAGCTTCCCCTGGTCATAGATCAGGGGATACCTTGTGCTGTTTGTCAGTTGCAGGTCCTGTATATTTTGTGCATGTGCATTTCACCGCAGGCTGTAGCTTTCCCTGTAAATGCAGCTTTGCATGCATCAGAATTTCTTTGGAAGCTGAGGACAACTCACAGATAAGTTGGGCAAGCAACAACTTATTTGTCACAGTTGACAGGAAGATCTGTAGTGTGTTCCATCAGAAATGAATTTGGCCCCTTGCAAAAGCCTCCAGTGAAGTGATGCTCTTTGCAAAGAGTGCTGTAGGAAAGCCCAGTGTGACCTGGGGGGAAAAACCCACCAAAACCACGGGAGAGAACTGAAAGCAATGAAATGTGAGCACTGCTGATGGAGAGATTTCCCTGGGTTTTGACTGAAAAGGGTTGCTGCAAAGACAGAGGAAGAACTCATTTGGGTGGGTTGGGCGGGGGTTTGGTGCAATTTGTTTTGCAGTGATATGTTTCCAAAACCTTTCAGCACGCCTGGTAGTAGGTTCTGAGCCACAACCTCCAAGTGTCACAAGGGGGGAAAAAACCCACAACACTGCTGCTAGCGAGGCCTGGGGTTTCTCCTGGCATTGCACAGCACCGAGTCTTGTGATCTGCTCACGTTTAAAACGGGTAAAACCGAGTGAGCCACCACAGAGGGCTCTTGTCTGGCTGCAGACTTTCTCAATTGCGCTGCTTTTAGTTAGTTTTATATATATATATTTTTAAGCCTAAGTGTTTGGTTTTAAGCGGGATTTCGTTGTTAGCAATGCAAATTTCCTCTTGACGCTAACAACAGCTGTTAGCAATAGAGCCACATCCACAAACACATCCTCTCGGTGACCAAGCTCAGCGGTAATTGCCACATCGTTTGGTCAATTGGCAGGGCAAACAAGTCTCGGGGGACGTAACCTGACTCCCTCGGCGTGTCATCGCGCTTGGCATTTCCACAGGGAAGGATCGGCGCTTAAAGCTCTTCTTTCTACACCGACATGGCAGATAAAGCCTTAGAGCTGGGACTCGCCGTTTCCCGAGAACCTCCCGTCGCCTTGCCTTGCTGCAAGCGCTCTGCCACATGGGACGAGCCTTAGTGTCACCTGAGGCAAACGAGCCGCAGGACCAAGTGTGCTGTTGGACCCTGGCAGACTGTGGAGAGGAGACAGTGCAGAACTTAACTTTTTTCTCAGTTCCAATAGAAGTGCAGAGTCCTGCAGCTGGGAAGGAAGAATAAGCTGCACCGTACAGGCTGGAAGGGGATCTGCTGGAGAGCAGCCCTGTGGAAGAGGGCCTGGGAGTGCTGGTGGGCAGCAAGTTCTGCATGGCACAGCAATGTGCCCGGGGGGAAAAGGCAAACGGGATCCTGGGTGCATTAAGAGATGTCCATCAAATGGAGGAGGTTCTTCTCCCCCTCTACTCTGCCCTAGTGAGGCTCCACCTGGAACACTGCATCCAGTTCTGGGCTCCCCAGCTCAAGAGGGACAGGGATCTGCTGGAGTGAGTCCAAGGGAGAGCTGCGAGGATGATTAGGGGACTGGAGCACTGCCCGGTGAGGAGAGGCTGAGGGACCTGGGGCTTTTTAGTCTGGAGAGGAGAAGACTGAGAGGAGATTTAATCAATGTTTATAAATATCTGAGGGCTGGGGGTCAGGAGGGAGGGGACAGCCTCTGCTCAGTTGCTCCCTGTGACAGGACAAGGGGTAATGGATGGAAACTGCAGCACAGGAGGTTCCAGCTCAACATGAGGAGGAACTTCTTCACTGTAAGGGTCACGAGGCAGGAGCCTGGAGCAGGCTGCCCAGAAAGGTTGTGGATCTCCTTCTCTGGAGCCTTTCCAGCCCCATCTGGATGTGTTCCTGTGTGACCTGTGCTGGATTCTCTGCTCCTGCTCTGGCAGGGACGGGGGTTGGACTCAATGATCTCCAGAGGTCCCTTCCAACCCCTAACATGCTGTGAGTCTGTAAAGCACAAGCTGTGTAGTGTGATGGTAGCTGTTAGAGCTCTCCTATCACCGTGCTTATTGCCCGTGCCACTCCAGGCTGCACATATTAAACAGGAGCAGCACTTCTCTGGCTAACACAGCCCATCAAATTACCTCTGCCTGCCACAGATGTTATTCCAACGTTATTAAATTACAAGTAAGTGTGTTTGGAATGATGTCTGGCTATCAGTATTTTGTCATTAGAAGAGAGAAAGGAAGACCAGTGGTAGGCAGATATTGCTATCTAGACTGGAATGAGTCCCTAAGGGAACGTTAAGGGGTAATTGTAACAAGCCTCTGGATGGACCCAAAAAATATGAGTCAAGTCTCATCTGTTCTCCAACTTCCTTCTTTCTTTAAACTGTCAACACTTTCCCTGCTTTTTGGCTCAAAATGCCTGTCTTCATCTCAGCTAAGCTCCATAGAGCTTTTTACTTCCTCACACAGTTTTCAAAAAGCTTAAGGGGCTTCCTAAAGTGCCATTTGGAACGTGGGAGTAAACCCAGCCCCCCCGGGTGCATGATGAATTTGTCAGAGTGTTTACAGGGAGGAGATGTGGGGGGAAAAGTTCACTGCAAAATCTGTGCATCTCGAAGGTGAGAGCATCTGCTGAAGCCCAGAGCTTGGTGTCTCTACCTGGCTAATGCCTTCCTACAGATAACTGCTGACTGCTAATGCTAGAAAAGGGCCCTTGGCTTAAGGGCATGGACACTGAACAGCAGCTGGGGAAATCATAGTATCATAGTCAGTCAGGGTTGGAAGGGACCACAGGGTCATCTAGTTCCAACCCCCCTGCCATGGGCAGGGACACCCCACACTAGATCAGGCTGGCCAGAGCCTCATCCAGCCTGGGCTTAAACACCTCCAGGGACAGGGCCTCAACCACCTCCCTGGACAACCCATTCCAGGGCTTCACCACTCTCATGGGGAAGAACTTCCTCCTCACCTCCAGCCTGAATCTCCCCACCTCCAGCTTCAGTCCATTCCCCTAGTCCTATCACTACCTGATAGCCTCAAAGTCCCTCCCCTGCCTTCTTGTAGTTCCCCTTCAGATCCTGGAAGGCCACAATGAGGTCACCTGGGAGCCTTCTCTTCTCCACACTGAACCCCCACTCCTTCAGTCTGTCCTCATAGCAGAGGTGCTCCAGCCCTCTGATCATCCTCGTGGCCCTTTTCTGGACACGCTCATCCAGCACCTTCCAGATCCCTTTTGTCACAGGGGCTCCAGAACTGGAGGCAGTACTCCAGGTGGGGTCTCACCAGAGCTGAGCAGAGGGGGAGAATCACCTCCCTTGACCTGCTGGCCACACTTCTCCTGCTGCAGCCCAGGCTCTGATTGGCTTTCCAGGCTGCAAGTGCACATTGAGAGCTCCTGGTGAGCTTCTCCTCCACCAGCATGGAGCAGGTGTACAATTTCCTTCGGGGCAGCTTCAGCTTTGAGCTGGCTGCAGGGAAACCGAAGCCTTCATTTTCATGAGTATTTAAATAACTCTGCCTCTGGTCCCCAAGTATTTTCCAGCTCAAATAGTCAGTGAAACAAAGATCTCTGCCTTTGATGGAATAAAGAAGGTTTCCTCTTCTAGGTGTGCTCTTCCTTTAGATGTCTGCCAGGACACCTAACCCCAAGTTTCTAGGGCTGACTTGGGAAAAGGGCAACAGCAACAGACAAATGTCTGTTCTTTCCACTGTTTGGTGTCCTTGTGTTACTCTCAGCACTCAAACCAAGACACAGGAACACAAGGCAGTATTAGAAACATCCAAACCTGTGATACCAAACAAATATTCCCTGATGTGGCAGCAGGAGGCCTAAGTGGGGAACACTGTGATGAAATTCATAATGCCCAATGGTGATTGCTGTTTGGCATGGCACAGTGTGCTAGCAGATTGCTAGAGGGATGTGCTGCCCAGGGAGCTGGTGGAGTCACCATCCCTGGAGGGTTTCAGAAGAGCCTGGCTGAGGCACTTGGTGCCATGGTTTGGTTGATCAGATGGTGTTGGGTGGTGATAGGTTGGACTCATGATCTCAGAGGTCTTTTCCAGCCTGGTTAATTCTGTATTCTCTTCTGTGGAGGACTCCAGTTCTTGGTGTGTTACAAGATGATCTGGAGAATCTGTTTCAAGGCTGTAGTCTTGTCAAAGCTTCTTGGCCAGTTTATTAAGTTGTTTGTCCTGTGGAAGTCATGTTCTGAGTGTGAGCTATAGGCATTGCTTGGTAACCACTCACTGTGGGGCTTCTCCAGGCTGGATATTGGCTTATTGTGACTATTGGAGCTCACAACCAGTGTTTATGTGACACAGAAGAAAAGAATTCTCAGGGAATTGCTGGACCCTGCTCCTTTTTTCCTAGAGCAGCTCAGACCTGCTGAAAGCTTCTGAGCAAACCCACCCGCAGGACAGGTTGGAAAAGCTTGCAAAGCCCTCAGCATTTCAGGCCAGTAGAGGAAGAAGCCAAGGAGCTGTCAATGTCTATATTTAGAGCTAGAGAAGCAGGCATTTCTTTCCTTTGTGTTTTGGTGGGTTGTTTTTTATGAGGGGGACCAGGCTGGGAGAGTCAAGACCTTGTGGAGCTTAAGATATATAGTGCTTCTCTCGGCCTTCGTTTTTCTTTCCTAGCACGGAGAAGAGGAGGCTCAGGGCAGACCTCTTGCTCTCTGCCTGAAGGGAGGTTGTAGCCAGGTGGGGGTTGGTCTCTTCTCCCAGGCACCCAGCACCAGAACAAGAGGACACAGTCTCAAGCTGTGCCAGGAGAGGTTTAGGCTGGAGGTGAGGAGAAAGTTCTTCCCAGCAAGAGAGATTGGCCACTGGGATGTGCTGCCCAGGGAGGTGGTGGAGTCCTCATCCCTGGAGGTGTTCGAAAAAGGCTTGGATGTGGCACTTGGAGCCATGGTTTAGTTGTCAGGAGGGGTTAGGCATTAGGTAATAGGTTGGACTTGATGATCTCTGAGATCTTTTCCAAGCTTATTGAGTCTATGATTCTTTTTCTTGTCTCTCAGTTTCCTCCACTGACTTTGGTTCAGCTCTCACTGGAGCAAGAGGGGTCTGTGAGCTCCTATAAAACACTAAAGCAAAAGAGAGTGTGCCTGCCAGGTGGGATTCCACACACACCCCCCCCCAGGCACTCACAGCTCTAATTTTCACCACATGTGAACAAGTGTTTGCAGTTTTAAGATGTGTTGAGTAATTGCACATGCGAGACATCTTCTCTTTAATGTTCCCAGTGTGTTCAAAGCTTTGCCGTGAGAACACCCCTGGTGACAACGGAGTGGTGGCCTTTAGCTTGTGCCTGAGTGGGCACTGCTTTGTGTGGAAGCATAATTGGTAGCACTTGCCGATTCTTATTCCCTTTCTTTAGCTAATAGGAGACACTGCTGCACTACTTGCACTTGCAGCACAGAAAGCCAATCACATCCTGGGCTGCATTAGGAGAAGCACAGCCAGCAGGTCAAGGGAGGTGATTCTCCCCCTCTGTTCTGCCCTGGTGAGACCCCACCTCACCTGGAGCACTGTGTCCAGTTCTGGAGCTCCTATTACAGGAAGGATCTGGAGGTGCTGGAAGGTGTCCAGAGAAGGGCCATGAGGATGATCAGAGGGCTGGAGCACCTTTCCTATGAGGACAGACTGAGGGAGTTGGGGCTGTGCAGTCTGGAGAAGAGAAGGCTCTGAGGAGACCTCATTGTGGCCTTCCAATATCTGAAGGGGGCTCCAAACTGCACAACCCCAACTCCCTCAGTCTGCCCTCATAGCAGAGCAGCTCCAGCCCTTGCTCATCCTCGTGGCCCTTCCCTGGACACCTTCCAGCATGTTCCTAGGCATCAAATTTTTGTAATTGAAGGAAGTGCTTCTAAGAAGTACTACCACAGCCTGGCTCTGCTCAGTACATCTTTCCTGTCAGCCACAGTGGAAGGCAAGGTACTGGCTGAGCTGGACCTCTAACCTGACACAGCTGTTCCTGTTCTGGGTTAGATTCCCTTCAGCCCCATAAGCACCACCTCATTTGCCTGCATGAAGAAGTCCCATTGCATTAATAACTATGAAACTATGAAATGTGACATAGCATATACTTTTTAACCTGAAACTTGGCAGCTGTAAATGCAGGACCCATCAAATGGTACTCTGGGGTTGAGTGTCCAGGGCTCTTCACACAGCACTGATGATAGAATTAGCTGCACACAAAAGAGAAAAGGGTGCTGTAAAAGAAGGGCTGCAACATCCAGGCAGAAGAATAGAGCTCAGAAAATGAGCCTCATAGATCATCAGTTTCAGTTCCCTAATATTCTAAGGCCTATGTCATATAATCCCTTTTATAAACTGTTCAGGCTTCATTAAGGTTGAATTTATTGGCCTCCATTTTTTCCCCCTGTGGAAGGCTCTGCTGATTAGAAACCTTTTAATTTCCAAGTGAAATTTAATCTGACAAGTTTATACTGTTCTGGAGAAGTGTTACAGTCCTCCTCCACACACACACATCACACACACACCACACAGAGCAAATACCAACAAGGGAAAAGAGCAATTCAGGTTAAAACAATCACAGCACCAAAGCCTCCTTGGCCAAGCAGCTCCCTCTGATTTTAAAGGCAGATCCCACTGCAACCTTTAATTCCTTGGTAATAAGCTACTACTGAGGGAACTCAATCTGTTCTGATCAGCTCTGCTTTCTATCTCCAAGTGCATGTTAACCTCTTTCCAAGCCATGAATCACTGGGCCTGTCATAACTCTAATGAGCTCATTTCTTGCTGAGGGTGTTGATAATCCAAAAGTGCTCACTTGTTTTGCCTGCCTTGAATCACACTGCAAGTGCAAGCTCCGTCTCCAGGGAGCTTGTCCGTGGCGACTGGGGCAGAGACCTCTGGATGTGCAGAGCCTGAGTGTTCCCACGGGCGGCTGGAGGAGCAGCTGTGTTAGCTCAGAGGCAGCAGGCACTCGCACGCCTCTGTGTGTGTGACCTGCTGGAGGGGCTCAGCCTTGCAGATTCCTTGGGGAGGGCTGCCCCAAGACGTGGCTGCTCAGCCACAACTGTGCAACCTCTATTTTCTGTTTGATTCAAGCCAGCCACGTTTGCTGGGACTTTGCCTTCCCAGCGTGGCACACGGCCCAGGAGGGGTGGTGGTCGTGACCAAACCCCTTTGATTGCTACAAAAACATAAATGTAAAGTGCTGCTTGCAGCTCATTTGCTTGGATTTTAAAAGCCTGCCTTTGTTGGAGGCACTTCTGATGTTCCTCCAAGCAGAGTAAGGAGAGATGGGTGGCTCAGTGCTCCCCCAAGCAGAGGGCAGTGCAGAACAGGCTCTCCTCATCCACTTTCTAAACATAACTGGGAGAAGTAAATGACTTTCAATGATAGCTCCTAACACTTACAGAACATTTTGCAGGCTATTTGCCCCTTGTTATTGCAAATGAAACCCCAGACCAACAGAGGAAAAGAGAGCAGTTATCATTTTCTCACTGTCAAGTTCAGCAGTTCATTGGGTTTAATTCCTTTTCTAGCAGGGATTAAAGGCAGCCAGTTTTGGAGGCCATAGGCACTTTGGCACAGAATTGCTGGGCAGAAGAGTGGCAACCTGCAGAAAGTAAGAAATGCACAGTTGTTATGGCAAGTCCAATCTCACAGCAACTACATTTGCTCCCTCACCTACTTCTGAACTTCATTTTCTACCACTCACACTTCCTTGGTGTCCCAGAGCTCTGTTAACCTTCCCCATTCCTCTTTGGTTTGCTCTCTTGTCAGTGGTGTCCAGGCCCAGTCCTGCAGGAATTCGATCAGACTGTGAGAGATTCCCCCACAGGCAGGGCTTTGGAGGTGCTAAAATAGCATAGAATGTCCTGGGCTGGAAGGGACATCCAAAGGCTGTCTAGTCCAAAACCCCTGCACTCAGCAGGGACATCCTCAACTAGATCAGGCTGCCTGCAGCCCTGCCCAGCCTCTCCTTGAATATCTCCAGGCATGAGACTTCAACCACCTCCCTGGGCAACCTGTTCCAGTGCTCCATCACCTTCATGGTAAACCCTGACCTTCATTACCCCACATGCAACCAGCAACCAGCACCAGAACAAGAGGACACAGTCTCAAGCTGCACCAGGGGAGGTTTAGGCTGGCTGTTAGGAAGACATTCTTCCCAGCAAGAGAGACTGGCCATTGGGATGTGCTGCCCAGGGAGGTGGTGGAGTCCCCATCACTGGAGGTGTTTAGGAAGAGCCTGGCTGAGGCACTTGGTGCCATGGATTAGTTGATTAGATGGTGTTGGGGGATAGATTCGACTTGATGACCTCAGAGGTCTTTTCCATCCTGGTTAATTCTGTATTCTGTAATATCTTGACCCTGTATCTATTGAAAGAGAAGAACACAGTGAGCTACTGCTTTACTTTCTGCAGGAAATGTCCTGAGTGCTTTGAAGCAATAAATCTTCATTGCCAGTTCATTTTTATCCATCCCACAAAGCACCCAGCCCCAAACCAACAGCAGGCACACAAGCTGTGTGGCTTCCCTTGCCCTTAGAAACACAGCAGCTAGCACTGTGCATGCTGCAGCAGGCAGCCCACCCAAACGAATCCTGAGGGACAGCTTTGGGAATCCCTTTGGTCAAAGCCAAGGTTTTGAGAGAGCTTTTAGTTACCTTGACTTTTTGTGCTGCTGTGGAAAACACTGCAGCCCTTTGTTTGGTGGCTGCTGAGGGAGAGGTGCACAGATGGTCTCTCCCGAAGGGTTTTGTGAGCTCTAGGTGCTGGTATTTAGCAGTGATAATAGCTGACAACACTTTGTGCTTCTGCAGTCACTTTCATCCGGCGAGCACCCAGTGTGCACCAAGAGACTCCTCTGCAAGGAGCTGTGGGTCCAATGGCAAAGGGCAGCTCTTCCCCAGCTGGGGCAAGCTAGGCTAAGCCCATTGGCCTCAGCAGAGAGGAAGTGCCTTGGTGAAAATGCCTTACCTCAAATCAGCACAGACCCAAACCCAAGGCACAGCAGCAGCAGGCATGTGGCCCTTGGTGATGGGATTAATGCCTGTGCTGGTGGAAAGCAGGAAGGAAAGGTACAGCTTTATCCTCAAGTCCAGGTAGAAGCCTCGTCCCTGCAGGTGTTTGCAGCCAGGCTGGAGGTGGCTGTGAGCAACCTGCTGTAGTGTGAGGTGTCCCTGCCCATGGCAGGGGTTGGAACTGGATGGTCCTTGAGGTCCTTTCCAACCCTGACAGTTCTGTGATTCTATTTATTATGGGATGAAACTTCAAAAAGAGAAAGGCTCTGAAGTGAGAATCATAGATTGGAAAAGAGCTCTAAGATCATGGAGTACAGCCACTAAGCCATGTCCTGAAGTGCCCTATCTGCACGTCTTTTGACCACCTCCAGGCTGCCCAGAGGGGTTGTGCAGTCTCCTTCTCTGGAGCCTTTCCAGCCCTGTCTGGATGTGTTCCTGTGTGACCTGTGCTGGGTTCTATGGTCCTGCTCTGGCAGGGGGGTAGATTGGAAGATCTCCAGGGGTCCCTTCCACGCCCTAGCATCCTGTGGTCCTCTCTACCATCACACATGACCCTCCATTCACCATAGAACTCAAAGTGACAGTGGTTGGTGTGCTGGGCAAGCAGTTACTGAAAGATCTATGCCTGTAAGACAGCTCCTCACGTCTGGGAAGTTCACACAGCCATTTTCCTGGCTCTTTGGGTGAGGTTTTCCATGGGCATTCATAGGTTTGACTGCTTAGAGACAGACTCCAGGGAGGGGACTGCAAGGGCTGGCACATGAGTATTTAGTGTGTGTGAGTGCACTTTGGTAAGGCATTGACAGCATTTATACTGCAACTATGAACAAAGATTCTTCATCTGGATTATCAGTTTTCTTTGTGAGACAAGTAGAACTGGAAATGCAGCAAGAAGCTCAGGGTTTTCTCTCATCATTTCCTTAACTTCAACAATTGCTCTTCCCCACAGTGCAGGTGTGGAAAAGACAGGCAGACAAGGGAGGGTGATGTTATCTGCTTCAAAGGTGCAGTAAAAAAGCAAGACACAACCTCAGTGCGAGCTGGGACAGCCCCAGGCTGAAGGAGTTCATGCCGCACAGCAGCTGCTCCATGGGCTGGGGTCTCTCCTGCATCTCCAACCTTTGTGTAGTTGGTGTTTGTGCTGGCCGAGCTGCTCAGCTGTCCCTGGGGCCAGTGCCATGCTGAAAAATGAGTGGCTTCTTGTCCAGGGCAAAGGAGCAGAGATCAAGGACAGCCAAAAGCTCCCTCTTTTTACCCAGAAAGTCTTTGCCACATCCAGGACCAGGGAAATACAAGGAGGCAGCACAAAACATGGCTCATAAACTGCTGGGCTTGAAAGCACATCAGAGTCCATCACAACTGTCAGGCCCTACTCAGCCAATCCCAGGGATGAGCTTCCAGACAAGGGGGTCACACCAGGATTTGGAATTTCACAACATAAGCATGGATACTTTTTTCCCCCAATTCACTGAGGCAGATTGATTAGCATCAAATACAAACATTTCCCTCTTGGGGAGGGACTTCTGAGGGTGTCAGGGAGGGATAGGACTGGGGGGGATGGAGCAAAATTAGAAATGGGGAGATTGAGATTGGCTGTTAGGAAGAAGTTGTTCCCCATGAGTGTGGTGAGAGCCTGGCACAGGTTGCCCAAGGAGGTGGTGGAAGCCTCCTGCCTGGAGGTATTGGCAGCCAGGCTGGATGTGGCTGTGAGCAACCTGCTGTAGTGTGAGGTGTCCCTGCCCATGGCAGGGGGTTGGAAGTGGCTGCTCCTTGAGGTCCCTTCCAGCCCTGACAGTTCTGTGATTCTATAGTTCCTTCATGAAGGTCCTTGCTACAGTTCTGGTTTTGATATTCCTTATGATTATGCATACTGCTCCTGAGCATATCTACTTGGTTTTCACTCTTTGTTCCTTCATCTTCAAAGGCTGGCTCGTGCTGAGTTACCTGTAGAAGAACTGGGAATCGCTGATGTGCATTGCAAGGCTGCACAAAAATCTTCCTCAGTTTTCTGACCAGAGCAGCCCTGATCAAAATGAGAATAAATACACTGGTGTAAAATGTGACCTAAGAGCTTACATTATTCAAAGGGCTCCTTCTGTGTTTTTCCTCTCCAAGTACCTTTAATGGGATTCTATATATGTGTGTTTTACAGTATTGAAACTGGCACACCATCCAGACCTGAGCCACCTTCCCATAGTTGTGTTTAATTATCCCTGCCTCTTTGAAGTGTGACACGTTTCCACCACATGGGAAGCAGTCCTTTTGGTGCTGCTTTCCTAGCAGAGCTTCAATTGAAATGGTTATTTGGCTTAGCAAACCCCTCAGCCTCTCTGCACTGCAGGTCCAGGGTCCTGTACTCTTCTTCCTCCCTGTCATCCCGTATTTTTCGTAGCTGCTTGCTCTAAAACCTGGTTGGAGCCAACAAAGCTGCCCCCAGCATCTTCCCTAGGCGTTGGATCAAGCTGAATGAGAGCAAGCCAGCTCTCCACCCCCGCTGGGAAGTCAGTGGCACAAGCACACCGCGGCGATGTCATCGTGGGCTGCAGGGGAGCAGCGGCCGTGTGCCACAGGCTGGGTGGGCTCTCCTTCCAGCCACAGAGAAATTAAGCCAGCAGGCACAGCAAATGACAGCGAGATCAAAGGGATTTTGTACCCCAGTTGTCAGAGCAGGCTGTCCTGCAGCCTAGATTGGCTTGTTTAACCCATTCCATAGAGTAGCCCTTCCACTGATCCCTCCACAGAGCCCACTCACTTCAGCTTGGCTCAAACACAGCTTCTGGGTGGTCATCTTCACTGGGGGTGTTAGAGGAGGCTGAGGGGAGGCCTCCTGGCTCTCCACAACTACCTGAAAGGAGGTTGTGGAGAGGCTGCTGCTGGTCTCTTCTCACACGTAATTAGTGACAGAACAAGAGGGAATGGCCTCAAGCTGCCTCTGGCTAGGTTCAGACTGGACAGCAGGAAACATTTTTTCAGGACAAGAGTGGTCAGGCATTGGAATGTGCTGCCCAGGGAGGTGGTGGAGTCCCCAAGCCTGGATGTGTTTAAAGGTGGTTTGGACGTGGTGCTTGGGGATATGGTTTAGGGTTGAACCTTATAGAGTAGGGTCCTGGGTTGGACTTGGTGATCCTGAGGGTCTTTTCCAATTTGAATGCTTCTGTGAATGAGCTGGACTGAAGGCTTTGCCAGGTTTTCAGCCACTAGATGATGACAGTGGTAGAGCTCTTCCCACTGCTGAATTGTTCCCCTAATACAGTTTGCAAAGGGTAGGTGAAGAGTGATCCTTTTGCACCTTCTTGGAGCGATGTTGGCATTAAAGACATATTTCTGTCAGGATGGCAGCACTGTGCAGAGCCTCTCCATGAAACAGTCAAATCTGGGGAAAGGAGCAGCAAGTTTTACATCACAAAGCTGCCCTGAAATCAAAGCAGAGGCAGCTGAAACATCCTGCAAGGGTCACCTGCTGTTTGCTCCCGGGAGGCTGGCAGCCCTGGAGAAGGACGTTATGCAAAGGACACCAAGTAAATTCCATGTCTTATTGCTGAGCCAAGCTGCCTTGCCCAGTGGCTCCATGGCTACCACCCAGCTGTAAGCTCATTAAGGTTCTCTAGAGGGAAATGTTGTAATGTATGAATGACTCTCAGCTTGACAAGATAAATGGTGCCTCCTGGACACATGAAAGCACACCTGGGAGCAAGCTACAGTTCAGTGTTTCCAGGCCCCTTTTCCAGAGCCCATTCTCCTGACACCATTTCACTTGGACACAAAGTCATTTCTGTACATCTATTTAGGCAGCCAAACCTCCATCCTGTCAAGTTTAAAGGCTCCAGTTGCTGAAGGTCATTCCTCACTGGAGGCAGGTAAGCACCTTAAGTAGGCTGCTCGTGTGCTCTTATTGAACCACAGGCTTTAGCTGCCACGCAGCTTTGGGCCAAAGCCAGCAGCTGGTATGGTATGGAATGAGAGAACCTTAGAAAGTTCTCATGTAAGTCACTGCTCATTAAGGAGCAGTTTCACACCTCTGTATCTTGGCTTCTTTCAAGAAGCCTTCATGCTCCTCAGGTGGGGTTCAAAGCTGCTACCTTCACCAGAATTTCACTCTGAGGCTAAAATCAGAAGGCAAAGTTTCTTTCCTTTTCTTCTGCATTAGAGTAAGCCTGAAATTGAAATGAGTAACCCTGGTCCAACAAGACCAAGTGCAAGGTCCTGCAGCTGGGTCAGGGCAATCCCAGCCCAGCTCCTCTCTTGCAGTCTGGAAGGATTATGGCTCAGAATTTGGTGTTTAGAATAAATCTTTCTCTTGATGAAGAACTGGGGGGGGGAAGAAGCTGTGAGATTTTTTTTGACTGATATTTTTGTTAGTACAGTCTGATGCCCAATGCCAGGGGCAGTGGTGGCAGTTGAGGCACAGGAAGTTCAATGGACACAGGAGGAAGAATTTATTGCACTGTGAAGGTGACAGAACACTGGAACAGGCTGCCATGGGGGGCTGTGGAGTCTCCTTCTCTGGAGATACTCATAACCCTCCTGGATGTGTTCCAGGGTGAGCTGACCCTGCTCTGGCAGTGGGGTGGGACTGGATGAGCTTTGGAAGTCCCTTCCAGCCCCTAAGATTCTGTGGTTCTGTGAAAGCTTAGACTGAGCTTGACATAGTGAGGGGAATTGTGTCTCCACTTAATGCAGTGGGAGTTGTAGCCCTGACTAGGCAGCATCTTGTGCTGTATCTTCCTGGATGCAATGTGCAGCTGTGAACACATCTGGTGCTGTGCTTTGTGTTGCTCTCCTTCACATTTTGCACTGCTTGGTTTGGCTGTCAAGCAGGGGGGGGGCTCGGGGTAGGAAGTTGTTGCTGTCTCTCTCATCTCACCTGAGGCAGTTCTTGAGATTTCTATAAACTGCCTATTCCTTGGCTCTTCTACAAAACTCTGACAACATCCAGGCAGAGCTGCATCTGATGCTTCATCCTCTGCTTGGGGGGAAAAGAAGGATTTCAGGTAGAGATTAGTCAAAAGAACAGAAGAGCTTGCTGCACTTTCCTGCAGTCATTGCCTATTCAGTTTGCATCTTATTGCTCCTTTAGCAAAAGAAAAGAAACCCAACCCTGCACACAGCTGCATCCTGAATCAAGCACAGAGTCAACCAGGTTGGAAAAGACCTCAGAGATCATCAAGTCCAGCCTCTCACCCAGCACCTCCTGACAACTAACCCATGGCTCCAATGCCACGTCCAAGCCTTTTTTGAACACCTCCAGGGACAGTGACTCCCCACCTCCTTGGACAGCACATCCCAGTGGCCAATCTCTCTTGCTGGGGAAGAACTTTCTCCTCACCTCCAGCCTAAACCTCCCCTGGCACAGCTTGAGACTGTGTCCTCTTGTTCTGGCGTTGGTTGCCTGGGAGAAGAGACCAACCCCCACCTGGCTACAACCTCCCTCCGGGGAGTTGGAGAGAGCAAGAAGGTCTCCCCTGAGCCTCCTCTTCTGCAGGCTAAGCAACCCCAGCTCCCTCAGCCTCTCCTCACAGGGCTGTGCTCCAGACCCCTCCCCAGCCTCATTGCCCTTCTCTGGACACCTTCCAGCATCTCAACATCTTTCCTAAACTGAGGAGCCCAGAACTGGACACAGGACTCAAGGTGTGGCCTAACCAGTGCTGAG
The DNA here is from genome assembly GCA_015227895.2 of Colaptes auratus. Taxonomy (NCBI): domain Eukaryota; kingdom Metazoa; phylum Chordata; class Aves; order Piciformes; family Picidae; genus Colaptes; species Colaptes auratus. The sequence continues at coordinate 2,299,971 of CM026886.1, read as the reverse complement.
CACAGGGCAGAAGGACTTCCCTGCTCCTGCTGGCCACACTGTTCCTGATACAGGCCAGGATGCCATTGGCCTTCTTGGCCACCTGGGCACACTGCTGGCTCATGTTCAGCCTACTGTCAACAACTACCCCCAGAACTCTTCCATTTCAGCTGTGTTGAAGGAATTGTCTGTGCAGGGCCACCATCATTAGCTTCAGACACAGGCAACTCATCTCCAATCAAATGCAAGACAATGCAGTTTGCCCTCTCTTGGGAAAATCTGAGCAGCCAAGGCAGCAAGTGAGCAAACAGAGTTTGCTTTTCTTCCAGCACATCACTCACTTATATAGACACACATTTCAGATCCCATGGCTCTTTTACCTAAGATTTATTTCCTCTCTGCCTCTGTCTTATATGACAAAGGATTTCTCATTATAATGTAGCATTCTTTCTTCCTTGGGCTATTAGATGTCATTGACTTGAACATAAGTCATTATACTTTCAGCCTTTCCTTTCTCTGTCTCAGTCATAAGGGTGTGAATTCCAGTCTTGAAAGACACAGGTCATCCTTAATCCTATTAATGTTAATCCTCTTTTATGGTGCTGTGGACCTTGCAGGCTGAAACTGCTCACTGTACTGTACCAGGGACATTACTGCTCTGATGTTGCTGCAGCAAGGCGGCATTAACCACTTGCCATGCCTTAAAGTCTTAGGGAGTCAATTCTGATCTGTAGGGAGGAAAGAAAAAGAGGCAGAGAGAGGGGGAAGGAAGGAGAGAATAAAGAGGGAAGTGAGAAACAAAGAAGAAAAAGAAAGGAAAAAAGGAAGAAAGGAAGGAAAGGAAGGAAGAAAGGAAGGAAAAAAGAAAGGAAGGAAGGAAGGAAAAAAAGGAAGAAAGAAAGGAAGAAAGGAAGGAAGGAAGAAAAAGAAAGAAAGAAAGAAAGAAAGAAAGAAGAAAAAAGAAGAAAGAAAGAAAGAAAGAAAGAAAGGAGAAAGAAAGGGAGAAAGAAAGGGAAAGAAAGGAGAAAGAAGGGAGAAAAGGAGAAAGAAGAGAGAGAGAAAGGGAGAAAGAAAGAGAGAGAGAAAGAAAGAAAGAGAAAGAAAGAAAGAAAGAAAGAAAGAAAAAGAAAGAAGAAAAAAGAAAGAAAGAAAGAAAGGAGAAAGAAAGGGAGAAAGAAAGGGAGAAAGGGAAAGAAAGAGAGAGAGAAAGGGAGAAAGAAAGAGAGAGAGAAAGAAAGAAAGAAAGAAAGAAAGAAAGAAGGAAAGAAAGAAAGAAAGAAAGAAAGAAAGAGAAAGAAAGAAAGAGAAAGAAAGAAAGAAAGAAAGAAAGAAAGAAAGAAAGAAAAGAAAGAAGAAAGAAAGAAAGAAAGAAAGAAAGAAGAAAGAAAGAAAGAAAAAGAGAAAGAGAGAAAGAAAGGGAGAAAGAGAGAAAGAGAGAAAGAGAGGGAGAAAGAAAGGGAGAAAGAAAGAAAGAGAGAAAGAGAGAGAGAAAGAGAGAAACCTCTCAGAGCGTGCTTCCCAAAGGCAGGCAGAAGGAGCACAAAAGCCTGGGCAGGGCTTACAGGGGCTGCAGCCGGGAGCGGCAGTGCCGATGCAGACTGTTCTGTTTTCGTGTTTTGCCTTGGTGTTGCTCAGCCCAAACAAGTCAATTTCAAGCGGAATATTTTCGTTCTGGACAAGCAAAGGGAAAGGGACAACAAAAGCAGCTCTTTGAGAGGTGTTATTTTTAGTTTCACCAGCCCCAAACAACTGCCAGAGTTCTCATTTCTGTGCTCTATAAACCTTTGAGGTTTAGACCTCGCAGAGTTATTTATTATCAAATAAACTTTTGGTACTGCTTTTCAGGCCTCTCAAGTATTTGCTCCTGGATGAACCCTCGCAGTCATCCAGCGCGGTGCAAGCCTGTGCCGACAGTGCCACATTGCTAGAGCATGAAATCCCAAGCTGGAGCTCCGAAAAGACTTCTGTTAGGCAGGAGTCCCGGCAGAGTCCATCCCATTAGAGTCCTTCTCTCCTCGCTGACTTTTTGTCCTTCCTCACTGCTGTATTGTTTTGCTTCCCCTGTGCAGCACAGAAAGCTGAAATGCCATATGCTGATGGATCCTGGGGAAGGAAAGAAATATGGCATCCATCCTTACCCTCAGCTGCTGCAAGAAAGGGTAAGAAAATGCATGGTTGTGTGCATTTGGGCAGCCTGGCTCCCCAGTGCTTCTCTCAGCATGCTCTCACCTTCATGCCTGACCTGAAGGGATGCTCAGCTGCTCCCATTGCATCAGCAGCGTCCAGAAAAGGTCCTGCCGAGAGGCCGGGGCCTGCCGTGCTCTGATGCTCTCTCTTCACTGCCTAAGCAGCTCTGCTTCAGTAACGCTTGCAGATTGCGAGGTCTGGAGCAAGAAGCAGCTGCATGTCAAGAGTAAGCACCCAGCTAAAGTACCCAGCCTTGCTCAGCTAAAGAATAGGGCATCTCACGTTTGGTTCAGGAAATGCAATTGCACTTTTCTCTGTTGCATTTCAGAAGCCATTAACCAAGCAGTCTAATTAATTAGTTTGTTGTGAGGTGCTTTGTTCTGCTACCGATGTTCCTGCCTCTGCTTCCCAGCCCATTCTTGACCTTCTGTGGCCACAGCTGAGCCGTAAGTTTTGCTAGCCCCACGTGGATGTGTCTGTGTGTGACCTGGTATAGGTGATGCTGCTCTGGCAGGGGGGCTGGACTGGAAGGTCTCTCCAGGTCCCAGCCAGCCCCTCATATTCTGTGATTCTGTACCCACTGTTTGCCCAGAGGAATGGGCCCTGCCTTGCTGAGCAGTAGTATTTGACAGGCTGACTATCATCTTCCCTTGCACAGCCTGGGAAGGGCATAACATCAGCTTCACTTTATGAGTGAGTGCCTCCAGGATGCTTGCAAGCTTCACAGCAGCTGCTGCTGCTTTTCCTGTTCCCTCCCAGACGGGTGGGTGTGAGGGGAGGGGGAATGGAGACTGCTCCTCAATTGTTGGTCCAAGGAAAATGCCAATCTGAACAGTGGCTGAGGCTTTGCCACAGAGAGGTGGTCAGTGTCAAAAACTTTATTTTGCCCTCTTTAAATTTGTTCTGGCAGGATGTGGCCAGCCTGGATAGTTTGGTGCAGAGGTACCTGAGGGAACTCTTCTCCGACTGACCTGTACACCAAAAGTACCTGAACCACGGAGACATGAAGCCTCACCTTGAGCAGCTGCTCCAGGTACAGCTGCTTGTAAGAATGTAGAGGGAATGCTATAGACAGGAACCACTCCCAAGACACAGAATCACAGGACTGTAAGGGTTGGAAAGGACCTCAAGTATCATCCAGCTCCAACCCCGCTGCCATGGGCAGGGGACACCTCACACTACAGCAGGTTGCTCACAGCCACATCCAGCCTGGCTGCAAACACCTCCAGGCAGGAGGCTTCCAGCACCTCCCTGGGCAACCTGTGCCAGGCTCTCACCACCCTCATGGGGAACAACTTCTTCCTAGCATCTAATCTAAATATGCTGTCCTCTAGCTTGGATCCATTCCCCCAGTCCTATCACTCCCCAACACTCCCCGACACCCTCACAAGTCCCTCCCCAGTTTTCTTGTAGTCCCCTTCAGACACTGGAAGGCCACAATTAGTTCTCCTGGGAGCCTTCTCTTCTCCAGACTGAACAGCCCCAACTCCCTCAGTCTGTCCTCATAGGGGGAGCAGCTCCAGCCCTCTGCTCATCCTCGTGGCCCTTCTCTGAGCACCTTCCAGCACCTCCAGGTCTTGCTTGCAAGAGTAATCATTTCAAAACAACAAACCTATGGACTTCTGCTTATACAGTTTCTCCCCATGTTTACCAGACTGTGTTCTAAGGTGATGCAAACCTTGAAGATGGACCTTGCACACACGTGTTACCCTACAGAGCCCTGAGAACTAACCCCCAGCCTTCCCATCCACGTGATGCTCAAGCAGCATGTGCACCGCCGCACCGGAGCCCGCCTGGGTGAATCCAGACCTCTGAGTGAGTGAACTACAGCCTCTTTCCCTCTCACCTCAGAATGTGTGCAGCTCATAGTCTGGTTTGATTTCCATGTGACCACAGGTGAGGCTCGATGGATTTGCCTGAATTTGCCTTGAAAACTGGTGTGTGTTTGTTGTTTTGGGGTTTGGTTGGTGCTTTGGGGTCGCTTTCTTCCTAAGCCAAGCAAAGGCAGGGTGGAAAGGTTTCTGTGCCCAGCAGTGGTCACTCTTGGGCTGTGGCCTTTGCAAACTGCGCTGCGGCTTTGCGGCTTGGGGCATTTGCAAACCTCAGGCCACGCTGAGAAGCATTCAGCAAACACAGGCTGAGGTTGTTGGCATTGCTGGGAAGTCAGCAGATTTCCCTGCTCCAAGCTGGCCTCTTTCCTCCCTCCCTTGCAAAGTCTAAGTCTCCTAGCCATACGCCTGCATAGGAGCAGTGGAAAGCGCAGGGAGCGAAGAATATTTTGCCTGGGACTCAATGGTTTAATTTGGGAAGAAAGGGTTCAGGGATCACAGACTCACAGGATGTCAGGGGTTGGAAGGGACCTCCAAAGAGCTTGGTCAGAGCCTTAACTGGAGCTGGACTGAAAATGCTCACAGTATGTATCAGACCTACCCAGGACAGCATCTGACACAGCTGGCTTCTGATTCAGGGTCTTAATGCAGCTCTGCCACAGCTGATCACAGGCTCACAGGATGTTAGGGGTTGGAAGGGACCTCTGGAGAGCTTCAAGTCCAGCCCCCTGCCAGAGCAGGACCATAGAGTCCAGCACAGGTCACATCCAGATGGGGCTGGAAAGTCTCCAGAGAAGGAGACTCCACAGCCTCTCTGGGCAGCCTGCTCCAGGGCTCTGTGAGCCTCACACTGAAGAAGTTCCTCCTCATGTTCACCTCACACACTCATGTTCACCTCACACACTCATGTTCCTCTGCAAGGAGGTCAAAATACTAAGGAAAAAAGGGGAAAACTAAGGTGGGAGACCAGGAAGGAAAAGGAAACAGCTGTGGGAGGTTACAGGTAGAGAACTGGTCTGAGAAACAGGGGGTGCTGAGATAAAGTTTTTCCTCTTGTCCACACCCAGGAGTCTGTGGCTGAACCACAAGACCCCTTTAGGGGACTGCAAGTGCTGGGTGCATGAAAATCCCTGCACCTTCCCGTGGGAGAGAGCTTGCTTTGGGCCCGTGAAGTAAACACGACCCATACAAAGGGAGAAGTCTATTTTGTCTCATCTCTTTTATTTCCACCCAAAGTAATTTTGACTCCTTAAACATTTCTTCGTGTGCCAGCAGCCTGCCTGCCAACATTTTTGGCTTTGGCAAGGAGCAGCCTAAGCCAGTGAAAGAGGACTCCAAGTGTCCTGCAGCAGAAAGGTTTGGGTGCACTTCCCCAGGTGACTGTACAGAGAGTTTACTGGAAAGCAGGCAAAGAGCTCCTACCGAGAAATCCAGCCTCTGCTTGGAGAAGTCAGAGGGTAAACTCTCTTTTGAAGGAAAAGCCCTCACAGGTCTCTCTCAGGCATGCCCTATCCTCGCTGAAATATTTGGGGGGGTGGGGGAGCAACAACATTGCCATAGACACATGTTAGAAATCTACAGCACAAACTAAGTTACTCTTGTAACTGAGATCTCGAGTTTTCGCTTCTCAGGCGTTCTGAGCTGCAGCCCAGCTTTCCAGAGGCAGACTGCAAAAGTGAAGTAACAGCAACCAGAGGCACATCCTGCTGCGTGTTTGTTTTACTTGAGTGATTCAACTCAGCCCAATTGTGCTGCAGGGGATTCGCTTTGTGCCGCGCTGATGTTTGCAAGCTACACCCAGGAGTATTTTGGGGATCGTATTTAGTGAGAGAGAGAACACAGGAGTGACTGATGCATTTGCATGTCTCCAGGTTCTGTCTGGCTTTTTTCTCAGCTTGTGCCTGAATTGTGAGGCAGGCAGGCATAAAAAACAATAATTAAGGAAAAAAGACATGTTCATCACCAAGCAAGAGAAATGTCTTTGTCTGCTAGGTGCTCTGCTGGAGAGCAGCCCTGTGCAGAAGGACCTGGGGGTCCTGGTGGACGAGTTATCCATGGGACACAAGTTGTCCATGGGACACAAGTTATCCATGGGACAGCAATGTGCCCTGGTGGCCAAGAAGGCCAATGGGACCCTGAGGTGCATTCAGAGGGGTGCATTCAGAGGAGTGTGGCCAGCAGGTCCAGGGAGGTTCTCCTCCCCCTCCCCCTGGTCAGCAGCAGGGCTGTGCAAGGGGCTGGTCAGCAGCAGGGCTAAGAAAGGGGCTGGTCAGCAGCAGGGCTGTGCAAGGGGCTGGTCAGCAGCAGGGCTGTGCAAGGGGCTGGTCAGCAGCAGGGCTGTGCAAGGGGCTGGTCAGCAGCAGGGCTGTGCAAGGGGCTGGTCAGCAGGGCTGTGTAAGGGGCTGCTCAGCAGCAGGGCTGTGCAAGGGGCTGGTCAGCAGGGCTGTGCAAGGGGCTGCTCAGCAGCAGGGCTGTGCAAGGGGCTGGTCAGCAGGGCTGTGCAAGGGGCTGGTCAGCAGGGCTGTGCAAGGGGCTGGGCAGCAGCAGGGCTGTGCAAGGGGCTGGTCAGCAGGGCTGTGCAAGGGGCTGGTCAGCAGGGCTGTGCAAGGGGCTGGTCAGCAGGGCTGTGTAAGTTGCTGGTCAGCAGGGCTGTGCAAGTGGCTGGTCAGCAGCAGGGCTGTGCATGGGGCTGGTCAGCAGCAGGGCTGTGCAAGGGGCTGGTCAGCAGCAGGGCTGTGCAAGGGGCTGGTCAGCAGGGCTGTGCAAGGGGCTGGTCAGCAGCAGGGCTGTGCAAGGGGCTGGTCAGCAGGGCTGTGCAAGGGGCTGGTCAGCGGGGCTGGTCAGCAGAGCTCTGTAAGTGGCTGGTCAGCAGGGCTGTGCAAGGGGCTGGCCAGCAGCAGGGCTGTGCAAGGGGCTGGTCAGCAGCAGGGCTGTGCAAGGGGCTGGTCAGCAGCAGGGCTGTGCAAGGGGCTGGTCAGCAGGGCTGTGCAAGGGGCTGGTCAGCAGGGCTGTGCAAGGGGCTGGTCAGCAGCAGGGCTGTGCAAGGGGCTGGTCAGCAGCAAGGCTGTGCAAGGGGCTGGTCAGCAGGGCTGTGCAAGGGGCTGGTCAGCAGGGCTGTGTAAGGGGCTGAGCAGCAGCAGGGCTGTGCAAGGGGCTGCTCAGCAGCAGGGCTGTGCAAGGGGCTGGTCAGCAGGGCTGTGCAAGGGGCTGGTCAGCAGGGCTGTGCAAGGGGCTGCTCAGCAGCAGGGCTGTGCAAGGGGCTGGGCAGCAGGGCTGTGCAAGGGGCTGGTCAGCAGCAGGGCTGTGCAAGGGGCTGGGCAGCAGGGCTGTGCAAGGGGCTGGTCAGCAGCAGGGCTGTGCAAGGGGCTGGGCAGCAGCAGGGCTGTGCAAGGGGCTGGTCAGCAGCAGGGCTGTGCAAGGGGCTGGGCAGCAGCAGGGCTGTGCAAGGGGCTGGTCAGCAGGGCTGTGCAAGGGACTGGTCAGCAGCAAGGCTGTGCAAGGGGCTGGTCAGCAGGGCTGTGCAAGGGCTGGTCAGCAGGGCTGTGCAAGGGGCTGGTCAGCAGCAAGGCTGTGCAAGGGGCTGGTCAGCAGGGCTGTGCAAGGGGCTGGTCAGCAGGGCTGTGCAAGGGGCTGGTCAGCAGCAGGGCTGTGCAAGGGGCTGGTCAGCAGGGCTGTGCAAGGGGCTGGTCAGCGGGGCTGGTCAGCAGAGCTCTGTAAGTGGCTGGTCAGCAGGGCTGTGCAAGGGGCTGGCCAGCAGCAGGGCTGTGCAAGGGGCTGGTCAGCAGCAGGGCTGTGCAAGGGGCTGCTCAGCAGCAGGGCTGTGTAAGGGGCTGTTCAGCAGGGCTCTGTAAGTGGCTGGTCAGCAGGGCTGTGCAAGGGGCTGGGCAGCAGGGCTGTGCAAGGGGCTGGGCAGCAGCAGGGCTGTGCAAGGGGCTGCTCAGCAGCAGGGCTGTGCAGAGGCAGTTATCTCTGTGATAAGAAGCAGTGGTGCTGGGCACAAGGTCTTTCAGACCAGCTACCACCCAGTGCAACCTCATGTGAAGAGGTCTCTTAGCTGAGCTCTGGCTCATTCAAAGGGGCCAGAAAGGGGAGTCTAGGAGCACACCTGTAAACCCAAGCAGGATGGGACTTGCCTGACTGCCATGAGACCTTCCAGCCATGCAAACAAACTAAACCTGAGCACTGTCCATGTCTTTAAGTGGGAAAACAATGTTCCCACTTGAATTTAGGTAATTTACTGTCTGTGCCACCTATCAATTAGACAAGGGGATACTCTCCTGACATCTAAGCCCATAGCTGCAGGGAGCAGCAGCTTATCCACTCCTTTTGAGGAACACAGAAGAAAATAAGAAAGCAGCAGCAGCCATAAAGGATTTTCCTGTAGTATTTCTTTACATAATGAGCATGTCCCAGATTTTGCAGGCTTGCAGTGGGGGATGACCATTTCCCTCCTGTGGTTTGAAATTCTGGTAATTTATTGCTCCCCACCTGCATGAATGCAGGCTCTCTGCTATGGGAATTTAAGACCTAATCCATACTTCCATCTTCCTTTTTTAATTCCCTGTAAAATAAGGCTTGCAGAACTCCTTAAATGGTGAGAGGGAAGCTTTCACCTCCTCCAGTTCAAAGAAACAGATCTGATGGCGTGGGATCTGAGCCAAGAATCCGTGCTTTGCTTGCTGAGCTACCAAACCCTGTCATTGAAGAGAGTGCATAGCCCTGACCCAGTCCATCCAGAGGCTGGTTCTGTAGCCCTTGCCAATGGCACAATACTTCATTTATCTTGCCAATACTGCTATCAGTGTGTCCAGTGGAATGACTGGAAAGAAAGCAAAGGTGTGGGTATGAAACAGATCTTCCTGGGTGCTGCACTTTGGCCACAGCAACCCCATGCAGCACTACAGGCTGGGGTCGGAGTGGCTGGAGAGGAGCCAGGCAGAGAGGGACCTGGGGGTAGTGGTTGATAGTAGGCTGAACATGAGCCTGCAGTGTGCCCAGGCGGCCAATGGCATCCTGGCCTGCATCAGGAACAGTGTGGCCAGCAGGAGCAGGGAGGTCATTCTGCCCTGTGCTCAGCACTGGTCAGGCCACACCTTGAGTCCTGTGTCCAGTTCTGGGCTCCTCAATTTTAAGAAGGACATTGAGACACTTGACCGTGTCCAGAGAAGGGCAACAAAGCTGGGGAGGGGTCTGGAGCACAGCCCTGTGAGGAGAGGCTGAGGGAGCTGGGGTTGCTTAGCCTGGAGAAGAGGAGGCTCAGGGGAGACCTTCTTGCTGTCTACAACTCCCTGAAGGGAGGCTGTAGCCAGGTGGGGGTTGGTCTCTTCTCCCAGGCAAGCAGCACCAGAACAAGAGGACACAGTCTCAAGCTGTGCCAGGGGAGGTTTAGGCTGGAGGTGAGGAGAAAGTTCTTCCCAGCAAGAGAGATTGGCCATTGGGATGTGCTGTCCAAGGAGGTGGTGGAGTCAGCATCCCTGGAGGTGTTCAAGAGGGGATTGGATGAGGCACTTGGAGCCATGGTTTGGTTGATGAGATGGTGTTGGGTGATAGGTTGGACTTGATGGTCTCTGAGGTCTTTTCCAACCTGGCTCATTGTAAGGATTCTAAATCTTTGGCGGCAGAGCTTCCCTTTGGCTGTACCATCGGTGTCAGAAATGGCCACCTCCGGGGCCAGGCTTTTGACACCACCATAAACAAACACATTCATGCTGCTGAACTGCAGGCAGAGCTAGAAAAAGTACTCAGAGGAGCCCTGTTTGCACCTTGCCAAATGTATCCAGATCTATCCAGGGGGAGAATGATTGATGCCACTTGGCTTTTGGTTTGGTTTTTTGGATTCATGTCCTTTTAGCTCCAGGAATAACAAACCAGAAGTGCTTCTGTGTTTTGGGGAGATCTGCTGGGTTATGCTATCAGCAATGCTTCCCTAGTGGCAGCAGCAGTGGCAGCACTAAAAATCATTGCAAGTGTCAAAGCAGTGCCCTGCCCTACGTTGGAGGATGCACTATGCTCTCTCCAGAAGGGAGAGCTGGCTGTGCTGTGTACTGTGCTCCAGGCCACCTAAATTCCTTAGCTGTAGATAGTTTGGCATTAATTACCTGTAATTACTTGTGTCCTTTCATTGAGATTTATGTTGGTCTGAATCATCCTTTGAAACCTAATCAAATCAGCTATTTCCTTTTCTCCTATTCCCTCTCCATGCTGAATTTGTTCCCTTTTTATTTTCCCCTTCCATCTTTTGATATTACTCTTCCAAATGTTTGTGAAAAGTCTGTGGGGAAGAGGGGTTCAGGTGGAACACAGTGATGTGAATGAATGCACCTCACTCGCTTCCAAGAGATTTCATGCTCTGCAGGGGACTGCAATTCCCAAAGTAGTTAGAGGTCACTTTTGTTGCTGCTGAAACCGAGAGAGATGCCCTTGGAAAATCTGCTTCTGGACTTGCTATGCCATTGCCCCACTGCTTAGCACAGTGTGTGAGAGGTGGGAAGGGACCTCAAGCGATCATTGAGTCCAACCCCACGGCCAAAGCAGCATCACCCAGGGTAGTCTGCACAGGGATGCATCCAGGTGGGTTTTGAACGTGTCCAGAGGAGACTCCACAGCCTCTCTGGGCAGCCTGCTCCAGGGCTCTGTCACCTCACTGTAAAGAAGTTTCTCCTCATGTTGCTGAGCTGAAATCTTCCATGTTCAAGTTTGTGTCCATTGTTCCTTGGCTTATTACTGCACACCACTGAAAAGGGCTTGGCCCCCTCCACCTGACACCCACCCCTCAGATATTGACAGACATTGATCAGATCACAGAATCACAGAATGTTAGGGACTAGAAGGGACCTCCAAACTCATCCAGTCCAACCCCCCTGCCAGAGCAGGAGCACCTAGAGCAGATCAGCCTGGAACACATCCAGGAGGGTTTGGAGTATCTCCAGAGAAGGAGACTCCACAGTCCCCCCCGGGCAGCCTGTTCCAGTGTTCTGTCACCCTCACAGGGAAATAATTCTTCCTCCTGTCTCCGTGGAGCTTCCTATGCCTCAGCTTCCACCACTGCCCCTTGTGCTGGCATTAGGCATCGCCCAGCAGAGCCTGGCTCCAGCCTCTGGGCACTCACCCTTTCACAGAATCATAGAATCAAACAGGTTGGAAGAGACCTCCAAGATCATCCAGCCCAACCTATCACCCAGTGCTATCCAATCACCCAGACCATGACCCTAAGTGCCTCATCCAGGCTTTTCCTGAAGATCTCCAGGGATGGTAATTAGGGAGTGAATTGTTTTAGCTGAGAGTCAGTGCCCTGCAGCCAGGCCACCACCTTCTAGAGGCAAAGGGCAAAATGCAATTCAAAGAGCAATTACTTCTGTCACATAAAGTCAGATGCACTTAGGCAGGTTTTATGCTGCTAGTCTATTTCATAGACTCATAGTATCAGTCAGGGTGGGAAGGGACCACAAGGATCAGCTAGTTCCACCCCCCCTGCCATGGGCAGGGACACCCCACACTAGGTCAGGCTTGACAGAGCCTCATCCAGCCTGGGCTTAAACACCTCCAGGGGTGGGGCCCCAACCACCTCCCTGATTTCCTAGCAGCAGAAGCTACCTGGCTGTATGCAGGAAGGCAGTGTGGATTTACAGAGGATGATAAGAAAACGTCTCCTCTAGCCCCAGTCCTCCATATATTATAAAGTCTGAACCTGTTCCAGATTCCCAGTCCTGTTTAATTTAGCTCTTGCTGCTCAGTAGATGAGAGCTGTCATGGGGCAATTCCATGGGGGTCGCTGCAGTTGCACCGGGGATCACTTTCTGCCACTAAGTGTCAGCGTTGTTGACTACCAGACACGGGAAATGAACGCAGGGGCGCACGCTAGGAGGCTGAGGCATCCTCCTCTCTCCAGCACAGGTTTATTGCTGGCAAGCTGTGCTGCAGCCCTGACCTGTCCCTGTTTCATGCATACAGATGGATGGAGTGACCAGTGAACATTCCTAACAGCACAGGCAGGAGTTTCTATTTGATTAGAACTCCAAAATCCTCTTGGTTTTGTTTTTGGGGCAACATCTGTTTGCATCAGCTGAGAACTGAGAGCAGCACAGTGACTGAAAGCTGCATGCTGTATAGGAGATGAGTTTCCCGCAGGTGTTGGGGCTGGGGAGAGCTCATAGCTGGTTTTCCAGAGTTAACAGTGACTACTGCATCATTTGCTCTCGACAGATTGGATTGACAGGGACAGTGAAGTGAGCCCAGCCCCCTGGTACAACCTTGTAATGCAATTTCTTGTGTAACTGCCAACATATAATGTTCTGGGTAATTACAGTTTAGGTGTATTTTACTTAAGGAAACTATCATTAGGGCTGTAATGCTCAGAGTAAGGTTTGAAGGCTTTATTCACAGCTGGTAAGTGATGATTAGTACAAACTCTGGAAGTCACAGGGATCTGAAGCATGAATAGATTCATTTTTCTTGGTGCATGTCCAAACAAGGGGGAAAAAAAGACAATATAATTCATACTCTGACACTGATGGAAGGAGGAGGGGAGGGAGAGAACTGCAAACACAACTGAGTAAAGAGTCCTCCTGTTGGGTTGTCTAGAGGACTAAAGAAAGCTCTTTCCTGTCCAGTGAGGTTCCCCTCACTTTATTTGGCTCAGCCCCTCCTCGAACCCCAGGTGTGCAGAGCCACAGTTTTCTCACCTATCACAAATGTTCCCTTTCCCACCACACTTCCTGTGCTGCAAAAAGGGGATGTGTGCTTTGATCTTAGACTCCAGTCTTAGTCAGAGATGAAAACCTCTCCTTTCCAGTGACACCTTAGACACACAAGGCATGATTCATTGCACCAGCTCTCAATTATCTTAGCGCTAAGCTAAGCCAATCTAAGCTTGTGCCAACCCCTTTAGCTCCTTTGTGTAACAGACAAAAGATCCTTCCAGAGGGCAATTCTCGCTGCTCATCTTTGAACTCGGTGACTGAAATCACCGAGTGAGTTTGCTTGGCTTGGTGAGTTTGGAGGCTGAGCTATTCTGTAGCAAAAATGAGATCTTAAACCAAAGCTGGTTTGGATGAAGACAAGTGGAAATATTAGGGGAAAATGATAAGCAACAGAGTTTAGGGCAAGGGCAAAAGGGAAGGGTTACTAACTGCAGCTCCAAAGGTCAGATGAGGGTTGGGGTTGGATTTTCTTTAACTCAGACAGCCCCACAAGACAGAACCTGTTGACTTTACCCTGTTAGAAAGATTCACACAGGAGTACTGTGTGTCTGTATTAACAAGGCATAACCGGGACTTGGGGGTGCTGGTGGAGGGGAAGCTCAACAGGAGCCAGCAGTGAGCAATTGCAGCCCTGAGGGGCCAAGCAGAGCCTGGGCTGCAGCAAGTACCAGAACAAGAGGACACAGTCTCAGGCTGCGCCAGGGCAGGTTTAGACTTGAAGTTAGGAAGAAGTTCTATACTGAGAGAGTGATTGCCCACTGGAATCAGCTGCCTGTGGAAGTGGTGGAGTCACCTTCATTGGAGGTATTCAAGAAGAGGCTTGATGGGGTGCTTGGTGCCAGGGTTTAGGGTTTTTTTAGTTGTTTAGGTGGGTTGTATTGTACTGTATTGTACTGTATTGTACTCTTTTGTACTGTATTGTACTGTATGGTACTGTATTGTATTTTAGGTGGGTTGGATTGGTTGATGGGTTGGGCATGATGATCTTGAAGGTCTCTTCCAACCTGTTGTATTGTATTGTATTGTATTGTAAGAGAAGCAGAGCCAGCAGGGCCAGGGAGGTGATTCTCCCCCTCTGCTCCACTCTGGTGAGGTCCACCTGGAGCACTGTGTCCAGTTCTGGAGCCTCTATCACAGGAAGGATCTGGAGGTGCTGGAAGGTATCCAGAGAAGGGCCATGAGGATGAGCAGAGGGCTGGAGCTGCTCTGCTGTGAGGACAGACTGAGGGAGTTGGGGCTGTTGAGTCTGGAGAAGAGAAGGCTCCAAGGAGACCTCATTGTAACCTTCCAGTATCTGAAGGGGGCTCCAAGAAAGCTGGGGAGGGACTTTTGAGGGTGTCAGGGAGTGATAGGACTGGGGGGAATGCAGCAAAACTAGAAATGGGTAGATTCAGATTGGCTGTTAGGAAGAAGTTGTTCCCCATGAGGGTGGTGAGAGCCTGGCACAGGCTGCCCAGGGAGGTGGTGGCAGCCTCCTGCCTGGAGGTGTTTGCAGCCAGGCTGGCTGTGGCTGTGAGCAACCTGCTGCAGTGTGAGGTGTCCCTGCCCCTGGCAGGGGTTTGGAACTGGCTGCTCCTTGAGGTCCCTTCCAGCCCTGACAATCCTGTGATGCTATGATTCATACCTGTGTACTGTGTCCAGGTTCACAAGACACAACCTGTTTATTTTACCCTGTTAGAAGGATTCATCCCTGTGTTCTGTGTGCCCATACTGACAAGACAGGTAACTGCCTTTCAGATTAATGTTACTGAAGAAAATTGTTTTGCTTTCCTTTCCTACATGCCAAAGCATGAGTGGAAAGATTCAGGGTTTGTTTTTCCTGTCCCAAATGAAGACATCAGTGCAGGAAGAAAGCAAGTCATTTCTTCTGCCCTGGGATTTAGGAGCTTTTCCCTTACAAACAAAGCCAGCAGAGGCTGGGTCTTGGGGAGGTGAAAAGACCTTCACAGAGCTGCAGGAGTGGGTCAGGGATTTATTGATTTTATCAGAGTGTTCCTGCAGGAGCACGTCAGCTGCTCCAGAGCTGGGGACAGGAAGCCTTACAGAAGGCAATCACGAAACAACTTGCTGACAGGAAGACATTTCTTACTAGCCCCTGTTAATTAGAGGTTATCTCATGTTGTGGAAGCATGAAGCCTCACATCCTCTCCAAACAGATTGTCGTGCTAGCCACCACTCTTGCTCCTCACTGGCTGTCATAAACTGCATCTTAACACACATCTCACGGCTCTGCTTTCCAGCCTTCACGGCACAGTGTTATTTACAGTGCAGGCATAAACTCTGCTGTGTAAATCATACCAAATTCTCCATTCTCTCACAAACTATCACTCAGGATAACAGCACTGAGGCGTCTGGCACGGAAATAAATAATGAGCAGAGTTTTGAGGCTTGCTTCCATCAGTTCTCTTCTCCCAGGCACTCAGCTCCAGAACACGAGGACACAGTCCCGAGCTGTGCCAGGGGAGGTTCAGGCTGGATGTTAGGAAGAAATTCTTCCCAGAAAGAGAGCTTGGGATGTGCTGCCCAGGGAGGTGGTGGAGTCATCATCCCTGGAGGTGTTCAAGTGGGGATTGGACGTGGCACTTGGTGCCATGGTTTAGTTGCTTAGATGGTGTTGGGTGATAGGTTGGACTGGATGATCTCGAAGGTCTCTTCCAACCTGGATTATTCTAGTCTAGTCTAGTCTAGTCTAGTCTAGTCTGTCCTAGTCTATTCTATTCTAAATTCAGCAGAAGATAATCACAGCTTGTGACAATGAATTATAACAAGTCAGATGAGTTTTCCTACTTTCAAAAACCCCTGCTGTTAATCATTGTCTGGATCAAGCATCTCTCCACTCACTTGACCTTATCCCCAGAAGTGTTTGGGAAACTTTCATCCCTGTCTCCATGCCTGTCCTGCTCTGGCATTTGCTGCTGGGGGCACACGTTCAGGCTTATGCCTGACAAGCCGGGATAGAAACCTGGTGATTGTAGCCCTGGAGCTGCAGACTGTAGACATGTAACAGTGTTGAGAAACATAACCATATGTCACCTTAAGCAATTAAAACTGGCTTGCTGTTCCCCCCAATGCTAGACACCCAGCACTTCTTCAAAGTGATCTTCGAAGCAGCACTGTGGTGTACAAGACTGATCATGGTGTAGCCCAAGTATTAAGCCAAGCAGTTGGCGTTCAGCCACCAGCACTCCCAGCTGAATTTGGTACTTGCCTTTGGCCATTCAGGTAAAGAGGTTTGGGGTAAAGAAAGGTGCCCAGAGGCTGACCAGCTCCTCTTAATCTCCTTTCCTCTCCCTCTGTTTCAAAATGGGTTGTTTTAGCTTCTTTGTTCCCAGGTTTTGGCTGCTGGTAGTCAGTATTGCACTGGCTGCTGCGAGCCATCCTCATGCAATGCCAGCATGCAGCCAGTCGATTCAGCTGGCACTGGAGAAGTCCCAAACTGCTTTTCCAGCTGCTGGCTGGGGTGGAAAGTCCCCCTCAGCTTCCCTGTGCCTGGAGCAAGCCTTGGCTAAGTTGGCACAAAGCAGATTGCTTTCACTTAGGAGACCCCTTCCCTCAAAGCAGGTCTGATCCAGTCTCCTACACCTTGAAGCCTGTCAGGCTGTCTGCAGCTCAAGTGGAAGGAGCCTCTTACATTTCTTGTCATGTGTGTCAGCAGCTGCCCTCGCAGAGCACACAAGCATTGCCTTTGTTTCGGTGACAGCCACCGTCCTGCCCACACCTCTCATGCTCCTGCTGGGGTTCTGTGATGTTTAAGTTTTCTTCTTTATTCTGCTGGAACTTCCTGCCAACATCTGTTACCAAACAGAGCCCAAAAGGCAATCAGCCTTTCCCTCTCAGCTGCCCCGGGCATACTGACCTCCCCTTTGCACCACTTTCCATCAGTGCCTTTCGTCATTTCAAGGGCTTTTTCACACTGACTACTTCTCTATCTTCTCCTTTGGGGAGAGCCATTTTCCCTTTTACCTACAAGCCCTTTGT
Organism: Colaptes auratus; assembly: GCA_015227895.2. NCBI lineage: Eukaryota > Metazoa > Chordata > Aves > Piciformes > Picidae > Colaptes > Colaptes auratus. The sequence continues at coordinate 2,283,299 of CM026886.1, read as the reverse complement.
TGTGTTTACTCCATCAACCCTACACATAGTGCTGGCTCCTCTTTCTCTCCCCACCTGTGCTCCAGTGGTGGCCTTGCTGCAAGAGTTACCATTGGTGCCCAGTGCTGGCTCTGCAGCACTGTCTTCTGTGTAACAGCTGTTTGGCTCTTGCTGCTCAACAGCTTTCTCCAACCTACTGACCCAGTGCTATAAACCAGCACTGGCTCACAAAAAAAGAGCAGATGGATGGAGTAGAGAGATGGAAGTATGTGTGTGTGTGTGTGAGAGACCCCCAAAGACCAGAAGTCAAGCAGATTGGGCAGACACTGTGTGTTCCAGCGAGGAAAAATCCCTAAATGCATAGGCAAAGGATTTCAGATGGGAGAATCCTTGGTGTGTGTTCTCAACACGATGGTTGCAACACAGTTGTTCCACATTAAGCTGCTGAGATTTAGATATTCCCCAAAACTTCTCAGTGTAAATAAACAGTAAGTCCATTCTACTTAGGAGCATAGAAACACACAGCACTTAAACCCAGCCCATGCAGCCACCATAAATCCACAAAAAAATTAAGCAACAGTACAAGGCCTCCAGTGAGAGGACAGGGGCAGCTAGACTCTCAAACCAGAGCAGAGCAGATTTAGGTTGGATGTTAGGAACAGGTTCTGCACCATGAGGGTGGTGGAACACTGGAAGAGATTGTCCAGGGAGGTGGTTGGGGCCCCATCCCTGGAGATATTCAAGGTGAGACTCAACAGGGCTCTGGGCAACCTGATCTAGTGGAGCATGTCCTTGTTGACTGCAGAGGGGGTTGGACTGGATGACATGAAGGGAGGTTGTAGCCAGGTGGGGTTAGTCTCTTCTCCCAGGCAAGCAGCACCAGAACAAGAGGACACAGTCTCAAGCTGTGCCAGGGAGGAGGTGAGGAGAAAGTTCTTCCCAGAAAGAGCAGTTTGCCACTGGGATGTGCTGCCCAGGGAGGTGGTGGAGTCACCATCCCTGGAGGTGTTCAAAAAAGGCTTGGATGTGGCACTTTGAGCCATGGTTTAGTTGCCAGGAGGTGTTAGGTAATAGGTTGGACTTGATGATCTCTGAGGTCTTTTCCAACCTTATTGATTCTATCATTCTATGATTCTATGACCTTTGGGGGTCCCTTCCAACCCAGAACATTCTGGAGATGTAGTTAGTAGCCAGATACTAATGTGGAAGATCAATATTGCTTGAAGTCATCGGTCATTCAGATTTGGTCCTTCTCAGACCTACATCAGGTTGCTCTCATTATTATTATTATTATTATTATTATTATTATTATTATTATTGCCAGAACTCAGTGAATGTAATTTATCATTCCATCCATGCAAAGCATGTTTATGTATTTAAAGTGCAGGAAGAAAGCTTGCCCCACAGAACCTGATTCAGAACTGGCCATTGACTTCTGTACAACTATTTATTTCCACCCCCCCTCCCCCTTCTTCTCTGGCCTCCACTGCAGTCCAGGGCTTAATAAAATACAGAAAAACTCAGCAAACAGCCACTGCATTTCCAGCATTGCTAAGGGGTCCTTCTGGTGGCAAACTGGAAGTTCAAGACAGAGCGGTCTGGGGGCTTCCCTCTAACTGCTGACAGCAGCACGGGACTACGTTAGCAGAAGCTCTGTTTCTCTGGAGGTTTCTGGAAGTGTGTCTTCACAGTGCATGCCTTGTTAGGTACTTTCCAGGGGGATCTGTGTGTTCATGACCTGACTTGGAAAACATTTCTTGGAGGCAGTGTTGGTTTCCAGTGAGGTTCTGCCTGCCTCATCTTGGCTGCCCTGAGCACAAAGAGCTCATGTGACTGGCCCGAGGTGATTCAGAGCCCCATCTGGTGCCTCCTGGCACCCCACCCTCCCGTCTGACCACACAACCACAGCTCCTCACAAGTATAAGGCTCTCGAAACTTGTCTTCTTGGTTCAGTTTCCTGCGTGCATAGGCTGTGCTGGTTAGGCCTTGCATGTCACCATGACCATGAACACAACCTCTGTGCTGCCCCAGCCCTGCTGCTTCTCGTTTTCTCCTGGTTGAAACTTGCACCTCTTTCAATCTGACTTTCTTGATGCAAACAACAGCAAGATTTGGCTCAATCCACATTCGTTGCTCTACCCCACGCTGGCCACACACCTCCTGATGCAGCCCAGGATAGGGCTGGCTGCCTGGGTTGCATGAGCACACTGCTCATCCTCCCTGGCTCTTGGGCATGGTGTAGAACCAGGAGACAGAATCTCTCACCTAGCAGAAACAGAAGAGCTCCAATGCTTTTTATTTTATTTTATTTTATTTTATTTTATATTTTATTTTATTTTATTTTATTTTATTTTATTACTTTATTTTTTATTTTATTTTATTTTACTTCATTTCATTTTACTTCATTTTATTTTACTTCATTTTATTTTATTTTTTATTTTATTTTACTTGATTTTATATTATTTTATTTTATTTTACTTTATTTTATTTTATAATTTTATTTTATTTTATTTCATTTTATTTTATTTATTTTACTTTATTTTCTTTTATTTTATTTTATTTTACTTCATTTTATTTTATTTTTTATTTTATTTTACTTGATTTATTTTATATTATTTTATTTTATTTTACTTGATTTTATTTTATTTTTATTTTCTTTTGCTTTATTTCTTTTACTTTATTTTCTTTTATTTTATTTTATTTTACTTCATTTTAATTATTTTAAACTTTTTTTATTATTGCCAAGAAAACTAACAATGTGATTTATTTTTTTAATGATGTATTTTTCTGCTATATTTTGAAAGAGAGCAGCAGCAGCCACAGTAGTGTTTGTAAGCAGAGCAAGGTAGCAGTGTGTGCCAGGCATCACTTGGGAACTTTTCTGCTGGAGGCCCCATGGGGTGAGCTGGGCAGTGTGTGCCCCTGGGACTCAGTGCAGCAGACAACTGCTGCTTGGCAGGGTCAGGGCTGAGGCAGTTCTGGGTTTGCAGAGAGGCTCAAAACCAGGGGAAACTTTAGAGTCAGAAAGTGACAGCCACATGCAGTTGAGAGGCCCCCGAGGTGAGGCAATAAATGATTAGTGGTTTCCATGATCTCACCTTTTGACTTAGCTGCCCTGTTTAGCCTCTGTGACTGTTTACATGGAGCCAGCCCTTAGAAACCTGCTTAATGTGAGGGAGGAAGTGTGTGCCCTGAATGAGAGCTGCTCTTCCATGGTTTGGGGTTTTTTTTAATGCTTTTAGGGCCCTCACTAAACTTCCTCTACTCAGTTTTACCTGGTAGACTGTAGCAGGAAAAGGCAAAGCCACCAGCCCTTACGCCTAGAAAGGGAAGCTTACTCTTCACCAGCTTACACTGCAGGTATGAGAGAAGTCACTTTGCCAGTGAGAGGCAGAGGCTTGCTCATTAGGAGGGGCTTCCCTGAGCAGTGAGTGAGAAAGGATTCATATTTTTTCCTCTCTCTTTTTGCTGAAACTAGGTACTTTGAACAGCATGCAACCAAAAGGTTGGTGGAGTAAACTCTGAACCTCTCCAATTGCAGCTAGCTCCATTTACCACCTTCACAGCAAGGACTTGCTGATTCACGTAGCCGAAGTCTGGACCCTCAAAACTGGACTGCCCAGGGAGGTGGTGGAGTCACCATCACTGGAAGCTTTTAGGAAGAGGCTGGCTGAGGCACTTGGTGCCATGGTTGAGTTGATCAGATGGTGCTGGGTGGTAGGTTGGACTCGATGATCTCGGAGGTCTTGTCCAAGCTGGTTAATTCTATTCTCTTCTGCAATTCAAGTGACATTTTCCAGCCCTCTCTTCTTTTAGGTATTTGGGGGTTGGTTAGGGAAGATTTCTAAGAACCTGCATCACTGCTGCTGCACAGAAACTGGACGTCAGTATCACTGGGAAGGCTGGTAGCTGTCTCAGCAGCAAGCCTTGCTGGGCTTCCCTGCCTGCCAGGAGCAGGGAGATTTGCTCAAATCTTGACCATTTTACAGAAGCAAAGATAAAAACGCTTCCCTTCCTGTGCAATCAGACCTGAAGAGAGGCCAGTCGAATGCAGGATGTCACACTGCCCTTTCACACGAACGTGCTGGCACCCTCTTGAGGCACGTGGTGACTCATCTCCCTAAATAAGACAAACCCAACAACATAATGACATTAACCAACCCAGGACACCTACACCTAAAACCAAGGTTCCGAAGCTCCCTTTGAGGTCATTGCCCACAGAGCACTGATTAGAGCACTTACCTGTAGTGTAAAACCCCGGGATCATCCTTTTCCTTTGGCTGAGGTGACTGAACCCTGACCTCCCACAGATGTTCTCTCACCCTTACCACTAAAATGCATGGTTTCATGGAGAATTTCTCATGTCAAAGGTATTTCACTTTGCATGGAACAACCAAATGGTCCTTGGGCAACTGAGAGCATCTGAAAACAATGCTTTAGTTTGTGTTTAAGGTTATTACTCTTCTTCAGAGGGAGACTGGCTGCTCTGTACAGCATTGACTAGCAGGCAGGTTGCAGGTGCTTTCTATTTCATCACCAAGTGTTGGAACCACAAGCCCCTAGCTGGGATGCTTTGAAGAATCACAGAATTTTCAGGGCTGGAAGGGACCTCAAGGATCAGCCAGTTCCAGCCCCCCTGCCCCCACACCTCACACTACAGCAGGTTGCTCACAGCCACATCCAGCCTGCCTGCAAACACCTCCTGGCATGAGGCTTCCACCACCTCCCTGGGCAGCCTGTGCCAGGCTCTCACCACCCTCATGGGGAACAACTTCTTCCTAACATCCAATCTCAATCTACCCAGTTCTAGTTTTGCTCCATTTCCCCCAGTCCTATCCCTCCCTGACACCCTCAAAAGCTCCTCCCCAGCTTTCTTGTAGCCCCCTTCAGATACTGGAAGGCCACAATTAGGTCTCCTTGGAGCCTTCTCCAGACTGAACAGCCTCAACTCCCTCAGTCTGTCCGTATAGCAGAGCAGCTCCAGCCCTCTGCCTTCAGCCAGCTGTGGGGCTCCCCAGCCTTCTTGCTGTGTCATGCTGCTCTCCAGCTGTCAATACCTGAGTGGTTCCTACTAACCACCTGGATCGTTTTGCCTCGTTGGTTTCAGTGGCCACCAGCAGTGTCTCATGCCCACTGCAACTCAGGCTGTGGTTCCACCCTGTTGTGTGCTCCATCTGCCTGTATTCTGACCACCTCTGATGGTCTGAAAACATCCCAGGCAGCTGCTGACCCAGGTCTCATCAGTAGTCCTGTGATAAAGGCATCGCTGCATAGGGCAGAATCTGTGACACTTTTGAAAGTCCCTTTTGGAGCTACATAGTCTCTGTGGGCTGCTACCTGAAGAACTCTTCCTGTGGGGCAATGCAATTGATGGCCTCATCTCTGTGGAAAGAAAGTTGTCATGACTGCCAGCCTAAATGCAGTGTTTATTGAGCACAGTCTGAGCACACCTAACCAGTCACCCCACCGTACTAGATCAGTAGATGTCTTATTTTCTGAACCTCAGCTGGCCTGGAAGGATACAGCCACGCTCTGTTTGCTCTGTCCAGGAGGCGTTCGGGATCAAAGCACTGAGCACCAGGGAAAATCAATTGCCTCAGACTTCAGTGGTGCCAATATGGATTACATGTCTCTCTCACTCTTTTTTTTCCCCCTGGATGATTCTCGAACTTTTCACGAGTAAGGCCTCCCAAGTTCGCTCTCAGGCTCTTCAGTCGAATGCTGCCTCTACTCTCGTGTGTGGCTTTGGCTGCAGTTTCAAGTGAATGCCATGCCGACCTTAAAGGCTGAGCTGAAAATTAGATGTTCGAATGAGGAGCTTAGGTTTCTCCCGAGAAAATTGGTGCTGTGCCCACCGACCTGTCTGGTGATGCTTGCCAAAGGCTTTGACCAGCTCACCTCTTTGATTTCCTGTTTCCCTCGAGGCTGTTAAACCGTTCTTGTTCTAACACACTGCGCTCACAAAGCCCTGTGGGAACTCCACGGTATTTCTGCCCCGGGCAGGACTGCTGAGGGCAGAGCTTATCTAAAGTTTCTCTTTTTAACACCACTTTTGTGGCCCCGGCTCATTCATACAGTTGCCCACACACTTGGTAATGGGAAGGGATACTTTGCAAATATCTTTGAGGGGAAGGTCAATTCTGTATTTCAAAGGTTCACAAGTCAAGCTGCACTGAAAGGCCTCTTTAACCTCAGCCTTAAGCATCCTTAGCATATCATTAGGAAGATTAGCAAAGCCTTTAGCACCCCACTGGATTTCCTTGGGCATGGAAAGGCCTGGACAGATCAAAGGAAACGTTACTTCAAATAGCTTTTGACTTATCTTGTGCTTACCCTAGCCCCACTGACCTCTCAATCGTCATATTTTCCTCCAGCAGGAATTACTTTTAAGGACAACAGTTTATCTCCCCAGATCCTTGCTTTGACCTCCCAGCTTTCCCAGTATTCTTGATCAAAATGTGGACTTCAGAGAAGGGACAGCCCAGGGGCTCGGCCAATAACGTGTTAAGAATCAGCAAACGGTTGCAAAGTCACAATTACTGCTTGCTTCTGCTAAGGAACTGACTAAGGATATAAATAAAACCATATTTATAGTAGAAAGATTTGTCTGGTACTTGGCAGCAGCCCTTCACAAACACTGAGGTCAATGATATTTGACCTCCTTCGGCATTTTCCAGCTGGGATGCGAACGAGTGAAGAGGGCTGAAGGTTAGTCCTGGTCCTGCAGTTGCTTCCCTCTCGGGGTGGGTACGGCCCAGAGCCCTCACCCCCAGAGCCCTCAGCTCAGCGCTGCCCCGCTGCGGGGCCCACCCACGGGCACTGATCGCCTGGTTCGTGAGCATGCTTTTGAGAAACCCCTATTAGCCATCAGCTCAAGGTATTAATCACTCGGAGTTTCCTCGGGGGCTTGTTATTTACTCTGTAGGTGTGTTTTAGCACGTTTTAAAGCGAGATTTGTTTTGATTTAAACCGGCCCGGGAATGGCTTCAGGTTTGCTGCTTTACGCTTCAAGCTGGATTGAGATGTAGATGCCACAACCAGAGAAGGTGGTTTCTCAAACGGGATATTTGACCTCTACCCCTTCCAGAATGACACCTCTGCCTAAATGAATCATCTGAAGGCTTGAAAATCAGGTACACATCTGCTGCTTCAAGAGCTCTGGTTCAGCGGGGCCTCAGCTGCCCTTGCCACGCTGAGAGTCCCATTTTCATGGCTATAGAATTGGATGTTTTCAATTATATCTGGGGCTTAAGCTTTCCTCAGGGCTCTGAACGCAGCAAACAAGCCTGGCAATTCGAAGCTGGACCACTGGATAGCCAGGGCTGGTTCCACAAGGGCCATGTCACAGTAAGAGGCTAAGGTTTGTACTCTGAGGTTTGTGTGCAGGTGGTGAAAAGGGACATGATGAAATTATGCTTCAGATCGGTTCAGTTTGGGTTTGGTGACTGTGACCTTTTTACAGCATTTTAGACTATCTTGGTACTTCCATTCTGTATAGTTTGTTTTAATTAAGCTTTAAACACTGCACCACTCCAGCAGCTGGAATATGTGTCTTTATCTACCAGATATCACTCCTTGGGCAGATGGGGTATGTAAACAGCCTAATCCTAATTAGCTGCAATTACAACCAGGATCAGACAAAGGAAACTTAGAGTTTGTATACAGTGCTCCCCAATCCTTGGAGTCAGAAGCAGAAATGTTTGAAAAGCATATGGGCAGTGCAGTCCCCAGTTCTGTCCTGTTTACCTCTGGGATAGCTGCCTCTTAACCCTGGCTTTAACAGGCATGCAAATGTCACAGGATCATCCAATTGTCAGGCTTGGAAGGGATCCTCAAGGATCATCTAGTTGCAAACCCCCTGCCCATGTCCTCTGCTGCCAGGCGGATTTTAAAGTTGTCCAAGCTCCAGTGGCATACAAAAGCCTAGAAAGAATGTCATCACAGCTTACTGTTTTCAAGAAGATAATTTCCAGGGATTAAAATCTATTGGTCCAGCAGGATTTGTGCATAATAAGGGAAGAATTCATTGCCAAGTGAGAATTGTGTTTGTCACTGCTGCTCTGTGCTGCTTTGAGCCTCAACTGCTGTTTAAAAGATCAAATGATTCCTCCCCCCTCCCTTTCCCTAGTAAGGAAAGGAAAAAGGGGAAAGAAAAGGGGCAGGGGAGAGGGAAGGAGGTAAATTTATGAAAGAACAGTTTGGAATGGGTTTGGAAGTAGGAGATGTATGTTTTTAACTATATATATATGTGCAGTTACGACAGGAAGGGCTCACAAAGGTAAGGGATAAGGATAAATAGGAAAATATACAAACCCAAGCCTGGATGGCCTGGGATTCCCCTGTTCTCCAAGCTGCACCCATGCTTTCTAAAGGACTGAATCCACTTACCTCCAGACAAATCACAAACCAGGATTCAAGCTGTGAGGTCTGTGCCAGTGAGAGGATTGTCAGACCATCTGAGAGCACACCCTCTCATTTGTGCCACAGGTGCTAACAAGGAATGTCAGTATCACAGTATCACCAAGGTTGGAAGAGACCTCAAAGATCATTGAGTCCAACCTGTCACCACAGACCCCATGACTAGACCATGGCACCAAGTACCACATCCAATCCCCTCCTGAACACCTCCAGGGACGGTGACTCCACCACCTCCCTGGGCAGCACATTCCAATGACAAACGACCCTCTCATGAAGAACTTTCTCCTCACCTCGAGCCTAAACTTCCCCTGGCACAGGGACCTGGCCTGTCACACCCCCTTTCTGCACTGGGGACAGTATTCATGAGGCAGGAGCCCCAGTGACCAGTGGGAGAGCTTAGAAATGTTTTCTGTACACACCATGCAGCGATGTTTATTCTCTCACTTTACACCATGTAGCAGTGACAGGAAGGCAAAGAGGGCTGCAGGACTGGTCCTGTTTTGATGGTTAAAGGTATATGATACTGGTTCAGTGGGCTGGAGAATCACAACATCACTGATCTGAAAGAAGAGGAGCACTTGTAAAGTCATAAACCAAAAGGTGCTGCACAGAGGTAACTTGAAGGCAAACTAGCAGGGACAAAAGGAGTGAATATTGGAGTGAAATGCAGCAGCTTTGGGGGCTGTTTAGTTTGGAAAAGAGGAGGCTGAGGGGAGACCTCATGGCTGTCTACAACTGCCTGGAAGGACAATGTGGAGAGGTTGGTGCTGGTCTCTTCTCACAGGTAATTGGTGACAGAACAAGAGGGAATGGCCTCAAGCTGCCACTGGGTAGGCTTAGACTGGACAGTAGGAAAGATTTTTTCACAGAGCATGGTCAGGGCTTGGAATGTGCTGCCCAGGGAGGTGGTGGAGTCCCCAAGCCTGGATGTGTTTACAGGTGGTTTGGATGTGGTGCTTGGGGCTATGGTTTAGAGGTGAACTCTGTAGAGTAGCATTCTGGGTTGGACTTGGTGATCCTGAGGCTCTCTTCCAACCTGAATGTTTCTGTGAGTCTGTGCTCTCTGAGCTGATGCCAGCCTTCTTCCTCAAGCATTCTCTGCAAACCACAAAAAGCTCTTTTTATCTCATTTGGCAGGAAGGACACTTTCCTCTTCCTCATCTCAGTGAGGGCTCTGCCACTGGTTCTTGATGCACGTCTCTTACAGGCTAGGATAAGAATAAACTTCAAGAAGTTGCTTGTGGTTCTGCTACCTTAAAAAGAAAAGAGAACCAGGCTCCCATGATCTGACAGGACCACTGGGTGCCACCACCTAAGGTGTGGGGATTTGCAACCTGTGTGAGACCCACTGCAGGAAAAGTTACCTAAACCACAGGTGCTCCTAAAGTGCAATCAACCAATTCAGTGTTTCTTAAAACAGCAGTGTGGAAAAGCCCAGGGACCTCCAAGGGGTACCTCTGCTGCCCTCTGAAGCACACACCACTCTTCATCACGATGTAAACTGATAAGGGGCTTGGTGCAGCCACAGTCCAGAGCTCTTTGTCTTATTTTACTGCTGAGGAATTCCTTCCCATTGTTTCCATGAGGACTTTGCAAAAGGGATGAAGATTTTTCTGGCTGCTTGCACTCCATCACCAGGGAAGGAAGAAGTCCTTTCACTCCATGCTCTGACCTGGGAGTCATGGCATGCAGGATGCCACGATCACTGTTGCCACAGAGTCCTGGCTGTGCCTGGGTGAGTTGTTTGGGCTCTCTGTGCATCCCGTGTTCCACACAATAAAAGGGGAGCTATCATACTTATCTCTCTGACTATTTATTACTGATTCTGGTGTGGCAGAAAGTGTACCAGGCACCAGGTCTGTGTGCTCAGCTGGGCCTGCCAAGCTGTGCTGTGGTGTGTTGCTTCCATGGAATACTGGCTGGATGCCACCACTGTGATAACTCAGAGTGCCAGGAAGAGGAGGAGGGGTGTTCTGGGCCAGAGGTACCTGGGATGTGCTGTGCTTCACTGAGCCACTTAATACTTTCAGGTACTGTTCCAAGTGGAAGGGAAGTGGAGAGATAGCTAAATACTGCCTCCGGGGTAGGGCATCAGCCCTGGGGACAGGGAGTGCAGGGTGTAGCACACACCCACCTTCATGTGTCTGTGCTGAAGGCTACATGACATGCTTGCTCTTCTAACACTATGGCACTGCAATTTCTGCTCCTCCCCTGCCAGTGCAGCAGACATGGTGGTTGTGCCACTGATTAGTCTGACTTGCAAAACCACTTGCAAGAAAAAAAGAAAAAGGATCACCAAGCTGAATCTTAATGCTCCCTGAGAAGATCTGCAGAGGTGATTTGATTCAACAGGAATCACTTTTTGCCATGAGCTCTTCCCGTTAATTAATATTATTATTAATAACCCTATTTTAGTAGGGGGGAAAAAGGAAAGAAAGGAAAAAGAAAAGCAAGAAACCCCAAATTTCTCTTATCTCATTATATCAAAGACTTAGGAAATACATAGTCAAAACCCAGGTAAATTTCAAGAGTTAAGTGAGGTTCATAAGGTTAATGAGTGTATGACAGATGAAAAGTCAATAGCACCAGACTGAACCCAGCTTTACCCAACCAAAGCTGTTCCTCTCCTTGGCTCAGCTCACAAGTGTTGCATTCCAGTTTGTGTTTGTTTTTGTTTCCCCTTGAGGGTGCACTCACAAGTGCCTGGCCTTGGCAGATGACAGCTGATACCTGCCCAAGGTGCCTAAGGCCAAGGTCTTCCCATCATAATCCCAAGTTTTTCACCTGTTCACTTGGTGTTTATTTGTAGTCTGCTGGCATCACTTTGGCTGCAGATAAGGGGCCCTGGGGTGGAAAACTAAACAAACTTTGTGTCCTGGTGCTTTCACTTGCATCCAAACCCCATCCCTTTTCATGCAGAGTACTAATGGTCTGGGATCTCGGTGCATTGTGGCAGGCTTTCTGCCTGGGGTAGATGCAGGGATGATTAAATTCCCTTTACTTAACTATTCGGTGCTGAGTCCCTCTCCTAAGGTTTGAGTTGGCAGCCCAGGCTGCTTCTAGCCACAGGTGGGCTGCACAGTGTCTTGCATACACGCAGTGCTGATTGCATATGTGTCTGTCTGTCTGCAATGGCTGTCCTGGGGTAGGTGAGGAGACTTCCAGCAGCATTGCTCACTCCCATCGTGCCTTCCCCCAAAGAAGCAGCACAAACCTAGGCTGGCTTCTCACTCTGTTGCTGTGAAAGGAGTAGAGTAATAAAGACCCTGCAGTATGAATGTGTTTGGGGAGCAGGGGACAATTTCTGCCCCAGGAGGCTCCATAGACTGCTGCTCCCAAGGCCAATCCTGCACTGGCGCTGGGATTCCCTCTGCGGTGCAGAGCAGGGGAAGAGGAGTGCGATGCTGGCACAGACGCCGTGAGCCTTCTTGCATGCAGAAGGGAAGGAGCTGTGCAGTGGCTTCCAGTCATCTACCATTAGCATTCATAAAACTCATTTCCTGTCAGGAATGGCCACTGAGCACTGCAAAATCCAAATTTCACAGTAGATTGCCATGCAAGTTGGAATAAATCCCCAAGGCAGCGCGGCGCACGCTCTGTCCTGAAGCACAGCATGCAGACCCCAGGCAGCCCCTGCCAGCAGACACCCAACACTCTCTCTCAAATGACCTGTTTTATAGCCAGAAAGGCCTCTTATTATTTTTTTCATATCTCTGTGTGTATATATTTATATATATGTAAATGGGTGTGTTTGAGAAGTAGAGAAGTGCCCTAGGAAATGTAATTCCCTCTGAATGACAGCTATTATTAGAAAGAAACACGAAACTCCATTCCAGCTCCCTGCCATGAGTGTGTAAAAGCAGCTTTAGGGATCTAGCATCACTACAAAATGCTGAGAGTGTACTTTTTTATCTCTGCTGCCTCCACAAGAGAGTATTAGTAGAAGTTCTCCAATCCTGAGCAATGTGTTTGCTGCACACAATTTGCTTTGGATTGTGTAGAAAGGCAACTAAAGGTCTTCCTTGTACGTCTTTCCCACACACTTGTTATAATAAGCATTTTTAAATGCCTGACATGGTATTTCTAGCAGTATTCTGAGCAAATAATCTATTTCCATACTGATCTCTAGGTGTGCCTGAGTCAGGTCTTTGCATTCAATTGCAGTGACCAGAGTGACAACTCCTCCTAGCACCAAGCATTTGGCTCTTTAAGAGTAAAGATGAAAGCCCTGAAAGTTGAAGGTTTTCACTTCTCATTTTTCTGTCAGATTCAGAAAGCAAGCAGCAATTTCCCCAGAGAAATCTTTCCTGCAAGGGCTCTTTGTTCAGGGAGCTTTGTAAACACAGCCTGTGGAGAGAGCACTGTTGGGCTGAGTTTGGTCAAGACATCAACACCTGCAATAAAATTGATCAGCTGGGAAGATGGATGCATTGCAGAAGATCTAAGAGCCAGGAGTGCTTTCTGCTTGCACAGAAACTGGTAACACCACAAATGGTTCCTTACTGTAGCCCTGCACAGAACCAAGCAGAGGAAAACACTGACAAAAGGAAGGTGGTGTTAGAAGGAATAGATTCCACTCGGTGTTAATTGACCTGGGACCTGGCTTTAGTGCCACTGCCTATTATTCTTCTGAAGCAGCATTAAATCACACATTCAGAGACAAAGACCTTCCTCTTAGGCAGCTCCTTAGCTGGGTATGATTTGTTTCAGCTCTATAGATTATTCACCCACTTAAATTGAGTTATAGCAGAGCAGAGTTGATCTCATCAAACACGCTGGGTCCTTATTCATTTGGTGGTAAGCATCTACATTAAATCTTAGTGAAGTGCCCATCTTGGGTCATAAATGTGTCTGAAAGCTGAGGTTGAGTGTGAAGCTTATTTTTCATCCTTCTGGTAGTAACAGTTATGAACTGCTCAAGGTATGCTACTCTTTGCCAGAGGCACAGTGCTTACACAGCTCTGAGTTTTGTTTCTAAAGGATGCCTTCCTCAATCAGCTCCTCCATTCGTCAGCATAATATTAAGGGTCCCATCTAGATGCTTGTTTCTTTGACTGCACAACCTGTAGGCACAGTGAGAGCATGCAGGTAGATCACTGCAAAGAGCATGCAGGTAGATTACTGCAAAGAACACGCAGATAGATCACTGCAATCAAAGAGCATACAGATGGATTACTGCAAAGTCTTACAAAGAGAGGCTGAGGGAGCTGGGGGTGTTTAGCCTGGAGAAGAGGAGGCTCAGGGGGGACCTTATCACACTCTACATCTACCTGAAGGGAAGTTGTAGCAAGGTGAGAGTCAGGCTCTTCTCCCAGGCAACTTGTGACAAGATGGCAGGGCATGGCCTGAAGCTGCACTAGGGCAGGTTTAGGTTGGACGTTAGGAAGCACTTCCTCACAGAAAGGGAATGGACAGCCCAGGGAGGTGGTGGAGTCGCCGTCCCTGCAGGTGCTTAAGAGAAGATTTGATGTGGCACTTAGTGCCATGGTCTGGTTGATGTGGTGGTGTTGGGTCATAGGCTGGACTTGATGATCTCAGAGGTGTCTTCCAGCTCCAGTAATCCTGTGATCGTGGGTCAGTTCTGTGCAAACAGAGGTGTGCTGTAGCAGCAGCAGGTGCACTGCACGGACTACAAAGGGACACTGCTCCCTTTGGCAGGCCTGCCATAAACACAACGGCCTAAGCACGAAGGGTTACAATGAGCTCATATTTATTTTCATTATTGTTTGCCTCTCTGCTCAAACAACTCCTTGGATTATTTTGACCCCACGTGTTCGTTCCAAAGGGGAGCTTATCTGTAAACACCACCTGCGAGGCAGAGCACATCAGGAGCCGCCGCTGCTACTGTATTGCTCTCTTATCATCCATAATGTGCAGACTCGATGGCCCATGCAGGCAGCCCGTGGCTGCCAGGCCCTGCAGATGGCAGGCACGTGTGTGCACAGCATTTGCCTTTGATGGGGACACCAGTGACATGGAGGCTTTTCCACCTCGGCCACTAGCTTGAGGCAATTTGTCTCATGTTGGTTGCTGGTTTATCTCTGTGCCTGTGATTTCCAGATGATGCTGGAATATCACCTGGAGATTCCTAACTATTTGCACTTACTATCAGCACTGATAAGCAGTTGGGCCACCCACTGGATTTTCCCGGAGCCAACATTTTCTTGGGGCTATCCAGCAGTTTAGTTCATTAGCTTCCCTCCCTAGTGAAGAATTGGCTTTCGACTTGTTTTATCTGCTGTGGTGTTTGTAGTGAGAGTGACTCCTCCAGTGTGATTCCTTATTAGCTGGGTTTGTGTGGGTAGGTGGTAGGCCCAGAGGTTAGTCTGATCTTGTCCTCAAGCCTGCAGTGCCCTACAGGTTTGCAGTCACCTCACCCCTTGTCAAGGCATTTGCACAGAGACAGTGATGCCTCTGAAGAGACAATGACACCTCTGAAGGTGGTGGCCACTGATCATGGTGGGAGCAGGAGCAAAGCTGCATTTCCTGGCATCCACCAATGTGTGCTTTGGTCTCATTATGCTGTGTTTCTACAGTGAGGCTTTCTAATGGGTTATTGTCTCAACCTTCAAGCAGCTCACAGAATCACAGAAGCATTCAGGTTGGAAAAGAGCCTCAGGATCACCAAGTCCAACCCAGAACCCAACTCTGCAAAGTTCACCCCTAAACCATAGCCCCAAGCACCACATCCAAACCACCTTTAAACACATCCAGGCTTGGGGACTCCACCACCTCCCTGGGCAGCACATTCCAACCCCTGACCTCTCCTGTTGAGAAAATTGTTTTCCTAATGTCCAGTCTAAACCTACCCAGTGGCAGTGTGAGGCCATTCCTTCTTGTTCTATTACAAATTACCTGGGAGAAGAGACCAGCAGCAGCCTCTCCACAGCCTCCTTTCAGGCAGTTGTAGAGAGCAATGAGGTCTCCCCTCAGCCTCCTCTTTTCCAAACTAACCACCCCCAGCTCATCAGATTTATTCTCCAGGCCCTTCACAGCTTCCTTGCCCTGCTCTGCCCTGGCTCCAGCACCTCCACATCTCCCTTGTATTGAGGTGCCCAAAACTGGACACAATACTCAAGGTGCGGCCTCACCAGAGCTGAGTAGAAGGGGACAATCCCCTCCCTGCTCCTGCTGGACACAGCATTTCTGATCTCCTTGGGCTTGTCCAAGGATGTTTAGAGCTGGCAAGGATGCAAGTGGATTACCACAAACCCAGCTTTTTTTCCATGGTTGTCGCTCTGGATCATACCAGTCACACAGACTTCAACAGGCAACAGTTTCCACAGGTTGCATTACAGAAAAATAGAAGGATAGTGATCACCCCCAAAGGCTGACTACCCACTCCACTCTCCCTGACAGCATCCACAGGCAGAATGCAAGAACACAACAGACACAATGATTTCTCCACTCCCAGCTTCTAACCACCTTCAGCTTCAGATGTGGTTTCCATGATTTAACAACCCTCAGTGGATTTCTATTCCATGAACTTGTCCAATTTCCCCTTCAAGCACAGTAAACCTTTAGCATCCCCAATATCATCATTCATGATTTAATAGACCTTGTCAGCTTTGTCTCCCCTGGTAGAGTCCTGGCTGATTTGATGGTTTCCCACGTGGGAGCTGAGGAGAGTTGCCACTTTGTGATTCCTCAAATCATTTCCACTCACAGGGAGAAGAAGTGCCCCAGGTGATCGGACTAGCAGATCGCCTAGCAGTTTCCCCACGTGAATCAGCCAGTGCTGGGAGAAGGGAGGTATATGATTATCTTACAGGGACACAGGATCACAGGCTCACAGGATGTCAGGGGTTGGAAAGGACCCAGAGAGATCACTGAGCCCAACCCCCTGCCAGAGCAGGACCATACAATCTAGCTCAGGTCACACAGGAACACATCCAGATGGGTCTTGAACGTCTCCAGAGAAGGAGACTCCACAACCCCTCTGGGCAGCCTGCTCCACTGCTCTGTGACCCTTACAGTAAAGATGTTCCCCCTTGTGTTGAGCTGGAACCTCCTGTGCTGCAGCTTACATCCATTGCTCCTTGTCCTATCCCAGGGAGCAAGTGAGCAGAGCCTGTCCACTCCCTCCTGACCCCCAGCCCTCAGGGATTTATAAACATTGATTAAATTCCCTCTCAGTCTTCTCTTTTCCAGACTAAAAAGCCCCAGGTCCCTCAGCCTCTCCTCACAGGGCAGTGCTCCAGTCCTCTAATCATCCTTATACCCCTCTGCTGGACCCTCTCCAGCAGATCCCTGTCCCTCTTGAACTGGGGAGCCCAGAACTGAACGCAGTACCCAAGATGAGGTCTCACCAGGGCAGAGTAGAGGGGGAGGAGAACCTCCCTGGATCTGCTGGACACACTCTTCTTAATACACCCCAGGATCCCATTGGCCTTCTTGGCCACCAGGGCACGTTGCTGTCCCATGGGTAACTCGTGTCCCACGGATAAGTGTGTGTCTAACATTACCAAACAGGATCCCAAGCTTTTTTATTTACCAAGCTTTGCAGATCCTTCCTGATGCAATGATGAACCTGTGGGTCCTGGACTTCAAATTGCCATTCCATGGTAGTCTCAGCCATGAGAGGGGTGCTGCATTTTGGGCTTGTCCAGTATTAACTGATGGAGAAAGCATCAGTTGTGGGACTTGTTCTACAGTGTAATTGTTTTAAGTGTTTCTGGTTAATGAACCAAGAGAGGGATCATTCTGAGCAAACAGTATCTACTTTTAACCCACAAGAGGTTTCAAGGAGTACTATCAGTGTGACTGCACTCAGGAGCAAATGGATTGAACAAAGTATGAGCTGCCAGAGCAGATAATGGTTCTGTCCCCTTGACCACAAGCTGCTCTGTAGATATAGAGGGAATCTAACTGCCCAAGCACTCATTTGTACTTCACATGACCACTATCTACACAGCTACAGGGTGATTTGATTGTCTTAATGAGGACTTTGACTATCATAATTATACTCCCAGGTTTTAAAGCTGGGCTGAGAGTTTACTTTAATTGCTAGCAATACAGTAGCTAAACAAATGCCTGGCCTTAAAGCCGTGTGCATCAGTCTTACACATGTGCTATAGGAGTTGCTAATGTGTTTATTCTCCTTTTAAAAGAATAAAAGCCATTTTAAATTAGCACAAAGCCATGAAGAAACCACAGGTGGCAAACCCAGAGGCACCAGGAGTAACAGCTCAAATCAATAGAAGCGAATCCACATGAACTGATGCAGGTATGGTTTGGTTTATCCTCTGTGCTGGGCAGCAGTAAGCCACATCTTTGGAAATGAGGTAGAGGCACTCATACAAACCCAAGCAAATGTGAGGGCTCTAAGGGAGCTACCAGGGCTCTAATGAGGTACCCAGGTTTGGTCTACAGCAAGCAGTCAGGTAGGTCTCAGGATGGTGCAAAAAGTGATTGTTTGCCCTTGCTCCTTGGGCATGCCTACAAAAGAACAGAGCCAGAAGGGTGTGGCTGAGCCAGAACCTGCACTTTAGGGTAAGTACAGTTAAGTTAACAGTTTGTGATCAGGCCCATCTTCACACTCAAAAAGAGTGAAATATGGCTGAGCTGAAGTGCCTGAGCACAGTCCATAATTTCACCCTTAGGCCATTTATTTTCTCCTACCTGCAAGTGACGTTTTTTCACACAGTGAATATAAACACAGTAAATAAAATGAAGTCAGGGGGAAGGAAATGTGCATATCTTTGTCAGCAGCTTTGCACTCTTGTGGTAAGTGCAATGCCATGGTTCCAGCATCCACCAGAACAGGATCACATTAGCTGCTGACTGTAGGAGCACTCATTTTTATGGGAGAAAATCAGGAGCTTTTCCTTATGTTATGTTCTCTTCTCCTTAATCTCACTCACTGCCTGCTGCCAGGCTTCACCAATTGGACCTTTTTCTTTACATGCCATGCATGGATGTACATTCTGATTCTACCATTAAACTTAATGGGGAAAAAAGGAGATGTGACCCAGCCATGTCAGCACATTTTTATGAGTAAAACCCCAGAGTCTCTTATGTAAACTCCTGGTAGCTTATGAGTTTCTATGTAGCTTTGGTAAGGGCTCTGAAGCGAGTGAGTGCATTTTCAAACAGTGTTTGTCAGAACTCTGTACCATCACATTTTCCCCAGCTCTGTTGATTTGTAGATAATCTTCTCATTTCCTCCTCCTGGCCTGTGACAATGATCCTCCCTGCTCTCCTGCTCAGACAGCAAAAACTGGCCAAGTCTGGCTCAGATGCTGTTTGACTGACTCCATCCTGAGAGTGTCCCTCATGCCAAATATCCACTCAGTAATTATTTCTGTCTCCTAAATCTTCTTTCCCTCATATTTCCACTCCGTTGAAACCTCTTCTTGACCTGGACATGTGCCCTAATTTAACAACCTCCTTGTACACTGCAGCCGCCCTCCACTTTGTATACATTCTTCTGTGTAACAGACACTTTATACAGAGCATGCTAAGCAGCAGCCTTCTGGCTTGCCATGCTACAAAAGAAACACTAATTACAGCACAGGCCCCTGATTAAGTCCTGCAGTGTTAAAATGCTCTCGGTCGTCATCTGGAGTGCCTCGCCTTGTGCTTTCTAGGGGTGGGAAAAGACCAAAGGTTCAGGGCTGTTTCCAAAGGCCTGCAGTGATAGGACAGGGAGCAATGGCTTCAAACTAGAGCAGAGCAGATTTAGATTGGATGTTAGGAACAGGTTCTGCACCATGAGAGTGGTGGGAACGCTGGAACAGGTTGCCCAGGGAGGTGCTTGAAGCTCCATCCCTGGAGATATTCAAGGTGAGGCTGGACAGGGCTCTGGGCAGCCTGATCTAGTTGGGGATGCCCCTGATGAGTGCAGAGGAGGTAGGAATGGATGAGGTTTGGAGGTCCCTTCCAACCCAGACCATTCTATGATCCTATGAAGCAGAGCTCTTCAAAGGTTAACACCATCTTTTGGGTTTTGAGTGGACATCCATGGCATCCTGGCCTGCATCAGGAACAGTGTGGCCAGCAGGAGCAGGGAGGTCATTCTGCCCTGTGCTCAGCACTGGTTAGGCCACACCTTGAGTCCTATGTCCAGTTCTGGGCTCCTCAATTTAAGAAGGACATTGAGACACTTGAACGTGTCCAGAGAAGGGCAAGGAGGCTGGGGAGGGGTCTGGAGCACAGCCCTGTGAGGAGAGGCTGAGGGAGCTGGGGTTGCTTAGCCTGCAGAAGAGGAGGCTCAGGGCAGACCTTCTTGCTCTCTCCAAACTCCCTGAAGGGAGGCTGTAGCCAGGAGGGGCTGGTGCAGCACCAACAGAAGAAGAGGATGTAGTCTCAAGCTGTGCCAGGGGAGGTTTAGGCTGGAGGTGAGGAGAAAGTACTTCCCACAATGAGTAAGTGGCCATTGAATGTTCTAGTAGTCATGAGGTGTTGGGTGACAGGTTGGACTTGATGATCTTTGAGGCCTTTTCCAACCTGGCTGATTCTATGATTTTAATACCTACCCCCTCCTGACAACTAACCCATGGCTCCAAGTGCCACATCCCAGCCTTTTTGAGCACCCCCAGGGACGGTGACTCCACCACCTCCCTGGGCAGCACATCCCAATGGCTAACAGCTCTCTCTGTGAAGAGCTTTCTCCTCACCTCCAGCCTCTTAACTGGCTGTGGCAGGTTTAGGCTGATGCCTAGGATATTGTCCACAGATCTTGAGTAGAAAGTGGTAGAATGAACATAAATTACCATTGGATGTAAAGGGAAAATAATGACAAGGTGTAAGCAGTCCCATTGGTCTGATAGCTAACATATAGTTAGTTGTATAAGCTATTTCTGTCTCTTTTGGCTCCTTGCTCTAGCAGATACCAGCTGGTGGCTTTTGCTTGGCTCTTGCTGAGCTTGGCTGCATTGTTGTTTTGGCTAAGTACTAACAAACTACTCTCTGCCCTTCTCCTTTTCTCT
Organism: Colaptes auratus; assembly: GCA_015227895.2. Lineage (NCBI taxonomy): Eukaryota > Metazoa > Chordata > Aves > Piciformes > Picidae > Colaptes > Colaptes auratus. The sequence continues at coordinate 2,262,972 of CM026886.1, read as the reverse complement.
TTTCCCTTGTACAGGGGGGAGAGGAGGGGTGAGATATTGGTAATCCCCTTGGTTTTGTGCAGGGGGTCCTTGTGTTGCTTATAAACTGTACATATATGTAAATATTGTTTATTTTGCACATATTCACTGCCTTCCATATTTCTAGATTGCAGTTTGCAAGGACCTTCATTTGCTCCATCCCAAACTGACCTGGTCTGGCAATTTTATTTAGAATCATAGTATCACAATATCAGTCAGGGTTGGAAGGGACCACAAGGATCATCTAGTCCAACCCCCCTGCCATGGGCAGGGACACCCCACACTAGGTCAGGCTGGCCACAGCCTCATCCAGCCTGGGCTTAAACACCTCCAGGGACAGGGTCTCAACCACCTCCCTGGACAACCCATTCCAGGGCTTCACCACTCTCATGGGGAAGAACTTCCTCCTCACATCCAGCCTGAATCTCCCCACCTCCAGCTTCATTCCATTCCCCCTAGTCCTATCACTACCTGAAACCCTCACAAGTCCCTCCCCAGCCTTCTCGTAGCCCCCTTCAGATACTGGAAGGCCACAATGAGGTCACCTGGGAGCCTTCTCTTCTCCAGACTGAACAGCCCTAACTCCCTCAGTCTGTCCTCATAGGAGAGGTGCTCCAGCCCTCTGATCATCCTCGTGGCCCTTCTCTGGGCACCTTCCAGCACCTCCAGATCCCTCTTGTCATAGGGGCTCCAGAACTGGATGCAGTACTTCAGGTGGGGTCTCACCAGAGCTGAGTAGAGGGGGAGAATCCCCTCCCTTGCCCTGCTGGCCACACTTCTCCTGCTGCAGCCCAGGCTCTGCTTGGCTTTCCGGGCTGCAAGTGCACATTGAGAGCATTTGGGGAGTCCTTGCTCCAGATTAGTTGAGGGGGGTAATTTCTCCCCACCACAGAAGAGAAAGGTCTGTGGAAACTTTCCCAGGCATCAGCCTAGAACTGCCACCCTGGCTTTGCTGTGGGCTCTTCTTTGGCTGATGACTCTGGTTATCACTTTGCAGCCTGCCTCACAATAAGGGCCTACAACCTCTTAATGAACACTTTCTTTCCCCCCCCAGGCTTCCTGTCTCCTCTGTCACTGAATGACTAATTACTAATTTCCAGCTATGAATAATTCACATTACATCCTACTTCTTGACCCCGAGGGTATTCCCCTGGATTTATGTGCTTTACATTGCTGCAGACACCATCTCCACGCTCCTCCAGTGCAGGCATGGCTGAACACCTGCCTGAAATAAACAGCAGCCTTCTAAACAAGGAGTGCAGAACCTTTGACATCAGCCAGAGAAATGCAGAAACTCCTCTCTGAGTGCTCTGCTAAGTTTAATGTGCCAGATTGGATTTCTCTTAATTATTGTTACTCTTTTTATTTTAAACTGGAAAACATTTCAAAATGTTGAGTTTCCCAAACAGCTAAGTCCCTGCCCTTCCCCACACACCAGCTCTTGACAAGTCCTCTGCTCTTCCCCCCCCAAAATCGCTCTGCAGAGCCAGGATTCTGATTATTGCAACAGATATATTGGTTGGAAAAGGCCTTTGAGATCATCCAGTCCAACCTATCACCCAGCACCATCTGATCAACTCAACCATGGCACCAAGTGCCTCAGCCAGGCTCTTCTTAAACACCTCCAGGGATGGGGACTCCACTACCTCCCTGGGCATCACATCCCAAGGGCCAATCACTCTTGCTGGGAAGAATTTCTTCCTAACATCCAGCCTAAGCCTCCCCTGGCACAGCTTGAGACTGTGTCCTCTTGTTCTGGTGCTGGTTACCTGGGGAGAAGAGACCAACCCCCTCCTGGCTACAGCCTCCCTTCAGGGAGTTGGAGAGAGCAAGAAGGTCTCCCCTGAGCCTCCTCTTCTCCAGGCTAAGCAAGCCCAGCTCCCTCAGCCTCTCCTCCCAGGGCTGTGCTCCAGAGCCCTCCCCAGCTTTGTTGCCCTTCTCTGGACACCTTCCAGCAGCTCAACATCTTTCCTAAACTGAGGGGCCCAGAACTGGACACAGGACTCAAGGTGTGACCTCAGCAGTGCTGAGTCCAGGGCAGAATGACCTCCCTGCTCCTGGCTGCTATGAACCAGCCTGGTTATCTCATGATGCTTTTTTTTACCACAACCCTTCCAAGTGATCTGGCCTGGCTGTGAGTGCCCAAGGGGATGTTTTCCCCAACATATTATTATTCTTCTCAGTTTGCCACTTCAATTGCTTCAATTGCCAGGACTAAAGCCCTGGCCAGTCTCTTGATTAGTTAGGATTAGAGCCTGTGGCTCTGCGCTGCTGATCTCTCCTGCCTGCCTGACCCACATTCCATTGTACACCTGCCACGAGGCATTTGCTTTACATCTAGAACAAATTCTGGTACTTGATGTACTGCCAGTCTCAGTTTTTAATTGGGGGAGCTGACTGGGTAAGGCAGCTTGTCTCTGCATCAACTTGTGGGCCTGCCACAAGCACCACCTTGCACATGCTCCTGAGGCAACAGAGCTCACCCTGATGGAGGGCATGTCAGGGGCTGCAGCCCCTGCCCAGCACAGCTCAGTCCTCACCTGTGCAACAGCACAGCACTGGCTTCAGACACAGCTGCTCACAAGGCTGCTCCTCCTCCTGCCTGGCACACTGCACACAGCAGAGTCTGAATGCCTCAAATCAGCACAACACTCACTCAGAGTACCTGTGGAATAATAACAAGAATAGAAACAATAATAATAGTACTAATAATAATAGTAGTTATTATTATTATTATTATTATTATTATTATTATTATTATTATTTTAAAGGAGACCATGGAACAAACAAAAGTCTTCCCAGCAAGAGAGATTGGCCATTGGGATGTGCTGCCCAGGGAGGTGGTGGAGTCACCATCCCTGGAGGTGTTCAAGAAGAGCCTGGCTGAGGCACTTGGTGCCATGGTTGAGTTGATGAGATGGTGCTGGGTGATAGGTTGGACTGGATGATCTCCAAGGTCTTTTCCAACCTGGCTGATTCTACATTCTGCTGGGGTTTTTTTTGGTTGGTTGTTTTGGTTTGTTTTTTTTTACTTCTGCCAGTGAAAGTGATATGTCCTTAGGGCAGCTGGTCAGAAATCTGACATCCCTCCAGTAGTAAGATCAGAACACTTTGCTCTGAAGAGCTTGGTCAGAGCCATAACTGGAGCTGGACTGAAAATGCTCACAGTATGCATCAGTCCTGCCCAGGACAGCATCTGACACAGCTGGCTTCTGATTCAGGGTCTTTTGGAATGCAGCTCTGCCACAGCTGATCACAGGCTCACAGGATGTTAGGGGTTGGAAGGGACCTCTGGAGAGCTTCAAGTCCAGCCCCCTGCCAGAGCAGGACTATAGAATCCAGCACAGGTCACACAGGAACACATCCAGATGGGGCTGGAAAGGCTCCAGAGAAGGAGACTGCACAACCTCTCTGGGCAGCCTGCTCCAGGGCTCTGTGAGCCTCACACTGAAGAAGTTCCTCCTCATGTTGAGGTGGAACCTCCTGTGCTGCAGCTTACATCCACTGCCCCTTGTCCTATCCCAGGGCAAAAGTGAGGAGAGGCTGTCCCTTCCTTCCTGACCCCCAGCCCTCAGCTATTTATGGATATTTATTAGATCTCCTCTCAGTCTTCTCCTCTCCAAACTAACCAGCCCCAGGTCTCTCAGCCTCTCCTCACCGGGCAGTGCTCCAGTCCCCTCCATCATCCTTGTAGCCCTCTGTGTCAGCAGTAAAAAACCTGCAAAGGAGACCCCCTTGTGTTCATGGAGGTGGAGCCACACTGCGAGCGACAGCCCAGCATGGGAGGTGAAACTGGAGACTGCAATTAAATCCTCAGTGTCTCCATTTGAAGTGTTCACTGCTGTCAACAATCAAGAGACAAGGAAAGAAGTTCTTGTGAATTGTTTGCTGTTTGGGCAGGGACTTTGTCTACTCCATGTGTGTACAGTGCAAAGCTCATTCTGGGTGTGACCTGGAGCAGCATCCAGGTGGATTTTGATTGTCTCCAGAGCAGGAGACTCCACAACCTCTCTGGGCAGCCTGCTCCTGGGCTCCAGCACCCTCACAGGGACAAAGTTTTCCCTTCTGTTCCTGTGGCACCTCCTCTGCTCCAGCTTGCCCCCAGTGCCCCTTGTCCTGTCCTTGGACATCCCTGAGCAGAGCCTGGCTCCAGCCCTGCACATCTTTATCCCCAGCAATGAGGGCACCCCTCAGGCTCCAAGCTCCAAGCCCCAGCTCCCTCAGCCTGTGCTCACAAGGAAATATTCCACTGCCTGCAGCAGCTTTGTGGCTCTCTGATGGACTCTCTCAAGCAGTTCCCTGAGGTCCTTCTTGAACTGAGGGGCCCAGAACTGGACACAATATTCCGGCTGTGGCCTCACTTGGGCAGAGTGGAAGGGGAGGAGAGCCTCTCTTGAGCCACTGACCACAACCCAGGACACCACTGGCCTTCCTGGCCACGTGGGCACACTGCTGGCTCATGGTCATCCTACCCACCAGGATCCCCAGGTCCCCCTCCTCTGTGCTGCTGTCCATCAGGTCAGTCCCCAATCCACACTGGTCCCTGGGGCTGTTCTTTCCCAGATGCCAGGCTCTACCCTTGCCCTTGGTGTAGTCAACAGGGTGGCTTAGTGGTTGAAATTAGGAAAGGGAGGTAATGGCTGCCCACTTGTTGGATTTGCTCTCACCAATGATGTGAGTTTAAATCCTGGACTATTTTGGTGCTCAACCATTAGGTTATCTGCACTGATACTTCCTTTTGGATCTGTTTTGCTTTCTATGAATAATTACCTCTGGGGTCCCTCACCCTCATTGCTGAGCCAGGAGTGGTATTGGTTCATTTGGTCTCTTTCACCCTCATCAAAATCTCTACCTTGAACTAAACAAGGTTGGCAGTAACTTATTTGTCAACACAAATCACAACTTTTCAAAACTTGGACTTCATCCTAGCAAGAAGAAGGTCTCAAAGCAGCTACAAAATACAGGAGGAATCATCACCTAAAACCCTACATCATTTATGACCTGCACCTATGGCACAAAAAGTCTGGGCTGGATAAAAAGCCCATTTATATTTGCTTAATGCTACTATATTTATCACAGAGCTGTCAGGGCTGGAAGGGACCTCAAGGAGCAGCCAGTTCCAACCCCCCCTGCCACGGGCAGGGACACCTCACACTACAGCAGGTTGCTCACAGCCACCTCCAGCCTGGCTGCAAACACCTCCAGGCAGGAGGCTTCCACCACCTCCCTGGGCAGCCTGTGCCAGGCTCTCACCACCCTCATGGGGAAAAACTTCTTCCTCACATCCAATCTCAATCTATCCATTTCTAGTTTTGCTCCATTCCCCCCAGTCCTATCCCTCCCTGACACCCTCAAAAGTCCCTCCCCAGCTTTCTTGGAGCCTCCTTCAGATACTGGAAGGCCACAATGAGGTCTCCTCAGAGCCTTCTCTTCTCCAGACTGCACCTTCCAGTACCTCCAGATCCTTCCTGTAATAAAGGCTCCAGAACTGGACACAGAGCTCCAGGTGGGGTCCCACCAGAGTGGAGCAGAGGGGGAGAATCACCTCCCTCAACCTGCTGGCTATGCTTCGCTTGCTGCAGCCCAGGCTCTGCTTGGCTCTCTGGGCTGCAAGTGCTCACTGCTGGCTCCTGTTGAGCTTCTCCTCCCCCAGCACCCCCAGGTCCTTTTCTCCAGGGCTGCTCTCAAGCCAGTCCCCAGCCTGTATCAGTGCCTGGGGTCGGCCTGCTCCAGCAGCAGGAGCTTGCTCTTGGTCTCGTTGAACCTCATGAGGTTGTCATGGGCTCAGCTTCCCAGCCTGTCAAGGTCCCTTCCCTGCAGGTCTGCTGCAGCACACAGCTTGGTGTCATCAGGAAGCCTGCTGAGGCTGCACTCAATGCCACTGCCCATGTCACCAATGAAGTTCTTCATTCGAGAGGCTATTTCCCAGAGCATCACTTCACATTGCTGCTGCTGGTGTTCAAGGAGACTGGCAGTGGCCAGGGCTGCTCCCTGTCCCCAGAGCTCGTGAGCACAGCAGGATCAAGGAGCAGCATCACAGCCTCTGAGCCAAGCTCTAGCACGAGCTGCCTTGTAGACCTTTGCAGCGAGTCAGGAGGCACTTCTGGCAAAGTCTGTGCGAGACAGAGGCACATGTCCGGGTTTGCAGAGGAGGTGAAGGGATTGGGGACAGCTCACGGGGAACTGGTGCCTGTGGCCCTGCAGCAAAGCACACTTCTGCCAACTGCTGAGGAGCAGCAGGGCCTGCACTCTGCTGGTGTCCCTCCAGTCAAGTACCCAACTTCTCTGGGGCCTTTTAGCATCGCAGCCTTGGAGACAAGGGGAAAAAGATAAAGAAAACAAACCACTGACTCTCTGCCAAGTGGGAAAAGAGGACAAACAGCCTTCCAAGAGCACAGAAAGCAAAGATGAGAGAGAAAAAATAAACTGGGAGAGTGCTAGTCCTGCTGCAGTCTGAAGTGGGGCTTATAGAAAATAAATGGTGAGGAGATTGCTTTCCAAGTGGATCAGGAGAGCGAGAGGGATTGCGAAAGAAAAAGCATTTATCCATTAAATATCTGGGTTAGTGCTTCCAGGCGTGCTGGGGACTCCAACCTTTCCAAGGCAGCTCACAGTAGACTGTACAAATGCCTCAGAAAGAGGACAGGTGTCTTGGATCAGGCAGCACCCAATATGTTTATGCAGCCCTGATGGGAAGGGACATGTTTATCCGCGCTGCTAGCCAGAGCTCTGTGTGCTGGAGGCTGGGAAGGAAGGGAAGGAATTTACTGTTTGTAGGAGTGCAATGTTATACAGGCCTGGAAAAACCCACCTAAGAAAAAATGAGTTATCATTCTTTCCCAGGTGGGATTTGACAAAGTGGAGAAGGAGTAGGGCAGAAGAATCACAGAACTGCAGGGGCTTGAAGTGGCCTCGAAAGATCACCTAGTCCAAGCCCCCCCTGCCAGAGCAGGATCACCTCCACCAAGAAAAGCAGGGGGGGCAGGACAATCCTGAGAGTCAGGCTCTTGCTTCACAGAAACTCACCAGTGATTCAGTGTGATGCAGCAATGAAGCACTGCAGTGAGGGGTGCTCCTCTGGAGGCCACACCACAGCCCCAGCCTCCCTCTCAATCCAGCACTAAGGCTACCTCCATCCTGGACTGCATGGGGTCACTCTGTGCCATGGGGGTCAGCAAGGTAACCTAGCTAACCTCTGAACCGTTTCCCTGTGGATTAGAATTCACCCAGGTGAATTCCCTGACTCAGTGAGCAGCCAGTTTGTTTTGGAGAACAGTATCTGGTTGTTCCTCTGGTTGTTCTTATCATTAGGCATCTTATCATTAACTCCAAGGCATCTTATCATTAACTCCACAAACACATCTAACTGAAAACTCCATCAGCTTGTGCACTTGGAAATTGCAGAGCAATACTGCTAGGTTCTGCAGGGACTTAGAAAAGCACTTTTCTACCCAGAGCCTGCTCACTGCAAACACTGGAGCAGTGCCCCCTTGCTAGCCTGAGCGGCACTTCACTGTTGAAGTGTAGCTCATGTGTAAGGGGCTACAGCATCTGCCTCAAGGAATTATAGCTGCACTTCGGGCAGAGGGCTCTGCAGGCACTGGGGGTTTAGTGCTGCAATACATCTGGAGTTTCTCCCTGGTGCCTTGTTCCAGCACAGATCATCCACTCACTGGCTTTGCTTCACCAGGTATTTGATAACTTCTTACTTGCAAAGCGAGAGCTTTCGCTTGCTGAAGGGTAAGCCTGCAGACTCCACACACGCTGAGAAGGGCAGGGGGACGAGAGAGAGCAGGGAGAAAATGAGGGGGGCAGACTCAAAGAGGGGGGAATAAAACCAACCAACAAAACAACAGGAAAGACAAGCTTTCCCTCTCTGAGTCACTGCTGCTCTTTGGTTTGCATTTGTGATGGTTTAAAGAGAGCTGGAGATCATAGCTCCCAGATGGTGCTTGCAGCACCTCTCCTATGAGGACAGGCGGAGGGAGTTGGGGCTGTTCAGGCTGGAGAAGAGAAGGCTCCGAGGAGACCTCATTGTGGCCTTCCAGTATCTGAAGGGGGCTCCAAGCAAGCTGGGGAGGGACTTTTGAGCAGGGCTCTCCTGAAGCATGCCTGTTTGCTCTCCAATCAGGATTTATATTGCTAGACTCTCCTTTGCTAAGGCCTGGACCCTCATCAGTCAGGCTGACAGATGATTCCACAATGCTGGGGAAGCTGCTCTGACTGCTGTGTCCCAAAACCAAGCCTGTTTCACAAAATGAAACTGGGGGGAATGTCCTGGGGCTTAATGAGCTTCAAAAGCTTTAGCATCTTACATTCTCCTTGCTGTGGCATATGTTATAGCTTACAAGGCTCAGCTCATGTCATTTCTGTCCAAAATCTTCATTGAAAAAAAAAAAACAACAAATGAGAGAGAGAGAGAGAATTTGGGGAGAACTTTAACATCCAGAGTCAAAGCTGAACTGCTTTGAAAAGGCCCTGCAGTGGCTGCCTATGATAAGAGATCCAAATCCAGTGCTGGGTCAAACTGCTCAGCACAGGGAAGACATGGACCTGGTGGAGCAGGTCCAGAGGAGGCTACAAAAATGGTCCAAGGGCTGGAACACTTCTGCTGTGAAGACAGACTGAGAGAGTTGGGGTTGTCCAGCCTGGAGAAGAGAAGGCTCAAGGGAGACCTTAGTGAGGACTTGCAGTACTTAAGGAGGCCTGTAAGAGAAATGGGCATGGATCTTTCAGCAGGGCCTCTTGCAACAGGACAAGAGGTTGTGGTTGAAAGCCAAGAGAGGAGAGATTTAGGCTAGATATAAGGAAGAAGGTTTTGGGGCTGAGAGTGGTGGATACTGTCCCGGGTTGCTCAGAGAGGTGACAGATGCCCCATCCCTAGAAAGATCCAGCTCAGGTTGCATGGGGCTCTGGGCAACCTGCTCTGGATGAGGAGGTCCCTGCTGACTGCAGGGGAATTGAAGTAGATTAAAACCCCAGATCTTTGGTGAATGGTTAGGAGAGCTTCTGTTAGTTTTACCCTGTCAGCCCTCACTGGAATACAGAAATGCAGAACTGCCATGAGAAATGTCAAAATAACTAAGAATCAGAAACACTCAGGTTGGAAAAGACCCTCAGGATCACCAAGTCCAACCCAGAACCCTGCTCTACGAGGCTCACCCCTGAACCATAGCCCCGAGCACCACATCCAAACCACCTTTAAACACATCCAGGCTTGGGGACTCCACCACCTCCCTGGGCAGCACATTCACAGAATCAACCAGGTTGGAAAAGACCTCAGAGATCATCAAGTCCAACCTATAACCTAATACCCAACACCTCCTGACAACTAAACCATGGCTCCAAGTGCCACATCCAAGCCTTTTGTGAACACCTCCAGGGTTGGGGGCTCCACCACCTCCCTGGGCAGCACATCCCAATCCCTCACCACTCTTGCCCTGAAAAAATCTTTCCTGCTGTCCAGTCCAAACTTACCCAGAGGCAGCTTGAGGCCATTCCCTCTTGTGCTATCACTAATTACCTGTGAGAAGAGACCAGCACCAACCTTGAATGAGATGCCCCAAAACTCAGGAGCCCTGAATCTGTGGCCACTTGCACAGAATTCTGGCTGAGCAGAGGGGTCCTGAGTGCACACACAGGAGAGTGCTGAATCCCAGCCTGTCACATCGAGGAAGCAAAGCCTGCCTCATGCATTGTTTGGAAGTGTCTTCCATGCCTCACAGAGAACACACAAACAAGAAGGAAGTAAAAATATACAAATGGATCCTCCCAGAAAATGTGGCAATGGGAGAAGATGACAAAGAATTTCCTTTGTTTAGAATAGTCAATACAAAGACACAATCTCAACAAACAAACTCCTCTAGTGATAATGAGAGTTAAGTTCACAGCCTAGGTCATGAGCTCCGTTTCCAGAGGAATTACTGGAAGGAATTCCTCACGACCCCAGTGGAGCCTGTTGCATGGGAGAGAAGGGCAGTCTCCAGCTGGCTGTAGGGCCAGCACACACCACTGCTCTGTCTGCCTATTGTGGTGCTCCAGAAGGAAACAAGCTCAATAGAGGAGCTCTGACTCTTTGACAGAGGCAAAGGCAATCTTTGTTCTTTTAGGTGCTGGCCATGCAACTCGAAGGCTGACCCCTTCAGTATCAGTCAGGGGTTGGAAGGGACCTCAAGGAGCAGCCAGTCCCAACCCCCTGCCATGGGCAGGAACACCTCACACTACAGCAGGTTGCTCACAGCCACATCCAGCCTGGCTGCAAACACCTCCAGGCAGGAGGCTTCCACCACCTCCCTGGGCAACCTGTGCCAGGCTCTCACCACCCTCATGGGGAACAACTTCTTCCTAGCATCCGATCTCAATCTACCCACTTCTAGTTTTGCTCCATTCCCCCCAGTCCTATCACTCCCTGACACCCTCAAAAGTCCCTCCCCAGCTTTCCTGTAGCCCCCTTCAGGTACTGGAAGGCCACAATGAGGTCTCCTTGGAGCCTTCTCCTCTCCAGAGTGAACAGCCCCAACTCCCTCAGTCTGTCCTCACAGCAGAGCAGCTCCAGCCCTCTGCTCCTCATGGCCCTTCTCTGGACACCTTCCAGCATCTCCAGATCCTTCCTGTAATAGGGGCTGAGGGTCACCACCCTTTCTCTAGCATGACCATCAGCCTGCCTCAGCAGGAGGTTCATGACACAGCTGTGAAGGTCCATCTGGAAGCTTGCTTTGTGCCCCTGGGATGATTTCCCTGTGTTCAAGATGCTCTAGTTCATTGAGTTAATCCTGGAACTTTTTCCACAAGTGCAGTACTTTTAAACAGTTTCCTCTTTAATTTGTCCTGGCAGGATCCAGCACAAAGCTGGAGTATTCTACCAACCCTTTATCTGTCACAAGTAAAACTGACATCTGTATGAATGGTGTGTGTCAACAGGAGCTCCTGGAAGCCCCCAGCCACTCCTGCAGTGCCAGAGCCAGCACTGTGGAGTACAGAACACAGAATTAACCAGGCTGGAAAAGACCTTGGAGATCATCCAGTCCAACCTATCACCCAGCACCATCTGATCAACTAAACCATGGCACCAAGTGCCTCAGCCAGGCTCTTCTTGAACACCTCCAGTGATGGTGACTCCACCACCTCCCTGGGCAGCACATCCCAATGGCCAAACTCTCTTTCAGGGAAGAATTTGTTCCTCACCTCCAGCCTAAACCTCCCCTGGCACAGCTTGAGGCTGTGTCCTCTTGCTCTGGTGCTGCTTGCCTGGGAGAAGAGTCCAACCCCCACCTGGCTACAACCTCCCTTCAGGGAGTTGTAGAGAGCAAGAAGGTCTGTAGGCTGCATGCCATGGGAATGCAGCATGCCTTGTTTAAATGCAGAGGAAATTTTGCCCCTGAAGTACCTGCAGAGAAGGGATGGCTTCACTTCTATTCTGTATTCATTGGGTTAGCTTGAAAAGGTAAAAAGGAGATTAAACACCTGAATTCAACAAAAAGGCCACAGTGCCTTTCACCACCTAAACCTTTGAACATTTTTCCCTGTGAAGATGCCTGAACAATTATTTGTTTTCTTTCCAGATCTAATTGAGAGAGCTTTGCTCTTTCCAACCATTTCATCCACTCACACAGCTGTGACCACATCCATGTCCTGGCCTTCTGGAGAGCTGCTTTTGCACCGCAGCACTCTGAAACGTGGGGCTGCAAATCCAGGGAGCACACAGCAAGGCTCAAAAGAGGGGAATTAAACTTTTACAAAGGCCCAGAAATGCTTCCTTTTCCTGCCTTTTCTTTTCCTTTTCCCCTCCCTCTCCTTATTTTCTTTTTTATTTAAAATTCAATTAGATCAACTCAATTAGCAGGGAGCACTTGCAGCCCAGAAAGCCAATCACATCCTGGGCAGCAGCAAGAGAAGCACAGCCAGCAGGGCAAGGGAGGGGATTCTCCCCCTCTGCTCCACTCTGGGGAGACCCCACCTGGAGCACTGTGGCCAGTTCTGGAGCCTCTATTACAGGAAGGATCTGGAGGTGCTGGAAGGTGTCCAGAGAAGGGCCACGAGGAGGAGCAGAGGGCTGGAGCTGCTCTGCTGTGAGGGCAGACTGAGGGAGTTGGGGTTGTGCAGTCTGGAGAAGAGAAGGCTCCCAGGAGATCCAATTGTGGCCTTCCAGTATCTGAAGGGGGCTCCCCTCTCCCCATGAGGGCGGTGAGAGCCTGGCACAGGTTGCCCAGGGAGGTGGTGGAAGCCTCATGCCTGGAGGTGTTTGCAGCCAGGCTGGAGGTGGCTGTGAGCAACCTGCTGTGGTGTGAGTTGTCCCTGCCCCTGGCAGGGGGGGGGAAGTGGCTGCTCCTTGAGGTCCCTTCCAGCCCTGACAGTTCTGTGATTCTAAGAAAGTGGCCAGAGCCAGCAAACCTCCCCTGGGGTTTTACTTTCAATACTTTCAATAGCATTAAAGGGCATTAAAGGCAACTTCAACCATGGAACTGTGTAAATCTTCACATTTTGATATGTAAAATGAAACCTTTGGATTTCTTGCTGTCCTGCCTGCTTTTTATCTTGGGGTTTTTTAAGGTTTTCTTTGGGCCACTGTGTCCTTTCCCTGGCTGTTCCATGGTGTGGAATGGTACCACAAGCACTGTGAACCCTCACTCCTGAGCAGAGGATATGGGAACAGCAAACTGTATAAGCAGCTGCTTCAGAACCACTCCTTCATGGTTAAGTTTCTAGTTGTAGGCTTGCTAGCCAAGAACATGGATGCTTCTTGAATACACTGGAAATGTCTAATTTTAACCACTGGAATAGATGGAACTAAGCAGTAAAGGCAGCAGAGATGGTCCAATAAAGATTGCCTAAGGAGCATTAGATTGCCTCCTCTGGTTTGCAAAGCACAAACAAACAGCTCCTAACAGGAAATGCCCAGACCCAAACTTTTCAACACCAGTCTCCAGTGCAGCAAATGTCATCTTTTCTGTACGAGCAGCGATGCTACCAAGGCAATCCTTGCATGAACATCAAGAAACCACGCAGCCCAGTTCTTCACTGTCTTGAAAGCAAGTGAAGACAGCCCTGAGAGTGCTTCCAGCTGTTAGCTGGACCTGCCACATTCACAACTTCAGGCTTTGCTTTGCAAGACCATTTATAGAGCTCTGGAAAGAGCAGAGGGTATCATGGGATGGAAAGGTAGGGAGGAGCATTTTATTTTTACAACAAATTAAGACATGACTTCAGGGTTTTGTCCTTCCCCCCCCCCCCCCATCATTATTAACATCTGTAGCCCAAGATGGGAAAAAACCCCTCCAGTTACCTATCACTACTTCAGTTCATTAATGGATTTACACCAAAGAATTGTCTGTGCTTGGCTGCAGCAAGCTATAAAGCATCTAAACCTCCAGCTGGGTCTGAGCTTGTTGTCAAGTTCACATCACTCATTAGTATTTAGTCTGCCACGTCCAGTGCAGCAAACTTGGTGGTCATTGAAGCAATAATTTCCAAATGAAAGCAAGGATTAGAGCATGGCTTCTCAGAGGCAGTGCAGAGAAGGGATATCCCTGTGCAGCTGTGCAGCCAGGACCCCACAACAGGTCTAGAGCAAAGCAGAAGGCAGTGTGCTGTGCTGTGCTGCTTCACATGGCCTTTACTGTCTGAGGATGAATAGAATATATACAGCTAATAAGGAGGAGGAGAGGATGATTAGGAGCACTCACACATTAAAATAGCAGCACTGGCATTTAAGACAAAGCTGAACTATTTCCTTTGCACTAAAGTTGGATGCAGTTGGATAGGAACTGGAAAGAGTGATCGGTGTATTTAACAATTAACATGGTCTGCATTTTACATTAACAGGCTGTGAAAGAGCCAGCTCAGTTTGGTAGCCTTGAGCTTGCCCAGTTCTGATTAACTAATATCTTTAATGCAAATATTAACTCACTCCTGGCATGTACTGTCCTTAGATTGCAGCCCTGGGGTAGGTGAGATGAACACCGAACACAACTGGCAGAGCAAGTGCTCCTGAGGATTGTAGCTGTGCAGTCAACAGCTATGTGCTTGGCCCAAGCTACAAGACGGGGAAAATGAGATAGAATCACAGCATTATTGAGGCTGGGAAAGACCTCTGAGATGGAATGGAATGGAATGGAATGGAATGGAATGGAATAGAATAGAATAGAATAGAATAGAATAGAATAGAATAGAATAGAATAGAATAGAATAGACAGGTCCAGGTGGGAAAAGACCTTCAAGATCATCGTGCCCAACCCATCACCCAACACCACCTAATCAACTAAGCCATGGCACCAAGCACCCCACCAAGTCTCCTCCTAAACACCTCCAGTGATGGTGACTCCACCACCTCCCTGGGCAGCATATTCCAATGGCCAATCTCTCTGGCTGGGAAGAATTCCTTCCTAACCTCCAGCCTAAACCTCCCCTGGTGCAGCTTGAGACTGTGTCCTCTTGTTCTGGTGCTGCTTGCCTGGGAGAAGAGACCAACCCCCACCTGGCTACAACCTCCCTTCAGGGAGTTGTAGAGAGCAAGAAGGTCTCCCCTGAGCCTCCTCTTCTCCAGGCTAAGCAACCCCAGCTCCCTCAGCCTCTCCTCACAGGGCTGTGCTCCAGCTCCCTCCTCAGCTTTGTTGCCCTCCCCTGGACACCTTCCAGCATCTCAACATCTTTCCTGGCCACAGGACTGAAGATGTGGCCTAACCAGTGCTGAGAACAGGACAGATTGCCCTCTCTGCTCCTGCTGGCCACACTGCTCCTGATACAGGCCATCCTCAAGGCCAGCCTATCACCTAACACCACGACAACAAGGCCTTGCCTGCCTGGTTGCACAGCACCAGAGCCCTGTGGTGTGACAAAGAAATATTGTGGCAACTGGCAAGGCCCCAGGAGTTTTTCCAGGATCACTCCATGGAATGCTCCTGGGTATTGAAAGCAGGCTCCATGTCATGAAGTTAGTGACTGTACAGCAGTCATCTGTAGCTCCTCAGCTATAAATCATTGATGTTTGATGACGCAGGAAGCTGCATGCTTTATGCACACATTAGGTCTCCACCACAGGAGCCAAGTTTGGTGCAGGGACCTCAGTAAATCATACATTTCAAGGTGTCATACCCAGCAGGTTGAAAAGGCACCTGAAGCTGGGCTTGAGTTCTGTTCCTCTCACCCTCTTCTACCCATGACAACTTAAAACCACAGACATCTGGCTTGAGAGCAGCCCTGAAGAAAGGGACCTGGGGGTGCTGGTGGAGGAGAAGCTCAACAGGAGCCAGCAGTGAGCACTTGCAGCCCAGAGAGCCAAGCAGAGCCTGGGCTGCAGCAAGAGAAGCGGAGCCAGCAGGGCCAGGGAGGTGATTCTCCCTCTCTGCTCCACTCTGCTGAGACCCCACCTAAAGCTCTGTGTCCAGTTCTGGAGCCTCTATCACAGGAAGGATCTGGAGGTGCTGGAAGGTGTCCAGAGAAGGGCCACGAGGAGGAGCAGAGGGCTGGAGCTGCTCTGCTATGGAGACAGACTGAGAGAGTTGGGGCTGTTCAGTCTGGAGAAGAGAAGGCTCTGAGAAGACCTCATTGTGTCCTGGGGACGGACTTTTGATGGTGTCAGGGAGTGATAGGACTGGGAGGAATGGAAAAAAAAGTAGGAATGGGTCGATTCAGATTGGATATTAGGAGGAAGTTGTTCCCCATGAGGGTGGTGAGAGCCTGGCACAGGTTGCCCAGGGAGGAAGCCTCATTCCTGGAAGTTTTTGCATCCAGGCTGGATGTGGCTGTGAGCAACCTGCTGCAGTGTGAGGTGTCCCTGCCCATGGCAGGGGGGTTGGAACTGGCTGATCCTTAAGGTCCCTTCCAACCCTGACAATTCTCTGATTCCAAGTCCAATCCTGCAGTTTCTAGAGTTTAGATGTCTCCAGCACTGCCTTTGCTGAAGAGAAACTTCACAGAATTTGGGACCTTTTGGAAGCTGTGAAACAAACCAGGATGCAAGGAAGGAAATCCTCCATTCTAGTTAGTAATAACTCTGAGAAAATTATATTGTGCTGAAGAAAAATGACACCACCTGTTCTTGCCTTCCAGGTGCTTGAAATGACACAGTTGGTGAGCTTCAGGACTAAGAGAAGAAATTGTACTTGCCTGCTGCAGCTAGAGACAGAGTCTTTAGGGGTTTGGAAACCTGCAGGAAAACATGGAGGAGAGGGGAAGTAAATAACTTGTATGGCAAGGCAATCAGTCAGACTATCTGTGCAGTGCTGCACTCAAGCATGGGAGCGTACATGTAAGCCCAGTCGGTTTTTCACAGAGGATATTACTAACAGAGGTGATTTTTCAGCCAAGTATCCAACTTGCTTTAGCAGAAACAACTCAACATGATTTACAAGATGGAGCCTGTGGACCTTTAATGCACAGCTTCTTACATACAGGAGAGCAGCTGGTGCTGGGAAGGGCACTGTAGGACTCAAAGGAATCCATCGCTCCTTCTCCGAAGTTGCAGTCAAAGTCATTCCTCACAGGTTGACTTTAATGAAAGGAATGTTATCTCCTGTTTTCATCCTATTAATCTGTGAGAGTGGCATCTGATCAGTAAACATTGCCTGGAAATGCTTTACCAGGGTCTGTATGGGCAAGTTTTTAGGCAGTGTGAGTGAAACCCTTCAGCTGAGACAGGAGAAGTCTTTCTGGCTGTTTTTGAGCGGGAAAGGTTACTTTCTCATCAGTGCGGTGGGAATTTGGCTTCCTGCTCTCCGACACAGCATGAAAAAAACATGAACGAGCTCAACCTGAAATGAACTCAGATACAAATCTAATGGCACCCAAATACATCACATGATGGAAAGCCTTCAAGATCACAGCCTGAACGGCAGTGGATGAAGCAGAGGGCTCCAGCAGCAGCAGCACTCGGCGACAGGGGCACGAGAGCTGTGCAGGGCTTGAAGCAAGGGAAGCTTTACACCACAAAGTGGTGCACAAAGAAAGGCTCTGTGCTTTCCTTTTGAAACAAGGGAAAAGAGCTCTGCAATTAAGTAGATGAGTTTGGGCTTCTTGCCACAGTAAATCACTACTAAATCCTTTCACCCCCACTCCAAGGCTGGGAGTGGGAGGTGCAGGACGCAGTAGGGTTAGCCAAGACTTCCATTTCTCCCAAGAGGCCTGGGGTTGCTTCAGCTGCTGGGATGAGGAGCATGGGTTTATGCAGCATGTTTGGAATAGCACTTGTCTTAAGTCATATATATTGCCTAAATTACACATGGGGGGTTTGCTCTATCATACATATGGCATGGCTACAGCACTCCTGAAGCAAGGGGAGCCAACACCACACTGCAAGTTGTTTAAGATCATACACACACAATCTCTGCACTGAGTGGATGATTCTACCCCCACAGAAGGTACTGGGAGCTGGTTGTGCCTGGGGCTCCTGGAACATGCTAGAAAGTGTGAGAAGGGCTGCAAGGATGATCTTGGAGACTGGATCTCCTCTGCCATGGAGACAGACTGAGAAGGTTGGGGCTGGAGAAGAGAAGGCTCCCAGGAGACCTTATTGTGGCCTTCCAGTATCTGAAGGGGGCTACAAGAAAGCTGGGGAGGGACTTTTGAGGGTGTCAGGGAGTGATAGGACTGGGGGGATGGAGCAAAACTAGAAATGGGGAGATTGAGATTGGATGTGAGGAAGAAGTTTTTCCCCATGAGGGTGGTGAGAGCCTGGCACAGGTTGCCCAGGGAGGTGGTAGAAGTCTCATCCCTGGAGGTTTTGAAGGCCAAGGTGGATGTGGCTGTGAGCAACCTGCTGTAGGGTGAGGTGTCCCTGCCCAGGGCAGGGGGTTGCAACGGAATGATCCTTGAGGTCACTTCTGAACTTGACATTTCAATGATTCTGTGGTCCCCTGTTGTTTATCCTTCTGTTAACAATGCCAAGCACTTGCTGAAGTTCAGCTGCATCAAGAAAGGAGTCACTGGAGATCTGCTGATTTACACCAGCTGTGAATTCTTGCTGGTATTCAGTGCAAATAACCTACTTGGAGTGGGGGAAAAAACTCAACCTTGAAAGTGATCTATGTGTCTGTGTGTATAGGCAGTAACATGATGTCCTGCTGCCCTTCAAGAAATCAACAGGAGAGGGCTTGGTGTTGTGAACTGAATCTTGGCATTAAGGCAAATATGGTAGGGCAGCCACTGAAATAAAACTGTTTGTGTGTACATTCGAATTTGCACACCATCAAGGGAGGTTCTCCACCCCCTCCACTCTGCTCTAGCAAGGCCCCACCTGGAATATTGCATCCAGTTCTGGGCTCCCCAGCTCAAGAGGGACAGAGATCTGCTGGAGAGAGCCCAACAGGGGGCTACAAGGATGCTGAAGGGACTGCAGCACTGCCTGGTGAGGAGAGGCTGAGAGCCCTGGGGGTGGTTAGTCTGAAGAGAAGGGTGAGAGGGGATCTGATCAATGTCTATCGATATCTGAGGACTGGGGGTCAGGAAGGAAGAGGGTCAGGGACAGGTTCTGCTCACATGTGCCCTGGGATAGGACAAGGGGCAATGGATGGAAACTCCAGCACAGGAGGCTCCACCTCAAGATGAGGAGGAACTTCTTCCCTGTGAGGGTCCCAGAGCCCTGGAGCAGGCTGCCCAGAGAGGTTGTGGAGTCTCCTTCTCTGGAGCGTTCCAGCCCTGTCTGGATGCATTCCTGTGTGACCTGTGCTGGATTCTGTGGTCCTGCTCTGGCAGAGTTTGGACTGGAAGATCTCCAGAGGACCCTTCCAACCCCTCACATCCTCTGATCCTGTGACTTCAAGGACAAAAAGCCAAAGACTGCTTTGTCCCTAGAAACGTTTATCGAAGAATGGATGAAGTGTTAGAGAACCTGCAGGTGAATTTGGATTGCAAAGGCCTAGGTGTCTTTGTGCAAGCTAGGTTATTTATATCCCTTTTAATGCAGCCTCAGCTCCAATCACTGTTATTTTAACTCCTTTTTTTTTTCAATTTTATTTAAAAATGAAAGAATTCCTTGGGCTGCTTTCCAGCTGCAGCACAGCCACGGAGGCTATCGTGCAAGAGATCACTCAGCTAAAGTCAGGGCATGACAAAGTGGAGGAGAAAGAAAGATTCCCACAGATGCAAACATCATGGGGGGAGTGCTTCACATGCTGTAAGCCACACAGTCAGCTGCCTGCTTCAGCTCTCTCCATGTCTATAAATAGCTCTGTGAAGGGTGTGTGACATGCTCTAAACTACCCCAAGAACAGCAGTTTAATAATCCACCATTCACAAGTTCATTTGCAGATGGTGAGAGAGTATGTTGTTAGCAGCCAGCTTTGGAAGCCTCCAAAATCCACGTTGCCCTCATGGAAATAATTATGAGGGAAGTAAAAGCAACAGCAAAACTGACCTCCAGAACCCTGGGTGACACAAGAAGTCACCAAGCTCCACCACGCAAAGAAACCCCAGCACAATCTTCTCACCTCATTCACGTAACCTGTGCAGAAAGGGCTCTGGAGCAAAAAAAAATGAAGTCATGCCTTGGTTTCTGTGGCAGGTCAGTTTGGTTTTAATTTAGCACTGCTGAGGAATTAGCTTTTGAGCTGATGAGAAGAGATGGAAGCAAAAACTAATGAGAGAGAACAACTAGATGCAATTAATTAGGCTACTGGAAGTTGATGTCAAAGGCAAGTTTCAGTTACAGCAGAAATATTAGCGGTGGCTACATCAGCCTGAGATGAAAGCACTTGGTCTAACACAGGACATGCTAATTTATGCCTTTATGGAGGAGTCACTATAACATCATAGTAGGCAGAAAATGCCCAGAGGAAGCAACTAGAGTAATCAGCTGTGGCTGAGATGCTCACAGCAACGGTCACAGTGAAGCCAGGACAGTTGTGGCCTGTTCCAGCACCCCTGAAGGATGAGCCAGGAGCTGACCAGCCCCTTAGGATCCCAGAATGGTCCCTGTCTATCAAAAAGGGTAAGTGGACACAGTAGTCTGTCTTGCAACATCGTTATACCAAGTTACCAGACCTGGGAGCTCAGTGGGGCTGTCTGGAGCCAGCCAAGAGAAGAGGCTTGCACTTCAAACTCCGATGTGTTTCTCCACCTCTAGCATAAAGTTCTGCTCTGAAGCACAGGGGCTGGTTCCTCGTGTAAGGGTTAACAATGCATCCCTGCCTTCTGAAAACATCCTCTTCTCAGTAAGAAAACAGTGACATTTCATAGGTCAGAGATGTTCTGTATCATGTCACCTCTGCACACAGCTTCATGCTTGGCAGTTGTGATGGAATGCCGAACCCCCCCCCCCCAAAAAAAAGCCCCAACAAACAACAAAACCACAACAAACCCCCAACAAACCAACTAAAACTCTGTTCCTGGGTTCCACTTCCTTTTAAAACACCAATCCAACCCAAAGGGAAGCCTTCACAGAGCTTCCCTTCACAAAGGTGATCCCCTTAGAGAAGACAGAAAGATTGCTCTCCAGCTGCTATCAACAGAGCTTCTCTTTGTTCCACCGAGGTCTCCATTTTACTACCTGTGCCTAGTTTAGAGAGTTCTTAACAGCTCTCAGCACTTCACATAAATTAAGAAGATGAAACAAGGGGAAGCACTGAATAAAACGTTGAGCCAGGCTTAACCCTGGTGTAAAGGATGCCATCAGTGACATCAAACAGGAGCAGGAAACTTGTGCAAAGCAGTAGGTGATTACTGCCTCTTAATTTATGAGGAGGATTAGAGGGTGAATGCTGGGGGAGAGCACACAGAATAGAATGGGTGCTTTTCACTGCAGAGTAAGACGAGGACAGCCTCTGCTACTCATCTTCCTGCAAAGCACTCGGCTCCAGCCTGAAAACTTGTGCTGCTCTGCAAACTTCTCACTTACAATAGTAATGAGAAATTCAGCCCTCACTTCGACCTGCCCCTTTTCTGCAACATTTTGTTGCCTTGTTCCTCTCTTCATCATTAACTTCAGCTCTAGGAGGGCCTTACCATAGCTGACATCAAGGGCTTCCTACCTGCGCTCCATCAGGGCCGTGACAAAGGTGCGATGAAAGCTCTGCACTGCTGCTGCTGGGCCCTGGTGCTTTCCCTCTGCCTGGTTAGAGCTGTTACCAGTGATCGATGTGATCATGCCTGACCTCCTTCCAACCTGTCTTGGCAGCTCCCCCTCTTTGCATGGCCCCTCTGCCATTTCTTGATTTCAGTGCCTAACGTACAGCTCGGCTGCTTTCCCTTTTCCCCTCCGGAGGAAGATGAAAGCACGAAGGAGGGGAGCGTGGTCGTTGAAAGGCAGAGCCGGTCTGTGCTCCTTTGAAACACACCAGAGCACCAGAAAACAACCAGGAGTCTGAGCTTATCATTAGGGAGCTTGCTGTGTTCAAGAATGTCGAAAGAACCCAGCACAAGGGCTGCTGCAAGCAGCAGCCACAGTTACATCACTCAGAAGACATAAATTCACCTTTTTTTAGCTCCCCCCCCTCCCCTTTTTTTTTCCCTGAGTAAATAAATGTTCACCTTTGAGACACAAGCCGCCACAAGCTGGCTCCTGAAACTGCCCAAAGGATCTTGCAGGTCCTCAATTAAGCTTCCTTGCAACTGCTGCCACAAGTTGTAAGGGCAGAGGGAACCATGCCTGTGGTTGTAGCGAGCTCCAGACAAGAAGAAAAATGGGAAAGGCACAGAAACTCTTTGCTTTGATCAAAACTGAGGGTGACAGCTGCGTTGCTTTCATTCTGGCAGCACAACATTGTAACAAACCCACAGCTCCAGCTCTTAATGGTACGATTACCCTTTTTGGTTGCTTGTTTATTTGGGTTTTTTTGACTGTCCTTATTGAGGCTTTGCTTCAAGAAGCAAAGGAAAGTTTGACTTTCCCCCCCCCCCCACTTATTCATATCAGCCTTCAGTTTTCAACACATTCAGACCACGAACTGAAATGTTTTGTCTGACCACATCAAACTCATGCATTCTGATAAACTACTGCAAATATCTTCCTCTTGTCTCAGCATGCCTGAAACAGGATATGTAATGATGTCCTAAAGAGGAAAGGGGGGGGGGAGAAACCTCAGCAAGAGAAAAGAGCAAGGCAAGACAGAAATGACAATATTAGCAATGAAAAATGCTACTAAGAAGAAATACATTTGTGCTTGGCACAAATAAGAGGCTTCTTTTCCCTTGCCAAAGTCAAGTCAGATTAGTTTTCAGAGTTATGCAAACCTCAAAGTTTTGCCTGGAGGAGATCCTGAAAGAGAATTTGAGGAAGGTTCATTCCAATTCCTGCCATTTGATCCACAAAGGAGAAATACTGCTGGCATCAGCTCAGCACACCCTGGGATGCTATTGGGCTGTCATCCCTGAAAGGAGAGAAGCTTGCTGGTAGGGGAAAAGGCAAGTGGTCTCCATGCATGGCTTCCAGGGAGACTCAGACACAGGTGAGTGGAAAACTAGACCTCCCCCAAAGAGGAGTCCAAATCCAGAGTGAAGTTAGCTGGCTAGTTTACACCAGCATCTCTGGGATTCATTTAGTATTGCAGCTCCAGCTACACATCAGGGTCCTCCTGTGCATTTGAGAAGCAGAAGGGAACCATCAGTTTCTGTGCAAAAAGGTAGAAATGACCTTTTGCAGCTCCAGACGTCAGTGCCAGCATGACAGGCTTCAGACAGCAATGGGCTGGGCTTTGTGTGTTTGGCATTCCAGCACTTGACTGTGTGACACCAGGGAAGATGGAAAAGATGCTTTTGGCACTTGCATGCCTGGCTCATGCTCCAGCTTGCCAGCTGGAGGGGAACAAAACCTGAGCTTGTGGGGACAGCCTGTATTAATGGTCCATTAATCCCAAGAGAGCTATCAGTCACCTGTCAGGCAACAAGAATTTGGAAAACACGTTAAGTAGCTTCTCTGCTCATCAATAGCACAACGAGCACAAACCTGCCATGCTCTGCAGCCTCTTAGCCCAAGGCAAGTTCCCTGCACTCAAAGCAGAGAGAGCAGCCACCCAGCTTTCGGGACTGCCTTAGCACGACATTTGTGCTCCTTAAGCAAAGCAACAGCTCCCCAGAGCACTGTCCCCTGCAACACCTTCTTCTCCCTGGCAGGCAGTGGATGGTTATCCTGTCACTGACTAGACTTTGAGAGCAAAGGGCTGGGTTAATCCTCATGCTTCCCTTTCATCATGCTCTTAGAATTAGTACTCTTTCCTGATTTGCCTTTGTTGTGGCTGCAACACTGGCTGCAGCATGGCTTCTACTCACATCACCCCAGGGGTGAGAACAAGAAGATCCCTTAGTGCTGGGACATTGCAGTCACCTCTGCCATCTGAGAGGTAGGTCTCCAGACAGCCAGTTCAGTGCTGCTAATGGGACACAATCACAGAGCACTGCACTCAGCTCCCTGCAGTCTATCAGAAGGGTTTCTCTTGAACACTACCAGTGGAATGCAGGTTCCAGTATCAGGAGTCAGAGTTTGAAGGCAATGGTTGCTTCAGAAAGTACCTTGTTGGCAGCCCATGAAGGTTGGCCCAGTGTATAATGAAGGAGCTCCTGGCCGTTAAGGGTCCTGCAGAGTTGCTCACAGAGCTTGATGTTAAACTCCTCCAAAAAAAGACCTGGGGTTCAAAAACGCTGTGATTGAGACTGCATCAGTTAGAAGGCTGATGGTATGGATGAAGGGCTCAAAAGAGCTCTCCAAGGCACCTCACTGATGAAACGCTGTGTGCTGGGGTTTTAGTTCTGTTAGCAGAGAGCCTTAGCTGCACCAGCTTCACCCTTTGAAGAGGGTTGCACTGAGGTATCAGTGCTTGGAGGAGCCATACATGGATGAACTTTATAGATATTTGCAAATTCACAGAAGCATAGAATCAATAAGGTTGGAAAAGACCTCAAAGATCATCAAGTCCAACCTGGCACCCAACACCTCATGACCGACTAAAGCATGGCACCAAGTGCCACATCAAGCCCCTCTTGAACACCTCCAGAGATGGGGACTCCACCACCTCCCTGGGCAGCACATTCCCATGGCTAACAGCTCTCTCTGTGAAAAACATTCCCCTGAATTGAGCCTAAACCTCCCCTGGCACAGCTTCAGACTGTGTCCTCTTACTCTGGTGCTGCTTGCCTGGGAGAAGAGACCGACCTCACCTGGCTACAATCTCCCTCCATCCTGAGAAACAATGTGATGGTGTATTGGATTCTCTGCTTGTATCACTTGAGAATGGCTGTTTTGATGAGGGTGGTGAGAGCCTGGCACAGGTTGCCCAGGGAGGTGGTGGAAGCCTCATCCCTAGGAGGTTTTTTGCAACCAGGCTGGCTGTGGCTGTGAGCAACCTGCTGTAGTGTGAGGTGTCCCTGCCCATGGCTGGGGGGCTGGAACTGGCTGATCCTTGAGCTCCCTTCCAACCCTGACAATTCTGTGATTCTAAGTGGGGAGGCTACCTGAGAGAGTCAACTCTGAGCAGAAAAAGTCACCAGCACTGGGGGTGTTGAGGAAGAGCCTGGCTGAGGCACTTGGTGCCATGGTTTAGTTGAGCAGATGGTGTTGGGTGATAGGTTGGACTTGATGATCTCTGAGGTCTTTTCCAACCTGGTTAATTCTATTCTATTCTATTCTATTCTATTCTATTCTATTCTATTCTATTCTATTCTATTCTATTCTATTCCATTCCATTCCATTCCATTCCATTCTCTGACTGCTGCAGGACACTGAAAAGGTTAGGCACAAATTACAACGTGTGAGTTGAACCCTTGTCCTAGAACAGCACACATATGGACATTCTGTCTTCTCCTTTCTTTCTTACAGTGAAATATTAGCACAGAGCCATATGAGACTTTTCAGTACCCCTAGGACAGAACTTCAAATGTTTAGCCATTTGAGAGATCCTTTTTTAAAAACTCATCAAAATCTCAGGGTTTGTAAATGTTCCCCCAGCCTCAGCTCATCTCTTTTAGGTTTCTCAGTGTTCTTTTCCCCCCCCATATTACTCCAGCAAAGGGAAGAGATCTTTTGTTTGCTGAGGAAACGACTGTAAACCAACAGAACCCCAAAGGTGTGTCACAGGCAGCTTCTGGGACAAGCAGGCTTGTGAAAATTGCATCCTGGGATCCCCTGTTTGTTGCCTTGCCATTATTTCTTGAACAAACCTCTCCAGTTTAGCACTGACAGGATGGGTTTGCTGCTGCTGAGAGCCCAACAAAAGCAGAGACGGAGATTTTCTGGGTCAGACTCTCTGAAAAGCTCTTAGAGTGAGAATGTTGAAAAGTCTCCCTCACAATGCACAAGCCAGAACCCCAGTTAGCTTCTCTTTCTACAGGACTGAGAAAACCCCCTGAAGGGTGGCAATAGGCTATTTAAAGAACAAAGTAAATAGATCTGAGTCTAAGTAGACACAGGAAACAGATCAGTGTCTCATTATGGCGAAATCTGTACAGCAAGGTTTTGACAAGAGCCCCGGGCTGGGTCTCCTCCAACATGAGGCTTTCTACCAGGTGTTTGCTTAAGCCTCTAAAGATGTAGATCAGCTTCAGCCAACACAGGGCAGGGATGTACTTTGCTACATCCTAGAAGCCTTTATTGCTGAGGGGCAGGGCTGCATAGTGGGTTTGCAGGCAAGTATAAGCCAATTCCATCCCTACCCCTGGCCCTCTGCAGGTTTGTCCCTTAGAATGACTCCCACACCAGTCGTGGCTACGTGACCTCCAGTTTGCTTGCCACAGGGGGAGAGGGAGGCCATGCGTGCTAGTAGAATGTGAGGAAATGCATGCCAGAGCCTGCAGCTAGGGGTCAGGAACAGGCTTCTGACAAAGCCAACACACTATGTGGTCCAAGCCCTCTGCAGCTCCCAGCTGTATTACTGCCACCGCTCCGGAGCGCTGCTGGGCTGGGGTGTGCAGGGATGCGGTGACATGAAGCGCAGCTGTGCTTCGCCCTGGTGTTTTCCTAAGCTCTTACAGATGGAGGTGACTTAAGCCAAACTTTCTCATAGCACCAGAGCCACTTTGTGGGCACAGGGCTCCTTCAGTGTATTCTGTTTCACTGTGCTTTTGGCTGTGTTCAGGTGGATCAGGGCCCCAGGGAGAAAGGACTCTTTTCCTTTCATTGCTCCTTGAGGCAGCAGAAGCTGCCTCCCCATGCATGCTGCTCCTCACAGCAGCTCATCAGCTGGGAAGGTGCCAAGCATCTTACAACCAAGGGGCAAGTTTACAAAGAAATCATAGGGCTGGGGTGGGGGAGACTTTAAAAGGTCATCTAGTTCAACACCCCTGCTGCAGGCAGGGACATCTTCAACTAGATCAGATCATCCAGAGCCCCATGCAACCTGACCTTGAATGCTTCCAGGGATGGGGCATCTATCACCTCTCTGGGTAACCTCT
This sequence comes from Colaptes auratus, assembly GCA_015227895.2. NCBI lineage: Eukaryota > Metazoa > Chordata > Aves > Piciformes > Picidae > Colaptes > Colaptes auratus. The sequence goes on along the minus strand of CM026886.1, from coordinate 2,236,644 downwards.
GCCAGTGTTTCACCACCCTCATTATAAAACCAAATTATTCCTCCTACTTTGTCTAAATCTCCAGTCTTTTAGTTCAAAACCATCACCCCTTGTCCTGTCGTTCTTCCTTTCTAATGGAGCCCCTTTAAACATTGAAAAGCTGTAATAAGGTCTCACCAGAGCCTTCTCCAGGCTGAACAACCACAAGTCTTCTTTCAGCCTCTCTTCACAGGGGAGGTGGCCCAGCCCTCTGATAATTCTTGTGGCTTTCTCTGAATCCAGTCCAAAAGGATAATGCCTTTCTCATGCTGATGACTCCAGAGCTGGACACAGCACAGGGTAGAGGTAATAGGAGATTAAAAGATGTAATCTGGGAGAATTCTGTGTACTGGAAGCAGGCCAAGAGACAGATGAAAGAATGATATGATCTCTAGAAAAGAAGGGAATCATTTCAGACACTGGATCTATTTAAGCTTCCAAACATAACCTGCCGCCATCTAGATCAAAATAAACCTGATATTAGAGGATTTTTCTAGACAAACTCATACTAAGACTGGAAGCTGAAGCTGCATACATTTGAACTGGGGAAAAGGGGATGAACCTTATTCAATGGCAGTTAATCACTGCAAGAACTTCCCATGCATGGTTTCCTCATGACTCTCTCGGTTTTGAATGAAAAGTGGATATCACAGATCAGAGGATGTTGGGAGTTGGAAGGGACCGCCAAAGATCATTGAGTCCAACCCCCTGCCAGAGCAGGACCACAGAATCCAGCACAGGTCACACAGGAACACCTCCAGATGGGGCTGGAAAGGATCCAGAGAAGGAGACTCCACAACCTCTCTGGGCAGCCTGCTCCAGGGCTCTGGGACCCTCATAGTGCAGAAGTTCCTCCTCATGTTGAGGTGGAACCTCCTGTGCTGGAGTTTCCATCCATTGCCCCTTGACCTGTCCCAGGGTACAACTGAGCAGAGCCTGTCCCTGACCCTTCCTTCCTGACCCTCAGTCCTCAGATATTGATAGACATTGATCAGATCCCTCTCAGCCTTCTCCTCTGCAGACTAACCAGCCCCAGGGCTCTCAGCCTCTCCTCACAGGGCAGTGCTCCAGTCCCTTCAGCATCCTTGTAGCCCTTGTAGAGAGAGCTGAGGAGCCCAGAGCTGGATGCAATGTCTTCCTAGTATATGTGCTTCTGTGGAATGATAGAGTCTACTCTGTACTGCATAGGATCCAACTGTTCCCTTCTGGCCTTAATCTACAAATGATTCTAAACCTGTTATGCACACTGACTTGTTCCTACAGGACAAATTTGTCTCCAGCCCCCTCAAGGTGAGGATATTTTCAAAACATCAAATGAAAGTAGCCAGGACATGGTGTGTTTGGTAAAGATATGCTGTTGGCTTGGCACCTGTGACTCACAGCTGTGCCTGTGGGATGGTAGTGGTAAATCTGGAGGGCGAGATCTTCAAACACACTTAGGTAAATCAGTGTCACACAACTGGGTGCAGGTGTGCCATCCCGAGCTGCTCTGGAGGGGCCAACCATCCCCTTTGGCTCTTTCTCTAGCCCCCTCTTCCCCACTAATTACAGGGTGGCAATTTGCATTCACATTTGCAGGGGCCTTTGGTGTGCACCCCTGCCTGTGTTCACAAAGCAAGCATGCCCAGCCCCTGGGTGCATTTCTGTTCCTGCCTTGCAGATGTTGGTCCAACAGCTTTGCAGAGGAGTTACATACAGGTGGGCTCTGCACTCCCACGGGGTCCTGCTGTGGGGAGTGCTACAAAACAAAGCCTTGCAGGTGTTTCCTGTGTCCTTGTGGTCATTGCTTGTGAATGCTTCTTAGCTACTGCTTAGTGTATATGGTTTGGCAAGGCAGGTTGTTTACCTTAGCTTTAACTGCCCACCCATCCCAAGCCAGAGTGCATTTTATGTTATTCAGAAAGACTGTGGGCACAATGTGAGCCTTTGAACCTTGAGGCTTCCCTCCAGAGTGAGAGGCTCAGAGGGAAAAGGAGACCCAGAGATGTGGTAACAGTTTTCACCTCAAATTCACTTTCCAGAAGGGCAGTGCTGTCATAGTTGGCAGCAACTGCTTCACCACCTGCCACCTCCTCAACATCCCAGCAGAACACTGCACAAACCCCAGCCTGTCCTCAGGCCACGACACTGGGGAACTGGAAGCAGGTCACTTCAGCCTTACACGTGGCATCTGGGGCAGCACCTCACAACACATACCATTAAGACAAAGGAAAGAAAAACCTCTTAAACACTTCTGTGCTCACAGGCTGCATAGTGGACTTCAATCTGGAGAGGTTTTGACTTGAATCTGGGAAGGTTTCACTTGAATTTGGAAAGGTTTTGGCCTGAATTTGGAAAGGTTTTGGCCTGGATTTGGAAAGGTTTTTGTTTTGGCTTGAATTTGGAAAGGTTTTGGCTTGAGTTTGGAAAGGTTTTGGCTTGAGTTTGGAAAGGTTTTTGTTTTGGCTTGAGTTTGTAAAGGTTCTGGCCTCAATTTGGCAAGGCTTTGACTTGAGTTTGGAAAGGTTTCCTAGACTATGAGTCCATATTTTCTATAACCCTTCAGAAAAACACCTTTCATTTACTTTCATTTTGCTTCTGTAATAATTACTGCAATCCTCTGAAGCAAACAAAACAGAGCAAGTGATCAGAGTAAGGCATAGGAAAACAGACCCAAAATACATCTAGCCTAATGAGGATGGAGGCTGTGAACAATTTGCTTCTCAATGCTTAGTGTGAGCTGGACTTGCAAAGTGGTCTGGAAGAGACCTGGAAGTCAGAGGGTTGTACTGGACAGTACTAATTACTTTGTTAATTTTATTATAGGAGAACCTATTTTTATGAATCACAGAATCATTTTGGTTGGAAGAGACCTCAAAGATCATCACATCCAACCCAGAACCTACTCAGCAAGGGTCACCCCTAAACCATAGCCCCAAGCACCACATCCAAACAATCTTTAAACATGCAGGCTTGGAGACTCCACCACCTCCCTGGGCAGCACATTCCAGTGCCTGACCACTCTTGCTGGAAAAAGATGCTTCCTAATACCCAGCCTAAACCTACCCAGTCACAGCCATTGAGGCCATTCCCTCTTGTTTCTGTTTACCTGTGAGAAGAGACCAGCACCAACCTCTCCAGGCAGCTGTAGAGAGCAATGAGGTCTCCCCTCAGCCTCTTCTTTTTCAAACCACACAGCCCCAGCTCCCTCAGTTGCTCTTTCCAGGCCCTATATTTTGCTATAGGTTGGGTTTTGTTGTTGGATTTTTGTTTTGTCTTGCTTCCAAAGCATGGTTTAGAAACCACTGGGAGTTGCTTGGATGCTGCCCTCCAGAGGGAGTGCTGTTCTGTTTCCATCTCGGCGCTCCCTGCCTAAGCCAACCCTTGCCAAATTCCAGCCCGTTCCTTTAGAAGCAGTGCCCCAAAGAGGCAAGACCTCACTAGCACCTAATTGCTTTTGGAAAGTAAACATTTTACTTCATGTTTCCAGTGCTCTGTTTAACAGCATGGTAGGTCTTCTGCTGCTCAGGCAGGAAGAGAGATCAGTGAGGACATGAACAGCCATCCCCTCCACAGCCAGCCAGCTACGAAGAGCTAGGAAGGGTTGCTACCTGGTGTCTGCTTCTTTCTGTTGCCTAAACTTAGGCAATGAGTCTGGTGTTGGATCCTGACTTTTAAACAGTTAATACCTAGTGCAATAAATCCTCTCTCTCTCTCCTGTGAGGTTGAAAAAGTTTTGTCACAGGCAGGTTTTACACAGAAAACAGTGCTGGTAGCTGTAGAAGTCTACCAGCGTGCTCCTGACCTAGAAGAGCAATGCTCTCAAGTTTCCATAGGACAGTAAGCTGCACTTTTCTTTCTGGCCTCATTGCCTGCTAAAAAAGGAAACTCTTTATATTATTGGCACAATGGATTCCTTGAAGTGTGCAGCTTTGTAGCCAAATGCTCTGCTAGAGCACATTCCTGCTATTCTGCACACCATTTGCTTCCAGCTCAGGTAATTCTAAGCAGCAGTGAGACCTAAGAACCATGACTGTTAATGTGCTGATATGTTAAGCACAGGAGTCCTAAATTCCTGAAGTCTTCTGATTTTCAGTATTGTAGGGGTAATAATAAAGTTTCAGAAGAGTTGCATGTGAGCAGCTCTAAGCAGACACAGTTCTTCCAGTCCTGCTAAATTGGATGTAAGGAGCTACCACAGGCCAGTGGATCTAGCAGTGTGAGCCAGCAGTGTGCCCAGGCGGCCAAGAAGGCCAATGGCATCCTGGCCTGCATCAGGAACAGTGTGGCCAGCAGGAGCAGGGAGGTCATTGTGCCCTGTGCTCAGCACTGCTCAGGCCACACCTTGAGTCCTGTGTCCAGTTCTGGGCTCCTCAATTTAAGAAGGACATTGAGACACTTGAAGGTCTCCAGAGAAGGGCAACAAAGCTGGGGAGGGGTCTGGAGCACAGCCCTGTGAGGAGAGGCTGAGGGAGCTGGGGTTGCTTAGCCTGGAGAGGAGGAGGCTCAGGGGAGACCTTCTTGCTCTTTCAACTCCCTGGAGACTGTAGCCAGGTGGGGGTTGGTCTCTTCTCCCAGGCAAGCAGCACCAGAACAAGAGGACACAGTCTGAAGCTGTGCCAGGGGAGGTTTAGGCTGGAGGTGAGGAAGAAATTCTTCCCAGCAAGAGAGATTGGCCCTTGGGATGTGCTGCCCAGGGAGGTGGTGGAGTCACCATCCCTGGAGGTGTTTAAGAGCAGCCTGGCTGAGGCACTTGGTGCCATGGTTTAGTTGATCAGATGGTGCTGGGTGATAGGTTGGACTGGATGATCTCAGAGGTCTTTTCCAACCTGGTTAATTCTATTCTATCCTAGTCTAGTCTAGTCCATGACCCTGACACTAGGCTACTAACCAAAGAGTTTAACTTCACTTTTTAAAGAATCTGAAATGTAGATTTTTTTTTAATGTATTGATGTTTTTTGTGTATCAAGAAACATCCTGCATAATTTATCTCAACAAAGTCCCAAACACCTGATGTATGATGATAGATTAGTGAACAACCCTCTGCTTTCCAAGCTCCCTTATTCATCTTTCCCCACCTAGATACCTTTGTCTTTCTGCCACAGCCACCCAAGAAGTTTTCATATTCAGAACCACAGAGTGGTCTGGGTTGGAAGGGACCTCCAAAGCTCACCCAGTCCAACCCCCTCTGCACTCAGCAGGGACATCCTCCACTAGATCAGGTTGCCCAGAGCCCTGTCCAGCCTCACCTTGAACATCTCCAGGGATGGGGACCCAACCACCTCCCTGGGCAACCTGTTCCAGCGTTCCACTACTCTCATGGTGCAGAATTTGTTCCTAACACCCAGTCTAAATCTGCTCTGCTCTAGTTTGAAGCCCTTGCCCCTCATCCTATCACTGCAGTCTCTCTCCATCCTTCCTCAGCCCCCTTCAGGTACTGGCAGGCTGCTATGAGGTCTCCCCAGAGCCTGCTCTTCTCCAGGCTGAACACCCCCAGCTCTCTCCATCTGTCCTCTAACCCCCTGATCATTTTCCTGGCCCTCCTCTGGACCTGCTCCATCAGGTCCATGTCCTCCCTGTATTTCTTCTGTAATGTATTTTTTTTCTAAGCTCAGGCACAGCAAAAGTTTCAGTGGTAAGCCAAACTGTCCTGGTCCCCTGTTTAGGCCTCAAGCTGCACCAAGGAAAGTTTAGGCTGGTCAGGCACTGGAAGAGGTTGTCCAGGGGGTGGTGGAGTCAAAAAATGTATGCCAAAAATGTGCAGAGGTAGAACTTTGGGACATGGTTCAGTGGTCACGGTGGTGTTGGGTTGAGGGTTGGACCTGATGATTTCAGAGGCCCTTTGCAATCTGATTCTATGATTAGAAGCTTTTACAATGTGCTGTTACCCTGGAAGTTCAGGTCAATATTGGGAATAATTGCCCTTGTATAAATCCAGCCTGTTCCCCTGGCCTAGGAAGCTGCTCTCCACCCTTGCCAATGAAATTTTGGCTGGGCAGGAAGAAATAAAGCCCTGAAGAGTGTTTTGAGCCACAGAGCCACACTTGGAGCTGCAGAAGCTCAGAGTGGGTGCCTCCTATCCTAAAGGTGTTACCTCCTTTCCAACAGGCAGCTCCACAAGGGGCTGCACCCCATGCCGGCCGGTGCCCTGTTTGAGCCAAGTGAAAGGTGGTGTTCATGGCCTGGTGCTGACCCACTCACTCCCCTCAGAGCTTTCTGGGAGGGGGAGCGCTCGACACAAGTGCTTGTCTGGGGGGGTTTCTGAGGGGGAGCCTCATTAATGCTGGCAAGCATTAATGGTTGGAAAAGACCCTTTCAGGTCATCAGACTATTCTCTAACTCTACCAGGGCTGGTGCTGAACCGTGGCCCTCAGCACCTTTGTGGCTTCTAAACACCTCCAGGGATGAGGAATGAACCACAGGTTCAGAGATAGCATGGGGTTGGAAGAGGTCATCTTGTCAACCACCCCTCCTGCAGTGAGCAGGGACATCTCCAGCTGGAGCAGGTTGCTCAGGGCCCACATCAAGTCAGGTGGGGGTCGGTCTCTTCCCCCAAGGAACAAGGAACAAGGAACAAGGAACAAGCATTTTCCTGAGTCTCAGAAAGGCTCCTTCAGATTCCTCAGATTCGTTTCACTGCTGCAGCTAACTTAACCAGAAGAGCTTTCAGATGCCAGTGCAGGCATCTAGGAACAACAGTGGCCATTCTGTCCTGAGAGGCACTACAACCGTGGAACAGCTTCTGTCTGCAGCAGGAAAGCAAACAATGTAATGCTGAAGTGGCCTGGATGAAGAGAGAAACACAGGGAACAGCATAACCTAGGTGGTACCTCAGGCACCTTAAAGGCCACAAAATCTCCTCTGGCTGGCTGTAATTGGGGGGAAAAAAAGAGCAGAAGACAAAGAAACCAAAGAACTGTCAGAGAGAAGGCTAACCCAGGCAAAAACAATTCTAGCAAGAGAAGATGGAACTGATTCCACTGAACAGCCTTCTGCTTTGAACTCCATAGGTCTCACTGGTGGAACAACAAATAAAAGGCAGGGGTAAAAGGATGGGAAATAGACCTGAAAATGCTGCTTGAATGCAAAGGGAACTCAGGCATCCAAAGTGTTGGAATCACTGAACAGGGCATTTGCACACAGGTGTCACCCCCAGAGGAAGTCCTGCTGTCATTGCTGGGGGAGTCACTCAGGACATACCTTACAGAAACCCAGCCCAAAATAGAGCAAAGAATAGAATGAGATGAGAGCCAGGAGGTCTCCCCTCAGCCTCCTCTGTTTCACACTAACCATCCCCAGCTCCTTCAGTTGCTCTTCATCAGATTTACTCTCCAGGCCCTTCACAGCTTCCTTGCCCTGCTCTGCCCTGGCTCCAGCACCTCCACATCTCTCTTGTATTGAGGTGCCCAGAACTGGACACAACACTCCAGGTGTGGCCTCACCAGAGCTGAGCAGAAGGGGACAATCCCCTCCCTGCTCCTGCTGGATACAGCATTTCTAATCCCAGCCAGGATGCCCTTGGCTTTCTTTGCCAGCTGGGCACACTGCTGGCTCCCATTCAGCTGCTCACCCATGAGGAGCCCGAGGTCCCTTCCTGCCAGCAGCTTTCCAGCCAGCTTTCTGAGCTTCATGAACATAATGTCTGGCTCTGCAGCCCCTTCCCCTCCCACGAGTGCTGGCCTCTTCAGCAGATTCCTGGTGCTGCCTTGTCTTCAGGGAAAGCCTTAGATGTGCAGGCTTATCTTGGTGATTTAAACACAGCTACCTATGCACGTGATGGACTTTCTTCATTTGCAGTCTTCCAGACAAGATGAGATGGATATCTGGGAGGCAAGCGATGGCTCACAGGGAGAGAGAGGTGGCTGCTGCAGCAGTGACAGGGTCAGACTCAAAGGCCTGTGCCCTGGGGGAGGTCAGGCAAGGTGAGTTTGCCCTTCAAACCCGTGCACCTACACTATAAATGCCAAAGGTGCCTGTATAAGCACGAAATGCCCAAGGAATTCACTGCACAGCATTGACCTTCTCCTTTCGTCTGAGCTGCAACCCATGGCCTTGCCTTTCCACCGCATCATTCTGAAAGGAAATTCATTTCCCTGCTCACTAGTTGTACAAAATATATTTCAAGTAATTCCTTGGCAACCACTTACTTGAGCACAGAAACTTTTTTACCCTCAAATCTCCCTCACTTCAACACTTCCCTCTGACAAGAGCTCCACTCGAAACACAAACAATTTCTTTCCCTAACCTTTCAACCCATAGCTCCCCAATCAGCACTAAATGTAACCCTACAGAGCAGGACTTCCCACTCCTTTGACTTCATATCATTTACTCACTCACCTGCTCTCATCTTGTCTTTCTTCAGACCCTGATCCTGAGAAGAGCTGGGCCATGGGACAGGCATGGGATTGGGGAATCACTGGAAGCCAGCATCACTGGAATTGAGGAGGCTCCACCCTGGGGTAGCTCCTTGAGGGGTGGGTGTGCTTTTGGGAGCTATTCCAAGAAAGGATGGAGACACACACACACATAGCACAGTGGCATCATGAAGCTTCTGCTTCTCCAGGCCCTCTTGCTGCTAGAGGAACAGGATATTTTAAACCCATTGTATGGTATTTACTACATTACTATGTTCAAAAGTCATCAGTAGCTGCTCAGCCTCCCCTAACCTTCTCAGTTCTCTATAACTTTGTGACTTTTTCTGCCCCTTTGGGGAGGAGTTGAAAAGAAGAGGAGGAGCAATAGAAAATTGGTCCACTCCACCAGACTGGACTCATTCAGAGGTGATAACCCAAGGCTGAGTTAACTTGGCTGTTACTGTCCCCACCTAGAACCAAAGGCTGCCATTGATTACTCCTTTCCCCACCTAGAACCAGTCTTTGCTCTCCAGGCAAGGTTGTTAGCTCAGGTGAAACACTGATCATGTCCTGTTAACACTTTAGTTGCTTAAGTCCTAGCATCATCTGAAGGTAAAGCAAGGACTACATGTGCCACATTTAACCTGGAGGAAGTGGCCCTGATAACTCAGCGAGCACGGATGGGGAGCTTCGAACGCCCTGGCGCAGTGGAAGTGATCACCAACTGGCCAGCGGGGGCTGCCTTGGGAATGCCACCAGAGCAGACAGTGGGCCATGCTGAGGAGGCTCCCCCATACAGCGACCTCCCTGACCATGAGAAGGGCTATGCTCTATTTACAGATGGGTCCTGCCGGCTTGTGGGGAGCAAGCGGAGATGGAAGGCAGCTGTCTGGAGCCCAGCAAGGCAAGTGGCGGAAGCAAGGGGTGGAGAAGGCGAATCCAGTCAGTCTGCAGAGGGAAAAGCTGTCCAGCTGGCCCTGCAGAGAGCAGAAGGGGGGAACTGGCCAGTGCCTTGATTTACAGAAACTTACCTAAACTGGACAGAATCTGCTAAGAGCAGCAAGTTTCTGGGTCACACAGGTATCTCATGATGTGCGAAGTCTTTCCTCTGCAAACGCTGTGGTTGGCTTGCGTTTACTGAAGTGCCATCAACAGCTCGGCACAAATGAATAAAATCTGGGGAAGGTAATGGAAAACTTCATCCCAGCAGCAACTGTCATACAAGCTGAGACTCTCTTTGGGCCAAATAAGGAGAGAATCCTTAACCTGACCTCCATCCCTACTGCTCATCCATGTCCAAGTAACGCCTCATGCTAGCGTGGGAAAGCCGCAGCGGCATCGTTCTTCGAGTGGGAAAGAGTTCAGCTGAAAAATCTCCTCCTAGTCAATGGGCTTTGTGCTTTATTATCACCTAGAGCTGCAGAGAGGAATGCACATTTGAACATGACTGTCATGATGGACATAGTTTCATAGTTTCATAGTTTCAGTCAGGGTTGGAAGGGACCACAAGGATCAGCTAGTTCCAACCCCCCTGCCATGGGCAGGGACACCCCACACTAGATCAGGCTGGCCAGAGCCTCATCCAGCCTGAGCTTAAACACCTCCAGGGACGGGGGCCTCAACCACCTCCCTGGACAACCCATTCCAGGCCTTCACCACTCTCATGGTGAAGAACTTCCTCCTCACATCTAGCCTGAATCTCCCCACCTCCAGCTTCATTCCATTCCCCCTAGTCCTATCACTACCTGATAGCCTGAAAAGTCCCTCCCCAGCCTTCTTGTAGGCCCCCTTCAGATACTGGAAGGCCACAATGAGGTCACCTCAGAGCCTTCTCTTCTCCAAACATAGCTTAGCAGAGGTGCTTGAAAGGGAAGATTTGTTAGAGGCAGCTCTACAAACCATTGCTAACCAGCTACACCAGCCAGGTGGTCTCTCTGGGCTCCCTCTGCTCTCCAATTTTTAGCATGAGCACTGCAGCCTCTTTTCCACCTCTCTGCTGACTACAGAAGTTGCCTGGAGCAAATGAACTGGTAGGGTGCAGAAATGCCCAAGGAGTGTGTGTGCAAAGCAACTTCTGTCCTGACAACTGCATGGCCCCTTTGAAAACATCTCTGACCTCACACCTCCATCCACGGCAAGTGGTTTGAATTTTAAAGAGTATTTTGGAGGACAGCCACAGGAACACCTTGCTTATGAAGGGTTAACCATTATGTTGAATGACTGAGTGCCTGGTGTTTCCACAGATTCCAAGCCCAGATAGCTTGAGTCACAGCTTTCTAAAGATGTTGAATCTTAAATGCATCTTAACAGTGGAAGTCACCCACTCGAGGCCACGGCAGGGTGAACACAATGCTGGATGCTGGGTTGTGCTCCCTTCTTACTGCTGGCTTTTCATTAACCCTCATGGAGACTCTGCAGAGCCTCTGTTGTTGAGGCACTTTCATGCCTTGAGGTTGTGGTAAAACACCACAAGGTCTCCAGGATTGATTGGAACTGCTCTGTGTGCTTCAGGAGAAAAAGTTTTGGACCCTTCTGAGCGATGCTAGAACTTGTACATTGACATGCAAGACACCAGCTGGGCCCAAAAGCTTTAACCCATCAGCCAAAGAGACCACTGATGCAAAACATTTAGATGTGCTCCTGTTTGGACTTTGGTGGACAGTGTAAATCAGAAACCCCTGATCTCAGCCATGCAAACTATGGCTAAAGACATTGTCAAAGAGATCAAGGCCTCCATGCCTGAACTGAAAAGGGGGAGCGATGCCTCCTTCTCCCCTTCTCCTTCAGAATTGGGTCCAGGTTTCAGCAATCAGGAACAGGCGACCTTCCCCTAGGAGAGCACCCCAAGCCAATCGGGGGATGTCAAGAGGGTCTCTGTGGAGGTTCCTCTGTGACCACGGAGAGGACATGGACACCTGGCATGGTCACCCCACCTCTGCCCTCTGGAACAGAGTGCAGGAACTGCAAGGTGGCCACACTGGGGATAACTCATCCAGGAGAAGGGCTGCCCCAGTTTCCCGGAGGGGTCCTCTGGCTCAAGAGACCCTTCCCCTAGTAACACAGGACCCTGTGACAAGTGTGGACATCGCCGCCAGCATTAGCGGTGCCCTACCTCCAGCCAGGTGGAGGCCAGGGACAACAGAGTATGCTGGGATGTGTATGTGAAATGGCCTGGCGCTTCAGAAGCCCTGAAGCACCCAGCTCTGGTGGACAGAGGGGCCCAGCAACCCTGATACCATCGAGGTTCAGAGGGGAGTCACAGTGGCAGCCTGCACAGCAGAGCGCAAGGCAGCCCTGGGAAGGCGTGAGGCGTGAGCCGTGAGCGGAGCAGGGCTCGGGGCGGTGGCAGCAGCTGCCCGGATTTCTTAGCACAGGGCCTCTGTGAGCTGAGCACTTTGCTGAGCATGCTTTCTCTAGTACTCATTGTCACAGAATCAGCCTGACCTCACGCTCCAAGAATGAAACCCTGGCATGGCAGGGGCATATCTGCTGGGTAATGTCAACGTTGGATGCACCATCAGAGAGTAAACAGGATTTCATGCTGTGCTAAAAACCCAGTTACTCTTTGCTGTAAGTCTCTTTTCTGTGTGTCAGAAGCACTAAGAGGCTCATGAAATAATAAGTACCTGCTACTACCAGGTGAAGAAAAAAGCTGCAATGCCTCACTAGTAATCACCAGCATGGGACATCCTTTGAAGAAGATATCATAACAGAAGATCATAGAATCACAGAATTGTGGAAGGGACCTCAAGAGCCATCCAGTTCCAACCCCCTGCCAGGGGCAGGGACACCTCACACTACAGCAGGTTGCTCACAGCCACAGCCAGCCTGGCTGCAAACACCTCCAGGGATGAGGCTTCCACCACCTCCCTGGGCAACCTGTGCCAGGCTCTCACCACCCTCATGGGGAACAACTTCTTCCTAATATCCAATCTCAATCTACCCATTTCTAGTTTTGCTCCATTCCTCCCAGTCCTATCACTCCCTGACACCCTCAAAAGTCCCTCCCCAGCTTTCTTGGAGCCTTCTTCAGATACTGGAAGGCCACAATTAGGTCTCCTCAGAGCCTTCTCCTCTCCAGACTAAACAACCCCAACTTCCTCAGTCTGTCCTCATAGCAGAGCAGCTCCAGCCCTCTGCTCATCTTGTGGCCCTTCTCTGGACACCTTCCAGCACCTCCAGATCCTTCCTGTAATAGAGGCTCCAGACCTGGCCACAGTGCTCCAGGTGGGGTCTCACCAGAGCAGTGCAGAGGGAGAGAATCCCCTCCCTCCTCCTGCTGGCTGTGCTCCTCTTGCTGCATCCCAGGCTGTGATTTGCTTTCTGTGCACACTGCTGGCTCCCACAGTATTAAACTACTAAGGAGGGAAAGAGCACATGGAGCTGTGAATGAACTACCTTGTGGCTAAAGGAAATTCCTCCCTGACTTAAAAATAGGCCAGGCCAGGCTGTTTGCTTCCTGAGTGGGTACAGCTAGCTAACTCTCACCAGCTATAGAAACCATACCCTGCATGAACAACCCAACTCCTCCCTGTGTTTTATTGCCCTCTCCTCTTCCAGACAGAAGATCACAGGAGATCACGTTTCAAAACACGATGTCCCAAGTCTGGGAAGAAGTGAGTTAATATTTGGGACTCCCTCTGCTGTAAGGTGGTGGCTCCGACCCCCAGGGATTCAGTCAGGACACAGAATTAATGACAGCCACCACTGGCACGGCGCTTCTGTGGGTCTCAGAGCAGAACCACCTGTGGCACATCATCCCCCCCTGGCAGGGCAATGCAGCTGGTGACCTAACAGTCTGTTCCACCTCGTCCTCCTGGCGCTTTATGAGCTCTCAGTCACACCGAAGCGTGGCAGGGCTGTAAAATCCCAGCCCCGTGAGGAAGCTGGCACAGGCCTCAGGCCAGGCAGCTCTGGGGTGGATTTTTGCTCAGCTGTGTCAGAAAGACTAAAAGGAGGTAGAAGACTTCAGAGTATTGGCAGCTGCCTTCAGATTTATGCAAAGACACAGAACCCTGTCACACAGCAGCGAAAGCATCTGCAGTTTAGGCTGCAGGACAGACACAAGTTTGAAGAAACCATAAAGGGAAAGTAAAATGAAATAATAGAATACAATAAAAGAGAAAAATAGGACAATAAAATACAAATAAAATGAATTAAAAATAAGAATAAAAGTAAATAAAATAAGCAAAACAAACCAAAAGAAAATAATCTCTCTCTAAACACCACCTGCACCGAGACAGGACTCATCTAGCTGTGGAGTTCAGCAGGGTGGCAGGGACACCTCCCTGCTCCTGCTGGACACAGCATTTCTAATCCCAGCCAGGAGGCCAGTGGCTGTCTTGGCTGCCTGGACACACTGCTGGCTCCCATTCAGCTGCTTGTCCATTAGATCCCCCAGTCCCTTCCTGCCAGACAGCTTTCCAGAAGTGGAGAGCAGAACTGTTGAGCTATCTGAGGTATTTTAAAAGAGATCTGTGTCCAGGTCCCTCTCCAGCATGCCCTCGTGTTGGGAAAGTGTATTCAGGGCTGAGATGGCTTTCCCAGGTGTTTCCTACTGGGACAGAGTGCAGAGTGTGCAGTTAATCATGAGTGTGTTCAAGTGTCCTAAGGTCTTCGGGTGAAAGCTGCTACAGACATTGAAAAAGTGTTTAATAATCAGAGCCCCATGTCCTGAGTGCAGGCTGGGTTCAGGAGAGTTCACACACCTCTGAAAGGGCTTTAGGCCAGAATGCAGGGCAGGCCAGAGTCAAGCTGGGGCTGAATATTGCTGGGGGTCCCTCACAGGGAAATCATGGCAGGTATGTCCAAAGTGCCCTTTGGGGTGACCCATGAAATGTCTTTGAGATGTGAGCAGCTCAGAGGCTGCACCATGCCCTCTACCCAGAGGAACACCCATTCCAATCACCACTAAGTGATCCCTATCCAGGGATAGCCTCACTAACCTGAGGCTTTCACTTGGTTTTGAAGGGAGAGTGCATACTGAGCTTCCAGGACCATGACTACATCACAGAATCCCAGGTAGGAATGAGCCAAGGCTGAGGGGGAGTTTATCTGCGAGCTCTGCAGCAGTCAGAGAGAAGACAAAAGGGATTCTTGGTTCTCCAGGAAGCAGGCAAAGAGAGGCCAGAGACTATTACCCTAAGCAAACCAGCACATATGCAGGGAAGCACCTGCAATAAGGTTGGCTTAGAGAGTCATGCTGAAAAACTATTCCATTTCCAGTGTATTCTCAAGGGAGAAGCTCCCCAGACAGGTAGGACCTGGGCTGAGGGTAAGAGCAGCCCCTTTCCTTTCACCAAGTGTTGGCAGCTGCCTGCCTTTCCCTGCTCTGCCAAGCAGTCCTCCTGCAGCTCTGCAGTTGGGGATGGGACTGAGCTTGAGACAGATGCACCTGGGGGACCAGGGAGATAGCACAGCCTTGTGAAGCACCTCAGTGCACAGGAAACATCATGGCCTACATCCACTGCCCTCTTCAGCGTGGAGAAGGCTCACTGCTGCTCCTCTTTCAAGTGCCTTTGAGTCTTGCTCATGAGTATACTTTTGAAGTGTGTCCTACACAACTGTACACCAGCTCTACACGGGCTTTAGAATAGAATTAACCTTTGAGGGTCTCCCCTGAGCCTCCTCTTCTCCAGGCTAAGCAACCCCAGCTGCCTCAGCCTCTCCTCACAGGGCTGTGCTCCACACCTCTCCCCAGCTTTGTTGTCTTTCTGTATCACTTTAGGCAGTGCAGCAAACTCAGTGTTCAGCTCCAGCAGCCACAATGGGGTCATACCTCACTGGGCAAGAGCTGAATTTGGCCTACAGGTTTAATGGCTCCTTGAGCAGCTGCTGTGGTTCTTAGGCCAGACTTCCACATCCTGAAAGTCACGCCTCAGAGGGTTTCTCAGGCTCTTCCTGATACTTCTCATTTCTCTTTGCTTTCAGGTGAAAGGAAGCTGCTCTGTGCACCTGCCAAAACACTGGGATGGGTGCTGTGACCTGGACAGAGCCACAGGAGAACCAGAGGACAGAATTTCTACCTGCATAGCAGTCAGCAGTATGGACCCAAACACATCTGCACTGGAATTAAACTCCACCTTGTACTTTGTTTTCTTCACATTCCTCTCGCAGCTTCACAGAAATGAAGACCTCTATCACAAGTATGAAAAGGGAAGGGAAAGAACCCACTTGTTTGTTTGGCTTTGAGCTTGGGTTTTGGTGCTTTGGCCTTTTGTTCAGGGGGAGGGGGGAGTGCCATGGCACTTGTTGGGTTTTTTTTCCCCCCCTAACAATAAACTGATTAAGTCTGGAGAGAAGTTAATCATTAGGCGGCTAGTTGTGCATTAAGACAGACTCCCTTCTTTGTCTTCCAGTGCTATTAAATGCCTTCTTCTTTGAAATGCCACATTAAAGTGATAGATGTCCTTTCTGTAAAAGTCAGGCAGCCAGGCCAGCTATGTTTTCTATTAGTTCAGGCACAAAGAGCTCTCCCTGTTTAAATATAGAAGCTTAAAGCAGATAAGGTTAAGCAAGCGAGCTGCCGTGAGCGCGCCGGCTCTGCGCGCCGGCCAGATAAGCAGCTGGAGGGGCAGGGGAGTGCTCCCTGGGCAAGATTGTGCTGGATGAGTTACAGTGTGGAGACAAGGGTATGAGGTGAAAACAAATGAAGCTGGGGCCACAGATGCCAGTGGTCAAATGGATTGCTGGTAAGAGGATGGAAGCCCGTCGGCGTTGGCTAAGGGCGGCAAAAGGATTCGGACAGATCACAGAATCACAGAACTGTCAGGGCTGGAAGGGACCTCAAGGAGCAGCCAGTTCCAACCCCCTGCCATGGGCAGGGACACCTCACACTGCAGCAGGTTGCTCACAGCCTCATCCAGCCTGGCTGCAAACACCTCCAGGCAGGAGGCTTCCACCACCTCCCTGGGCAACCTGTGCCAGGCTCTCACCACCCTCATGGGGAACAACTTCTTCCTCACATCCAATCTCAATCTACCCATTTCTAGTTTTGCTCCATCCCCCCAGTCCTATCACTCCCTGACACCCTCCAAAGTCCCTCCCCAGCTTTCTTGGAGCCCCCTGCAGATACTGGAAGGCCACAAGAAGATCTCCTTGGAGCCTTCTCCTCTCCAGACTGAACAGCCCCAACTCCCTCAGTCTGTCCTCATGGCAGAGCAGCTCCAGCCCTCTGCTCCTCCTCGTGGCCCTTCTCTGGACACCTTCCAGCACCTCCAGATCCTTCCTGTAATAGAGGCTCCAGAGCAGGACAGAGTGCTCCAGGTGGGGTCTCAGCAGAGTGGAGCAGAGGGGGAGAATCACTTCCCTGGCCCTGCTGGCCACACTTCTCTTGATGCAGCCCAGGCTCTGATTGGCTTTCTGAAGATTTTTTGACTGCTTCTTGAAACAGCATTCAGGGTACAGCAGCCTCTCCCTGGGTACCCTGAACAGGGGCTGTGAGTGTGTGTATGTGTGTGCCTGAGTGTGCTTGCTTGCATGTGTGTGGGGGGTTTATCCTCCTAGGTAACATCTGTGTTTAGAGAGCCGTAGGAGTGCTCTCTGTGGTGATGCCATCTCCTCAAAACACAACCTCCAACAGGAGATGAATGAACAAGAAGGCAGAAAAGCAGGACTGAGCAGGAGAGCAAGCAAACCCCATTCCCCAAGTGATAGGGGGGAAAAAACCCAACCCACCCAAAACTTTCTCCCCAGAGGAACGCTGAACTGCATTAGTGCTTACCAGTTCTTTTACAAGGCAAAGCTGCTGCTCAGGAGAATAAACACCTACCCTGTGTGTCCCCCAGGCAGCCAGGAGGCAGGCCAGCCAGGGCTCAGCTAGTGTGCAGTCTGTATTCCCTGCCTCACGGAGGTTTCTGATCCCCAGCCCCTAGTGTTGCTGGCAGTCACTCACCCGGGGCCGGAGCGCAGAGCAGATCGACAGGATCTGCGCTATGCCCTCAAATCTTCACAGCGTTTTGAAAGCGCTTTTGTGACTCCTCCTAAGAAATGCTTCCCCCTCTGCTTCCAGGGAAGCACTGTGTGTAGGAACAGATCCAAGCCTTTCACCTGGCAAACAGGCTCGTGGCAAGCAGCAGCGCCGGTGCTAGCTCTGCTGCAAAGCCGAGCGCTGGCAGCAGCGTCCTTGCGAGGCTCTGCCTCCAAGGGCTCCTGGCCTGAACGTGAAACGTGCTTTGTACTGAGGTTTGCCTGATAAGATCTTGACCTGCACGAGCAGTGAATTTGTTTTCACCATCCACAGTCAAAACAAAATAAGCCTCTGGAGGCTTCTGTAAGTTAGAGGAAAGTAAAGGGCCTTCTCCCCACACCAGGCTCCTCATTTCTTTCAGAGGTCTGTTGAAACAGAGGTCAGCTCAGGTTCAGTCCAGTTAAGAGCAGAAATATCCTAAGTGCATTAATCACACCCACAGAGAGATGCTGGCTGGGCACACGTGCTTGCATCCACAGCAGTGCAGCACTGCCTGCTGAGCAGATCCTCCAAGACCTGAATTATCACAGTGTCACAGTGCATTAGAGGTTGGAAGAGACTTCAAGAGATCACGCAGCCCAAGCCCCTGCCAAGCAGGATCAGTTAGGGTAGTGGACACAGGAATGCATCCAGGTGGGTTTTGAAAGGCTCCAGCGAAGGAGACTCCCCTGGGCAGCCTGCTCCAGATCGAAATGTGAAGTGTGAAGTGCCCTACAATGGATTTGTAAACAAGGAGTTTCCTACACAGCTGTACAAGATACAAGAGACAGAATCAACCTCTTCAGATCTCTTTCTTGGCCTAGGTTTCCCAACCCCGGTGAAAAGCCATCTAAAGGCTGGACACCAGCCCTACATTTTGCCAGGAAGGTCTTCAGAATGGCTTCTTGGAAATGCAGAGAGAAGCATCTCAGAATCCCTTTCATGGCTCAGACTAAGCTTCAGTAATTTGGTTTTAGAGCTTACCTTGAGCTCTCAGCCTTCCTTGAGGAGCAAAGCAATTTTAAAAGTTTGGTCCCATTTAGAAAGGAAGAATAAAAAGAAATGTTCTAAGCCATGGATCTTTACCATGAAAGTGTCCAAAGTGAGTGAAAATCTGTTGTGCACTGGGCTATTACAAGCCAGGGTAAGTGTACATCAAATGCTACCAACAGAGAAACTAAAATGAGTTGGGAACTGCAAGCATTAGCAGCCAATTATGAATATGTTGTAGAGCATCTGGCCTAACCTTTCACAGCACTCAGCATATTATCCCACCACAAAAACCAGTTACTCTGCATCCAGGCTTGCATCCTTCAGCCATATGAGTAGCCACATCCACAGAATCACAGAATGAACCAGGTTGGAAAAGACCTTTGAGATCATCCAGTCCAACCTATCACCCAGCACCATCTGATCAACTAAATCATGGCACCAAGTGCCTCAGCCAGGCTCTTCCCAAACACCTCCAGGGATGGTGACTCCACCACCTCCCTGGGCAGCACATCCCAATGGCCAATCTCTCTTGCTAGGAAGAATTTCTTCCTAACATCCAGCCTAAACCTCCCCTGGCACAGCTTCAGACTGTGTCCTCTTGTTCTGGTGCTGCTTGCCTGGGAGAAGAGACCAACCCCCTCCTGGCTACAACCTCCCTTCAGGGAGTTGGAGACAGCAAGAAGGTCTCCCCTGAGCCTCCTCTTCTCCAGGCTAAGCAACCCCAGCTGCCTCAGCCTCTCCTCACAGGGCTGTGCTCCAGACCCCTCCCCAGCTTTGTTGCCCTTCTCTGGACACCTTCCAGCATCTCAACAGCTTTCCTAACCTGAGGAGCCCAGAGCTGGACACAGGACTCAAGGTGTGGCCTGAGCACTGCTGAGCACAGGGCAGGATGACCTCCCTGCTCCTGCTGGCCACACTGTTCCTGATGCAGGCTGTGATTCCCTTCAATGCTTTTAAATTATTCCCCCCCTCCCCCATTTCCAAGAGCATTTGCTATGAGAAACATTTTCACAGACACCCATCTGCTTCCCAAGCTGCTCAGACTCCACAGATCAAACCCAGTCACCCACAGTTGCTGCCTGGGTAAATATTTAGATTTTTTCAGTAGTCTTCCTTTAAGTGTCAGAAGACAAAGAATTAACTTGATTTTTGTGTAAACTGTTCTAAAAATCAATATCTGGACAGGGGGAAGAATACAGGCCTCAAAATACCACAGTGCAGCAATTTATGTTAAAAGTATCTCCCTCTCACATCATTTATGAATTGATAGCCACAGGGAGGTGTTCAAAAGCAAATCAGAGGTCAGGATCAGCAAGAACCTAAACTCAAACTTCCTACCCCCAGTGCTCCCAATGCCAAGTAAACATTGGGATTTGCACACAAGATCAGCTGTAAGAGAAAGAGGAAGGGGAAAGGGGGAAAGAAGGGAAGGGGAAAGAAGAAAAAGGGAAAGAAGGGAAAGTGAAAGAAGGGAAAGAAGGGAAAGTGAAAGAAGGGAAAGAAGGGAAAGGGAAAGAAGGGAAAGAAGGGAAAGAAGGGAAAGGGAAAGAAGGGAAAGGGAAAGAAGTGAAAGAAGGGAAAGAAGGGAAAGAAGGGAAAGAAGGGAAAGAAGGGAAAGGGAAAGAAGGGAAAGGGAAAGAAGGGAAAGGGAAAGAAGGGAAAGGGAAAGAAGGGAAAGAAGGGAAAGAAGGGAAAGGGAAAGAAGGGAAAGGGAAGAAGGGAAAGGGAAAGAAGGGAAAGAAGGGAAAGAAGGGAAAGGGAAAGAAGGGAAAGGGAAAGAAGGGAAAGAAGGGAAAGAAGGGAAAGGGAAAGAAGGGAAAGGGAAAGAAGGGAAAGGGAAAGAGGGAAAGGGAAAGAAGGAAAGAAGGGAAAGAAAGGAAAGGGAAAGAAGGGAAAGAAGGGAAAGAAGGGAAAGAAGGGAAAGGGAAAGAAGGAAAGAAGGGAAAGGGAAAGAAGGGAAAGAAGGGAAAGGAAAGAAGGGAAAGAAGGGAAAGGGAAAGAAGGGAAAGAAGGAAAGGGAAAGAAGGGAAAGAAGGGAAAGGGAAAGAAGGGAAAGAAGGGAAAGGGAAAGAAGGGAAGGGGAATGAAGGGAAAGAGAAAGAAGGGAAAGGGAAAGAAGGGAAAGGGAAAGAAAGGAAAGGGAAAGAAGGGAAGGGGAAAGAAGGGAAGAAGGGAAAGGGAAAGAAGGGAAGGGGAATGAAGGAAAGAGAAAGAAGGAAAGGGAAAGAAGGGAAAGGGAAAGAAGGAAAGGAAAGAAGGGAAGGGAAAGAAGGGAAGGGGAAAGAAGGGAAGGGGAAAGAAGGGAAGGGGAAAGAAGGCAAACAAAAGGCAAAAGCAAAGGAAAAGCAAAAGGCAAAAGCAAATGAAAAGGATGAAGAAAGAGATAAATAAAAGGGGGGGAATATAAAAGAACATTAAAAAAGAGAAGCCCCTGGAGACCTATCAGCAGAGCTCCAATGACTCCCAGACATCCAGTATTGCTCCCCTGTACACATTCAACAGCTATCAGCAGGAGATGTGTTTGCACAACACTCAGAGCTCTTGGGCAGCCAAACAGTTAAGCAGATGCGTACACAGCAGTGTGTGAGGAGTTGTGCTGAAACTTGCCTGTGTGCCCAGCAATCCAGCTGTAGGCTGCTACTCTGGGGTGTGCTTTTGCTGCCCTTTAGCTATTTCCAGTGTTTAAAGTTGCAGTTTCTGTTCTTTGCTGCATCTTTGTAGCATGGGAGGCGAAACCAATTGCAGAACTCTCCTCTGCTGCCCCCACGCAGAGCAGAGAGTGAGGCCCATGACCAAGGCTGTAAGTCACAGCTGGTAGCTCACAGAAATCAGATTAAAGCCTCTGGAGCCCTGATCAGTGATGGTGAGGCCCTTAGGAAAGCTCCTTGAGTCTAGACAGGCAATAGAGTACAAAAGCTCCATCTGGCACTGTGGGTCAGCTACTCCTCTTTCCTACCGTGCCTGATAGACTCCATCCAAGAGCCAGCAGCAAAGCACCCCTGCCAGGTAAGGGCCCAGGTGAAATTCCACACAGCAAACCTTCAGCAAGCATTCCCATCTGCTGGCATTCCCCCAAGGGACCAACCAACAGCCTCCCACCTGAAACACACGAGTCGGAACAGCTCCATCAGGACCAGGCTGGATAAATGCTCCCCAAAACAGATTGGTCTAGAGGCAAAACTCTGCCCCTCAGGACAAGCAGTGCACAGAATACAGAATGAGCCAGCTTGGAAAAGAGCTCAGAGGTCATCCAGTCCAACCTATCACCCAGCACCATCTGATCCACTAAACCATGGCACCAAGTGCCTCAGCCAGGCTCTTCCTAAACACCTCCAGGGATGGGGACTCCACCACCTCCCTGGGCAGCACATCCCAAGGCCAATCTCTCTTGCTGGGAAGAATTTGTCCTAACATCCAGCCCAAACATCCCCTGGCACAGCTTGAGACTGTGTCCTCTTGTTCTGGTTGCCTGGCAGAAGAGACCAACCCCCACCTGGCTACAACCTCCCTTCAGGGAGTTGGAGAGAGCAATGAGGTCTCCCCTGAGCCTCCTCTTCTGCAGGCTAAGCACCCCCAGCTCCCTCAGCCTCTCCTGGTGGGGCTGGTGCTCATTGTTGTTTGCAATGTGTTTTGTTTTCAGTCTGGCCTTTTTTTCCCTTCCCTGTCATGCAGACACCTTGCCTCTGGAGCCTGTACCCTCGTGCCTGTCAGCATGTGTTGCACAGAGCTGTTTGCATGCCACCTCTCTAACCTATACACGTGAGGCAGCAGCTGGACAGCTGAGGAGCTGCTCACTGCAGCGTTGAGCACAGTGACCACTACGACCTGAACCTTCATTTACTGGAAGATAATTAGCATTGACAAGTAGAGGCAAGTTATCAACCACAGGCACAAAAATGCATCTAACTTGTCGAAGCACGAGCTCCTGCTGCTTTAGGATTGCATTAGCTCACACATTCCTCCCTTGAAAGCTTCCTTTTATTGAGCTTGCACTGTGTATGCCTTGGAGCTAGCACTCCCTGCTTGGCTTCAGCCAGTTTGATGCTTTCATAAACCACTTCAGAGAAAACCTTGCTGCAGATGGTGAGGATAGCATTGGCTAATGCCTTGTAGTCCCTGCCCTGGCTTCATGTCCCAGCACTGGCCCAAAATCTGTTGCTCTGGCTACCTTATTGCACGCTCAGACCAGGCACTGCAAAGGCCTTTTGTGGCGTGCTGAGTCAGCAAAGATGTAACAGGGTTTAAGCCCGAGTCTCCCTCCCAGCTACAGCCAGGCTGTGGGATGAAATGGGAGTGGGGGAAGAGAAGTCAGGGAAGGAATTTTGCATTAAGCATGACAGGACAAGAGGAATTTGTCCTGCAGTGGTGTGGAAAAGCAAAATCTCACCTGGGGATGGTTTTGTCCCCAACCCCCTTCCTCCCCAGGTCCAGGGAAAGCAAATTACTGCCAGAGATTTCATGAGCTGGTGCCCAGCTACTCACCCAGAGGTCAGATGCTGACAGGTGCATGTGACCTGCTGCTGCCTTGACCCTGATGTCCTCACCCCACCGAGTTCCAGCCTCGCTGTAGGACCTGGGCTTGGAACCAGAGGGATATGAAGATCTCACTCCCAACACACTGCATGTTCCAGCGACAATGGAGCCTGATCTTCAGCTCCCACCTCCTGGCAGGCTGCAGGTGAAGTTTGGTCACAGGGAGCTGAATCACAGAATCAATAAGGTAGGAAAAGACCTCAAGGATCATCAAGTCCAACCTGTCACCCAACACCTCATGACTGCTAAACCACGGCTCCAAGTGCCACATCCAGTCCCCTCTTGAACACCTCCAGGGATGGGGACTCCACCACCTCCCTGGGCAGCACATCCCAATGGCAAATTACTTTTTCTGGGAAGAACTTTCTCCTCACCTCCAGCCTAAACCTCCCCTGGCACAGTTTGAGACTGTGTCCTCTTGTTCTGGTGCTGGTTGCCTGGGGGAAGAGACCAACCCCCTCCTGGCTACAACCTCCCTTCAGGGAGTTGGAGCCAGCAAGAAGGTCTCCCCTGAGCCTCCCCTTCTGCAGGCTAAGCAACCCCAGCTCCCTCAGCCTCTCCTCACAGGGCTGTGCTCCAGACCCCTCCCCAGCCTCATTGCCCTTCTCTGGACACCTTCAAGAATGCTTCACCTGGGCCTCAGCATCAACCAAACAAACATTTATCAACAGGACTGTAGGCACCCAGAGGTCTGATCAGAAGTTGTGGCACTTCGCAGGGCATGGCGTAGGAGGCACCTTCCAGGGAACAATGTAGGAGGCAATCACTTGGTTACAGCAGTTGGGAAAGGAACACATGGGACTTCAGCAAACTGAAATGGAAGAGTGACCTCTGCAAAACTCCTCCTGTGCTGTGAGCCAGGAAGTGTCTGAAGGTCAGGACCACTGCAAATCCAACACCTGGGGATGGCAAACATTGTTCTTCAGTATTGCAGCTACCACAGGAAATGGGAAACCTCGGAGTGCCTCCCTGCCAGGAGAGGTTGTTTCTGCTTCCTCCTGTGCCATGGGAAAATCCTGGCATGAAGTCTCCTTGAAGAGCAGCTCTTAATGATTTCTTGCCCTGCTGGCACACAACAAAGTTTCACTGGCTTTGGATAAGGGGAAATGAGATTACCAAATACTTCAATAAGCATGAGCTCATCTTTCTGGGCCTCCTCATTGTGCTGCTGCATACCTGGGTAGATTCATGGCTCAAAATGCCACCAAAGTATGAGCAGCAGCTCCAGATCAGCTCAAATCTGCAAACAACATCCATGGCAACTGCAATGGATTCTGCCCACGATATTCTTGCACATATACAATAAAAATCAGCCCCAGTGGGGAAAAAAGGAAGAAGATAAGAGAGGAGAGCAGCCCTGGTTTAGGATAAGCTTTTGATCTGTTGATACTTTGAGTGGAGAAGCTGTTTTACTAAACACAGTCTGCTCTGCATCAATGCTGATGTAAGTAACAGGACCCTGTTGTGCTGTTGTGGGCACCTCAATGTGTGATAACTGTCTGCAGCCAAACACAAAGCCTCAAAGGCTCGACAGAGGCAGCTAATCTCTGACCAGCCAAGGCCAACATGATGCACCATGAGTCTCAGAACCACAGAATGGCCAGGGCTGGAGGGGCCCTCAGGGAGCAGCCACTTCCAACCCCCCTGCCATGGGCAGGGACACCTCACACTGCAGCAGGTTGCTCACAGCCACAGCCAGCCTGGCTGCAAACACCTCCAGGCAGGAGGCTTCCACCACCTCCCTGGGCAACCTGTGCCAGGCTCTCACCACCCTCATGGGGAACAACTTCTTCCTAACATCCAGTCTCACCTACCATTTCTAGTTTTGCTCCATCCCATCATCCCTGACACCCTCAGAAGTCTTAATGAAGACTTAATGAAGACTTAATGAAGGAAATTTGTTGCTGCCAGGGTGGTCAGGGATTGGAAGAGCTACCGAGGAGGTGATGGAGTGGCCATCACTGGAGGTGTCCAAGACACCTGTGGCCATGGCTACAACTTCTTCCTAACATCCAATCTCAATCTGCCAACTTCTAGTTTTTTTCCAATCCCCCCTATCACTCCCTGACACCCTCAAAAGTCCCTCCCCAGCTTTCTTGGAGCCCCTGGAAGGCCACAAGTAGGTCTCCTCAGAGCCTTCTCTTCTCCAGACTGAACAGCCCCAACTCCCTCAGTCTGTCCTCACAGCAGAGCAGCTCCAGCCCTCTGCTCCTCCTCGTGGCCCTTCTCTGGACACCTTCCAAGTCATACCCACCAAAAGCTCCCCAGTCCCCACTGACCCATCTGCCAGAGAGGTTTTTTTCTGCAAACCTGTCTTGCTGCTTTTACTGCACAGCCAGCTTTGGTAGATTCTGTGTATTGTTTCATCAAAGCTGTGCCAGACAACACTGGAAGGTTCAGGATGAGGTTGAAGTTCTTCCAACTATGCAGCTTGTCTTGACCTCAGCTGCTCCTTGTTGCTTGCCTTTGGAGGAATTGCCCTGTCCTTCAGGAAGCCAACCCACTGTATGTCTGCTTGGACAGCCCTCTCAGAGATGCTTTGGAAAGCTCACCCCAGCAGTGCCAGCGACACTTCTCTGCCACTGAAGCCTCAGGAACAGTTGGCATATTCAGCAGCTGTTGACATTGCTTTCTTCTGTTCCTAGTTTGTTCTGAAACTTTAGTTTCTCCACCCTGGGACAGCCCCAGCTAGCATTTAGGTTTCTGTGTTGTAAGCTGTGTGAATCACTGGTGGCAAACACATTGTGCTTGCAAGAGGTGCCCACTGCAGGATGCAGTAAAGGGTTCAGCAAACAGACCCCCTGCAGTGTGCTCTCCACCCAGGACTTTGCAACAGTGATACAAGAGGGCACAAGGCCTGGTTTTACATCTGCTTCAGTGCTGAGCCTGCCACTAGCATCCTGTGAACTCCCAGCCTCTCAGGTAGCATTTTTTTAACCCACAGACTTCAGAGCATCTGTTAGAGGGAGGCAGAATTCATCCTCACTTTGCAGACTGCTAAGCACAGAAGAGCAGAACAAGTGACTCACCCACGGGACAGTTTGAGGGGAGGGCAAAGTGCAGCATCCAAACCTTCTGCCTCCTCCTGCCAGATATGGCTGGGGCACTGCTTTTGAGATTATGCAGTCAACAGCTCTAAGGAGAAGCACAGAGTCACACAATGTCAGGGGCCAGAAGGGACCTCGAGGGACCATCCAGTCCAAGCCCCCTGCCAGAGCAGGAGCACCTAGAGCAGATCACACAGCAATGCATCCAGGCAGGCCTCGAGTATCTCCAGAGAAGGAGACTCCACAAGCCCCTGGGCAGCCTGTCCCTGCTCCTTCCTGGCTTAAAATGCTCATTGATATTTGCTCAGCTTTACCTTCCCTGAAATCCCCATCCTGCTATATGTAACCTGCATGAGATGGTTCAGCCTCTGGCATGGAATTCTGATGTGCTGTAGCCAGAGACTTGAAACAAAACTGCCACAATTTTCCTGGAACCTCAAAGTTTCATTTGGAAGATGGTTGCAGTAAAATCCTCTGCTGGGTACATCATGTGAAAACTTGAGAGCTAATAAAAGGTGCTGATGGCCCAGCCAGGGGAGATGACACCCTTTAAGGAGAAAAAAGCCAAGCAAACAAACAAATCCATCAACAGATCGCAATGATCCTCCAGTGGTTCCACTGGATTTGGCTAGAGGCTCTTGGACCTGCTGGAGAGGATCCAGAGGAGGGCCACAGGGCTGATCAGAGGGCTGGAGCACCTCTCCTGTGAAGACAGGCTGGGAGAGTTGGGGCTGCTCAGCCTGGAGAAGAGAAGGCTCTGGGCAGACCTTAGAGCAACACTTCAATGCCTGAAAGGAAGTGACAAGAAAGCTGGGGAGGGACTGTTGAGAAGGGCTTGTGGGGATAGGATGAGGGGCAAGGGCTTGACACTGCAGCAGAGCAGATTTGTGTTGGACATTAGGAGGAAGTTCTTTGCTGTGAGGGTAGTGAAATACTGGAAGGTGTTGCCCAGAGAGGTGGTGGAAGCCCCAGCCCTGGGGACATCCAAAGCCAAACTTGCTGAGGCCCTGAGCAACCTGCTCTAGTTGAAGATGCCCCTGCCCACTGCAGGGGACTTGCCCAAGATGACCCTCGTGGGTGGCACCCAGCCCAGCACATCTATGATTCTGTTTCACTTGATAGCATGAGACAGAATGAGTCCTTGCAGCATCATGCCCAATGTGCTCCAGGCTCTCCACTAACTGGCCTCTAAACACTCTTTGCAGTGGATCATGCTCCTGGGAGTGACCAGTCCCAGGTGCCACTGGAAGGTTTGTTCAGTGGTGTGACCAGCAGTGCTGATCATAGAATCAGCCAGGTTGGAAAAGAAGTCCAGGTTGGATCATGAAGTCCAATCTATTGCCTGATACCCAACACCTCCTGACAACCAAACCATGGCTCCAAGTGCCACACCCAAACCCTTTTGGAAACCTCCATGAGACTCAGGTGACTTCTCAGGCTATCAGCAGTGATAGGACTGGGGGGAATGGAATGAAGCTGGAGGTGGGGAGGTTCAGGCTGGAGGGGAGGAGGAAGTTCTTCCCCATGAGAGTGGTGAAGCCCTGGAATGGGTTGTCCAGGGAGGTGGTTGAGGCCCTGCCCTGGAGGTGTTAAGACCAGGCTGGATGAGGCTCTGGCCAGCCTGATCTAGTGTGGGGTGTCCCTGCCCATGGCAGGGGGGTTGGAACTGGATGATCCTTGTGGTCCCTTCCAACCCTGACTGAAACTATGAAACCATAATCATGCTAGGAGAGCATGGAGAAATGGAGAGCAGAGCTGTGGCTGTGAGTGCAGCTGGAACGATCTCTGCCTCTCAGTCAGCAGCAAGGGAAATATTTCTGGTGTACCCATGCCTGGAGGTTTCTGCTTTGGGGAGGTACCTCGCCTGCTGTTACAAAAGACTGCCTGATGCAAGTCTGTGCGGAAGGAGTCACTACTGCTGTGAAGCTCAGCAACCATTTGCAGGAGCTGAAATCTGATCACAGGAGAAGCCAGGTTGGGCTCCCCAGGCAGACAGTGGTAAAACGATGCCTTCCTGAAGGCGCTTGGAAGTGGGAAGGAGCTCAGCAAGCCGTTTGGCAAGGCCCACAGGCAGCTCCAGCAGGGGTCTCCGACAGGAAGGGAACGACTCCGTTACACAGAGGCACCAGAGATGCTCCCCCCTGCTGCATGCATTGTCTTGGAGAACAGCACCTCCTGCTTCGAGGAGAACCGCAGTGGGCAGCCACCGAAGTGCCTGAGGCTGGGGAGGTGGTGGTGAGCCCCTCGGGGCGTGCATGCAGCCCGCTGTGCCCTCTCTGCTGGCAGCTGCCAGTGGGCAGCTGGGGGACCCCGGCGCCGCAGCAGCCTGGCTGAGGGGGCAGCGCTGGCCGGCACCCAGCAGCTCCCCCAGCTCTGACAGACAGCAGAGCCTTCCCCTTGGCCTCATGATGAACGGCCAGAAGCTGGAGCTGGACTAAGCCAGTCTGGAAACACAGCACGTGGGGGGGCAGCAGAAGCTGCAATTTTAAAATGAGGCTCTGAATGTGGAGAGGGCAGGGCAGGGATGACCTCCTGCCTAAGCAGCAGCCCTGGGGCAGAGGCAGAAAGCCATGGCCTCCTGGAGGACAAGCTGGCTTTTCCACCTCAGGAATTCATGTACATCACAGCTGAGCTGCACTTCCACCCCTTCCCACTGCCCAGAGATGTCAGAGAGCAGTTCAATTGCATGGACTGTCAAGACTCCCTGGGAATGATGTGGATTTTCTTTCTCTCTCACACAGAATCCATCTTGGCTCTGAATAATTACTGCCAGAGCTGCATCAGAACCTGCCAGATCTGCAGAAGAGAATCCCAGCCTTTCCTGCAGACTCTCAAAGCCAATGGGATTCTGATTTGCTGCTCTTTGGTCAGTTGGTTTGTTTTGCTTTCGTAGAATCATAGAATCAGGTTGCAAAAGCCCTCAGAGATCACCAGGCCCAACCTATTACCTAACAACCTAACACCTCCTGACAACTAAGCCATGGCTCCAAGTGCCTCATCCAGTCCCCTCTTGAACACCTCCAGGGATGGGGACTCCACCACCTCCCTGGGCAGCACATCCCAAGGGCCAATCTCTCTTGCTGGGAAGAACTTTCTCCTCGCCTCGAGCTTAAACTTCCACTGGCACAGCTTGAGACTGTGTCCTCTTGTTCTGGTGCTGGGTGCCTGGGAGAAGAGACCAACCCCCTCCTGGCTACAACCTCCCTTCAGACAATGAGGTTTCTCCTGAGCCTCCTCTTCTCTGGGCTAAGCAACCCCAGCTCCCTCAGCCTCTCCTCCCAGGGCTGTGCCCCACACCTCTCCCCAGCCTCGTTGCCCTTCACTGGATACATTCAAGTGTCTCAAGAGCCTTCTTCAAGTGAGGGGGCCCAGAACTGGACACACAGTTTGGAGGACAGCATTGCAGAGCAGGCCATGACTTCCACACAGAACAGACTTTAGAAACACAACCCCCAAAATGCCATTAATTGAAACCTTTAGTCCCAGCAAAGTGTTCATTCCGAGATAATTGCTGCCATAAACTCCTCTGCCCCAGAGACACTGACAAGAAAACCATCTTCAGTAGTTACCTACGTAAGCAGCATGGAACACCAGCCAGGAGCTGGCAAGGAGGAAACCCTACAGAGATGGGGGGGAAAGGGGGAGAGTTTGGAGGGAACTGAGCCTCCCAGCACAAGTCATTCCCCTGGGAAAACATCCTGCCATTTAGAAGGCTGAAACAGGAAAAGCATGGGGAAGGCTTGCCTGCAGCAAGCCAGTTCCTCTCAGAAAGAGCAAACCATGGGGGCAAAAAGAGATCACAGAATTAACAGCAACAAACCTTGCCAGGCTGGGGGGATGGGCAGAGTCCCACAGGAAGGCATTTAACAACTCCAGGTGCCAGGTTCTACACATTGGACAACCCCAGGCAGTGCTACAGGCAGGGGTCAGAGTGGCTGGAGAGCAGCCAGGAAGAAAGGGACCTGGGGGGACTGGGTGACAGCAGCTGAACATGAGCCAGCAGTGTGCCCAGGTGGCCAAGAAGGCCAAGGGCATCCTGGCCTGCATCAGGAAGAGTGTGGCCAGCAGGAGCAGGGAGGTCATTCTGCCCTGTGCTCAGCACTGGTGAGGCCACACCTTGAGTCCTGTGTCTGGTTCTGGGCCCCTCAATTGAAGATGACATTGAGATGCTCCCCAGAGAGGGCAAGGAGGCTGGGGAGGGGTCTGGAGCACAGCCCTGTGAGGAGAGGCTGAGGGAGCTGGGGTTGCTTAGCCTGCAGAAGAGGAGGCTCAGGGGAGACCTTCTTGCTCTCTACAACTCCCTGAAGGGAGGCTGTAGCCAGGTGGGGGTTGGTCTCTTCTCCCAGGCACCCAGCACCAGAACAAGAGGACACAGTCTCAAGCTGTGCCAGTGGAAGTTTAAGCTCGAGGCGAGGAGAAAGTTCTTCCCAGCAAGAGAGATTGGCCCTTGGGATGTGCTGCCCAGGGAGGTGGTGGAGTCCCCATCCCTGGAGGTGTTCAAAAAAAAGGCTTGGATGTGGCACTTGGAGCCATGGGTTGGCTGTCAGGAGGGGTTAGGTATTGGTAACAGGTTGGACTTGATGATCTCTGAGGTCTTCTCCAACCTTATTGATTCTATGATTCTATGAAGCTGGACCTAGAAAAACGTTTGAGTCACCTGCCAGCAGTATGGGTGATTAAAGCTGAACTGATGCAATCTCTTACTCATGGCTCAAAGCAGTGCTATGACCTACAGGACACAAAAAGGAGGTCTTCTGCTGGTGGCATTGCCTCCATTCTCCCCAGCTACAGCAGCTTGTGAGATGCACCAGGTTAAAACTGTCACTGCCCTTTGCTCCAGCCCTGCTTCTTTTGGCTCTCAGCCCAGGAGGAGAGCAGCTCTTGGAGGACAGCAATGCTCACCTCTCCCCGCCCTAGCTGTGCTTCGGGTTTGGTTGTTTCAGTGGGGAAATGGCACCTGCATTTTCATAGAAGCAAGGCTGGCCAGTAGCTCAGAGTCCTTTCTCACTCCCTGTGTGCTGCTCAGAGAATGGTGTGGGCTGGAAAGGACCTCAGGGATCATCTAGCTCCAACCTCCTGCCATGGGCACAGAATCACAGTATCACAGTATCACCAAGGCTGGAAGAGACCTCAAAGATCATCGAGTCCAACCTGTCCCCACAGACCTCATGACTACACCATGGCACCAAGTGCCACATCCAGTCCCCTCTTGAACACCTCCAGGGATGGGGACTCCACCTCCTCCCTGGGCAGCACATTCCCTGGGCAGGGACACCTTCTGCTAGAGCAGGTTGCTCAAAGCCTCCTCCAACCTTGGCTGGAAGGAATCTAGCAAAAGGCCTCTCTAGAAGTTGTCACCACAGAGGAAGAAGCCACAGGAAATAGACATTTTAAAGAGGAACTGAAGAGACTCTTTCAGAGCAGCCACTCCTGACTCACAGGAGGATAGGTGACCAAACTCCAGAGCCAGCCAGACCTGTGAGCACTGGTCAGGGGACTGATGTTGCCTGGCCAGCAGTGACCCAACTTTGCTGCTGGGAGAGAGAAAGACATTTCTCACATCTCTTCTAACAGGAAAGCTGAGCAGAGACTTGCATCAGTGAAGCCAGAGCTGCTTTGGGGAGGCAGCTCCCCTGACACCACCAGTGTTTGCATCATCTTCATTTATGGCAGCCATTTCTCACTCTCCTGGGGTGCAACTGCTGTCAGTCTGAGCTGCCCCCAAACTAGAGCTGCAAGTGACGGACTCAGCAGCGCTCATTGTTACTCAGAGCATCTCACTAGCTCCTCCAGTTCCTGGGTGAACGAGTTCCAAGTGAGCACAGCTCTGAACAGCCGACACAAAGCATCCCCCAAATCCACAGGGCAAGAGGGCCCTCTCCTCCTTCCCCAGCTGCAGTGGGGCCAGCTCCAGCCCACAGCCGCAGCAGCCAGCCACCTCCAGGGGAGTGATGCTCTCACAGGCTGCCATCCCCCAGTCCCTTGGACAGACACCAGACAGGCTCCAGGATGAGTGAAAGCTGAGAGGGGCTCAATTCAGTAAGGATATATATAATCATTTCTTTAATCCCTCAGGCTCAGGGTGTGAGCATGAGCAGGGCTGTGCTTTAAAACAGAACGACTTGCTCCACCCAATACATCATCTGCAGTCACAGAGAGCATCAGCCAGTAGCTACCTTCATGCTCACCACAAACCCCTCCTGTGCACAGCCTGAGCCTTCAGGCTTGCTGGTGCATTTTCTTCCTGCTGAGAAACAGTGTCAGGGATGTGCAGGTACAAATGTGCCTTCCTGGGTCTCCAACCAGGCAATTCCTGAGCCTGAAGCGGGCAAACATTCAGGAGAAGCCAGAGGACGGCACAAGCTCCTCAGTGACGCTGTCAGGGTAAAGAGGAGAGGCTTTCAATGTCACCTTCCTCACTGCCCTTGTTTTCTTACCACTTCTGACCACGTGAGCTGAAGAGCAATAGCTGGCGAGTGAAATGCTTTGCTTTAGGCATAAAAGGAAGCCTCTCCATACTTGTCATCCACCTGTAGCTTCACAGGGCACATGCATGCTTCAGACCAAACCTGCTCTTTGTGGAGATGAGCCTCAAGAACCAGGGCCACGATGGACTCACATCACCAGTCATGAATAATAGGATCACAGGATCAGAGGATGTTAGGGATTGGAAGGGACCCAGAGAGATCATCAAGTCCAAACCCCCTGCCAGAGCAGGACCACAGAATCCAGCACAGGTCACACAGGAACACCTCCAGATGGGGCTGGAAAGGCTCCAGAGAAGGAGACTCCACAACCCCTCTGGGCAGCCTGCTCCAGGGCTCTGGGACCCTCACAGTGAAGAAGTTCCTCCTCATGCTGTGGTGGAACCTCCTGTGCTGGAGTTTCTATCCATTGTCCTATCCCAGGGTGCAACTGAGCAGAACCTGTCCCCTCCCTCTTGACCCCCAGCCCTCAGCTATTGGTAGACATTGATTAGATCCCCTCTCAGTCTTCTCTTTTCCAGACTAAAAAGCTTCAGCCAAAAAGATAAACCCACTGTGTGTTGGTTTTCCCCAACAAGGATTGCTGAACTAGAACTGCTCTGGGAGTGGAATCATCTCAGCCAGGCTTTAAGCACATGTTGAAAGAGAAGCAGCTCAGGTTGGGGATGGCATGGAGCTGGTCAGTGCCCAGTGTGTGTTGCAAGAGTTAATCAGCTTTAGTAACAGCAAGAAAAGAGTACCTCAGCACACGGACTGGCCAAAGCACAGCACTGCCTCCGGTCTGTTGTGCTTCTGCTACTCTTCAGTTCACTGAAAAACGCTAAACCCACACTGAAATTCACAGGCAAGGATCTGCTGCTGCCCAGGAACACCCACACCAGCCAGCCTGAGCTACACCTCTTTGACAACCATTCAGAGAAAACTTCTCCTCTCACACATTCTCTTTGCTACCTCCTTCCTACACACAGGCAGGCACAGAACATAAGCTCCTGTGACATCTGCTGGCACACAGGAGGGCTGCCAGAGATCTGCTGTGGGAGACTGGCACATACTGGGTATTGGAGACATTGGAGCCTCTGACCCTCCAGGTAAATGCAGAAGGAGCTTACTTTTGTCACCTGAAGATAGGCTCCAGGTGCTGTGAGCTCTGTGTGCATCAGATCTGCTCTCAGTGCTTTCAGGAAGCCTCCCTTTATGCTAAATGATGAATGGTTAAGAGGCAAACCTTCAACACAGAGTCAGAGAACTGTCAGGGCTGGAAGGGACCTCAAGGATCAGCCAGTTCCAACCCCCCTGCCATGGGCAGGGACACCTCACACTGCAGCAGGTTGCTCACAGCCACAGCCAGCCTGGCCTTCAAAACCTCCAGGCAGGAGGCTTCCACCACCTCCCTGGGCAACCTCAAAAACCTTCCATCCCCCCCAGTCCTAGCACTCCCTGGCACCCTCAAAAGTCCCTCCCCAGCTTTCTTGGAGCCCCCTTCAGATACTGGAAGGTCACAGGTAGGTCTCTTTGGAGCCTTCTCCTCTCCAGACTGAACAGCCCCAACTCCCTCAGTCTGTCCTCACAGCAGAGCAGCTCCAGCCCTCTGCCCGTGGCCCTTCTCTGGACACCCTCCAGCACCTCCAGATCCTTCCTGGATCAGGGGCTCCAGAACTGGACTCAGTGCTCCAGCAGAGTGGAGCAGAGGGGGAGAATCACCTCCTTCGACCTGCTGGCTCTGCTCCTCTTGCTGCAGCCCAAGTTCTGCTTGGCTTTCTGGGCTGCAAGTGCTCACTGCTGGCTCCTGCTGAGCTTCTCCTCCACCAGCACTCCCAGCCTTCAGGGCTGCTCCCAAGCCAGTCCCTGCCTAACCTGTATGGGTGCTTGGGATTGCCCTGACCCAGATACAGGACCATAGATAAATTGACCTCGACTTGGCCATGATCAGCCACCAAGCTCCAAAGCAAAGCCTACCCTGCCTGCACTAGATTCAAATTAACCTTTTGATTAGTACACAGAAATGTTTTTTTCAAGCATTTCTTACCAACAGAGATTTCAGCTCCTACTCCTCATTTCCTTATAAGAAAACTGGACGCTTTCCATCTCCTTCCTTCCTTTCCAAACCAGCCCTTTACAAATGACGCTGAGATCCATAACTGAGATTGCTCCTGCTTGGCCCGTGCCTTGGAGCTGCCACTCTTCGGGCTGAAGAGAAGGAAATCAAACCCTTTGGTTCCCCTCATTTCCCTGCGACTGTCCCACGACCCTCTGCATTTGCTGATCTCTGCTGCCCTCTCCTGCAGCAGATGGAAACTCTCCCTCCAGGACTGCCATCAAATAAGGCCCTGTTCGGGCAGTTCGCGGTTAAAAACAAGGGGCTTTGGGATTAGGGAAGACTGAAGCTGGAAAGGAAAATGGTTTTGACAACTTACTTCCCAGAGAAAGAGACAAATCCTCCACCCCTCCAACCTCCCCACCCCCTTCCCCCCCAACCCTGCAACAGTAACAAGAAAAATTCTTGTTTTGCTAACAGCAACAAAAATGTCAGGAGGGAGGAGAAGAAGAAGAAAGAAGAAAGAGGGAGGAGAAGAAGAAAGGAGAAGGAGGGAGGAGAAGAAGAAGAAGGAGAAGAAGAAGAGAGGAGAAGGAGGAGGAGGAGAAGAGAGGAGAGAAGAAAAGGAGGGAGGAGAAGAAGAAAGAAGAGAGGGAGGAGAAGGAAGAGAGAGAGAGAGGAGAAGGAGGGAGGAGAAGAGAAAGGGAGGAGAAGGAGGGAGGAGAAGAAGAGAGGAAAGAAGGAGAGAAAAGGAGGGAGGAGAAGAAGAAAGAAGAAGGAGGGAGGAGAAGAGAAGAGAGGAGAAGAAGAGAGGAGAAGAAGAGAGGAGAAGAAGAGAGGAGAAGAAGAGAGGAGAAGAAGAGAGGAGAAGAAGAGAGGAGAAGAAGAGAGGAGAAGAAGAGAGGAGAAGAAGGAGAGAAAAGGAGGGAGGAGAAGAAGAAAGAAGAAGGAGGGAAGGAGAGAGAAGAAGAAGAGGAGAAGGAGGAGGAGAAGAAGAGAGAGGAGAGAGAAAGGAGGGAGGAGAAGAAGAAGAGAGAAGAAGAGAGGAGAAGGAGGGAGGAGAAGAGAGGAGAAGGAGGGAGGAGAAGGAGGGAGGAGAAGAAAGAAGAAGGAGGGAGGAGAAGAAGAAGAGAGAGGAGGAGGGAGGAGAAGAAAGGAGAAGGAGGGAAAAGAACAAGGAAGAGACAGAAAGAAGATAAAGAAATAAGAAGAAAGAAGATAAAAGAAGAAGGAAGAAGAAATACATGCAGATATTGATATGCATATGAAGGCTCGGGTAGGGAGCAAGAGAAAAGAAACTTAGCAAGTGATCAGCATCTCAGCGATGTGTGTAGGAGGAGGTAAATGCCCCGTTGCCCACATGAGAAGCCGAGCAGCTGGGTTTTCCTGCTGTGCCTTTCAGTTGTAGCCGCAGGTCAGGCTGGGGCACAGCCCAGCGCTGTTCCCTGCCTCGGCCGGTCAGCCCGTGCTCCAGCGGCAGGGTGCTCCGTGCGCTGGGCTGCCCTTCGGGCACCACCACCTGATGGAGTCTCCGGCTCCAGCTCAGCAGTGCTGCTGCCCAGCGCTCACACTGCCTCCAGCTGTCTGGAGAGGAGTGCTGCGGCTGCTTCAGCTATTCTGTGCACAGGCTCTCTGCACAGCTCCCCACACCCTGCTCTCCTCTTTTATTTCCCCTCCAGGCTCAGCATTCATCCTTTACCTTCTTGCCCTCCTCATGCTGTGAGTCTCTTGGCTTGGGGTTTATTTGGCTTGCTTTGATTTAATCAGAGAATCACAGCATCATAGAATCATAGCATCATCTTTATTTTAGATTTGATTTGATTTTATATTTCATTTTATATTTTATTCTACATTTCAATTTATTACTTATTTATTTTCTATTTATCTACTTTATTCCTTTTACTTTTTATTTAATTTGATTTATATATTCTTTTTTTCTATATTTCATTCATTTCATACTTTAACTTATATTCATTTTATTTCACTTTATTTTACATTTATTTATCTTATATTTCATTTTATTTCATTCCATTTTTCATTCTGTCCTCATTTCCTGTTGTTCTTTAACTCATTCATCACTTCTGGGAAAAAAAAAGTCAAAGCACATTGCCTAGGAGGTCTGCTTGGATAATCATTTGTCAGACTCTGATTTCACACTCCCTCTTTGGTTTGAAAGCTGAAGTCACAGAGGACATCACCAAAAGCACTGGAATTTTACACAAGTCCATCACAAATGAAGAAGTGGCAGAAAGAGAGCAGTGAGGTATTTGGCAAATCACCTTGAGCCCTGTGTCCAGTTCTGGGCTCCTCAGTTTAGGAAAGAGGTTGAGCTGCTGGAAGGTGTCCAGAGAAGGGCAACAAAGCTGGGGAGGGGTCTGGAGCACAGCCCTGTGAGGAGAGGCTGAGGGAGCTGGGGTTGCTTAGCCTGGAGAAGAGGAGGCTCAGGGGAGACCTCATTGCTCTCTCCAACTCCCTGAAGGGAGGCTGTAGCCAGGTGGGGTTGGTCTCTTCTCCCAGGCAGCCAGCACCAGAACAAGAGGACACAGTCTCAAGCTGTGCCAGGGAGGTTTAGGCTGGAGGTGAGGAAGAAATTCTTCCCAGCAAGAGAGATTGGCCATTGGGATGTGCTGCCCAGGGAGGTGGTGGAGTCACCATCCCTGGAGGTGTTTAGGAAGAGCCTGGCTGAGGCACTTGGTGCCATGGTTTAGTTGATTAGATGGTGCTGGGTGATAGGTTGGACTCAATGATCTCTGAGGTCTTTTCCAACCTGGTTTGGTCTATTCTAATTCTATTCTATTCTATTCTATTCTATTCTATTCTGTTCTGTTCTATTATTCTGTTCTATGGCTGAGGAATTTCAGCTGAGTTCAAAGAATGTGTCTTGGCTTTTTGATGAGAGGGTTGTGGCATAAAACACTAATAAAAAGCCCCTCAGGAGTTGGCTCAGCCCTGCTGGGAGACAATGCTGCTCCCAGAACACATCACAGCTAGGAGCAGGTGATCACTGACAAATTACCTTCCTGCTCTCTTCCACATTAGCAGGGCTGCTTTTTCCTTGCCGTGCATTCGTCTGCCCTTTCAGTTTGCTTCTAGTCAAAAGCAGCCTGGACTTTGCAGAGGGGGAAGAATGAAGAAGAAAGCAGATTCTGAGTAAACCACAGGACAGACCTGGAAGGGACAGTCAGAAAGAAAAATCTCTTTGGCTTGATAAGTATTTAAGAGTTATTTTTCTAGGGGGGGAGAGAGAGAGAATACTCCAGTCAGGACAAACCCGTCCAGGCCTGCCTTCTTTCCCCAAATGCAGGGGAATGAGCTGCTTTATACAGGATTTTGAATCATACAATCCACCAGGCTGGAGAAGACCTCAGAGATCATCAAGTCCAACCTATCACCCAACCCCTCCTGACAACTAAACCGTGGCACCAAGTGCCACATCCAAGCCTTTCTTTAACACCTCCAGGGATGGTGACTCCACCACCTCCCTGGGCGCACATCCCAGTGGCCAATTCCTCTTTCTGGGAAGAACTTCTCCTCACCTGGAGCCTGAACTTCCTGTCACAGCCTGCCTGGGAGAAGAGACCAACCCCCACCCGGCTACAACTTCCCTTCAGGGAGTTGTAGAGAGCAAGAAGGTCTCCCCTCAGTCTCCTCTTCTCCAGGCTAAGCAACCCCAGCTCCCTCAGCCTCTCCTCACAGGGCTTGTGCTGGAGTTTGCCTGCAGCAGCTCCTGCTCAGCTGCCTAACAGGAAACCTCTGAGGGCAGTTTGCAGAACTGGCCTTTCAGATGGTGGGAATGAAATCTGGGGGTTGCCAAGCATCAAGAAACAAGCAAAGAAGTGCTCCAGGTGACTCAGTTGATCTGTCTGCT
The DNA here is from genome assembly GCA_015227895.2 of Colaptes auratus. Classification (NCBI taxonomy): domain Eukaryota; kingdom Metazoa; phylum Chordata; class Aves; order Piciformes; family Picidae; genus Colaptes; species Colaptes auratus. Next base: position 2,198,385 of record CM026886.1, on the reverse strand, counting down.
AGGGAGGGATGGGATGCAAGCAGGCAGAAGTCAAATACACTCATAGAATCACAGAACTGTCAGGGCTGGAAGGGACCTCAAGGATCATCCAGCTTCAAGCCCCCTGCCATGGGCAGGACACCCCACACTAGAGCAGGCTGGCCAGAGCCTCATCCAGCCTGGGCTTAAACACTTCCAGGGACGGAGCCCCAACCACTTCCCTGGATAACCCATTCCAGGGCTTGACCACTCTCATGGTGAAAAACTTCCTCCTCACATCTAGCCTGAATCTCCCCACCTCCAGCTTCATTCCATTCCCCCTAGTCCTATCACTCCCTGATAGCCTGAGAAGTCCTCCCCAGCCTTCCTGTAGGCCCCCTTCAGATCCTGGAAGGCCACAATGAGGTCACCTCGGAGCCTTCTCTTCTCCAGACTGAACAGCCCCAACTCCTCTCCCAGCCTCAGGGCTGCTCTCCAGCCAGTCCCTGCCCAGCCTGGATTTGTGCCTGGGATTGCCTCCACCCAGTGCAGGACCCTGCCCTGGTCTTGTTGAAGCTCCTGAGGTTGGCCTGTGCCCACCTCTCCAGCCTGTCCAGGTCCCTCTGGATGGATCCCTTCCCTCCAGCTGTCTGCTGCACCACACAGCTTGGTGTCATCAGCAAACTTGCTGAGGCTGCACTCAAGGTAATCTAAAAAACCCCCCCAAAGACCTGAAAACAACCAAACCTCATGGTTTGCCAGCCAGCCCAACCTCCAGACCTCTCTCAGGACTCTGCCACACCAGCACCACCACGAGCAAGGGCGTGTGGGGTGGGGCAGGGGACCTGGGCACGAAAGCACACCAGGCAGGGATGGACTCAGCCCTGTGCTTGTGTCCTCACTGAGCAGATGGACACTGCCCACTCCCTCAGTCCTGAAAAAGACATTAGACACAGCCAAAGTGCTGTAAAGATACAGCAGGTTGCTCAAAGAGCTAAGACCAACCAACCAAAGGCCTCTGGGGGATTCTATCAGTCAAAGGGAAAAGGCTATGTGTAGTATGTGCAGCCAAGATCACTGCCTTAGCTCAGCTTGCTCAGGAGAAGCTGCAGAGTAATGAGGGCATGTTCTTGGCTCAGGGGAGAGAGGGATGCTCAGAGAATCCTTTCTTCAGCACGTGGCTTTGGTTTGAGGCTGAAACTCTTCCAACCAGGCTGCTGCTCCTGCCAAGCCTCCTCCCTCCAGCCAAGAAGCTAACAGCACAGCTCAGCCCTCTTTGCCTCTGGCCCCACACTAGGGAGCAGAGCAACAGAGACAAGGCAAGGGAAGAGTCAAAAGCTACTGACCTCCCCAACTAGAAAAAACTCTGTCTTGTCACCTCCAGAAAACACCTTCCTAGTTTTGCTCTCAGCCAGCAAGGGCCAAACCCAGAAATAAATAAATTCAGAAGTCATAAAGGTGCTTCTGATTCTGAGGAAAGAGCAAACTGACCTCAAAATGTGAACTCATGTTCATAGGACTCTCCACATGCAGAATTCTCTGGTTTCAAAGATACTTCTGCTCAGGACAAGGAGTGGAAATCCTGGGCAAGAAGGGGGACAGAGCTGCTCTATTCATAGCTGTGTCCCAGAGCCCAGGGTGCCCTCATCACCCAGGGATGAATCTGAAACAGCTTCTTCACAAGGATTTGCTCAGGCAAAATAATGTGGACAAAAAGCTGGTTATGTCACAAGTCCTTGTTTTCACCTCCAAGAAACCCCACTTTGCCCTCCAAGCATGGGCTCCCTTGCTTTCAACACATCCTCTTGCTCTCAGGGTCATTTTCTTCTGCCACAGAGAAGTGACTGGCTACCAACCCACCACACAGCACCCAAGGAAACACTTCATCTAGGGGGCCTCAGGAGAAGAAACCAACAAAGGTTGCATAGATTCTGTTCTGACCAACCCAAAAAAGGATGAAAAGAGTTTCTTTGAGCTCAGACCTGGAGGTTTATGAGAACCTGCCAATCTCCAGTGCAGTGCACCCGTGGAACTTGACCGATGCAATCAGTGTGCATTCACAAGCCTTGTATTTTAGAGCTGGAGGCTGCAAGTCCTGCACCACCCTCTCATGCATGCAGAGGAATGAGCTGAGGACTGGCAGCCCTGTCACAGAATCACAGAATTGTCAGGGCTGGAAGGGACCTCAAGGAGCAGCCAGTTCCAGCCCCATGGGCAGGGACACTCACACTGCAGCAGGTTGCTCACAGCCACCTCCAGCCTGGCTGCAAACACCTCCAGGCAGGAGGCTTCCCACCTCCCAGGGCAAGCCTGTGCCAGGCTCTCACCACCCTCATGGGGAAAAATCCTCCTAACATCCAACCTCAATCTACCCATTTCTAGTGTGCTCCATCCCCCCAGTCCTAGCACTCCCTGACAACCTGAAAAGTCCCTCCCCAGCTTTCTTGTGGCCCCCTTCAGGTACTGGAAGGCCACAAGAAGGTCTCCTCAGAGCCTTCTCTTCTCTAGGCTAACAACCCCAACTCTCTCAGCCTGTCGTCACAGGAGAGGAGCTCCATCCAGCTTCTCTGGACATGTTCCAGAGATCTGCAGAGGTCCCTTCCAACCCTAGCATTCCATGGCGCTGTGACTGCATGAGGACTAAGAAGAACTGGTGCCTAAAATGTCGTGTTGAGTCAGAAAAGCCAGAGGAGAGCAGGCAGGCTGAGTGGTTATCCTGCAGCGGGTTCCCATACTGAGCTGCACCGGTAGGTGAGAGACTAATAACAGCAATTCCTGTGCAGAGAGAACAGCCTCTGCCCCCTTGCTGAGTGAAGGCAGGAGGTGACAGGTACCAAAGCCCAGCCTGAGTTTCTGAGAATGATGGGGAAAAAACTACCAGCAATGGGAAGGGAGAACTTGACAATTCTTAAATTGGAGAGAAAAGGTCTTTGGGGAAAGAAAAAAGAAAGGAAAAAAGTCCTTTTGCTTAGCCCTGGGGTGGAAAGTGGCTAAAAGGCTTCTGTCAAAAGGCAGGAATGGCAGAATGGCAAAGCAAGTCAGGGGCTGGATGCTGCTGGCGTGTCTGCAGATACTCAGGCACAAACATTTTGCTTTGCAGTGACAGCTTTCACACAGGATTGCTCCTCAAGACATTCAGCAGAGCTCCAAAGGCTGCAGGGCTACAAAAATTAAACAGCAAAAGCAGGGAACTGAAGTTCATTTCCCAAGGGAGCTCAGATTCTTTTCCAACTCCGTACCTGCTTGCCCGCCCGCTGGCTCGTGGATGCTGCTTTGTGCAGCTGGGATCTCACCACCTAGGAGGTCCTCCCACAGGCAAAATCTGTCCACAGCTGAAGATTCAGAGAGAAGGAAGGCCTTGGTAAAACTGACATCAGGTTTTTTTGAAGCAAGCTGGTGGGGTTGGACACACTGGAGGTATTTTTGTGGAAGCCCTGCACAATCTTTGTTTGCAGGCCTGGAACGTGGCCTCCCTAAAGGAGGGGCAGATGTGGGCAGCACACACTGTGGATGTTAGGTTCTGCAGGAGTGGGGTGGAACACTGCAGCAGGTTGCCCAGGGAGGTGGTTGAGTCCCCATCCCTGGAGATACTCAAGGTGAGGCTGGACAGGGCTCTGGGCAGCTGATCTAGCGGAGGATGCCCCTGCTGAGGCAGAGGGGGTGGGACTGGCTGGGCTTTGGAGGTCCCTTCCAACCCAGCCCATCCTGGGACTGTAAACTGTGCTGTCCTTGTGCGGTCCCAGGCGGCTTAGGGCTGCCTTACAGGCTGCAGCCCAAAGCTTCCCCATGCAGTCTGTAAGATGCAGATCACAAACTGCTGCTGCCTGAAGTAGTACTCACAGTGTCTGCAGGAAGGAAGTCTCACAGAGATTTAAAGTTAAATTGGAAACTTCAGCTTTGTGTATGCTCCAAACTCTCAGGCTTGCCCTTCGGCCACGCCAGGGAGCAGCTCCCACTTCACTCTGTCCAAGCCAAGTGCACATCACTTACCTGTAGCTCCCAAGCAACTCTCAAGTCCCAGTGACAAAAGCATACTAAGAGCTAAGGGGAAGGTCTGTGAAGGGGCAGGAGAAGACTGGAGTGGCACAGATCTCAGCACTGCTGACTGCATTCCCAGTTTTGAGAAGCTGATTGTCTCCACTGATGGAGCTGTAGCTGCCTCCTAGGGAAACCAAGGTGTGCATTGCTCCCTGGCTTCAGAGAAGCCAGGAAAAGTGTGCAGGCTACCATGGAGACAGAGTTGCTTTTGTCACTTCGCTGGAGAAGGACTTTGGATAAAGGCCTGTAGTGACAGGACAAGGGCTGCTGGCTCCCAACTGGAACAAGATGGACTGAGATGAGGCTCGAGGAAGAAATTCTTCCTGGCACAAGTGTGGAGGCTCCAACCCTGTAAGTGTTCAGAGCCCTGTTGGATGTGGCCTTGAGCAGCTTGGTCTAGTTGGTGTCCTTGCCTGTGGAACTAGAGTTGGAACCAGATGATCTTTAAGTCCCTTCCAATGCAAACCATTCATGATTCCATGATTACTTCCATGCAGAGCCAAGGTCCTGCTCTAATGGAACCTGTACCAATTTTGTGATAGTAAAGCTTGGGAATTAATACCACCCAAAGGCAACACTTCATCAGTACTAGGATGGACAATGGGACAATCACTTCCTCCACTACCACCAGCCCTGTGCCAGGCTGGAAGGCAAAAACGACAACCATCAGCCAGCCAGGCTTCGATCCCAGTGCAGCAGGTGATGCTTCTGTATTGAACACAGACACAGGGAGATGTACAAGTTTGGGTTTATTACTAGAGCATGGCTGCATTGCTAGCTAAATAAACTTACAATCACTCCTGCAGACTACTTGCATTATAAAGGTTTCAACAGGGAATAGCATCTGCACCCTTCACAATTCAAAGTACAGAGCAACATTCAGTATCAAAAGGCCTCTGCAATGTGGTACAAACATTAGATTTATAAACCCAGAGTGTATATTAAAGCAGGATTTTCTTTCCAGCAAACCATTCTACATGATCACTCAGAGCAAGCCTGTGTGTGCTTGCATTAACTCTGTAGTAACCTTCTCCATGGGGACTGCTACCAAAGAGAAGAGCAGGAACAGAGCAGTGCTGTAGTGGTAGACATCAGCCAGAGTTCAGCTCCTTGGTAATGGCAGTGAATTGTGCCCCACTCTGTTGCTCACCAGTTAATACTTAAGGCAAATCTCCATGTATAGTTATTTTCCCAGGCTAAAGTAACTACATCAATCAGCATTACCTGCAACACACTGAACAGAAAGCATTTTGTGGGGTGTGGAAGATGTGGCCAAGGAGAAATGAGACACCTTTGCAGATAAAACACTGCTGCTCTTAGAGCACTGAAACTCACACCTCGAATGCATATAGAGCCCATCATGGTGTGGAAAGCCTAACCCTTCAAATTTACTCAGAGATGCTACTTCAGACTTGAACTAGGTGGTTGATGGAGTTAGGAGTGCCAAGGTAGGTGCTCCTCTAGGAAAGAGCATGGAATTGGTACCCACAAATACCCAAGCACAAGGAGAACTCAATGCACTATGACTTTAAGGAGACAAGCCACAAATTACACTCAAGTAAGAGACCTTGCACATGATATGATTCTTTTCATTGCTGTGTACTAAACTTCAGGAGCTCCAACAACTTGACAGAAAGAAGAATGCTGTTTCCCAGCCAACACTAATCTTCACAGGCCCTGAGCTTCCATTTGCAAGGGCAATTCAACCTCAGCATCTGCTCCTCAGCTGGGAAATTTCAGTCACTCAGGAGCAAGCAGGAAAGAGGTCTCTGACATAAGAAACAGTCATAAAAAACAAGCACTCCAATACAGAAATACTGGCACACAGATGAGAAGAGTTGTACTTGGTGGGCACCTTAAGTATCTAGGCCTTAAGACAAGTTAGTAATAAAAGCATCTAAGCAAAGAGCCAGACTTGAGCTTTGCAAAATGCCTTTTTTCATTTTCCCAAACAGATTCCAATGAGAAACAAAACAGGGACTGTGGAGACAGCATTAGCAGTCTCCTGAGTACTCTGCAGGAGCCTCCCTTGCTGCCCATGAGGTAGGATCTTCTCCGCCTTTGATCCCATCAACCAGTCGCACAAGGCAGAGTTTAGCCCCTAAGGTGTGCAGGGAGCGAGGAACAAAGGCTACAGCAACACTTTCACTGAACAAGAAGTGGTTACAAGGACTTCTGGAATGCTAGGAGGCAGAAGTAAACCTGCTACAGGAACATGACAATCAGTGAATGCTCTAAACCAACAGGAGAACTGGGGTGAGAACACACAATGTCCCAGGAAAGAAGAGTGTGCTTTGTGATCTACATTTATTCTTTACATGTATTTATATTCTTGTAGCACAGACTGAATCATTTGTACAGAATAAATACAAGAGGAATGAAGAGCTGTGAAGATTGCTGAGAAGGACCAGGAGGAGAGCTTTACGTAGAGATCTCGGCAGGAGTTGAAATCTGACTCCTGCTACAGCTGGAAATATTCTTCTATAGCACAGGCTCCTTCCTCCTGCAAGTGAAAACAACTGCACCAAACCCCACACATCAGCCAGTTGCTAACCTTCCTCCACACACATCCAGCAACCTTGGCTCCAATCACAGGTATCGGGCTGCTGCAGCGACCCAGGGCAAAAAGCAGCTTCACACGGCAGAACCTCAGGTGGACAGTTAACCCAATCTCCTCAGACACAGAATTCCTACTCTTGTGTCACCTCCTCCTTAGGCTGTTTGAGCTCAGTCAGTAACTCTTTGCCAGTTTCTCCTGCTTTTGAGGCAAAAAGAACAGCTCCTGCTTAAAGCCCAGGAGCTTCAAGCTTCTAGCATAATTGCATATATAGCATGGATCAATTTATGTGAAGGAAGCATTAAGGAAAACACCAATTAAGAGTTGCTCTAAACTCTGCTACTCAAATGTTAGCACTTCTGAGGCAATTTGCAGAGTGCTATGAACTCTGACACACTTCAGATATGTGTAAGTAGCTACAATCACAGAATTGTCAGGGTTGGAAGAGACCTCAAGGAGCAGCCAGTCCCAACCCCCCTGCCATGGCCAGGGACACCTCCACTACAGGAGGCTGCTCACAGACACATCCAGCTGGCTGCAGAAAACTCCAGGCATGAGGTTTCCACACCTCCCCGGGCAACCTGTGCCAGGCTCTCACCACCTCATGGGGAACAACTACTTCCTAATATCCAACCTCAATCTACCCATTTCTAGTTTTTTTCCCATGCTTTCCAGTCCTATCACCCCCTGACACCCCCAAAAGTCCCTCCCCAGCTTTCCTGTAGGCCTCCTCCAGATACTGAAAGGCCACAATTAGGTCTCCTGGGAGCCTTCTCCTCTCCAGAACCGAACAGCCCCAACTCCCTCAGTCGGTCCTCATAGCAGAGCAGCTCCAGCCCTCTGCTCGTCCTCGTGGCCCTTCTCTGGACACCTTCCAGCACCTCCAGATCCTACCATAACCTACCATAATCTTATGCAAGTCATAACTTGCAAAAGAAACTAAGAAATGCTAAGTCAGACTAAAAGATTTGTTTGCTGGAGTTGTCTACATGAAATGAGGCCTGGAGTTCTCGACATGATGACTTCGTGGCTCTCTTTATTTACAAGCTGACATCAGTGATGCCTCCGTAAAACACAATCAGTTATCACCCACATGTGCAGTACTATTTATTGGGGGAGAGCTGCCTTCCAGTACCTGAAGGAGACCTATAAGAAGGCTGCAGAGGGACTGTTTCCAATGGCCTGCAGTGATAAGATGAGGAGCAATGGTTTGAAATCAGAGCAGAGCAGGTTGAGGTTGGATGTGAGGAACAAGTTCTGCACCATGAGGGTACTGGAATAGGTTGCCAAGGGAGGTAGCTGAGGCCCCATCCCATGAGATATTCAAGGTCAGGGCTTGATAAAGCTTTGAGCAACCTGATCTAATGGAGGATGCCCCTGCTGCCTGAAAGGGCTTGGACTAGGTGACTTTGGAGGTGCCTTGCAACCCAAACCATTCTATGGTCTATGGTAACAGAAAAACTAGAGCCCCTTGTCAGAGCTCCCAGAACACCAGGTTAGATGTGCAGCCTGTACTGAACAACACTTCAGATACATTTCAAAACACTTCTGACATTTTCAGCTCATCTGATCTTGAGCTCTGGTTTTCTTTGGTTTTGCTGCCTCAGAAGTGACTCCCTCATAAAGTACTTCAATCACTAGAACAGTGCTGCTGTATAAAGGCATTCACGAAGGGAATTCCTTTGCCTCAGATCCAGTGTATAAAGACCCACTGGTTTGACTACAGAGCTGGCAGCAGTAACAGCTTAGCAACTGTTCTTTTCTCTCCTATGTTTATTCTTCTTACTTTCAGTTTGCTTTCCAATGACAGTGGCCTCAAGAGCATCAGAAAGAGGTAATCATACAATCACAGAATCAGCAGGTTGGAAAAGACCTCAGAGATCATCAAGTCCAACCTATTACCTATTACCTAACACCTCCTGACAACTAAACCATGGCTCCAAGGGCCACACCCAAGCCTTTTTTGAACAGCCCAGGGATGGTGACTCCACCACCTCCCTGGGCAGCACATCCCAATGGCCAATCTCTCTTGCTGGGAATGAAATGTTAATGTTATGGATTTATGCAAATAAATCACTTGTTTCCACACAAGTCCTGTGAGGAGAGGCTGAGGGAGCTATGGTTGCTTAGCCTGGAGGAGGCTCAGGGGGGACCTTCTTGCTCTCTCCAACTCCCTGAAGGGAGGTTGTAGCCAGGTGGGGGTTGGTCTTCTCCCAGGCAACCAGAGCTAGAGGACACAGTCTCAAGCTGTGCCAGGGGAGGTTTAGGCTGGAGGTGAGGAGAAAGTTCTTCCCAGCAAGAGAGATTGGCCCATTGGAACGTGCTGCCCTGGGAGGTGGTGGAGTCACATCCCTGGAGGTGTTAAAGAAAGGCTTGATGTGGCACTTGGAGCCATGGTTTAGTTGATAGATGGTGTTGGGTGATAGGTTGGACTTGATGATCTCTGAGGGCTTTTCCAACCTGGTTGATTCTATGATTCTATGAGAATTTCTTAACCTACCCAACCTGGGAAATAAAACCAGGACCCCTGGTCCTGCTCAGACAAGTTCACCTAAGGCTGGCTCACACATACTCACTGTATGAGGACCTAGATGCCAAGCCAGGAGTTCAGAAAAAGGATATTGGTGTCATCATTAACTTCAAATGCCCCAGACTTCAGACAAGCTTCAACAAACAAAGCTGCTCTGTCGAAGTACCTCATGCTGGGAAAGAGAGAAAAAGGGAGTCATTTGTTAGGTCAGGAACACAGAAAAGTATTCCAAGGCAGGCAACAAAACACTTGCAGAGAGATTTTTATAACAGACTTTGCACCTCGGCCTGGAGTGGCAAATCAAGGCTTCAGATCATCACACAGGGGAAACAGTATCAGCACTTAGCTGCCCCTGCGACACACAGTCACACTCCCACACCTCAGTTTCACTGCCTCTTCATGCTTCCTACACCGTGGGGGCTCTGTACATCACAGCAGCACTGAATGCTGCTCCCTGCTCCCAGGCAGTGGGCAGAACACCTCACTCTATCCCCATGTGCTGCCTCACGCTCCTCACATCTGTTAGTATGGCACTGCCTCTCCCGAGCTTCTTACCCTCCTTCCCTCCTGCACGCAAGGAAGTGATGCAAAAATTTGCAAGATCAAGGCTCAGCTTACTCAGAAACCATCACAGCTCCTGTAAATGGCTATTGCTGGCCAGTGCTCCCCAGCAACCTCACAGGCTGCAGTAAATCCCAGTGCCAGTCTGTTCTATGGAAATGGCAACAAAAGCATCAGCTCTGGCACACAAATAGGACACACTGCTGAGGTTCAAGCTCATTAAATGGGCTGCAACAAACATCAGAAGCTGCAGACTCCCTCCCCACCTTCAGACTCACAAAGCTTCAACAGCCCTTTTGGACATGACAAAACACAGATGGCACTGCTTCATCTTTACCTGTGCAGCATCTCTGCAACTTTTGTAAAGCACCCAAGTGACAGGAGGACAAGAAGGGCTTTGGACTTCTGGTTGACTTGTGGAGAGCACAGGTGATCCACCCAGCGCTTCAGCACATCAGCACACTCCTCTGAGCTCAAACGGACCTTCAGGAGACGGGAAAGCCACCTGTGAATGCTCAGCTGCCAGCTAGGGAGAGCAATCTGCTGCTGGTTTGTTTATTTTTTCAGAGAAACACATCTGAGCAGAAGCAAAAGCATCTGAAAGTATCAGTTTGATTATGCAATGTACATCATACCCTGAAGTAAACACAATAGAAAGGAAAATTAGAAAGATATGGGTATAAAAAACATGCTTTTACATGGGGTTAACACAGAATAGCCAGTCCCAACCCCCCTGCCAGGGGCAGGGACACCTCACACTGCAGCAGGTTGCTCACAGCCACCTCCAGCCTGGCTGCAAACACCTCCAGGCAGGAGGCTGCCACCACCTCCCTGGGCAGCCTGTGCCAGGCTCTCACCACCTCATGGGGAACAACTTCTTCCTAACATCCAATCTCAATCTCCCCATTTCTAGTTTTGCTCCATCCCCCCAGTCCTAGCACTCCCTGACACCCTCAAAAGTCCCTCCCCAGCTTGCTTGGAGCCCCTCAGGTACTGGAAGGCCACAATTAGGTCTCCTGGGAGCCTTCTCTTCTCCAGACTGAACAGCCCCAACTCCTCAGAGCCCCAACTCCCTCAGTGTCCCATCACAGCAGAGCAGCTCCAGCCCTCTGCTCATCCTCGTGGCCCTTCTCTGGACACTTTCCAGCACCTCCAGATCCTCCTGTAACACGGGCCCCAGAGATCATTTTTACCACAATACTTTTCTAAAAACACCAAGTATCAAAAAGTCAGAAACCT